>JAIEZT010000441.1:24468388-25068388 GCA_019594935.1 Periophthalmus modestus
GTTGCTATGAGGTGTGTTTTGGCGTCATGTGCGTGGTTTTATGAGTCTCAGAAACAGATAGGATTTTTCACTTGTGTTCTGGTCTAGTCTTGGTCTGGGTCTGGTCCAGGTGTAGTCCTGGTCCACTTTAAATGTGTGTTAAAATAAAGCTGTTTTGTTAATTGAATGAAGCTGTAGTGAAAATTCTCGTGTATTGTCTAAAAGCTAAGCTAAATTTTAAGCCTAGAAGCAGCCAATGATATCACTTATTCCAAGAGCGGGAAAAGTGGTTGCTATGCTGTTGCTATGAGTGTGTTTTGCGCATGTGCGTGGTTTTATGAGTCTCAGAACGGATAGGATTTTCCACTTGTGTTCTGGTCTAGTCTGGGTCTGGTTCAGGTGTAGTCCTGGTCCACTTTAAATGTGTGTTAAAATAAAGCTGTTTTGTTAGTTGAATGAAGCTGTAGTGAAAATTTTTATTTAGTTTCGTAACTTGTGGCTGTATTTCTGTGGACGAGTCTGTTAGGTAGCGGCGCTAATGCTAGATATATGTGTGTGTGTGTACATGTGTATATATATATGTGTGTGTACACGTATATGTGTGTGTATATGTGTGTGTGTACACATGTATATGTGTGTGTGTACACATATAATGTGTATACACGTGTACGTGTACGTGTACACATGTGTGTACGTGTGTGTACACATGTGTGTATGTGTGTGTACACATATGTATGTGTGTGTGTGTGTACACGTGTGTATGTATGGTGTGTGTGTGTACATATGTATGTATGTGTGTGTGTGTACATATGTATGTATGTGTGTGTGTGTGTACTATGTATGTATGTGTGTTGTGGTGTACATATGTATGTGTGTGTGTGTGTACATATGTATGTGGTGATGTGTGTACATATGTATGTGTGTGTGTGTGTACATATGTATGTGTGTGTGTGTGTACATATGTATGTATGTGTGTGTGTACATATGTATGTATGTGTGTGTGTGTACATATGTATGTATGTGTGTGTGTGTACATATGTATGTATGTGTGTGTGTACATATGTATATGTGTGTGTGTACATATGTATATGTGTGTGTGTACATATGTATATGTGTGTGTGTACATATGTATATGTGTGTGTGTACATATGTATATGTGTGTGTGTGTGTGTGTGTGTGTACATATGTATATGTGTGTGTGTGTGTGTGTACATATGTGTGTGTGTGTGTGTGTACATATGTATATGTGTGTGTATGTGTGTACGTGTGTGTACATATGTATGTGTGTGTGTGTGTGTATGTGTGTACGTGTGTGTACATATGTATGTGTGGTGTACATATGTGTGCATGTGTGCATGTGTGTGTGTGTGTGTGTGTGTGTGCGTGCGTGCATATGTGTGTGCGCGCGTATGTGTGTGCGCATATGTGTGTGCGCATATGTGTGTGTGTGTGTACGTATGCTTATGTGTGTATATGTGTGTGCATATGTATTAGGGGTGTGCTAAAATATCGATACACCGATATGTATCGATATTATTAAAATCGATACGGTATCGATTATTTGTTTCCTAGTATCGATACTAGTGTGTGTGTGTGCATTAAAGTGGTAATATTCTTGTTTAATCTCAGTCTCATAACTTTGGGCTGTATGTATGCAGATAGAACTTTCTAGTGTGTTAAAGTGTTAGTCTAGCCTTTGTCTTATTGTGGCTAATTATGTATGTATGTTCAAGTGTTAGTATGTGTATGTATGTGTGTGTGTGTGTACATGTATATGTATGTGTGTGTGTACATGTATGTGTGTGTATACATGTATGTGTGTGTGTACATGTATGTGTGTGTGTACATGTATGTGTGTGTGTACATGTATGTGTGTTTGTACATGTATGTGTGTGTACATGTATGTGTGTGTGTGTGTATGTGTGTGTGTGTACATGTATGTGTACGTGTGTGTGTGTGTGTGCGTGTGTGTGTGCATATGTGTGTGTGCTGTGTGTGTGCATATGTGTGTGTGCGTGTGTGTGCATATGTGTGTGTGTGTGTGTGTGTGTGTGTGTGCATATGTATGTGTGTGTGTGTGTGTGCATTAAAGTGGTAATATTCTGTTTAATCTCAGTCTCATAACTTTGGGCTGTATGTATGCAGATAGAACTTTCTAGTGTGTTAAAGTGTTAGTCTAGCCTTTGTCTTATTGTGGCTAATTATGTATGTATGTTCAAGTGTTAGTATTTGTATGTGTGTGTGTGTGTGTGTGTGTGTGTACATGTATATGTATATGTATGTGTGTTTTGTACATGTGTGTGTTTTGTACATGTATGTGTTTTTGTGTGTGTGTGTGTACATGTATGTGTACGTGTGTGTGTATGTGTGTGTACATGTATGTGCATATGTATGTGTGTGTATATGTATGTGTGTGTGCATATGTATATGTGTGTGTGCATATGTATATGTGCATATGTGTGTGTGTGTGTGTGTGTGTGCATATATATGTGTGTGTGTGCGTGTGTGTGTGTGTGTGCATATGTATATGTGTGTGTGTGTGCGTGTGTGTGTGTGTGTGTGTGTGTGTGCATTAAAGTGGTAATATTCTTGTTTAATCTCAGACTCATAACTTTGGGCTGTATGTATGCAGATAGGACTTTCTAGTGTGTTAAAGTGTTAGTCTAGCCTTTGTCTTATTGTGGCTAATTATGTATGCATGTTCAAGTGTTAGTATGTGTATGTATGTGTGTGTGTGTGTGTGTGTGTGTGTTGTGTGTGTGTGTGTGTGTGTGTGTGTACATGTGTGTGTGTGTGTGTGTGTACATGTATATGTATGTGTGTGTGTACATGTATGTGTTTGTACATGTATGTGTTTGTAAGGCAAGGCAAGGCAAGTTTATTTGTATAGCACAATTCGTACACAAGGTAATTCAAAGTGCTTTACAGAATAAGAAAAAACATTAAAATCACACAAATCAAACACGAATAATCACAAATAATCATCATAAAATTGACATTAAAACATTAAAACAAAAGAGTGCAGAATAAAAATAAAATAAAATCCTCTCAGTCATATGCACAGATAAACAGAACCGTTTTGAGCCTGGATTTAAACATTGTCAAAGTAGAGGCCTGTCTCACATCTTCAGGAAGACTGTTCCAGGTTTTAGCTGCATAAAACTGAAACGCTGATTCCCCATGTTTAGTCCTGACTCTGGGCACCAGCAGGAGGCCGGTCCCTGAAGTCCTCAGAGTGCGAGATGGTCATATGGCACTAACATGTCAGAGATGTACTTTGGACCTAAGCCATGAATAGACTTGTACACAAGCAGAGCTGCTTTAAAGTCTATTCTTTGAGCTACAGGAAGCCAGTGCAGAGACCTGAGCACAGGACTTATGTGCTCGTACTTCCTGGTTCTGGTCAGGACCCGAGCAGCAGCGTTCTGGATGTACTGCAGCTGTTTTAAGGCCCGTTTGGAGAGGCCAGTGAGCAGGCCGTTACAGTAGTCTAACCTACTGGAGACAAATGCATGGATAAGTCTCTCCAAGTCTGGTTTTGACAGTATACCTTTAATTTTTGCAATGTTTTTTAGATGGTAAAAAGCTGCAGATGTTATTGATTTGATGTGGCTGTTAAAGTTCAAGTCTGAGTCCATTATTACCCCTAAATTTCTAGCCCGATTTGAAGGTTTTAGAGAAAGAGACTGGAGGTGACTGCTGACACTTTCTCTGTTTCTGTGGGCCGAAGACTATGACTTCAGTCTTGTCTGAGTTTAGCTGAAGAAAGTTGTGTTTTGCATCCACTCACTGATCTGTTGGACGCAGTGGCAGAGTGAATCTACTGGTCCATATTCACCTGCTGCCAGTGTGACATAGATCTGAGTGTCATCTGCATAGTTGTGGTAAGACACATTGTTGCTGCGTATTAACTGACCTAGCGGCAGCATGTACAGATTGAACAGCAGGGGTCCCAAAATTGACCCCTGGGGCACTCCACAGCTCAGGGACATTTTATCTGAGACACATTTTCCAATTTCAACAAAAGAACTCCCTGTTTTCTAGATAGGACTTGAACCAGTTTAGTGCTGTACCAGAGATGCCCACCCAGTCCTCTAGTCTCTGTAAGAGGATCCCATGATCCACAGTGTCAAAAAGCAGCACTCAGATCTAAAGGAGGATCAAGACTGAGACTTTGCCTGCATCAGTGTTCAGGCGGATGTCATTTGTCACCTTGATAAGAGCAGTCTCAGTGCTGTGGTGGGGTCTAAAACCCCGACTGGAAAGTATCGAAGGAGTTGTTAATTTGGAGGAAGTTAATAAGCTGTTGGTAAACAACTTTTTCAAGGACTTTGCCTAAAAACGGCAGATTAGAGATTGGTCGGTAATTGTTCAATATTGTGGCATCAAGACTGCTCTTCTTTAGGAGAGGCTTGATAACTGCAGTTTTCAAAGCTCTTGGGAATGTTCCAGATTGAAGTGACATATTAACTATGCAAGTGACTGGTGACAGCAAACTGTTGAGCACAGACTTTAGAAATTTAGTGGGTAACACATTGAGGCAGCATGTAGATGAACTCAGACTGGTGACGATCTCTTGAACAGTTTTGTCAGTTACAGGTGCAAAGTGAGTCAGCTCTAAGTGTCTAGGTGGCTGCAGGGATGTTATTTGCTTTGTGGGATTGATGGCATTTTTAATGGCCTGAACCTTGTCATTAAAGAATACTGCAAACTCATTGCACTTAGATATGGAAATTAGTTCTAATGGCAGCGGAGCTGGAGGGTTTGTTAATCTGTTTACTGTTGCAAACAGGACACGAGAGTTGTTACTGCAACAGAGTTGTTACTGCACATGTATGTGTGTTTGTACATGTGTGTTTGTACATGTGTGTGTGTACATGTATGTGTACGTGTGTGTGTGTGTACATGTATATGTGTGTGTGCATATGTATATGTGTGTGTGCATATGTATATGTGTGTGTGCATATGTATGTGTGTGTGTGTGCATATGTATGTGTGTGTGTGCATATGTATATGTGTGTGTGTGCATATGTATGTGTGTGTGTGTGTGTGCATATGTGTGTGTGCATATGTATATGTGTGTGTGTGCATATGTGTGTGTGTGTGTGTGTGTGTGTGCATTAAAGTGGTAATATTCTTGTTTAATCTCAGTCTCATAACTTTGGGCTGTATGTATGCAGATAGAACTTTCTAGTGTGTTAAAGTGTTAGTCTAGCCTTTGTCTTATTGTGGCTAATTATGTATGTATGTTCAAGTGTTAGTATTTGTGTGTGTGTGTGTGTGTGTGTGTGTGTGTGTGTGTGTGTACATGTATATGTATGTGTGTGTGTACATGTGTGTGTTTGTACATGTATGTGTGTTTGTACATGTGTGTTTGTACATGTGTGTGTGTGTACATGTATGTGTACGTGTGTGTATGTGTGTGTGTACATGTATGTGCATATGTATGTGTGTGTATATGTATATATGTGTGTGTGCATATGTATATGTGTGTGTGCATATGTATATGTGTGTGTGCATATGTATATGTGTGTGTGTGTGTGCATATGTATATGTGTGTGTGTGCATATGTATGTGTGTGTGTGTGTGCATTAAAGTGATAATATTCTTGTTTAATCTCAGACTCATAACTTTGGGCTGTATGTATGCAGATAGAACTTTCTAGTGTGTTAAAGTGTTAGTCTAGCCTTTGTCTTATTGTGGCTAATTATGTATGTATGTTCAAGTGTTAGTATGTGTATGTATGTGTGTGTGTGTGTACATGTATATGTATGTGTGTGTGTACATGTATGTGTTTGTACATGTGTGTTTGTACATGTGTGTGTGTGTACATGTATGTGTACGTGTGTGTACATGTGTGTGTATGTGTGTGTGTGTATATGTGTGTGTGCATATGTATATGTGTATATGTGTGTATATGCAGATATAAATGTTTAGTTTGTTAAAGTGTTAGTTGGGCCTAATATCTCGTTGTAGCTGCATCCCGTTGTTCGTGTTAAAGGTTGATTTCTGAGGAGATCCTTGAGTGTGAACGTAACTGTAAACTTGCAGCTTAGGATAAAACTGTGTGCAGTGTTTGTTAGGTTTTGTCAGATGGAAATTGGCTGTAAAGCTACAATCTGGTACAAGCATCTGTGCCATTGTGCTTAATGTAATTGTACATTGTCGTACTAAAAAAAAATGAAAAAGTTAGGAATCACTGAGTTGTGGTAGGATTTGGTTTAGTTGTGGTTTTGATTAGGTTTGGTTTTATGCCTCTCAGAACAGATAGTATTTTTCACTTGTGTTCTGGTCTAGTCTTGGTCTGGGTCCAGTCCTGGTCCAGTCCTAGTCTAGGTTTGTCATTGTAAAATGGTGCTTTTCACATTTGATGCTGGGTCATAATGAATTTTGTTTAAATTTTGGTCCTGGTCCGGTCCTGTCCTGGTGTAGCTGGATCCTATTGTAGTCCTTGTCAAATACTGGTTGAGTTCTGGAGAGATCCTTCTGTGTGAATGTTACTTTAAACTTGTGGTATAGACTGTATGTTGTTTTTTAGGAACCATTTTCAGCCCTTGTAGGATTTGGTTTAGTTGTGGTTTTGATCAGGTCTGGTCCACTATTCTTCTGTGTATTCTTTTTTTTTTTTTTTTTTTTTTTTTTTTTTTTTTTTCTAATACTACAAGATCAGTAGAATTTTTGCAGCACAAGTAGAAAAATTGGAGCTTTGACATCATTATTACAGTGACAATTGTATATTAAAGTAAAAAAAAAAAAGTATCTTTACTTTCCAATGCATTAGTTTAGGGTTAGGTTTGACTCTTAAAATGTTACATGTATTTCTTTTAATTTAAACAATTATAACTTATTTCCAGATGCCTAAGGTCAAGGGATGGAAGCGCTCCCTTGCTGCGGAGAGGAGGAGGGCTGAGCAGCTTGCGGGGGAGCCTGCTCTTCCAACGGCTGTTCACCGTCCACCTGTTTCGGCCATGCTGAGACCGTTACCCGTAAGTGTTTTTCTGTATGTTTTTGCAGCCTTCATATCTGTCTGGTTTTGTAAATGCTGAGTTATTTTCAACATGCTTCTTTTTTAGGCCACGGTACTGGTTTTCGGCATTCGGTCAACCCCTGGAAGACTTCCAGGCACAGTGGGAAGTCCTCCAAGTTGGTCTTGCCGCCGGAGTCTCCCGACAAGAAGGTAAGTCTATGCGCTTCAGTATGAGGCAAAATTCTGAAGTAGTGATTGAGGATTGTTAAATATGTCTTCTTTTTTTTAGTTCGTTCTGATTGTCGGGAACTCCCATCTGCGTGCGGTCGCTGATCGCATCGTGCCGATGCCAGAGGCTGCCTGTCCTTTGGCATCAGCGCAACTCCTGGAGGTTGTGCCCGTGACCTCCACATGGAGCTGATGGGGACCGCCCTCACCAGAGGTGAGTATAGCAATGACCATTATATCATCTGTGGTAAACATTAAATAGTTGAACCTTGTAAGGTGTCATTGAGAAAGTTGAACAAATTATTGTCTCTTCAGAGCCTGCTCTGGTGTGTCTCATGGCCCCGTGCAACAACCTGACGGCCAGCAGGACGGTCGACGAGGCATCAGAGGAGTTTGCCCGACTCCTCAGGTATGTCTGCGGGCGTTGGCCAAAGGTATGTAAAAATGTTGTAATCCTTTGACAATATGTGTATTTTGTAGTTTCTAAATTGTGATTTCTTTTTTAAGGTGTGTGTCGTGGATTTTCCACCGCGCCTCGCTGGCAACGTGGAGATCCAGACCCTCCTTCGGCAGGAGTACCACCGGGTGTGTCAGTGCGAATGGGTATTAGCTACCCATATCGACCAGTTTTTTCCCCTGCATCGACGAGAGCTATGGTGCAGGGATGGCGTAAGTACAATCTTTCTCATTTGACCAATTTCTTTTTTTTTTGTTTTTTATCGGTGTGATTTTATGTAATATGTAACATTTGGTTATAATTTTGTTTCAGATCCACCTGAGTGACAGCGACGGGATGGGGATCCTTGTTCAGCTGCTGTGGCAGGCTTGCTACAGGCAGCTTGAGGTCTCCTCCCCCGCGTCCTCAGTGGCGGCGCCCCTCCCCCGCCCTCGCACAGTCACTAGGAGGGCTTTGCCAAGAGTGGTTGTGACTGGACCGCTGCCAGTGCCACGACCACCCCCTCGTAAGTGGACTCCCGTTGTGCGGGGCGGAAAGGTGAGAGATTGTTACTTTTTTGTCTTCAAGCACAAGTAGCTTATTCTATAGTTCCTAATGTATATTTTTGTTACCGAACCAGCCTACGGACTCAGCCTCCCCTGTGGGTCCCAAGGGGCGCCTGGTACAACAGGAGGTTAGTAAATGTCATTCCTGTCTTTAATTATTGAAAATAACATTGTTCGAATAAATGATTTATACATTTTTCTTTGTTGTTAGGTGGAGACTGTTTTCTCCATCCCCCTGTCGCCTGTCCTCTTCAGCCCTGCCATGCTGATCGAGATGGACAAGATTTGTCCATCTGACCTCAGCTCTGGGGAGGACGTGGCCGCCTTTCCTTCGGGAAAGAAGGTAAGCATCTTGTCATTTGCTTATTGTTAAAAGTAAACAATTGCCTGGTGTGAGGTCTAGTAACTTATTTATCCTTTTTGTGGTTTAGACGTCTCCGGCGAGGCGTCGCAAGGGTGCTTCCTCAAAGAGACACCGGCCCAAGCGGCAGGTGAGTGTTAAGATATGACATTTACTTAATTTCAAATACGTTTTGTTTTTTCTAATATTGAAGTTATATATTTTATGAAGGTGGAGGCAGCACCGGTGGACGTGGAGGTGAGACCCGGCTCACCATCCAGCTTCGTGCCTGCAGTGGAGAAGGACCAGGTTTGTGTAATTTCAAATATGTTGATTGTTTTTTACTCATTGTTGCCTGTACTTGATTTTAATTGTATATTGTTTTATAGGCGGAGGCAGTTGTGGTGGAGGTGACACCTGGAACGTCCCCTACCAGCTTCGTCATCCTAGATGCTTTCCTGGAGGACGAGGTTTGTTTTGCTTTTTATTCTGCAACATGTTCATCATTTAAACAGAATGTGGGCTAATGTTTACATGTTTTTATAGTCTGGAGATGTGGAAGTGACTCCAGGAACGTCACTTACCAGGTCCAGGGACCAAATGGGGAGGTTGACGGACCAGGTGAGTTTGTTTTTTATTATTATTAGTATCATAAAATGTCCAGTAACAGCCTGACTAGTTTAAAGGCACAGTAATAATATATTTTCTTTGCATCTTTAAGGCCATGGACATCAGCCCTCCTGTGACCCTGCCGCCGTCTCCTTGCCGCAGCCCTGTTCTGACCTCTCTGCCTTCTGTAACCAGTCAGCCTTCTCTTCTCAGCCCTCCAGCTGTCCAAGAGGAGAGAGCTTCTGACAAAGATAAGTCTTGTTGTGCACAGTCTGATGTTGTACCCGTCGGTGTTCCTTCTGTCATTCGGGGTAGTTTTCATCAGGGCGATACTAGGTTTGAGTATAATGGTGTACAGTGTATGGCGATGTCTTTGGTAGCTTTAGCTAAGCATTCTGTGTATAATGTGTTTTTGTGGGATCAGGCTCAGTTAGACTTAGTTTTGAATTTTGGTGATGCACTGTACACCGAGCTTCGTAATCAGGACTTGACTCGTGGGCATGAGTATTTACTTGTTGCAGATTTGCCTAATGAGTCAGTTATTGATGGGCAGCAGTTCAGCTTTTCTTTCAGTGAGCCGGTTAATGGGGCTGCAAATGTTGTGGAGCATGAATTTATTGAGGTAGGCGCGTGGGTAACTTTAGATGGTGCTTTAGAAAGGATGTTTGCACAGTACGACACATGTATTATGACACTCTGTGGTAATGCTTGTGCTGTTATTAAAGATAATGGGCGTTATGCTGTGGTAGACTCTCACTCACGTAGTGTTGAGGGTTTGGTTGATGCTAATGGTAAAAGTGTGGTCGTGTATTTTAGTCACATTGATGAGGTGTACAGTCATTTCTGCGCATTGGCTGCCTGTTATGGTGACCCAAATAGGGAGTCTTTTAAAGTGTTTGAATTGACTGGTGTTGATGTTGTTGTTGTAGCTGATAGTCTGAGGGGCTTAAAGCGCCAAGAGGCCGCAGAAGTTTCTTCTTCTGTTCCCCCAAACAAAAAGACAGAGGACACTGTGGTTGATTTAGATGTGCTGTGCACCAGTGTTCAAGACAGTGCCCTGTCCTTCAATCCACTTACTGAAAGTGTTTGTAAGGACTTATGCAAACTCATTAAGGCTGAGTTTCAGAAGCCTGGTGTAGCAGATCCTAAAACTGTAGGGCCATTAGGTGTGCCATGTCAAAATGACAAAATTATTGCCGACGGTAATTGTTTCTTTCGGGCGGTTTCACAAGCTATTAGTGGCACACAAAAATATCATAGAAAAATTAGACTTGTGATAGTGAAACAGCTCAAAAATAATCCTTCAAAATACAACACGCTTTTGCGCAATGGTCACTCATCTGTGGACCAATATATCAGTGCATCAAACATGCGTAAAGTTGGCACATGGGCCACAGAATTAGAAATCCACGCGGCTGCAGATTATTTAGGCGTCGACGTGTTTACATTTTATCATGGACATTGGCTTAAATACGGTTGTACTACCGAGCCTGTGTCAAACAGTGGCATCTATTTAGAGAATATTAACAATTGCCATTACGAAAATGTAATTTGTGTGAAAATGCCAAATGCTAATGCTTGTTATAAATGCTGCCGAGTCTATCAATTTTCAATGGAGAGCTACAATATTAGGCTAAAAAGGTAGCTCTCAAGTCACAGGTTAATGTAGATAATGAACTTAATATGAAACCTATATCATCAAAGTATTTACAAAAGAAGAAACAAAAGCTTTCAAAAAGCACCTACATCAAACATAATGAGGCAATTAAGGACAAACGGAGGAAACATTATAGACGCCCAGATGTTAGAGATGCCTCAAAAAAAAGTGTTAAACAAAAATATATAGATGATTTGGAGTATAGAGAGGGGAAAAAAGGCTGCAATTAAAATAATAACACAAAACAAACATGGAGTTTAGAGAAAATCTTAAATCAACATATAAAAATAAATATAGCGCTGATTCGGAATATAAGAATAAACTTAAGGCTGCTGGCATAAACAAATATAAAGTTAATTTACATTATCAAAATAAACTTAAAGCTGCAGGTATCACAAAATATAAAGTCAATTTCCAATATCAAAATAAACTTAAAGCTGCTGGCATCCATAAATATAAAATTAATTTCCAGTATCAAAATAAACTTAAAGCTGCCGGCATCCATAAATATAAAACTAATTTCCAGTATCAAAATAAACTTAAAGCTGCCGGCATCCATAAATATAAAATTAATTTCCATTATCAAAATAAACTTAAAGCTGCCAGCATCCAAAAATATAAAGTAAATTTACAGCATAAGCAAAATGTTAAGGCAGCCAGTAAACATAAGTACAGTACAAATCCCCAACATAAACAAAAAGTAAAAACATTTAGCAAACAAAAATACCATAGTAATGAGCAATTTAGAAACAAAACTCGGGCAGCATTCAGGAAGAATCAAAAGCAACTGAAACAAAAGAGGGAAAATTTCACTTTCGTTTTAGAACAGTTTTTAAAGGAAGATGAAGGTGGTCCAGAGTATATTTGCTGCGTGTGTTTAAAACTCTTATTTTAAAAACCAGGTCTTGCCTTGTAGAAAGGATGACTTTATGGTTAAACCGAAATGCGCAGATGTAGCTAATACCTGTATCTCTGAGGCCTATTTACATACATGCGATGATAATTGTCCTTCTTCGTGCCCACTGTCTGACTGTAGGGGTAGTTTATGGATCTGCTACACATGCAACTCAAAACTGTGTAAAGGTCAAATGCCATCTGAATGTGCAGTAAAATAATTTACAATTGGACGATATTCCCCCTGAGCTGGCCTGCTTGAACACTGTTGAACAGCACATAGTTGCTCTTAACATCAATTTTATGCAAGTTTTGGCTTTACCTAAGGGGGGTCAGCGAGGGATTCACGGTCCTGTCACATGTGTGCCTTCTAGAGTTAGTGAGTCGGTTAAGTTATTACCACGTAGCAATATGGACGGTTGTTTATTGCCTGTAAAACTGAAACGTAAACTAACATATAAAGGTCATTATGAGTATCAGTATGTGGATACAGAGCGTGTACGGAGGGCCATTGCATTTCTTAAACAAAACAACCGGTATTATT
Organism: Periophthalmus modestus; assembly: GCA_019594935.1. Taxonomy (NCBI): domain Eukaryota; kingdom Metazoa; phylum Chordata; class Actinopteri; order Gobiiformes; family Gobiidae; genus Periophthalmus; species Periophthalmus modestus. The sequence goes on from JAIEZT010000441.1 coordinate 24,480,609, forward strand.
TAGATATTGATTTTAATGAAGAGTGGGTGAACGAGTTTGTTAGGGAAGAGGAAGCTATGGATACTGGTGTGGACGTTAATGTAGAAGTTATTGATGCAGGTGAGGATGCTAATGTGGTCAAGGAAAATCTAGCGGAACAAGAGCAGGCTGAAGATTTAGATGATGAGCTTCTCCATGATCGACAGCGTCATTGTATGTATCAGGATACGTTTTTCATGCCAGTGGATATCGCACAGGAAGCCCTTGACCACTATTTTGAAGGCATTTTAAATTTGGCTCCAGCCGAGGGGAACAGTCCGGTTAGTTTATTGTCAGATAAAGAGAACGAGGCTAAATGTTTTCCAAAGGAGTTTCCGTTAGGTCGTAATACGTTTCATAGTCCTCGGCCTGTTCCTCTGACCATGTGCAGGTATTTCATTAATAGACTCCTGCATGTGGATGGTAGATTTGCACAAAATTTTAAGTTTCTGTTTTTGGCGTTGTATATGTTAGAGGTTCAGCAGGTTGTGTCGAAAGTGTCTATAGCTTTAAGAAAGGGGCATTCTGGTCAGCCCAATGCTGCAGGTGAAGGAAGTTTAGAAAATTTGTTACAGTATGATAATGGTTATCGTTTTATGCAGCCTATTAGAGGTACGCCGCCCTTCTGGCAGTCCGCACAAAAAGATTTATTTGCTTGTATTCGTCAGCTTGGTATTCCGACGTGGTTTTGTTCATTTAGTTCCGCTGACCTCCGCTGGCCAAGCCTCCTTAAAACGCTCTTAAAGCAGGAAGGCAGTACCCGGAGTGTTGCAGATTTAGATTGGCCTGAGAGGTGTGACCTACTGCGTCGTCACCCTGTAACAGCGGCTCGTATGTTTGACTCTCGTTGGCGTCGTTTCTTACGTAAAGTCATTCTGTCCCCAGCTCAGCCAATTGGTAAAGTTATAGATTATTTTTATCGTGTTGAATTCCAGCAGCGCGGATCTCCCCATGTCCATTGTTTATTTTGGATTGAAAATGCCCCTAAGCTTGGAGTAAACACAGATGAAGAGGTTGTTCAGTTTGTTGATAAATATGTCACCTGTGAACTACCCTCTGATCCTGATTTACTGGAAAAAGTTAGTTCGGTGCAGCAGCATTCTAAGCGTCACTCTAAAACATGTAGGAAAAACAACAAAATCTGTCGGTTTAATTTCCCACGTCCAGTATCAGCACGGACGTTTATTAAACAGAAAGATCCCGATTCAGAGCCCCTTGTTACAAAAGAGGAGGCAGAATTTATTATGAGTGTGCTGAAGAATGCTATTCTTGATGAAAATAACCTGTGTCTTAGTGCAGAAGAGTTGTTTGCATCATTAGGTTTAACTCAGTTCACATTTGAACAGCTTTACAGTGTTTTAGATGGACACACACACATAGTGTTAAAGAGGGGGGTGGGTGAAGCTTGGATCAATAACTACAACGACAAGTTATTAACCCTCTGGAATGCCAATATGGACATACAATTTGTAGTAGATGCCTGGGCTTGTGTCGGTTTACATAATTTCATATATTTCTAAATCAGAGAGGGATATGGGTTTACTTTTAGGTAATGCACAAAAAAGAGGCTTCCCAAAGGTAATGTTAGTGCAAAAGAGGCATTTAAAAAAGTTAGGCAGCGTTTATCTTCATAATCGTGATGTCTCTGCACAGGAAGCTGTCTACAGAGTTACAAACATGCATTTAAAGGAGTTTTCAAGGAAAGTGACATTTGTTCCGACTGGTGATAATATAGTCCGTATGAGCAAACCAATTGGCGAAATAGATGATGAAATGGGGGAGGATATTTGGATGACAAACACTATAGATCGATATTTAAGTAGACCAAATGACAGCACATTTAATGACATGTGCATCGCGACATTCGTATCCGAATATCGCTTGCTCGGGCCGTCGGACAAATGTAAAAATCCAATCTCTCTTACAGAATGGATTAGGGGCCATTACTAAAAGAACTCGGACCAAGCCCGCTGTAGTTAGATATGCACGATTCTCTGAGACTAAAAACACAGAGTTATTTCATCAAAGCATTCTTCAGCTATTCCTGCCTTATCGTTGCTGATGTTGATCTTAAGCCCCTCCATTGAAACATTTGAACACTTCTATAAAACCGGGGATGTGCGTTGTGAGTGACGGGTCTGTTCATTTGGTTAAGTCTGTAGTTGATTGTAATAGGCGTCGGTTTTGAAGTTGCAGCTGAGGATTTGGATGAGGTCCATGAGCAGATGGACTTAGGTGAGCTGCACGAGGATGCGTGGGGCCTGCTCTGCCCAGAACAGGAAGTGGAGAGGTTGGAGTCGAGGGAGGAGTTCAGAGAGATGTTACAGGCTGTTGGTTCTGAGCAGGAGCAAGAGGCTATTCCAGACTTGGCTGTTAGAAATGAACAAGTGTGTCACATAGAGAAAAGAAACGTGATGAGTCGTCAAGAGGGTCTTTCACTTGTAAAAACTCTGAACGAGCAACAACTGTCCATTTTTTTACAAAATACGGCAATGGTGCTTAGATAAAGTAGCTGGTAACAACCCAGAGCCATTGCACGTGTTCATCACAGGGGGAGCAGGCACAGGAAAAAGTCACCTTATCAGAGCCATTCAGTACGAGGCGACTCGTCTATTCGGTCCAATTTGTCATAGTCCAGATAATATTAGTGTTTTATTAACGGCTCCAACAGGGATAGCAGCATATAACTTACAGGCCGCTACTATCCACACAACATTTAGTATTGGCACTAGTGTTTCCCTCCCCTACACGCCGCTGGGGGAGGAAAAGATCAATACACTGCGTGCTAAATACATGGATTTACAAATTGTAATAATTGATGAAATATCCATGGTGGATAAAAAATTATTTACTTATATTCATGGGAGGTTACGTCAAATCAAACAGTCAGGTGACTTTTCTCCATTTGGCAACGTGTCTGTCATAGCTGTTGGGGATTTTTATCAGTTATCTCCAGTTGGGGTCAAGCTCTGTACAGAGAGAAACATAGGTGTTAATTTATTTATAGATTTATTCAAAATTGCAGAGTTAAAAACTGTAGTTAGACAAAAAGATAACACTTTTGCAGAGCTATTAAATCGGCTAAGAGTGCGCTCCAGAGGGACACCACTGGTTGATGGGGACATAGAAATATTAAAACATTGTGAAACAGGTGAAGATCCTGATGTGTTACATATTTTCACCAAAAACAGCTTTGTATCTAATTATAATTTAAAGATATTGAACGAAGTTTGTCCAGAGAAGATAACGATCAGTGCGCGTGACTTTGGCTATGACAAAAACACTGGGAAGTTAACAGAGATACAAGGCCATCTCCATAAATCCAAATTAGCCAGTTTGGAGGAGTCTTTAATCTTGGGTATAAATGCTCGTGTTATGCTGTGTAAAAATGTAGATTTAGCAGATGGTTTAGTTAATGGGGTATGTGGTATAGTTACAAATATAGTTGAAAATCCACAGAAAAACCTGCCTCCTTTAGCAATTTATGTTAAATTTGATGATGATAGAGTAGGCGCACAGAGGAGGAGGCAAACGCCCCCCTGCTCACCTGACTGGTTCTACCCTCATAGAACCAGAGGAGGAGCAGGCGAATAAACGAGGGGAAAAGCGGCGTCAGTTTCCGCTCAAACTCGCTTGGGCGTGTACGGTTCATAAAGTACAGGGAGTTACAGTAGATCAAGCCGTGGTGTCCCTTAAACAAGTGTTTACGGCGGGTCAGGCGTATGTGGCCCTTAGTCGTGTTAGGACTTTAGAAGGCCTCATCATTCAGGACTTTAATGAAGACGCCATTTATTGTAACGATGGCATTAGAGCGGCACTTCAGAACATGCCTCCCTTCACAGTCGACAGTTTGTCCTGGCACCTACAGGAGGCACATGTCCTGACATTCTTTTACATGAATGTTCAGGGTTTAGCTCGACATGTGTCAGATTTGGCTTTATGCTCACAGCACTGGCAGCCTAACTGTATCGCTGTGGTAGAGACATGGTTTTAAATGTAGATTCATCTTTTCAAACTAGTCACATTGAAAATTTTAACTTCCATAGTCGTCCCCGTAGTTTATCTTATCAGCAGAGTAATCATCCAGCTTTGACTAGTTTGCAGGGCCAGCAGCACGGTGGTGTTGGCATGTACTGTGAGGAAAACCTTAACTATGAGATCACAGTACGAGATTTTAGTTTAGAGTGTTTAGTCAACTATTTTGCAGAGTATAAAAATTATAGTTTGTGTCATTTATCGTCCACCGTCTTACCCCATGTCTCTATTTAAGTATAATTTGGACAGATTATTGAATTGGCTGGAGTCACATTGTGCCACTGTGGCAGTGGTGGGAGATTTTAATGACGACATATTGAAATCTTCAAATGTCTGCAATTTTATGATAGAAAAAGGTTATGTTCAATATGTCACATCTCCCACAACAGAGAGGGGGACATTAATCGATCATTTATATGTTAAATCTACAGAGTATGACATAGACTCTGTCGTGGTGCCAACTTACTTCAGTGACCATGAGGGGATGGTGTTTTCTTTCAAATTTAGATCTACAGAGGCCACACAATTAGTCTGAAATGGTTTATTTAAGATGGACAGTTGTTGCTTTTTTGACGTCTCATCACATTGTTTGTGGGTTGATTTGTCTTTAATCCTGCGTTTATATTTATATGATGTGAAGTTGTTTTAATTGTGGATCATGGAGATTCTTATGGGTTCTAGATGCTTGTTGACTTGTCATTGTCTTGTTGTGTTTATCATGCGTATCGTTAATCATGAATTTTAAAGTGTTGTAATCAGGTGATGTGTTTTTATTGTATATTTAATTTTATATATGTTTGTAGTTAATCTGTTGTAATCACATGATGTGCTTTCATAGTATATGTAACTATTATATATCTTGTAGTTAATCTGTTGTAATCAGGTGTTTTTTTATTGTATATTTAACTCTTATATATGTTTGTAGTTAGTGTCCATACAGTGATGAGTGCACACATACTGTATGGTTTGTCCTTTGTCAAAGTTCAACTGACTGGTCCATCTGTACATCTCTCTCTCTCTCTCTCTCTCTCTCTCTCTCTCTCTCTCTCTCTCTCTCTCTCTCTCTCTCTCTCTCTCTCTCTCTCTCTCTCTCTCTCTCTCTCTCTCTCACAATATCACTCTCTGTCTAACTCTTTCTCTCCATCTCACATTCTCTTCTTTCTCCCTGCCTCTGTCCTGTGTTTCTCTCCCTTGCCCTCGCTGTCCTGTGTTTCCTTTCCTTTCCTCTCTCCTTGAACCACCACCTTATCGCGGTGGGAGAGGTTTGCGTGCCCAGATGATCCTTGGAGCTGTTGTGAGGGGCTTTATGCTCCTGGGTCTCCCAGGACAAACAGGTCTAGGTGATGGGTCAGACAAAGAGTGGTTCAAAATACTCAAATTAATAGAGAAAAGAAAATTAAAATATGTGAATTCACATAATCACTGAGCACTACTAAAAACACACACAAGTATTCACTGTTCAGTTCAGCTGGAGTTTGTTCATTGCTATTCACATGTTGTTCCCTGTCCTGTTTCAGATCTCTGGCCGCTGACCGTCCGGTGAATGACTGGACCCTAGATCCACTACTGTCCCCTACTGTCCCCTGTTCTGTTGTGGACCTGAACTTTCCCTTTCCTGAATGACTGGCCCAATACCTGGTTGGAGTGGCTCCCGCTCTGGTTGGGCCCCTCTCTGTGTCTTAGTTGAGCAGCTCTGAACCTACAGACTTGAACTCTATCTGTAAATGGATGCACATTAGTCCTGGACACATCTGCAGCTGCCCCTCCATGGGAGTGGTGGATCTCTCCTTCAATGATTCTCCTCCAGGTTTTTTTTTTTTTGTTTTTTTTTTTGGAGGTCCTTCCTTAACAAGGAGGGTCTAAGGACAGGGGGGCGCTCTGGGACACTTCTGTGGTTGTCTGTTTCATTGTTGATTTTCTAACTTTCTGTTGGTTAACTCAATTGTGTTCATTCCTAAGAGATGTGTGTCTCTGTGTGTGTCTCTGCGTTTGTGTGTGTGTCTCTCTTTGTGTTTCTGTGTGTCTGTGTTTCTGTGTGCGTGTGTGTCTGTGTTTCTGTGTGTGTCTGTGTTTCTGTGTATGTCTGTGTGTGTCTCTGTGTGTGTGTGTTTGTGTGTGTCTCTGAGTGTCTGTATGTGTGTGTGCCTCATCTGTGTGTGTGTGTGTGTCTGTATGTGTATGTATGCGTGTGTGCGTGTGTCTCATCTGTGTATGTGTGTGTGTGTGTGTGTGTGTGTGTGTGTACATATATTTGATAAATGGACGCGTGTATAAGTAGGTGTAATGTTTTGGTTTACAGTTACATGGCTAAATTCTGCTCATGTATTGATACTACTGTAGTTATTTTGTGACGTATAATGTTTTGATTTTGCAATAATAACAGGCTATTTCACTCTCTGTAAAGACTGAACTGTTCTGTCTCACAATTGTATTAAGTTTTGGGTTTTGTCTTGGTTTAATTTTTTAAGTTGTGAATTACATTATCAATTTTATTCAGAACTGATGAGATAAATAAAATCTTTGAAAGGAAACTAATTTCTATTTATTTGATAGTATGTAAAACATTTTATTGAATTAGCTGTAAAATATTGACGTAAAAACAATGGTTTTGCACATTTGGACATCATTTATAAAATGTAATTAGTGATTTATTAATTAATCCAAACCATTTCTACTGAAAATAAAGAGGATAACACAGCCTTTGAGGGCAGAAAAGTTAACACCACACAGCTTTTGAATAATGTGAGATGTTTTTTAACAAAAGATGGAGATACTGGGTTTATCATGGTTGAGTAAACATGTTGTATTAGTCCTATTAGGTTTAAAAGTTCATAATACGGCGTCTCCAGCAGCAGCAGGTCTAATGTAGTGGATCAGGGCTTTGTCCATTATCTTCCTTGTCCACCACCATCACAGTTTTCTGGGCGTCAAAGCACAATATTGATTTTAATAATGATTCATGTGCAGGTTATCTTTCCATTTTCAACAGGTACATAAAATCATCTAAGAGTTCACACTACACTGATGAAATTCAGCTGTCACCCACTCAGACCCTCACAGAGGTTAACCTGAGTGGATGAAGTGGTTGTTTGTGCACATGCATCATCACATATTCATGCATGATGGAGGTAAAAAATATCAACCCACATATTAAATAGATTTATTGTCAGTTTCCTTACTGTAATATTTAAATTCCTGTGTATTAATTATTGTTAAATACAATTAAATGCCTGTAAAACACCACATAAACATACTTGAAGTTTCTAAAACATTCTAATTAAATGACCTTGAAAAGTCAGTTTAATTTCATAATATGGCTTTAATCATTTGCAGTAAATTGTTCTGAAGTTATGACCTAATACCGTTATTTCTGGTCAAAATTAACACAACAGTCACAGAGCAGACCTGTTTCATCCATTTACTTCTTTATAGAAAAACAAGCACTCCTCAAAGTATGTCAAACTAAATGTGCTAACAAACGTCTTCAAAGTATTTGGTTTACTCTGTATTTTGTTTACATACAAAGTGTCACTTGTAAAGTGACACACTTGAAGGTGAAAAAGTGCTTTATAAAAATATGAACATTTACCATGACTAAGCATTAATATGTATTTTATTATAATCTACAAAATCTAGTCTAAGTTATTCTTGAGCTGGGATAGTGTCTGTCTGTTCTAGTCGTGTTATCATCAGTCCTGTGCTGCCATCGTTGCAGTGATCACAGCATTGAGAGAAGCAGAGCCGACGATGGCGTAGCCCAAAACCAGAACCAGATCTCTTTGAGTGACGGACTGGACTAGGCCGGTAAAGTATGAGAGAAGATACAGACTGGATTTCTATGAAGACAGTAGTTTCTTATGGATCATTAGAACAGATTTTGTAAAGACACTGGTTTTGACATAATCGGCCAACCGGGCACTCATTAGCACTTGTCTCTTTGTCTGTTTATTGACAAGTACACCCCGAAGCTGCAATAACAAAGTGAATAAACACTGGAAGCTTTGACGCGCTCATCGTCATGACAATGACAAATGACCACGTAAAATACAGCTTTGACCCACTGAACTTATGACTGGAGTGACCTGAAAGTAGGAGGAGCTCTCTGCAGGAGCTTGAGCCTAAATAATTAACTGTTATATTACTTTGAAATGTAATTTATTAATTTAGTAAACATTGCCATTAGGATAATATGGGCACTGGCAACCTACTGAAAAATACCATGTAATTTCCATTGAGTTTTATTTGTTGTCATTTTTTATCAAGACGACCAAACGGAATTTTGTGTAAAGTTTTGTAACATTTAAACAATCAAAATTTGCAGCCCTTCTTACAAATTTGCTTGTTATTCTGTAGTGGGGACTATTACGCTAATATTGTTTCTTTCACAATGAGAAGGTTTAGACAAAGTTTTATAACTGATTCAGATTTGTGCCCAATCGGACTTTGTATGCACAAATGGGAGCAAATTTTGAAATCGGAAAAATTCAAAATTTCCAATGTAAATTTATGACTCCCATTGACAATGTATTTTGATATTTGCAGGTGGCGCTGTTGCACCACTTTTTAGGCACAGATTTACATTTTTTTTTATTATTATTTTTTTTAAATAATAATCTGATACCGGAATTTTGGGCTAAAAACACAAGCAGCATCAAACAGGCGGGTTTTGCTTCACACTTGGCAAACCTATCACTCCCTAAGGGTGACGCTAATGTTCCGCTTGTCTCTGTTGGAAACTCATTGGAAACTCTGGTGCACCAACATGGAATAACAGGGTTGATTTTAAGCATCACCATGGCAACACCGTGCAAAATACTAATTTGATCATGTTCTTCAAGGAAGCTTATTTTCTTTGGCAATGCGTAGGTTTAGGTGAGAACGTTTTTTTACTGATTAAATTTTGAGTCCAATTGGACTTTGTATGTGCAAATGGGAGAATTTATTGAAATTGGAAAATAGCAAAAATTCCATTAGAAATTTGCGGCTTAAAGCTGCAAGCAGCATTGAATGCTTTGCACTCGGCCGACCCAACACTCCCTAAGAGTGGCATTAACACGTCACTTGTCTCTGTTTTATTGTGGTTTAGAGCTGTATTTGTAACGAAACAAAGTGAAAAGACAGTGGAAGCGGTCATGCACAAAATGCAAGAACATGGGTTTTTTTTTGGAGTAAAAAAAAAAACAAGACCTGGCCCTTCGGACTTTTGTGACGGGGACGACGACCTAAAAAGTCACTGTGGCAAATTTCATGTTTTTCATTGAAGGTAATAAGCCGTTATAAGACTTTGACATGTACAATAATTTATAAATTTCCCCATTAGAATAACATGGATAAATAACAAGAACAAGCATGCATATCCTATGCCTACGGCATGGGTTGCTAGGATACTGGAGTCTGTGCAGGGGGCGACCTCAGTTGTTGCATGCTTTGCGCGCAACTTCGGCAAGAGAGTTAGCAATGACGCTAGCGGCATTGAACAGCTATCGCGCACTGAACAGCCCTCACGGGCTGCACTTCACACTCAGCAGACTGGACACTCTCTGTAGGTGGCGCTAACGCGCCACATGCCTCTGTTTTATTTCGTCTTAGAGCTGCACTTGTGACCAAACAAATCCAAAAGGCATTGGGAGCACTGATGCACAAAATGCACAAACATGGGTTTTTTGAGGCATCGCCATGGCAACGCCGTGCAAAAAGCAAAGTTGGCCCCTTGGACTTTTTTGACGGGGACAAACTGAAGAATCTGTGTGCCAAATTTTACATTCTTCATTGAAGGTAATAAGCCGTTATAAGACTTTGAAATGTGCGAGAATTTATACATTTTCCCATTAGGATAACATTGGGTATTTCGTGCATCGCCATGGCAACAGAGAGTGAAAACTATGACATGGGTCCTATTGACTTTGTTGATCAGGATGACATGAAGAGTCAGTATATCAAATTTCACTGAATTCCGTGAAACTAATATTTTTCTCATGAATGGGAAAATTTTGGAGAGCGTTCCCATTAGGATAACATGGGCACTTTGGCGCATCGTCATGGCAAACGGGTGAAAAAAATAACATGGGTCTGATTGACTTTATTGATTGGGATGACGAAATGGAATTTTGTGTGAAATCTCGTAAAATTTGGGAAAACTACATTTTCGGCCCTCCATGCAAATATATTTGTTATTCTGTAGGGGGCGCTATTGCACCAAATTATTTTCTTACACAATGAGTAGGTCTAGGCCAGAAAGTTTTCCAACCGATTCAAATTTGAGTGAATTCGGACTTTGTATGCGCAAACGGGAGCAAATTTTGAAATTTGAAAATTGCAAAAATTCCGATGGAATTTTGCGGCTTCGCCACATGGAAACCATTATACGTATCAATGTAAATTGGATAACTTTTGATGCCCAACTTGTCTAGATGATGTCCAGTGATTTTCAGCCCTGCAGGTGAAGCGCCTTCAGAGGAGTTGACGAAAATGCGACGTCAACGAAAATGCTGACTCGGCATTTCGGAATTTTCAATCCAAGATGGCCGACTTCCGGTTTGTCAGAGGGCGTGGCCATAATAATATTTTTTGTTTGGCATCACTTGAAGAATGTGTGTACCGAATTTGGTGGCTCTACGACAAAGTTGACGTCGGGGCGTCTCCCATTGACGCAATGTATTTTGACTTTTGTAGGTGGCGCTGTCGCGCCATTTTTTTATGCCCATTTATGCAACATATAAAAAAATTAATTTTTCGGCAGACCTGAATTTTGAGCAAAATTTGGTGAGTTTTTGAATATGTTCAGGGGGTCAAATTCCTGTTCAAAGTGCAGAACAAGAATAAAAAAAAAAAAAAAATAATAATAATATTTTTAGCAAAAACAATATATCCGAAAACATTAGAATGACATATTATACATTTTTTGAAAGCTCTGGACCTTCCCCACGTCACCGTGGGGTCATTGGCGAATGACGGGCGCTGACGCGCCCGTCATTCGCCATGACGTCGGGGCCCGCCACTGACCTCCCATTGACTTCCATTCATTTTAGCAGTAATAAAGATGGCCCATGCCTGCGGCATGGGTGCTTGGATAGGGCTCGATGCCAGGAGTGTGTTTGGGCGACACGAGCGCTTCGCGCTGCCTTTGTCAACATTGAGTCAATGGGCTTCGCCCATTGACTCAATGTTGACGATGACATGCTAGCAAGAACAAATATGCATATCCCATGCCTACGGCATGGGTTGCTAGGATACTGGAGTCGGGGCAAGGTCGCGACCTCAGCCGAACTTGTGCGCTGCGCGCACAAGTTCGGCAAGACAGTTAGCAACGATGAGTGCCTGGGCTTCGCCCAGACACTCATCGTTGCGGAAGCAATAGGCCCTACGCCCTGTAGGGGGCTCGGGCCTAAAAAAGGCTGGTATCTGCAATTTTTCCATCAATATGTCATGTTTTATAAGACAATTTTGGGGCATGAACAGGGAAAGTAATAAACTCCACTTAGATGACCCTATAGCAGATCAGGAGAGGGTCTTTTTAGCTACTTTTGGAGACACATATGTAAAGGCTTAACCTCTGCAATCTGTCGCAGTTAAAAGGAAGTACTGTACGGACTGCCACCTGGACAACAAATCAGACACTCACTAAGGAATATAGACAGGAGAAACACCTGGCAATATCTGCTCTTTCACTTAAAATACCAATATTACACCTTAGCAGTGGATAGGACAAAAGGTGCAAGTGCAAATAGGTTCATCACTGCTTCTCTCATTACTGTCTACAGAAAATATAGAAGACATACACAGCAGACGCACACAACATGTATGTAAAAGGTATTATCTATCATGATTTATGGCTCAGCACCATAATTATTACTGGGGATTTTCACTTGTCTGCAGAACAGTCTTGCTTTATTACTATCATTTTTTTTTTTCATGTTTTTCTAATTATGACTTTGGTGGTGGGATAGTATCTATGGAAAGTATTTATCATAGTTTAGATCAGGCAAGTGGCAATTTGTAAATGATAGAAAATAGGGTTCTGGGTCTAACATTTATGGAATACCTCTACATATGTCACATCTGCTGCTCGTGTCCAACCAGAAAGTAAAATTTTAGACCAAAATTGGCAAACTAGGAAAATAAAAGTCTCAAATATGTTAAGTCCATTGAGTAGTCTAATCTGTCACTTTAAGCATACAGTGCATAGTAATCTGGTGCCTCACTTCACACACTATTACTCTTGTACTGTAACAACAGGATGCTCTAACAGTGCCAATTAAACTTATAACCCTCAAGACTGAAGAGCCTAATTACACTGTGCACTAAAGTTATAATCACAGCTCTCATGAACTAACCTGGCATCTCATTAAGTTTCATTGAGGCGTTACATAAAACATCATTACACGTTTTCCTGTGACTGCCTGCATTTCTTTAGGCTAAAATATGTTCCTTCCTATAGCTTCAACCTCAAGTTCAAATCCCTGATGTAAAAACCTTATGATAGCAGCTCCAGACTGGCCCTGTCCCACCCCTGTCAGCCGCACCTTATGGTCTAATGCAGAGGATAATGGGGGCTCTGTTTTGACATGTCATGTGGCAGGGGTCAAGGTCTGCCCCATGACCGAGCGCACCTCAACAAGAGGTCCCATTTCAGACTGGCCCCTTCCCTCAGCAGGATACAGAGCCGGGGGGCGCTGTTTACAGGGCTAAAGCCAGAACTGAATTGACATGTGCCATCACTGACATTCACTTTCAGACAGTCATTATGGGATTCTTAAACGTAAACAGGAGCTCTCAAAGTGTGGTGTGGGGCAACCTAGTGGCCAACAAAAGTACTGTGTGTGAGGTATAAAGATAATTGATATTGTCTATTAAAACAAATCTATATATAATAAATATCTATGGGCAAAGCAACAAAACAACATGCATCCTAATCCTCTTGTTCAAAAGAAAATATGCAAATAAAGAAGTCACAAAACATTTCACAAGTAAAACTAGCGGACAGCAATATGAACAAATCAACATCAACTTGATATATTTTTTGTATTATCTCATCAGGAATGTGCTAAAAAGAGCCTCTTGCCTTGGCTGAAGTTTAAGCGTTAAACTCTGCAGGATTCAGTACTATATTTTTATTTTTTTTATTGTAGACTTTATTTATTTATTTATTTTTTTTTTTTTTTTTTATTGTAGAATATAATTCATTCATGCAGTTTTCCAAAGATCCAAAACAATTATTGCAACATTATCAATTTTCCAATATATCTCCTGCCTCTAAGTGGAAGTAGTTATTTTACTGACCTAGTTCTCTATAACTTCTTTGAAATTGCTCTAGATCTGGATTTCATTGCAAACCATTCCTGAAATAATATTTTCTGTGCTGTCTTGCATTCAGAATAACCAGACAAATTAACATTAAACTATCAGAATCATTCACTCCAAGTTAAGATTAGGCACGACTCTCATAAGACAATGCACCTGTAATAATATAAGACCAGTGTAACCTTTAATGGTACAAATACATGAGTTCTTCACAAAGCTTCAGACACATGTTGTTGTATCTTGTGATGATGGTGGTTCCCTGTTGGAGATAGTAAGATGAAAGCCCTCATGGGTGCTCCGGGCGTGTGGCCAGGACAGTCCTCTTTGAATCCTCACCCTCTCCTGGCAGGACATCCCAGATAGAGTTGATGTCCGGCAAAGATAAAACAATATAATAACATAATAATTTAAGTCATGTCATGTAAGACAGGAATCTACAGCTGCTATATAAAGGGCTTCAATCATGCGCAGATGCACTGGGATTTACAAAAGCTCATATTTCATAAAGCTTGCATGTGTTAGGCCTGGATTTTGACATGTGGCAATCTGTGAGAATAGCTTAATATGTAAATAAATATATTTTTCATACGATCTCAGTGGTATTTGCACATCTTTTAAATCCTTTGTTTGAACAATCTAGTTACTAGCCAAAGTAAATGAATCGAATCAACGCACCTCTGTTTGTTTAAATCAGGGTTCAAACTTTTTGTCATAATAGTGCCAATAAAAGCTTGTTTGGACAGGAGCAGCTGTGAGTACTTTGGGATGTATCTAACATTTTAAGGACAATAATAATTTAGAGACAGAGATTGATATCTAAGTCATCGGAGGAATAACCTGGATCTTTCAACAGTCGATTCATTGGCTTATTTACTTTGGGATTTTAGGAAAAGCACTTTAAAGCAAATCCTGGACCAGTATATATTTGCAGATACATCCATGCCAATCAATACAAATCCACCAATAATCTGTCTCAGTGCATGATCTGTCCTTAAATTTGATATCTGGCCGTTACAAGTTAGACAGACAGATGGCATCAAAATATATGGCGAAAATGTATAATAACAACATGCACCATCAGTAAAATCCTCCAGCTGAAGTACACCAGTCCTTGGGCATGGTACTGCAGTGCCTATTGCTCCTTACAGGTACTGAAGGATGGGTCAACTGAACAATAAACAATGAAGTGTACCTTAACTTTAACCTTAATATAATAAGAATTGTACAACAAATAGAGTCAAATTATTTATATACTGACCAGCATCACTGGCTGTGGTCTGACAAACAGGAGCATTATCGCTCTGAAAATACTGAGTCCTGCTGCACTTTCACTTTTCATCAAGTGTTTTGGCTGCACATGAGCCGAAGGAATGCACCGCAGGGCAACGAGCAGCTCCCAAACACCACATCACCTCAGCCCTCCCTCCCCAGCCCCGTCCAGGCCCCGACAAGTCCACCATGGTCCAACTCTGATATTAATATGCACAATCAGGAGGAACACTCTTCATGGAGGAAAGTCAAATGCCACAATGTAATGTGATGAGAGACTATTCAAATTATTTTTAGACTGGTGAAATATTTTTTGTATGAGCATTATATTTGATGCATGAGGTTGGACTGCATAGTGAATTTGTTTGCACTGCTACCTATGTAGCTACCCTGCAGCTATATTTCTAACTTGAATGGTCTACTAAGATCTATACAGAGCCTGAAGCAAAAAAACTGTTCTGGGCATAAGATAAAGTAAAAGTTCAAACATTAAACAATTTACACAATTATTTTTACAATTAATTACACAGATATTACGTTAACTGATCACTTACTATATCAAATAAAAATAAAAATTGCACTTTTCTGTGATCCACTTTAGGTTGCTGACTCATCAGTTTTACATATGCATTGAATAAGGATGTTTTTGATTATGTGGGGTGATCTGTGGCACAAAGAACTGAATTTAAACGTCATAGTTAGTGGACCTAACATGTCTCCACGGTCTTTCAGTACTCTTATCAGGGCCATTTTAAAGACCTTGTGTCCCTTTCTACTGAGATATATTCAGCTCCCCACACTAATGTTTTATCTGCAGATCCTCCAGATGTGAGACTGGAAATAGGCTCTTGTGGCGATGACAAGCCTCTCTGCCTGATGCCAAGACAAATCCATCTGCACAGTTTGTCTGAAGTCAGAGGCCCCCTGTGACCATAAACATGGAAAAAAGTGTATGTTCAACACGGCAAGACATTAAACTTGTTACTCCTTAGGGACAAACAGGTGATGCAGCACCACCATGCAAAGTTACAGATAACATCTGTGGTTTTGATGCGCCTGTGGGTCGGATCACTCATTGAGGAGAAGGAAATGCTCCTCCACTTAACTTAACATGGCATAACAGTCCACACAACAGGCTCACCTAAAACATATTTTGAACCTCTGATTAACAAACGAGGGCACAGGACTTTTGTATTCAGGTGTCATATTTTATTGGCCCTCGGGCCTTCAGTTGAACGGCCCACTTGATCATAATCAGTACTTTTTACAGCAAATTTGAGTAAATCTACCAATATAACCTAAATAACATCACATTGCATTATCATACAGACCTAATATTAATAGTTCAAGCCTTATTTAAAGTATGAAGTCAAAACTATCTTAAATGCACCCATCTGAATATCCACTGTATTGACCACTGGCCCTCCTTGTTGAACATTTTTCAAGATATGGCCTACAGTTGAAAGAGTTTGGGCACCCCTGTTTGAGAGCTTTTAACAACAGAGCGTACTTCCTGTGTCCTACCATGCTTAAGTCACTGTTTTAAACAAATTTAAATGTGATTAGCGCCCTGTAGTGATTTATAATGCCTAATATGGAATTCTTTCCTTAGAGACTGGGTGAGGAGCTCAGTCACACGGGAGGAGCTCAGAGTAGAGCTGCTGCTCCTACACGTCGAGAGGAACCAGCTGAGGTGGCTCGGGCATCTGCTCAGGATGTCTCCTGGACGCCCCCTAGAGAGGTATTCTGGACATGTCCCACCGGGAGGAGGCCCTGGGAAAGACCCAAGACATGCTGGAGAGACTATGTCTCTTGGCTGGCCTAGGAATGCCTAGGGGTCCCACCGGAGGAGCTGGAGGATGTGTCTGGGGTGAGAGAAGTCTGGGAGTCCCTGGTTAGACTGCTGCCCCCATGACCCGGACCCTGGATAAGTGGAAGAAAATGGATGGATAGATTGGAATTCTTTTTTTTTTTTTATTGTAATCTCATTTTGAACACTGTGGTTGCCATTTGACTATTTTAAGTAAAGCTGTCCAGAGCAGGTAAATGCTGCATCAGGTAGGCCCCCCCCCCACAAGTCCCAGGTGCTCCTAAAAGCTGCACTATATCCTGCGAGTGCACAAGCGATTTCAAAGGGATGCTAAATATAATGCATCTGAGTGTAAACAGTAAAACAAAGCATCATTTGGACACATTACCCATACAAAACCACGCCTTCTCATGGCACGCTCCTCCAGGTATGAGCCAGCTGCAGAGATGTGCAAAACATCAGGGGTTTAGGGTCGGGTCAGGTCTCAACATTTGAACCCATTTCTTCGGGCCAGGTCAGGTTGGGTTTTAACTTGGGTTGGGGCGGGTCATAAAACAAGCTTTCCATCATTAATCTGTAGAGAGATAAGTGAGAACCCCTGGTATTGAATAAATCCTAGATAAGATTAATGATACTGTGGAACATTTCAGGCAAATCAGTAAGATCTCTTTGCAGTCAAGCAAGTGGTAGACCTCCTAAACAGAAAAGCTGCATAGTGCCTCTTTAAATAATTTGCTAGATGTGAGATTTTTTTTTTGCAATGCGTGTCCTTTGAAGCAAAAGTAATCCTACAAAAAACATCAAATGCAGCTTGTCTTTCACTGCAGTTGGAGATTTGGCCCCTGATCGTCTGACAAAGGTCACACTCAGATTAATCACACTGGGTCCTGTGTGGGCATGACAAGGACAGCCACTCTGCAAGACCCCATTGACCTGAATGTGAATCAAAATATGTTTTCATTTAAGTCAAAATCCCTACAGGTCTACGCAACCTACATTCTTATCTGATACTACATACCACATACTTTGAACATGTAGTTCTCAGAAAGCGTTTCAAAAAGTCCTTAAAGGGTACTCTATGGTAGCACAATAAATTCTTTTTCCGTTTTTGCCAGTATTAGAGTTGAAGACACTTACAATTGATCTCAATATGTTTTAATATGAAGAACTCAAACAACAGAGGCAGATATTGAACTACTGTTCCATCTAATTTCACTAGTTTATTTGTGACTATACACATTATCTAGAACAGGGGTGTCCAAACTAAGGCCCGGGGGCCAAATGCAGCCCTCAGACCAGTTTTCTCAGGCCTCCTGCTGAATCTGCCCAATTGATCATAAGCAGTACAGCAAATTAAACTATTTCTACCACTATATCCTCAAACATCACATTGCAGTGTGATACAGACCTAAAATGAATGTGTTTCAAGCCTTATTAATATACAGTGGCTCTGTCAAAGCTGTGTTTGAAGCACCACACTGCATTGATCACCGGTCTGTGGCCCTCCGCTTCGAATATGTTTTGAGATGTGGCCCTCGATAAAAAAAAGTTTGGACACCTCTGATCTAGAACATAGTAGTTACAGCAACAGCTCCAACTGTGCAAAAATATGTATGAATGGTGAAGTGAGTGATTGAGAAGGATTTCCTCAAACGTAGTATTTTGTATCACTTAAGTTGACAAATGCTTTTGAGTCCTTGCACAGTAGACACCTTCAGGCCAGACTTGGGTCCACTTTGGGCACTGACTGCTACTGTTCCAGGGGTCCACAGCAGCGGCCGACATATAACTTCATTTACGATGGGAGTGTTATGGTTCTCTCTCTCGGGATCCTCCTGCACAGGACCAATCTGGATTCCAATAGCAACATCTGTCTTTTATGAGTCAATTTATTTTCCTTGCTGTGCGTTTATTTATGGTGTGAGCATATCTGCTGCTATGTGTAAGTGAAAAATGACTGTTGGTCTGTAGATATGTACACATGATATATGATATGTGTATGGAGGCTGTGATTATGGCAGGTCAGTCCTGGCTTGGGGCATGTGGAGAAAACGTATTTAGCTCAGTGTACCTTAAATTTGGACAATTTCTTTATTAAGCAACAGTATTTTGGTGCATACTGTGGTAACAAAAGTGCTTTAAAAAACAAACAGCCAGTTATGGAGTTAAGATTGTGCCCTAACTCAATCAAAGAGCTGAAGAATGTGAAGTCTTGCCCAAGGACACAATAACAGCACACTATGCATTTTAGAGAATGGGACTGAAATCATCAACATTTCAGTTATAAGATAATTGCAATACAACTTGGGTCAATGATACTACAAGATTACATACAACAAATCTGATCACCGGGTACACTTCCAGGAGTGTATCAAAGTATCTTCCTAAGGACACAACCATATGCATGCAGGCAAGGGTTTACCCCTCAATAAAATTAATAAATTAGACAAAATTAAAATAATATTATTTAGATAAAAAAAAAAAAAAACTACCTCTTTTGATACACTTTTGATATTTCCTTTGTATGTAAAGTATGTCTTCAATAACACTAAACGGAGCTTGTATTTCACTGCCATGAGATACAGTCGAACAAAACCACCCATCCAGATCTGTTTTAATAAAGAGCCACTTAAAGGACCACTCCACACTGTTTGTATAGTTATCTACCCTGCCTGGAGTTCATAATAGTGCATGAGTTAGCCACCGTGGAGCAAGGGCCACAGATACACCATGAAAAGGCAAGCTGTCAATCTTATTTAAAGCAACATCCACCATACATCATCCTAAAAATCCAAACCACATTGTCTGCACTTGCAATTACAACCTGCTTTACATGTAATTGGTTGTAATAACTTGGATGCAAGATAAGAAATATGAACTACAAGCAGTTATGGTAGTATAGAGTCATAGAGAGTCGCTTGCTTACTTAGTGAAGTGAAAACATAAAAAGGTGATGACTAAACGGTAACTTGAGCCCCCTGCGTTCCAGTTGGTGTCATGAAAGAAGCTCTTCAGTCATGACCAGTGAAAAAGCACACACTCAAACTCAACATCTCTGCCCTGAAGGAGAGCGCAGTCCTGGGTGTGGCTCTAGAAATAAGAGGACTTGGACAACTATTCAACTTTATATGCAAAAAGAAAGAAACACAGGGTTACAAAAAACAGATGATGGAAAAACGTGAACAATGACAAGATTAGCATTATAACTTGAAAAAATGCAAATACTTTTAGATTTTTTTTTATCGATCATAGGGGAGCTTCTCTAACTAGAATACAGACCCACACTCTGCATATGTCAAGCAATATATAGAGAAATAATCTATTATGCATGTAAATAAATTGTTTTTTTGTGTGAAGAAATACATGTAAATTAATATTTAACTCTAGGCTTACTCTTTGTATTCAATTTTTCTTTGTCTTAAGACCTTAAGACCAGGACTAGGGACAGGGGCTGAGACTCAGGCTGGACGTGCTGTTTGCAAAGGTAGGTGGGTTGGCTCACAGCTGGGTCCTACTCCTGGAGAACACAAGGAACTGGAGCTGTACAAAGAGGTCCACCTAATCTTCAGATGACACTTTCTACAGGAAGCACTATGTCTGTGTGTATCAGATTCCCTACCTTCGTGTGTGTCAGCTGCCATTCTGAAATGCCTGGACTTCTTCTGTGTGGATGTGATGTGTGAGTGGAGGCAGATGGTGCAGATTGATGGCCATGTGTCCCTCAGTCTGGCAGCTGTAGTGCTTGTGAGCAGATCTGTCAAAACAGGTTCAGATCGGGTTGTACTCAGACCCTGCTGTGGACTGATTTATGCTTCTCTCCTCAGAACATGCTGTGTCTTTGGGTCTGAAATTCTGGGACCTCTCGTCTGTTTCTGAGCTCGGATCGAACTTGGCGTCCATGTCTGGTGTTTCTGAGCCTCTCCTCTGTCTGATTACAGCCCATGGACTTCTTCTCTGTGAAGCTCCACCATGACTGCGAGGTGGAGTCTGCTCTCCATCATAAAGGTAAAATGAGATCTTTCAGTTTCATTCTGAAACATACACCACCAGTCAAACATTTGGATACACCTTCTCATTGATAGTTATGTTTCTATATGTCTGCTACTATCTACATTGTAAAACTGAAGACATCAAATATATGAAGCACAGTGTATGGTATTATGCAGCAAAGAAAAGTTGAATAAATCTAAACATGTTTTATATTTTAGATACAGATTCCTCTTAATAGCCACCCTTTGCTTTGTTGACAGTGCTGCAACCTTTCTCTCACTGAATCTGAAATGGTTTTCAGTCTAAAACATGTTTGAATTACATCACACACTTAGTTTACTACATTCCTGTGTCATTCACACTTATGATATCTTGAGTGAGAATGCACAATGTGAACAGTCACATGTAAAAGTGTGTCAAAATATGTGACTGTTGTTTAAAGATGAAATGAGCGAAAGTTCAAAAATTAGATGCTTTTCAAAGAGTGTTGGGACATCAGCTTGTTCTCGTTTACTCCATGGAGCTGAGCCACTGTAGCGACCTCCATCAGGTCCTGAGGAACCTGCTCACAGGTACCAACCCAAGTCCTGCTTTAGTCCTGGTTCAGTCTTGGTTCTGTCTTTTTAACGTCATGATTCAGTCCTGTTAAAGCCCTGGTTTTGTCTCAGCTTATTTATTTATTTGTTTAACAGGGACAATGTGCATTAATGAACATTTCTGTAACTGCACCAGAATTAGTCTAAACAACTATTTTTCATCTGCTATTTGTCCCTGGGCAGATGTTAATAAGTCACCCTAAGAACTAAAGTCAATATCAGAATATATAGATTTACAGATGTACAGCAAAAGACATTGTACAAAACATTTTCAAGTGTTTTGAATTCTAGTTTTGTTCTGGTTCAGTCCTGCCTTAGTCCTGGACTGGTTTAGTTCGAGCTTACAATAAGGTGTTACAATAAGGTGACAAGATTTTCAAAATTCAAAACTTATGGTCATTTTCAAGCACGGTTTTCTGTATTTTAGCCAAACAATTGATAGTATATTCCTCTTTTTAATGATGGTGGGGATCAAATTGGTCAAAAATAGGGATACCAGGCACATTTGTATGAAACTGGGACTAATCAGTGGTTTTGGATAAATCTGCTGGGACAGTGGACACAGGACTATTCTGGGTCAATAGGGACGTTTGGTCACCCTAATCTTACATCTCAATTGGTTTAACATGGAGCTAAACTCTGAGGTCAGACTCATGTAGTCCCTGTGTGTGACGCTCAGATCCTCCAGGAAGAGTCCAGCTCGGACTGAATCAAGTCCAGCTTGGACTGAACTGGACTGTGACCACAGAGAACCAGGACTAAACCAGGACTGAACAAGGACTAAACTAGGACTAAACCAGGAATGAACAAGGACTAATCTAGGACTAAACCAGGACTAAACCAGGAATGAAACGAGGCTGACACAAAACTGAATCAGGACTAAAGCATGATTGGATCAGGCCTAAACTAGGCCTAAACCAGGATCCCAGATAAACTTTGATCCTAGTTTATTATCATGAATATGTAATGCTGTTGTATTCACATGAATCGAACATATCTGTCATAAACAGACTGTAAATATTTTGGACCCTTGTGAAAGTTTAAAAAAACTTAAAACTGATGTTATGATTCTGAAAAACTATGACTCGGGTTATCTCAACTTTAGGAGATCAGAAAGGGACAATACACAATATACACAACTGGGACTAAACAAGTCCAGGGCCTAAAGCAGGACTAAACCAGAGCAAAAACAGTCCAGGACTAAAACAGTACTAAATGAGCTCATGTAAGTCAAACACATCTGTCATAAGCAGACACTCATAAAAGTTAAACGTAATTTTACCATTCTGAAACTATGAATTGGGTTATCTCAGGTTTAAATCAATGGAGATGCTAAATACTAAACATAGCCTTGAGTATTCAGGCTATAGTGATTTTTGACAGCAGTAACCCTGCAGCGTTGTTCTTCTTTCATTTGACTTTTTGACATAGTTTTTGCTGATGTGTCTCTGTGGACATTTTGGATGTGACTAACAGACGTGTTTCTGTCCCTGAGCAGGTCCCAGGATGACAGTGCCACTTGGTGGAGTGCACCCTTGCCTGCAGGCTTCCAGCGGGCTGTCTCCGGTCCTGTGTTTCAAGGGCAGGAGGGCTGATGGAGGGTTCGCCACTTCCTTGTGTCCATTGAATATCTATGATGGCCATTGTATCATCCAGCTTGTATTTATTCATGCATTTTATAGTTAAACGGAACTACTTGAAAACACGCATAACTATTAGCATGTTTGTCTTTACACAGATCTGATCTGTAACTTGGCCTTGCCTCTTCATGGATATGGCTAAGTTTAATGCTATACTGTGGAACATGCCTGGCAAAGCATCTCCATGCAGACAAGCAGGCAGTGCACCCCCCTCCAGAAAAGTTACATAATGCACCTTTGAAGGTAGTTATAGTCCATGGTCAGTCAGCAGTCCTCTATGTGTAAAGTACATAGATGACTGCTGACTGAAGGAGGCTGCTGTACTATGGTCACTCAAACCACAGTCCAGCGGCTGACCATAGGAAGCACCTGTGGGAGTCAACCTGAAGTTTTAGGCCAGAGGTGCTAAGTGCACATAGGAGATAAATCTACAAGTGACCACAGGCAAACTTAAGTGAGCTCACCTCGCAGCTGGTGACCCTTGTGCACTTTAAACCTTTCTATCTACATCGCAGGACTTCTTGCCCATTGAAAACATATCAACTTCAGCTTTGCCTTTCTCCCTAAAGCTTTGAATCTACAAGTATAAACACAGCAAAAGCTTATACAACTATTTGACAAGACCTGAAGAGCTGAGTTAATTCAATGTGCCATTTACCTGACAGCCAACAAAGTCTTGATTTTCATTAATCGCAATCTTCTGCATTCTTCACATCTGTGGTTCGAGGCCATATATTTTCTCACTTGAACTGCCCTTGCAAAACCAGATGTTGGTACAAGATGTAAAATGACAAAATAAACAAGAACATGCATCCTTTCTATTTATTGTAGCACATGAAGAAGAATTACACATGAATGAATCAAAACAAGTGTCCAAGTCATTTAAGACATAGTATGCAGGAGGAGGACAGTGAATAAAAAAATGAAATAAAGCAAGTTTAAGCCTTATGGCTTGTGGAAATTCTAAATAGAATGGAATGATTATCATTGTTAATAATTTTTATGATTACCTAAGTAAAAGACATTTACAATATTATTTTTAGCATGTTTTACCAAGAGTAAGATTGCACTCATTTTCCGTAATTGTCCTGCATAGTATATCCATCATGGAAAAGGAGCCAGGCAACAAAATCAGCAACTTTCAAGTCAAAGTATGCCTACAAACTAAGTGCAAATGTAAAAACTTCTCATGAGAGCTCACTATTTGCAAAATGCAAATACACATCAGGCAACTCTTCTACTGGGAGCACTTAAAGATCCGCACCATAATTTTTAATACATCAGACAAGCAATCAATGTACAGTGTACGTGTAATGTATGATCAAGCCAGTATTCACAGAGAAACACTGCCCTCTTGAGGCAGTTTGAAAAAATCAAAACATGTATGTCTTTAGACAACCTTGAAAACAATAAATATTTGTTAGTTTTAATACAATCAAGAAACTCATTAAATGCAGTAAGTAAAGTCTTCCCATAAAACAGGAAGTAACTGCAAGGAATTAATCTATTTTTAAGTGCAAAAGAGGCTCATCCTCCCTTATATTATATGTACAGTTTTACAGTTTGCACCAGTGTGGAGGGGGAAGAAAATGTAGTCTCTCTTTTGAAATGAAATATGTCTTAGATCAAAAGGCTGTTGTGTCACCATAATCCTGGTTCCATTTGGAATACATGTTGAGGGTCGAGGGGCTAACACTGGGTTTGATGCGCTTCAGCGAATCATCAAAGTCTTTCATCTTTATGTTGCGCATCTGTGAGCAAAGACAATGACAGTCCAGAAAAAAATACATAAATAGGCCAGCATAAATTTAGCAGTGGTATTTTTGGTACTTACCTCACTCGCAGCCATATTTCTGACTTGCTGTGGCCCCAACTCTGCAGAAGAATAAGTATCAGAAAGTTAAATAAATACCTAATATAATGCACAGGGTTTTCATATCAAAAGTAGTTAGATATACCCCTTATTGGTCCGAGTGCAGCATCTTTGGCTAATGACGTCAAATCACTCCCGGAATAACCTTGGGTTTTCCTTTGAATGACAAAACTCAATGAGTACGTCACAATTTGGAAATAAACCCAAAGAAAATATGGTAATTAAGGGAAAAACCTACTTGGCTAAATAGGAAAGCTCACTTTTCGTCAAAGGATTCCCATGCTTAGACAATAGATTTTGAAGTAACAGGGCCCGTGTCTGAAAAAAAAGGTAATAAATGTAAAACTCATCAATAGGTATATAGTAATTGTTCCGTTGGTTTATTTTGTTAATTCACCTCTTCGTCTGGCAAAGTCACGTATACTCTTTTTGCAAAACGCCTGCAAAGAGACAAGGTTAAATATAGTGAACAATGAGGTTTCAGGTTCTAGAATGTGAAGCATTCCTCTCAAAGGGGGGGCAAGAGCTAGTTTTCCCCTGATGATTCAATTATATTCTCAAAAGAAATACATTAAATTCAATAATTCAAAATAAAAAGTTATAAATGCTGACCCTGATATTATTTATTATTGATACTATTTCAACAATAATTATGAAAGGGGTCCAATGCAACTTTTCTGGTGCTTGGTGAGACCTCCCCAACAAGTCTGTCGATCGACATCTACACATCTCCATAAACATAGATTAAGTTCAAAGTCATACTGTGGAACATCCCGAGCAAAGCAACACAATCTCCGTAACTGGGTAGTGGCGAACCCTTCACCAAAAAGTTACATAATGCACCTTTAAAAATTATTGGGCTTTAGAATGTTGTGATGTCGTCTGAAACTCAGCAATAATAAAAATAGGTTGAAAAGTTATTGTTTCTACCTCAGTACAGCTTCATCAAGCTCCTGGGGCCTGTTAGTCGCTCCCATCACAAGCACTCGGTCGTCTCCTCCTGACTGCACCTGAAACACAAGTTGAAAAATGTCTCATTAAAATGTACTACAATCAAACTTCAGCAAATTTAAATACCTCTTACCCCATCAAACTCAACAAGGAACTCCGTTTTCAATCGACGCATGGCATCGTGTTCCCCCTCTTTCCTCTGACACAGCAAACTGTCAACTTCATCTGATGGGAGAAGATTCACAGCTGATTAAAAGTACAGTGAACATTGGTTGTGTCGTAAAGTAAAGAAATACTGACCTATAAAGATGACTGAGGGTTGTAACTCCCTGGCAACAGCAAACAAGGCTCGAACTAACTTCTCTCCCTCACCAACCTTAAATTTAAGTAGAGGGCATTCGCAAAGTTAGACTGGTTCAAGTAAAGATAGTATACTAGTAAAATAGGTTTAAAGTGTTCTTACATATTTAGAGGTCAAACTAGCAGCACTGATGTTGAAGAAAGTTGCATTTGACTCAGCAGCAACAGCTTTGGCCTGGAAGAAAAAAAAAAGTCATTGACGATAGCAGTGATATAATGTCAAAACAAAACAATTTACTTACCAACATAGTTTTGCCATTTCCGGGTGGCCCAAATAAAAGCAATCCTCGTGCTGGTGCTCTCAGCCCAGTAAAGAGCTACAAAGCCAAAATTCTTGGTTAATAATTTATAAAACACAAATACATAATAAAAGTATTTATTTACACCTCTGGTCTTAAGGCAGGAAGAATAACAATTTCTTGGAGAGCTTGTTTTGCCAGCTCTTGTCCTGCAATGTCTTGAAATGATACAGCAGCACCACTGGATGGAAGACAAATAGATAATCAATTAAGTCTAAAACAATAATCACTCATGTGTACTGAGCTGTACCTGTCTATAATTTCATTAAGGATCAGGTTTGCCAGTTTGCTATCGACATTCTTGAAGTTTTTCATATCCCTCTTTACTGGTGGCTTCATTGCTGCTGTTCTTCCATTTGATTTTGCAGTGGTGGGGGTTACCTTTAAAAATCAAGAAAAGGGCATTTGAAAAATACATTAATGCTAGATGTTACTATTTAAAGAAAACATTACCAGTATGCTTTGGGGCATTTATTATGAAACTATAACATACATAGATCATCATTTTTCATTTTGTTCATTATAAACTGTAAAATGGCTTGATAGTAGAAATGGGTCCACTGACTTCCTGTTAAAACCTCTTTGTAGTAACATTTCATGAAAGCAAGCAGATTTTCATGTACTTGTTTTTACTGTTGAAAAATGGATATGTGACATTTTTAAACCATACAGTATGCACCAGAGTTAGAATTTTGGAATAATTACAAGAAAATACAAAGAAGTGGGCAGGGATAGGGGTAAGTGAAATACTAATACATAATATGTCCTCTTTAACAGTTAAATAATGATTTATAGATGGACTGAAATTTACCTTGAAATCATTGGTTCTGGAGGTGGGCCGTACAGCAGTTGAGGGTCTGATATTAGACAGTGTAGAGCGGGGAGCAGGTTGACTCTTGGGAAGAGGTTTTGGTTGAGTTGAAAAGAAAGAAGCTGAAGTCCTTTGAGAATCACTCCTCTGTTTGGAAGCCAATGTTGTCTCTACATAAGACAGAACAATAATTTAGAGTTATCCCGTGCAATATATGTGATAAAAAATAAACCAACATAATGGGTCAAAAGGTCTATAAAGGAAGTTCAAATTAGTGTCCTTACACTAAAATTTCAAACTCGATTTCGATGCTAACAAATAGACACGATACTCAAAACCGATTCCAATATCACTATCATAAAAAAAAAAAAACACAAAAAAAACCCCACACTACAATAGAATGTAATTTTCAACATTAAATAATACTACTTTGTTTTATATTACCATGTGGTCTTGTATCTGTGTAATCTCTCAGTCGTGCAGATATATATTGTCTTAAACACTAGTTCTGATACAACTCATTCAGATGATTCTCAAGCTATTCAGGAAAGGTTCATTTCTGATCTGTGAATGTGAATGTTTTAGTATTACCCAAATGAGTCGTTTTGATTAGTATCAATTAGTATCTTATTTTCAATACTTCTGACAACACTAGTTCAAAATACCTGCTTTACGTAACCCTTACTTTAAATGAACAAACAATAAATGCCGTCAAGGGTACCGATTAATGTTATGTACAAACCAATACTACCTGTTCATAATGTGTAATCTTTGCCATAAATAAGGGTTTTATGTTTTTCATATGTCTTTTATATAATGGTATATTACTCGGTGCTTTAAATTCTCAACTGATGCTTAAGTAAATATATAAATAAATACATAAAAGATGAATAAGAAAAATTGACCTGCAGACACAGGGCCTAACTTGTTACACACACTACTGTTTTTTAAAATGTTATCTTCAATTATATCTATTCTGCCTCTTTCCTGCTACCTAGTTTACAGTACATGGGTCCAGCTCCTTCGTAAAAAATTAAGTGATAGGAATTGATTTCACATACCTAATAGGACCAGTCTGTCTTTTGCCATAGTGAGATTATTGACCATTTTATCTTGTAGTCTTTTGGCTCTCTCATATTGCTCCCCTGTAAAACACACACACACACACACACACACGTCTTTATTTCTCTACACAGTATGGCTATATTTGCGCTTTTGGTTGCATTTTTTTTCTTACCTTGTGCATTGATTTCCACTGCAATGCCCTTTTCAAGCTCAGAAATTCCTCTTTTGTACCACTGGACTGCCTCCTCTTTCTCCCCTGTTATAAACACATCCATGGTTATAACATAGGGGGTAACGCTATTTCACGCATCCCAACAACGCCCAGCTCAAATATTAGCACAAAATACCAACCCGTGTCCTCTTCGTCGATCCTTAGGGCCTTGGAGATGTACTCAAACGCTTGCTTGTGGTAGTTTTTGATCACTTCTGCGTTATCTTTGCTTTTACTTGAGTTAATTTTAGTCGACATTACTACAACTGTCACCTCGCTTTACCTAACCTTTGAGAAACTTACGAACTCAACTAAAAGGCTGGATTTTAATGTTCATAGATAACTGGGATCAATAGAACCAGGCATATATAAATAACAATCAGGCTACATATGTACAGAAATGATAATCCCTTCGCTACAAAAACATTTTCGCTGCTTCCGCTTCTCCACTGATTGACAGCGCATAGGCCCGCCCCTTTCTTCTTTGGCTTGGATGAGAATGTTTTCATATCGCCATCTGCTGGTATAAACGCACAATGACTGAGTACATGACAGCACATGAAAAATGAAATGGAACGGTAATGTAAGAAATTGTGCAGTCGTTTTATATAAAATTAACAGAAAATGTTCAATCTAATATAAAACGAAGGCATATGAAACCAATTATAAGAACACATTGTAAAGTTACTCGTGTAAACAATTGGATGCATGTTGAGCAAGCTATTAAGTGCATTAATATCAAGTGAAGGACCACATATGCTACTTTTAAAGGTACAGTGTGTAACTTTCTGAAGGTGAAACATGTAGGAGTCTATGAAAATTGAAAGTTAAAATCATACTTTGGAACGTTCTTCTATGGAGATAGATACATTTTATGCCATACTGTGTTATAAAATTATAGCCAAAGGAGCAACATTTCTATGGAAACAAGCAGGGGGAGGTCACATCCAGGCCAAATATGAGTCTGTGGAGATGGTGGAGATGTAAGCCCGCTCAGAATAAGGACGTATGTTTTTTTATGTTTTTCAGTGCTATAAATACAATTAAAATGAAAACATATTATTTTATTTGTATTTTTTTTTTTTTGTTTAAAGGTTACAGACTATAGCTTTAAAACATCTGAAAAAAGTGAGCTATGTAAAATATTATTTTGCTACAACACAGTCAGTGAATGTTATAGTTTAGTGAAGCCTCCTTATGCTGGATTAAAATTAATCTTTTGGTTTATAAAATACAATTACTTTCTAAAATCCTTTGGAGGCAAATGATACCATCATCTTCGCAACAGCCAAACCCAGTTTCAGACTCCACCAATCAAATTATTTAGGTTATTCAGCCAGCCAATAGGAGACGATTTACCGCTCATGGAAAGGCTTAAGCCCCGCCCACTACCTGCTCCTCAGTTAAACCTCTGATCGTCGAGCTCTGCTTCTGACAGCTAACATTGGCATTTCGGGCTCGCTTCTTTTGCATTGGCACTTAAAACGCGTTCGTATTTTTGTGCCTTTCAAAGTTTTGCGATTACCGTATCTAAAAACGCTTCGGTCGCTGGCGTTTTATAAGTTTTCTCCGGCTAAATACATGCTAACACGGAGACATCCCACACAGCCAGCTGACGGGAGGTTGTTATAAGCCGAAGCTGTGCTACTACCCTTTGTCTGTAGACTTCAAACAAGTTAACAACGAAGACCTGGCTCTTCCTCTCGCTTTTGACAACCCGAGTCATTTCTTTTGTTTTATTTCTCCTGATAAAAGTGAAGTAAAGCAAGATAGGCGGCTGGGGAACCAAGATGTCGAACCGAGGGAATTGCAGAGACGCCAAACACGCCGGGGCCTGGTACTCTGCTTCGGGTAATTGTCAACAGAGCACTGGCCTGATAGCACTGCTAGCTGGATGTAATTTTTCTCCCATTAGGACAAGCAGTACTCATTTAATTTAATATTTTATTTTACTATTCCTAAGAAGACTTTGAAGACGCATGCAAAAAATAAAAACCTGTATTGTCTGTCGTAAAGTTTCTACACTACTTAGCAAAAAGCTAACATTTAGAGCTAGCTGCCATCGACTACCTCACCTCTGGTCCTGTTTGGTGCATGGTTGTTTTGAGCTTATTCAGCATTTTCCTTTGTGGTTGGGGGATAATACTGATCAAACACCGTGACTTGTACTGATATGGGTTTTGGCCAGTCATCATAGCCTCAAAGTTGAGGAAATATACTTTATTTTGCTGATCAAAGGGCATTTTCTTTACCAAATGGCATTGTCCCTTTGTATCAAGCTACTGTCCATTTACCCTATGGTTCATACTGCCATAACATGTTTAAACTGCAAACCTGAGACCTCAAGTTTAGTGCAGAGCTGCTGTCTGCTCTGAAACAAAAGACTGGGCAGGGCAGAAAACGCTGAAGCTCACGTTGCACCCCTTCCCCCATTTCACTGGTAGTGCTTTATTTCAGCGTAATAATAACAAAAAAAAACTACCACCAAACTACTCTGTTTACAAATGTAACACGCTCTATAATTATAAGCTGGTCGTAGCGCCTCTGAACAAGGCAAAAGTCCCTCAGTTTTCACAGACGCATCGACCTGGACGTCCTTGGTTGTTTTTTTATGCTAATGAGCCTCTTGCTCTTTCTGTTGACAGCATTAGGATCCCATTAAACTAAAAGAAGAGTTTATCCTGTTGACAAATGTGTTTAGATTTACCTACTCTGCATCAAGCAGAAGCTTGCACAAAAGCAAAGGTGCTTAATTGTTATTGTCCAACACTTAGCAAGCTGCTGTGTTTGAGCCCCCCTCCATTGGTTTTGTCTAATTTTTTATTTTTATTTTTTTTCCAGCTAGATGATACCTTGTTGTAGCTGTTGAGTACAACATCCAAGCTCTTCTATTTTTAAATAAAAACCTGACACCTTGAGTATTTATATTGTATCGAATCATGTGACCCTCTGTTATTTTGGAACGATATTGGATAGATTACCAGTATATATAATATTATAGTTAAACTCTGGTTCAGTGACTGTGCAGAAGTTTTTTTTGTTTGTTTCTCAAGACAATATAAAAGAAAATGTGAATAACTAATAAACTGATATGTTTTTTTTTCATGACCGATGCCAAGTGATTGCTTAGAATCCAGAGTAACCAATGGCAGATTGTAGTAACATTTAAATGACATAATTTAGAGAAAATAAACACAAACACACCCACAGCCCTTTCCTATGAGAGAGCAGTGTAACCATGTTTTGTGGAGTTATCTCTTTACGCTAAAGTGTTCAAAAGAGCTTTATGCATATCCTTTAGGCAGTCGGTTGCCTAAAACAAAATATCGGCTTGTGCTGGGAATTTAAAGTTGATAGCCGATATGCTTAAAAACTGCAAAAAATCTGCTTGATGTATAGGTCTGTCTCCAATCAAAATGTGTTGTAGATACAATAACCAATCACATTCATGTCTAAACTTCTGGCAGAATATGGTGGTGATGGTGCAATAAAATAAGTCAAGTAAATGAATCATGATTTTGATGGATTCTAGGCTTAAAAGTTATTCAATGTGTGCTTAATAATATTGTGATAATACCATATTGACAATGTATGGATCTATATGTCTAAATACATTTGCTGTGCTTTTCAGGTGCTCAGCTTAATGCACAGTTGGAGGGTTGGCTGTCCCATGCTCACTCCTCGTTCAGACCTGCTCGAGCCATCATTGCACCGTAAGCAGAGCTGCACTCCTGAATTAAAGTGTGGCTCTGTCTCAGTATAATGTCACGTGTCTTCTCCCGCAGGCACGCTGGGTATACCTACTGCGGTGCCTGTGCAGCACATGCCTACAAGCAGGTCGACCCTTCTGTAACGTATGTTTAGTTAATATATCATTAATTAATATGCCTCTATCCCAATCAGTGACTAAATGTATGGTTTTACAGTCGTAGGGTGTTCATTTTGGGACCCTCCCATCATGTGGCTCTGTCCCGCTGTGCATTGTCTCCTGCAGAAGTCTACAAAACTCCTCTGTATGATCTACGGATTGACCAGAAGGGTATTTTCTTTTGTACTTGTGTTGACCTGTTTTGCTATTGTTTTAGCTGTGTAATCTTATATTGCTGTCACATGCTACTGTTAAGTCTTTGAGTAGTTATTTAATGAGAAAATGAGGCAATAACAGCAAAATGCACTAGATCAGGAGTTATAGCATCAATGGAGTTTTACTGGCAATTTAAGCCAATAATGTGCCTTTGCCTGACCATGAATTTACTACAAAGGTAATCGATATTTCTGATCAGCCCATTTTTGTACACATATTTTTTTTTTCATACACATATTTTTGCCTTGATCAGCCAATCAATGATCGGTAGCCATTGATTGGAACACCTCTAAAATGCATTATGCAGTGTGGAGTAATGCTTAAATAAAAATGACAATAAACTTTAATATTAACTTGTTAACTATCCATGTATTCAGATTTACTTAGTTCTTTTTATAATTTTTTTTTTTTTACAAATGTTCAAGTAGTAGCTCTAAAATCAATTAAGGTTTTCATAATTTGATTTAAACCTGATTAATCAACTTAAGAATTACATGTGTGTTTCAGTGTACGCTGAGCTTGGGAAAACTGGGATGTTCGACCGAATGACTCAGAAGACCGATCTAGAAGAGCACAGTATTGAAATGCACTTGCCTTACACTGCTAAAGCCATGGAGAGGTAACATGCATGCATTAATTACATAAACAAAACACGGCACATAAAAGCTTTTTATCATGACAAGTCTTCTGGGTGTTGAGTCAATTGTCATTCTGTGCACGCTCTGAGTTATAGGCCCACAATAGTGTGGCACATGAGAAGTGTCAGTGTGCATAATTGATGGCAGCCTTCTGTTTGGTTGGCAAGAGTTAAAAGTAATTTCTTGGGAGGAAGCAGGAAATACAGGGAAAACAGACCACAAACCAGGTCTGCTGTGTCAATAGCCTGTTTTCCACGGTTTAGCACCGAATGCAGGGGATTTTGAGGACAACATTAATGTATTCAAATTGTATTTTGCTGATTTAGGTGGGATTGGGTGTTATTATTTATGTTGTGTTGTCCTTTTATCTTTATCCATTTGTTTATGGTCAGTTCATCAATCCACTTATATCACACTATAAATGCATCACTTTCCTACATCCTATGATTTGTTTTTCTGCCCAAACACAGAGCTATTTTATGAAGTATGTACCACAGTAGCACAGTTATCGATCGAACTATCGAACATTTCAGTTGTGTGTATGTGGAACAGTTGATCTAATCTGTAGTAAATATGTTTTAATTTATTTATTTTTTTGTAGTCGCAGAGATGATTTCACAATTGTTCCTGTGCTTGTGGGTGCACTGAGTGAATCTAAAGAACAGGAATACGGGCGGCTGTTCAGCAAATACCTGGCTGATCCCACCAATCTTTTTGTCATCTCATCTGACTTCTGCCATTGGGGTAAGAGAAAACTTAAAAAACAACATTGGTAAAATTGTATTTATTTGAGTAAAGAAGAGCTGAGTGAGTTTTGTATCGACGCGCTTACTTTTTCATTTCAAGGTCAACGCTTCAACTACACATACTATGATGATGCACAAGGAGAGATCTATAGATCTATTGAGCATCTTGACAAAATGGTAATAAACTTTGTTTTAATTAAAGTTTTGTTTCTAACAATCCTAACATCTTGTTTGCTACATCCTTTGCTTATTTGTTTAGGGGATGCGCATTATAGAATCATTGGATCCAATCCTTTTTACCAACTACCTGAAGAAGTACCGCAATACTATCTGTGGACGGCATCCAATTGGAGTGCTACTAAATGTGTGTATACCAAAAGAACATGCTCTACTTATTAATTTGAACAGCTTCTTGGTGTAAATTGTTCTAACTCTTTCTGACTGTTTCAGGCTGTGGCGGAGCTGAGGAAGAATGACATAGACATGAGCTTCACTTTCTTGAACTACGCACAGTCGAGTGAGTGCCGGAGCATGGATGATAGCTCTGTGAGTTACGCCGCCGGAGCGCTCGTAGTCCATTGAGGTCAAAGGTCGTAGGGGCCTCAGCAGCGTCGCCACTCGACCCTTACGATCTATCGCCATATCCCCTTCAAATATCTGCCCCGCCCCAGCTGCACCTATTACTGCAGAACGGACCTAGACACTCAAAGCCAATACAATCCCACCTCTGTCCACCTTTCTACTCTCTCCTCTCAACTTGAAGTGTGCTGGAGCTCTGGATTGAAGTATTTAGCTTGAAGTGCAGTTTTGAGATTATGTAGGCTATGGTTAGAGGAGTTATAAAGAGTAGGTTTAATTTGGGCTTTTGGAAAACCTCAGATTATAGCAAGGAACAGATGTTTTATCCCCTTTTGTTTACATGAAAGAAGATAAATAGGTTGTAAATCTAACGTTTACTTTTACTCTAAGCAAGCAGACCTTTTGTAATTTGATTCAGTGAAGAAAAAAACTTAAATGGCAAATTTGTGAAAACAATTGAAAATGGTGCCAGATAAAACTGATTGAGGAGGTGAAGGCTTTTGTGGTTTGTCATAGGTAACAATCTCCATATAGCTCTTTATATATTAGTTGCTAACAAAGGGCTGCAACCAACAGAACTTACTAACCCCCCGCTATGTAAAACCAAAAACATTACATATATTATACCCAATTTATTAAGTTTAGCTCTTGTTTTAAAGTATTTTATGAGATGTGGTAGTATTTACCTAAACAGTTTTTGGATTTTGAAGGCAGAAGTGTCACACAGTTATTTCTCATGTACAACCGTTACCTACTTGTAGCATCCTTTACATTTGAGATTTATATTGTATAGTCTGCAGCTCTTTCGCCACTGCTGGACTGAATTTTAGGTGAAAGTTTACCAAAATGGCACCTACAGTTTAGAATAACAATAAATAAATGCATAAAATCTTCCAGATTTTAGGCCACAAAATGTTTCCTTTCAGTCCAGGCACAGCTTTGATGGGCTACCCAAAACTAGTTATTAGAATTCACTAATAAGTTTGTAATAGGATTTGAATACATAATATAATAAATTTAATTAAATTTACTATTACATTGATATGATCATTTTCAAATATTTCTCTACAATTTGCAGTAGCATTTTCAGGTTTTGAAGAGTAGGCATAAGCAGCAACAGCGCACAATGTTAAATGCTCCTCTGGTATATTGCAGCCCTCTTAAGTGGCTCTGCAGCAAAAAAACAAAGTGAGTGAAACGGAAAGGCTGTTACATTTTACATCAGGCTACAGTACTTTGGGCCCGCTTGACCTCTAATTTAAAGGAAACTAGTTAAGCATGACACACTGTGCTATTGTGCCTTTTCTCACCGTTGCACATAAACATACAGCATATTATTGTCACGTTTAAGTCTTATATTAGAATGTGTACTCTTGGTTTCTCTTCCCATCTGTGGCTCTCTCCCCCATGCTTAGTTCACCCAGTTCGTCCAGGCTGTGTGACCCCTCCTATCCCTCCCTCCCCCTATTCTTACCCCCTCCCCATCGGTCTAAAATGGCACCAACTGTTATCTCCTGTCTCCAGCAGGGAGTGGTGTTCGTTTTGTCCACCTCACCTCATTCCTGTAGAGGCAAAAGCTGAAACCTCAATACTGTTCATTTTCTGTTTTACAAATCTTTTTTTATTTGGAAGTTGTTTTTGTATTATATTATTTTCAGTTTTTGCTTAGAGAATGGGAACTTACACATCACATACATTAAAAATATAAAAAGAAAAAAATGACTTACTGCTCCCTGAATGGAGTTTTTTATCTCAGGTTCCACTGACAAAGCATCCCAAAAGGCTCTTAAAAAAGGCCTAAGATTCATGTTACAAAAAAAGTAAAATGTACTGAAAAACAAATCTGCGGTAACGTGTCTTTTTTTTTAACTTCAACTCAACACAGCATTTAATTACAAGAGTTATTGCAAACATACGCAAAACTAAAATCTCACACTAGGCTGAGGCTCAAGCAAGAACCAAATATTATTGTCCATCTGTGGAACATATGAGTTCAGACATATGATTGAATTTTGTTTTGTGCTCATTTTGTCTTGGTTTCCATAGACGTTAAAACATGTAAGATTTCCCCCATACAAAAGTATAATATTTTAAATAGGGCTGAACAATTTGGGGAAAAAATGTAATTACATTTTCCCAGAAACACTGTGATTTTGATTGATATTTCAAATTAGGATTCAGTTCACAGTGCCCATTAACACAACCAGGAATATTAACATTTGAGAAAAGACTGAAATATGAATGAAAGGACATTAAAAGGATATTTTATTACATAAAGAATTGTTTTGGTGTAACTAGAAAATTGCCATGATTACAAGTAGTGATTAAGATCTGATTGCCATAATTTGGTATGTATTTTTGGGGTGTAATTTACGAAGAATACTGACGAAAGCAACTGCAATGGCTTTATTGCCTTTTATTAATACATATATTGAACCATGTATTATTACCATTCATGCTCACTTTGCCATTTATAGTTTAACATTGTAAACATAGTGTGTTAAGAAAACTACATCCAAAATATGTACCTCCCTAGTTGTACTTCTCATATATGTAGAAATTGTAGTCTTTGTGGTACATATGGTATAAAGTGTGACTTTTGGACTGATGAGAGACATACCCTGCTCATGCCCCATCTCCTGTCACCTGCTCCCTGCTGTGGTTGTTTGGTGACATGAGGATTTCATTTTCTCCAGTCGGCACTTCACTTAAGTTGGGAAGGCAAGTTTAGGAGGAGGAAAATGTCACACAAGATGATCAGCTCAATATTACACATTTTTGAGTAATACTGAACACACCTTTTGCCATCTTAGCCAGGATACCAAAAGGTGTGTACCTATTGGCATCCTGGCTAGCTCTGTTCAACAACAGAGGTGCCAATAGGTGTGTAAGCAGGGTATGAACTGTGCTATGCAAATATTTGCATAGCACAATTCGTACCCAAGGTACCCAGTTATGTACCCAATTACCTTGGGTACGAATTGTGCTTTGCAACTATTTGCATAGCACAATTCGTACCCAAGGTAATTAAAAGAGCTTTACACAATTAGAAACATTAAAATCAAAACAGAGCAAATCAAAACATAATCACAAATAATCATCATAAAATTAACATTAAAGGAGAAAAGTGCAAAATAAAAACCAGTCATATACACAGCTAAACAGAACAGTGCACACTTTTAGTGTGGCTCAATAGACCCAGCCTACATACAGAAACTGTAAACAGTAGCTGTTTTCACTTTCAGTGTAGTTAGCTCCTCCCTTCAGATAGATATAAGGCAGTGTCCACCAGCAATCTAACCAGAACTGAAGAAGCGACTTGGATGAGCAGCGGAATGTCCTCACTCCTACAACTTTTTGTCCAGTTGACAGATTTACTTTAGGAATTTACTTTGGTATCATTAAACATTTTAATTAGCAAATTTTAAATAGGAATAATTATGTCTATGCATTTTCACACAGCTTTAAGATAAAAGGAAATTGTACTTTCATAACACAAATAAGAATTAAAATAGCCCACATTAAAACTGGTCAGTTACACACTAAAAATGTGTAACTGACACGATATGGTTTAAATGAAAGTAGAGTATAATAACATGTATATATTAGAAAAAAAACTGCATTGGCAAAACTATTATGTGCAATAAGTGACTATGGGTATTCATTAAAGATACATGGACAAAAACACACCCCAGATGTTCCAGAGTGTTAACAGGATTTTTGATTAGTAAGAAACACAGGATTGTAAAAGCTGCAGTCTTGAACTCCATGGGATCTCATTTCTACAACTGAGCATTATTCTCGCTAGAATAATCACAAAGAATAATCAACCTAATTATCCTAATCTCAACCCAGCCTTTGAAGCTGCTCACATTTCAGCAACACCAGCATTCCAGCACATGTCTAACTGGGTTTTGGGTGGAGTCTATCGCCTTGTTTACATCAAGTTTTACACAAGCGCCTATTAACCGTATAAAAGAGAGAACTCATTTCCTGTGCTGCTAACCTGGAGGTACAGCCTGATGAGATGTATTGCTCTCATGATTTGGTGAATGTTCTGAGCTGTGGGATGATTCTGGCTGGTCTGGGACATCTCATTAATCATAAAAGTGCCCAGGCGGCGTATGGGCGACACATGGTGCTTAAGGATCCCGCCTGGATGGTCCCAGCCAAAGTGGCGTGGTTTCTCCAAGAGATGCCAGCGTTCCTAGTCCCTCTGGTCCTCAGCCTCTCTTCTCACAGCTCCTCCAGCTTGGGCCAGAGCCTGCTCATTTGGACCTTCTGTTTGCATTACTTTCACAGGTAAGTACTGCTAACAAACTTATTTTTGTGACCTCAGCATTTATTAAGGGTGCTTTCACATTTACACATACACCACATCAAAACTGGGACTCATCTGAGACTAAACGCAGAACTATGCCTTAACTAAATCGGGACTGAACCAAGATAAAACCAAATCAAGTCTGCATCATTCTAATACAGGGTTGTGTGGATGCACATTTAAAGGTAACTATAACATAACTTCTGATGCAAGTTAAAGTACACTAGGAGTATAAGGAATTATAAAACACCCTTATTGAGTCCTTAATGAGCAAAAATGCAGCTTTATGATCAATTAATATGTTGGAGTACATTTGTATCTAAATAGTATATTATATGGTGGATGATCGAATACAGAGGGTAGTACAGTTACTTTAACTTGAGTAACTTTTCAATAACATTAAACTTTTAACTAAACTTTCAGACACCGCACCTCACTTCTGTTTGTTCTTAAAATCAACATTACCCTATAAAATCAGATGTTATTTATTATTAACTGGTCTTTGAGTCATTTATTGAGCCTCTACTTTGTA
This sequence comes from Periophthalmus modestus, assembly GCA_019594935.1. NCBI lineage: Eukaryota > Metazoa > Chordata > Actinopteri > Gobiiformes > Gobiidae > Periophthalmus > Periophthalmus modestus. The sequence goes on from JAIEZT010000441.1 coordinate 24,519,737, forward strand.
CTTCTACTTGAGTAATACTATTTTGAAGTAATGTTTTGAACTGTTTATTCTATGGCAGGACATTTGTGTACGCTCTGCTTACCAGAGGACGGCCTTTCCCGGTGCGTGTGATGGTAGCAGCGGGTTTCATCTGCTCTTTGAATGGCTTCCTCCAAAGTTACTACCTGCTGCACTGTGCACAGTTTGGGGAGGAATGGACTTCAAAAGTTCACTACAAAATAGGTCTGTACACTGAAATATTCTTAGATTTTCTTTGTCATTGGTAAATAAAATCTCAAATGAAGAGTTCTTTTTATCAAGGATTAATACTGTTTTACATTGGGATGGCTATAAATATACATAGCGACTATATTCTCCGTAACTTGAGGAAACCTGGTGAAGTCGTTTACAGAATTCCTAAAGGTAAACACGTAAGATTACACCTGGATTAAATTTTCTTCAGCTCATCATTAAGCTCGTGTGAGTTTTCTTCACTTCACTACAGGAGGGCTGTTCGAGTACGTGTCCAGTGCCAACTACTTAGGGGAGATTTTGGAGTGGTTTGGATACGCACTTTCTACTTGGTCCCTGCCAACGCTGTCATTTGCCCTATTTAGTTTTTGTTATATTGGACCAAGAGCTTATTATCATCACAGGTGACATTCTGTTTTATATTTAAAGTCATGCATTCTATTTTTGTACGTTGTAGTATGTCCTTATGTGATTGTTACTATTTTTATAGGTTTTACCAGGAGAACTTCAAAGACTATCCAGTGCTAAGAAAGGCTTTGATTCCATTCATCTGTTAAAGTAACCAGACTCAATACTCAATACAATGCAAGTATATGTAACACAGACACAGAGACACAAAAAATATTTGTTAGAAAATACAATATATTCTCTTTCATAATACTAAGAATGGTGTTCAACAAGCAGGTTAACTGTAGAAAATAAATCTCTGTTTGTACCTTTCTAGTTTGTATCTTGTATTATGTATTGCACATCTAGAGCAAGATTAGCTGTTTCTACAGCAACCTGCAGCCCATTGACTTTGGCTGTGAAGGAGTCCAACACATCAGCCTCTCCACTCACAACTGCAGGAGAGAACTCTGTGTATTTTGTATTTAAAAAGCTCCACTTATAATCTTTACAATATTGCACCACCCCACACCTACACAGACCCAAAGCTTGGTCCATTTCATCTGTTGTCATGTCAGTGGGAAGTGTCCAGTGGTGAGCATGAGTCAGATCAATTAAAGAACTCCCACCATCATGATCCAACGCTGCTGTCACAGACTCCAAAGAGCGGCAAAACCCTTCTGCAGCAAGCACGTACTCTGTCTGCATACATCCGAACATCGTGGCAGTATCCAAGTCAATCGTTTTACTCTACAAAGCGGACAACAAGACTTACAACATTAATGAGAGAATAATATGCGAGTTAAGGTAGTGCTTTTTTAATTCACAAGTTGTATTGAATTTTACCTTGTATCTGATATAAGCAGCAAGATGTGTCTCAGAGCAGCCCGCCCCATAAAAGGCAAACTGATCTCTTAGTGTCAACCTTAACACATGCTCTGCCTTCTCACATGCAACCTAAAAGCACGTAAAGACAAAGGAATAACTATTTAATCATTCATCAATACTGGCTGCAATAAGGGACTATTATTATGCACAAAATTATTTAAAATAAACATGTATTTACTTTGATATTTACAATGCTGACAAATGACCATCCACTTATATACAAAGTTTACAAAGTGCCTGGTTTCATCAGTATCTTATGAATAGCAACTGTCATACAGTTAACAATTCCACATACCTTTAACTCATTTAGCATGGTCTCATTTCTGTGACAAAGGATGAGAGTGCAGATGGCGGCTTCCTCAGTGGGAACTAAATGAAGCATTGTCTTGGATCCAAACTGTTTAATAGTGATTTCTTTTACTTTTCCATAAGCACTGGGTGGGATGCTATGTAGTGTAGCAACTGGCTGTGCACCTGTTAAACAGAAAGTCATACTAGTAAGAAACACTAATCAAAACTAAATTTATATATCCACACACATTACAGATATTTAAAAAGGGTTATAGTTTTAATTAAATACATGTGTGTACATTTGTCTAAATTTATTCCAAAATAAAGTATATTTCTAGGATAAAAAAAAGCATCCTGCTCCTTAAACAAAACAATACAGCCATGTAATAAGCAGTTTATCTCTACTTCAGCCATTTCAATAAGCAGAGTTCAAAGTTTACCTACCTGTTAGCTGAATAATTGGCTCGAGTAAGTTAATTCCCAGTCTCTCTAGCACTGCGATGCCATGGTACCTCAGATATTGCATGGCGACTGGGTGGATGACCTTTTGGCACATAAACAGTTTCACCTCATCTTTAACAACTTTCTCTCCAACCTTCAGTAACTGGTCCAGGATTTGTGCCTCTATGTCTATTCCTTTGTGCACCTCAATGGTCCCTTCTCCAAGCTCACAAAGGTCCCCGGCGAGAGATGCAGTGAATATAATAGTACGCAATTGTCCAGAATTATGAAGCCCTGTGAGTTGAAGTGACAAGTCAGGCGTCTCCAGCAATAACCCAGGAAAAATGGTTGAGTCCATTACTGGTAAGCCTTCAATAGGGAGAGTTACTATTCTTCCAAGTTTGACTGGACCTAGGTTATCACAGGGGACAGTGAGTAAAAACCCCTGTACAATCAATCTGGTGATATGGAGAATTTCTGATTCTCTTAAAACACAAGCTGGTTTACTGGAGATGACACCACGAGCTAATCTGATAAGGCAATGGCTGCTGTTGAAGTCCACTTTGACTTTACAGGCACAATCTTCTTGTTGGAGGTAACTTGTGCACAGACCAAGCAAATGCTTGTTAACTTTTTGACAAATATCTTTTCTGAGAGAGGAAAGTTGTGCTTCTTCTATAAGAGACAGACACAAAATACCTGCAAATAGACCACAGTCACTAAACCGAGATATGTGGTTGATTATAGATGTCCTTATTAAATTTATAAAGGGCTCTGATGAAGACAAAGCTGGTAAAAGGACAGCGGACGTCGAGGTAGTAACAACCTGCCCCCCAATGTTGTTGCGGATTTGTTTTAGTCTGCCTGTAGGTCCATAACACGACTTTAGAAGTTGCCTCAAAGTCTTAAGTTTGCTGCAAATATCAGCATTGTTCAGTGGCAAATCCGTACAACGGGCAGGCTGCTTCTTTTCAAGTCGAGACATTGCAAAAAGCCTCATATAACATACAGATGAAACATGAACCCAAGAAGCACTCGGTGTGCAGAAATTCTGTTTGATAATCTAGTTTAATCCTCAAAATTCGAAATAATTACAAAATAATATAGCTGATTCCCTTTCCAAAGCGGACAGTCTTGCCACCAAGCAAATACTGGTGTTTCAGATACGGCCTGATGGTAATTTTAACAAAATATTCAAAAAGTGTTTGGTTGTCACATGTATTATAGAGCTAATTAATCAAATATGAACAACACACTATTTTGATTTAGTTCACCAATTATTTATAACCGCTGCTAAAAACCAAAAGCAGATATTAAAACTGGCTTTCTACAAAACACCTATGTTGCCATGGTAGCGCTTATAGTTTGAGGTCCTTTCATCATCCTTTTTTCTGGTCGCATAGTAGCGTCATAAGCAAAATAAATGATTTTTCTTGCAATATTTACAACAAGAAAGGCAAATAACTTAACAGGTGATCAAATTTAACATTTTTAAGTATAATATTGACACATTTACAGATAAAATCTAATTATTAGAGTTTATGAATTTAAACATGCATTGACGTCATCTTCCATCGCCTGGTTGTTTCAAACAGTTGGCGGGGCACGAGATTTGCAGAATAAACATCAGTTTTGTACCAATTTTTTAAGACACAAGCACACTGTCAACGCTGGTATGTGTTATATTTTACAATACAATTATGACATGTATGTTTTCAATCTATTCATTGCTGCTACGGCAAAATAACATGAAATAAATGCATGTAAACATAACCAGTTATATTTTTTCAGAACTTAACCCTGTTGTCTTCTGTAACGTTAATCTAGTGAGGTACTATACTAAGCAATACTAACACCATAGTTTCCCATCCGTCAGTTTTTTTTAAATCACGAATATTGTTTTCTTTTTTTTTCTTTTACCCGTACATCATAAAATAATTTGTGTTTTGATGATAATGCCTATTTCATGCTTGTCGATTTTCTCAGGGTAGATTTCTTGGAGAGGCTACATCCCAATGGCTCCTCACAAATATGTTATAAAGGTAAGCAATAACTATATAGTGCAGCACGTTTCAAATATATTTCCACTCTGTCCACTAGAGGTCAGTCGATAAGCATTTTATGTGTTTACTCTGAATGCCCTCAATCCCATGTTGTTATTCATCTTATCCGGTCAACTTTGGCATGTCTTAGAATTACCTCCCTCTGAGCCTTTTGGCAGTGACTGAAGTGATACGGAGCAGAGGAAACTCATTCTATTAAAATCCGGGTCGTTCATCCTCTGTCTGGTGCGTTGTCAGGAATAATGCACATCAGATGTTTTTGTTAAGTGCAACCTAAGCTTCAGGCCTCCTCCTTTGTTGATGTTTCATTTATTGAGAGTTTTGTAGTAGGGCAGCAGACATTTGTTAGGGATCTCTCACATCCTCTGTAATGCCGTGTGTGCCTTGTTGACCAGATATTGCATTCATTCGCTTTATTTGTTTCATATGCATGCCTGCGTATGGGCTGCACACCACCCCCTTCAGTTCTGCTGTGGGAGAAAAGAGGTTCCTTCCCACTGGGCACATAATGATACTGTTGTGTTACCCTGCCTGAGAAAATGCAAAGAGTCTCTACCATGCTTAACCAACTAACCACAAACAAATATGTTAGGAGCATTCAGCCTGAACAATGGCATTCAAGACTGCTCTTTTGCAAAACCAACATCACCACAATCATAATTTTTAAAGTATAAATTGATGACAGTACAGTGCAAGAATGTTAGACTGTCTGTTGGGCGTTATGAACAAAGAAATTGCTATCAGTGCTAAAATTCATAAATTCATTAACGTAAGTCCTTGGAAAGTCTAGACTTTTACAAAGCTTCTGTTAATTTCCTTCAATTGTAATTTTATAGTGCAAACAGTACAAATGGACTCTCATTGCACTTTTCTGCTTAAGTAAAGTTCTTAGTTATAGTTGGTAAGTTAAGGTTAGTATAGTTGATATCAGAATGGCATATAGCACATTACCAGCCCTTGTGTCACCCCACTAAAACAGTTTTGATATTATGAAAAATAGGATCAATAAATAAGCCATTAGCCATTGCCATTATAGATTTGTCTTGTTTTTAGTGGAGGCTGTTTGCTAGCGTTTTATGACCGCTGCATACTTTTTTGGTATTTTTAAAAGCAGCCTCCTTGCTCCAGGGAGCTGCTGCTGTGCCTCTTCTTAAATAGGCTTATTATTATACAGTGATCTACCACTTTTGAATCCTCCCAAAAATGGCCCATAGGCTAAACCACTGATCCATTGAAGAGCTTTAGTTTCTGCCTGGGACAATACTGCTGTCTGCCTTATATTAGTGTTGCTGACTTGCCAATGTAATAGGTCAACCCAAACACCAGAGTCGTTTAACAATAAGAGAAATGAGGACTCACAGAGCAGTTTTAATGTCAGAGGTTTATGTGCTGCTTAGTGTTATTGTCACTCTATGGATGAGCTCATATCGGGCCACACATTAAGTTCCTCTGTACTCTCAAGACACTGTTTGACGTTTTCCAGCTTAAGGGGGATTCTTACATGAAAAGTTGACAAGGCTAATGCATTTTACAGTTTACAATGCTACCCAAGTCCATATGGTATTTAGTGGTTCTTAAATTGCGGTACAGGTATTCTAACTAGTTGCATGCATGCTTCATCTTGTGGTAATGAATAGTTTTGAGGATTTAGTTTAGATTAAATAAAAGCTAGCCTTATGATATGTGGTTTAGAAAGAGATGTGCAATTAATCAAATTTAAAGATCATCATCGTCATTTAAATTATTATTATTTCAAAATAATTACAAAATCCAATACCTTCTGTTTAGAATGACATTTGCATACACTCTGCAACTCAAACCCAGGATCAAAATTATATGTCTCTGTTCTGGTTAAATGTGACAGAACTTAGTAATCATTTGAATTACATATGATTTAAATTTTGACCCAAGTAACTGTGATTATCATTGACCATAATCAAGTTATTTCTAAAGACTTTTTTTTAAGACCTTGATTTCATTTTTTCCAGATTTTTCTCCTGTAGTTAGCTGAATTCCATTTGAATTTATTTCTGGGTTAGGCTTAATTCTTCAGATTTTCCATGAGGGTGGAGCTACTTGGAATGCACAGTTTGGACTAGTGTATGCTATGGCCTCTAGAGATCATGATTTAATTAATCATGTTAAATATGCCCAAGCCTGCAGTTTCTCTACATCTCATAATTTCTCACACGGATGTTACAGCTGTGCTTTGTTTGCAGTGTGTTACCTGGAGATATTCCTGTCAGTTCATGCTGCTGGAATTCCACTGCTGGGTTGTGTCTCTTTTGATCATCAAATAAAGACGACTCAGGTGTGCTAACATTTCCCTGAATGGAAGGGAGCTTTGCACATAAAGCACTTCCGAAAAGTCCACTCATACAAGCATCGGTTGTCAAAATCTGACATTTTTGAAAAATTAGATTTGATTTTATTTCTGAGTGTGCTTTGGGGAAGCTCAGGTGACTCACAGCTGAGAGAGGGAAAGGGGTGAGAGGGAGAGGAAGGAAAGAAAAGGAGTTGGAGTGAGAGAGGGAGGGAAAGCAAGATGGAGAGAGTAAAAATAATTTTGGGAGAGTGAAAGAGAGAGGGTGGAGAGGGAGGGAGGAAAGGGAAGGGAAGGAAAGAGTGAGGGAAATTTTGAAAGTACGAATGAGATGAGGAAAGAGAAGGAGGGAAAGTAAGGAGAGAGTGTGAGAGGGAGAAGGAGAGGCAAATGGTGAAAAGACTGAGGAAGAGAGGGAGAGAAGGAGAGAGAGGGGGTGAAAGAGAGAAAGAGAGAGAGAGCGAAAGGGGGTGGAATAGAGCTGGGAACAAGGCAAGTTGAAGGCATGGGAGTGAAGTTGTCACACCCTCAGATCTAAAGAGCTCCCCTGGGTCTCTCTGCAGACTGTAGACAGAACCAGGGAATGTTGGACAAAGGGAGAGAGATGCAAGTTTTATTGAGTGCGACCGCATCTGCTGCCCCTGCACCGCTAATGTAAACATCTGTGGCTGGTTATTGTTAGCCTGTGAGAGCTAAGTGCCGGCTCGAGCCGGTCTGGTTCTTATATAGAGCGATAGCAGTGGCAAAGGGCAGTGAGGCTGGGGAGGAGGAGGCTAGAGCCAGTCTCTCTACATACTCTGGGCTGGGTGTAGCACTAGCATAGGCTCCGGACTCAGGGAGGATGGAGAGACCGGTCTGGGAGAGAGATAAGAGAAGGTAGAGAGTGTTTTGGGAACTGAAAGTGATATAGACCAGAGCTCCTCAGTCTCAAAGAGGCTCTGAAAGTTTGAGTCACAAAGTTGTTTATATAGAAATTATTATTTTTCCAATGCCGTTCTCTCAAATATTTTATTTCCCCATGGTCATTTTTGTCATTGGCTTGTATGTTTTATAGTCTATTCAAAGATTTATGTTTGTTTTGGTCAAATATTTAGGAAAGGATAGTTATGAGCCAAGAAATTGCATCTACTTTACAGTATATGGTAAAAAATACAGATGCTTGCCACTAGGAGCCAGTATAGGAACATAATTGTTGTTAATTGTTTGACCTTTAAATTGTGACTTGGCCATATTGAGAGTCAGTAACTCGAGTATACTTCCAATCCTGCTACAGAAATATTTAAGGTGACCACAAATCGTGTCTGTCCAAATTGTGTATTATTGTATTACCGTGTTCCACAATTAAAAATAAAAGTTATAACTCAGACTCCCCTCGACATTCCAAAAACCTGCGTAGATGAACTGGTAACTAACTGGCCCCTAAGTAATTGAATATCATAGGTTGTGCCACCAAAAGGCCAAGTTACAAATAACTTGAATATATGTATTGCATTTTTGTACTACCTCTTTCTAATGCAACTACTCATTTGTGTAGCATTATTGTCTGCTAACCTCTTTGTGCCCTTGCTTACTAACTAACTGGCTTACAATTACAGTGTATGAACATTCCAGCGCTCTCAGTCTTATCTCTTCTCATTCATCATGTTCTGGTTTTGACTTGGCCATGACTCGGCTTTTCTCACAGAGTCTTGACAACCGCACATATTTAAATGCCTCTCCTTTGTCGTTGTTGACTCTTTGTGCCCTGCAGGATGCCTGATTGGCAGTGGGGAGAATTAGGATATAGAGAAATTGAGCATAGCCTCCAGGAAGACGCAGCTCTCCTATTCATTGCTGTTTGACAAGACACAAAAGATGCCACAATAAAGGAATTGGTATAAAGTAGCCGCTTCCCCTTCTCCCCACAGCTTCGTCAAATAATAACTATAGAAAAACAGAACAAAGCAGTCTTGGCCCACTTTTGAATATATGAAAAGAATAACTTCCTCTAACTTGGCCCTCTATCAAGCTTTTCTTTTCAACACGAGTGACAGTTACGCAAAGTATTTCCTGAAAGTGGTAAAATGAAGAACATGAAGAACATGATAGTTTGTGGGAATCATAAATGACAAATCATTTCTCAGTTGGATATTCCAAACACCTTAATTCAAAAGCTGGAACAGTGCATAAATGAATGAAACCAAATACTTTAATAACTGTTAAAATATGTGTATTCATTTTAGAAACTTAAGAAAACACATAAATAGTTCCAGTGCTTTACGATTGTATGATTTTTTTTTACCATTTGGGCAATGAATACATGCTATTGTTTAACATCTGAAGCATTTTGTAACAAATTCACAATGGTATGGTTTAAGATTTTTACATACCTGATTGCATACCATATTTTGTCTATCTGCACAGTGTCCCAACTTTTTTTTTGTAACTAATGGACAATAAAAGGTGGAAGTTTGGACAGATATTCAATTTTTATTTTTAACTGTTTGCAAATGGAATAAGTCGCTGCTATTGTGCTATGTGTTATTCAATCCACAAAGTACAAGCCGCTTACAAAGATCTCGCTAAAGAAAGCTCATTTAGGAGGGGGAGGTCAAAGGTTGTGCCAAAGTTCACCTCACAGATCCACTGGTCACTCTTTGTGCTGTGAGTTGACAAATTTGGACCACATGATGCAATTGTCACCAGAGCCTTTGTTTAATTAGATTCCTCCCATTTTTGTGTCTCTCCTTGCAAAAACAGCACCCTTAGTTCAATCATTTGAAAGCTACCAGCACTGTTTAAAATGGGATGGCCACACTTAGCACGTCTGTGTCACTGCTCTCCTACACCAGAGCCCTAGATCGCGCTCATTCAAATTAATAGTTTTCTCATTAGTGTGATTGCATTAGCGGCATTCCTGGCAAAATTCCCCCTCTTCTCAGAACTGCCAAGCATCACATGGTGTTTTTGTGTGAGGGGCAGAGCACTGTTTATCATTACAGTCCACTAGTTTGTCATTTGGACCTGTCTCCTGGTTTAATCTGATTATACCAAAGTTGATTGACTGGATTTTTTTGGATTCATGCCCAAAACAGAGAAACCACTTTAACGATTGAGCCTCTGTGGTTCTCTATAAACCCAGAACTGTTCGAGATATTGATCAAAGTAACCTCTTGTCATTCCTCCTCAGCTCTGAATAGCCTCTAAAAGTTAAAGCAGTGTACACTAACACTACTGCATTGATTTGGTCTTCTACTGGCCATAAAGAGCGACAGGTAAGATCAATACTTCCGAATTGGTTAAGAGTCTGCAAATCGTGTTCTCAAATGCACTTTAGAATAATACCTGTGGTTCAACAACATGAAATGGCTTCTCAAAAGGGTTGCAACGATTAATCACAATAATGAACACTAATTAACATTTGATCTCAAAATTAAATCAACATGGCAAAAATGATAAACAAGTTGTGATTATTATTCCCATCATGATAACACATTTTGATGTGCAGTATATTGGTGAAGAAAAGATAGATGATAATCAATAATATTTAAACTAATTTATGACACTGACACAATTCTAAAGCCGGATTATCGCCCCAAAAATATCCTAAATGTACAATATTGTTGAAAAATCATGAGCTGCAATAAATAAACAGCAGAATGAAACACTTTAATAGTTGGTTTGTATCTATAATGAGTCATAGAAGTTATTTATTCAAACTTTAACAGAAAGTATTGCCAAAAAATTACCAAAGATTTCTCTGTAGTGCAAAGAAAATGTATGGTTCATACCCTGAATGAAGTCGATATAGTTATTATTGTGACAGGCTTGTGATTTTGTCAATTTAATATAATCTTTCAATCTACCAACCCTCAGTCAATATCATTTTACTTTTACTTGTCAGTTTTTTAAAAATGTCAAATTTTCTTGATCTTTAAAAAAAAATAAATACATTTTTTGTTATCGATAATGATGCAATACATTAGACAATACCATAGTAATTGTGTGTGTCCATTGTAATATTTGCTCTAAGTTGGTTGTGTTTCATTAATGACCAAAAATTTTAGTTTTGTATATGCTCTTACTTTTCGTCTCCATGTCAGCTTTTCTTCTTTGTACCTACTTTTTTTTATTTCTTAAGTTGTTTTTTAGTTTGTGCCAGTGCCAGAGTTTGTTTACCTCCAGCACACTTACAATACCAAGAGTGAGTGAGGACAGCATATTTCCAGGGAGCATACTCATTTAAAAGTATAAGCAAGGTATCTGTGTCACTCATCTCACACTGAAGAAACCGCAGTGGGTCCTTGACTGGCGTAGTTTTGACAGACAAGGTCAGAGCCTGTGTTGCTAGGTTTTCCCACGCATTGATAATTGTCAGAGCAGTCAGCTGAGGCCACCAGTCATCCATGGAGCGAGACAAAGACGAAGGATGGAGAGAATACTGACGGAGAAAGAGCTGACAGGCTACATGCACACATTTCATACATGAGAGGAGCGCACATGAGAGGGGTGGGGCTAGTTTCCATGGCATTCACAAACTCTGTGTTGATTCATGTTTCTGTTCGAGAAAGACAATCATGCAAATATTTAATCATAAAAGTTCAACTGCATGGGTCACAGCTCTTATGACGGGGGCAGGCAGGTCTCTTAATGAATGCAATATATTTTGTTGTGGTTCCCTATGATCAGTGGTGCATTTAATTATTGTTCAAAGCATAATATACCACTGCTAGTGTTATTACGTAGAGTTAGAAATAGCTGGGCAATTAATCGAATATTAATCAAGACAAAGATTCTGTCATGTCTAATCGTCAATGATCAGCTTGGGTCTTTTCAGTCAAGAGGTCTGCAGCCAATCCTCTGTCCTCCTCATTTGGTTTAGAGCAGAATTCAGGCTTTGGAAGACAAAACTGGACAATTAGTTTGTATCTTTTGTGCTAAGTTCATGAAATCAATATTGAAAAAGTAAAATTGAATCAAAAATCAAGATCAATAACTATGAGGGAAAAAAATCATGATTCTTTTTGCCAAATTGCCCAGTAGTATTGGGATGATTATGGGACCCATCTTTAGTTTTATAGTGAAACATTTCAATACAACATATCTATTACTTGCTACTACCCACTGTAAATCATATTAATATACATAAAAATAATGTGTTCGACCATCCTCAGAGTGAACTCGGACTGTCAAACTTGCACTTGAATTTAAATTGCAGTCAAGTTGTCTTTACAATTCCTTACTGAAAGTATTATTGCTTTAATAATTACTTCATAATTGTTAACGCGGGATTCTCATAGTTCAGTAACAAGTCATACAAAGTTGCAGGGAGAATTCATGCAAAGACCAACAATACCCATATCAGTCATGTGGTGGCACCATTTCCTCTGGTTAACTCAAAGTGAGGAGTCCCGTAGTCTCCCTCACTTGAACAAAACTCCCTCAAATAAAACATTGGCTCATCCGTTCTCACAGTGTTTTATTCCCAACATTGACTGAGCCTAAAACAGTAACTCAATTTGAAATGACGGACACAGAATCAATTTAGTTTTCGATTGGGACTTGTTTTATTCTGGACAAGGAGCAGCCTGGGCCTTCCCCTCCACACCCTGCTAATTCATCTGTGCACGTCATCTTGAGAGAAAAGCTGCAGAAACATCCCTTATGTCTGGGTTGTAAGAGTTTAGTCATCCAGTCTGCTCTGCTTCAGCCCATGGGACAATCCTGGCCCAAAACAAAGCATTTAGTGTGCAACGTTACCAAATGTTTTTTTAAAACTGACTACTATGTCTTTTCTCTGCAATATCACATTCAATTGTATTTTTATTTTAATCATTTTTTTCTCTGTCATTTAGTGGGTGGTCTCGGTCCAACTTCCTCGTCTAGGGAGCAGTTGAGTTCACATGAGATTCATTTTTGCTCTGTGCAGTGGGCAGCTTTTTGCACTCAAGTGTAAACTATAATCAGGCAAGCTGCAAAGATGTAACAGCCACCTAACCAGCGCCGGCGTTTCAGCTCCTCAAGTCCCTTGTAGCTTATTGTCACTGACACGATGACATAGTGCTCGAGGAATTCACTCTCGGCCCAAGTTTGTAAAGAGCTCTTAAGTTTAGCGCTGAGGCACTATGTAAAGTAAGAGTGGATTAGAGGAGGTTTCTTTGAGTCTATTACTCTTCTGGTTTAATACAGTAATCCTTATTTATAGTGTTTATTTTAGAACTATTTGGTGCAATGGCCTCTTGGGAAGTGGCCTGAGATGTGCAGCCAAACTGTATTTTATTATTAAAATCCAAGCACAAGCTCTCAACTACTCGGTATCTCTTTTATCTGACCATGCATCTGATTAAATGCACTCCCGAGACCTGATAATAACTATGCAGAGATGTACTACTAGTCTTTCTTGCATGTAAAAAGGAAGATTAAAATCATGATTCACTCCCAGATTGTCAGTTAACTCACTTTACGCCTTTTTTCTGATGTGGTCCATATCCTTATATTGGTTGAAAATAAAAATGTTGGTCAAGTCTCCAATGACAGATTAATATGATACTAGTTTATGAAACAATCACTTTTATTGAGGAGGTTGTGGTTGTCCTCCATAACAATGTATTGGTGTAGGAAATTTAACATATTGCTTCTTGTATTAGCAAAACATACAAAGGCAGCATTTTTACTTCAAGATTTGTACTATAGATATTCAAATAAAGAGCACAGGTGTAAAATGTGTCTGTTTTTAGTAGAATGATTGTGAACTGTAAGTAAAATTTAAAAAGACCCCAGGAAGGGCAGCTGACGCAGTACGCTGCAGATGCTAATAGGGATCAAATTTTAAAATAAACAACAATAAACATGTCCACTCTTGGCTCAGCAGCAAATTGGAAACAAGTATTTGGTGGAAAAGAGGTTACTGCTGCAAATAGTGAAGTAATAGCAAAAGCATTATGGCCCCCCTCTGGATGATCATTGGTTCAAACTGTGCAGAGTGTTGTCATTGTGTGCGTGGGCAGGACATTTGGCTCATCCCAGTTAGGAGCTATACTTATAATTTGCCAGTTGCAACAGGAATGGCATTTTCTTTTAAAACCCTGTTGAAACACGTGACTGGCAGACTGTGGGATGCTCAAATTAAAACAATAGTGTTATCGTTTATATTTTCCATGTTGCTGTGTTAGCCCAATCATTATGATTACTATAGATAGCTGGAACAATATTGGTTTGTACTCAAACTTTTATTGTGTGTCTGTCTTTTTTTTTTGCACTAGAGGGTTCATTTTTGGGTTTATAGTTTCCCAAAAAGATTTAAGACTTATTATAGAAACTAAGTAGGACTAAACTGTTTTATACTGTTATTTTGCAGCTCATTAACCACATGACATTTAGAAAAGTGTTTACTGATATTATTATTGTTCCAGTGGCATAAAGTAGTTTCAATAACACCTTGTATCTTGATGTTTTCTGTAAAAATATACAACACTTAGATTTTTTTATTGTGACAAGCCTATTTCTGATAACATAGAGTGCAGTAGATTAAAGTTTTTTTCTCAGTGCATTCACTGGGTTAGTATCGCGTAATCCCTATTTATTTACAGCCTTTATCTTTGAAGTTTTCTGTGCAGTGACCTGGGGCAGCGGCTATTATTGTGAGACTTGGAAAAGAGGATATGTTTTTATGAGGAGAGAGGAGACACAGGGGGTTAAACAGGCTGCATTTTTGGAGGGAGATTGGTCCAGAGATGGCTAGACTGAAAATGTAAGCAGCCAGGGAGTCGTGTGAGTGGCCTGAGGTGGTGTTTGAACACAAGGTCATTAGAATACAGGTATTGTCCATGCTATGAGAAGAATACAATAGTTGATGTCTAATTTGCAATTCTCATTCAATTTTCAGTTTTTATCCATTCCAGTTCAGTGTTTCATCTTTGATTCATGTGTTTCTCAAGCTGTGGTATACAGACTTTTTCAGGTGACACTAATGAGACTTTTACAGATTAAATTCAGACTTATTTCAGACAGATTTATTACTAGTTTCGGTAATTTATTTGATAAATCGTGTATTTATTTTTTATTAAAGAAATTGTAAAGGTACATTACCTGATTTTAAAACCACAAAACTAGGAAGCATGTATTTAAATCTGTCAGACTATTTTCAAGCTTTCACAGACCTTTTGGCACACTGGCACATATTAATTTGCATATTACTGCTTTTTTAGTTTGCAATGTGAAAAGAGGAGGGAGATAAAAAAAAACAAAAACAAAACTAAAACTTTATCGCTCTGCTTTTACAAAACAAATAATTTACAAGAATAAAGTTGGGTATCCCAGCTTAAACTGTGAAACTATAAACTATAAACAAGAATCAACAATAACTTCAGATTTCTGGTTCAATACTGGGTTAGCAGGTTTATAGTAAAACCCATCAGAGACACGATATTTAGTTCTCTGCAGAAGACGTATTAATTATTAGTTGATATTGTTTTGCCCTCATTTAAAATACATCTTTAAAATATTTTCAACAATTTCTAAAGCTGAAATATTCCACATCATAAGCTTAACATTGAAAACCTTATCCAGCTTCTCTCTGCATGTAACAGGTTCCACAGATCTGGGGAGTGGAGGCTGTGTGAGCGGCCTGCCTGGGGTGATGTTTGAGCACATAGGGGGTCGTTGTGGTTTGTCCCGCTGTCAATCACCCCATGTTCCTATTTCCTTTGTTGTCTACCAGCTCAATGCCCCACAGCAACCTGCCTCTGTCCTGTGCCTTTGTGTTACAGTGTGGGAACTTCGCCGTACTGGTGGATCTCCACGTACTGGCCCGAGGCGACCGGCCGACGGACCCCAGCTGGTTTACGGCGGGCCAGGTCGAGGTAAAGCCATGGAGAGGAAGGGCGGGTGTGAAGAAGTGTGACTGAATGTATGGCTTCTGTTTCTGTGGGGGACTTTTCAACACAGAGCTGCAGCGTGGAATCCAAGATGACTTTGAGCCCCCTGTCTTTTATTCCTCTGGCTTTTTATTGTTATGGGAAAAAAAAAAAAAAAAAAACTCTGGCCACTTAGCTCTCATTTCGGTTCGTTTAACGATTGCTTGTATGGCCAGGCAATACATTTTAATCATGATAAAAAAGAGATAATAATATTATTGACCATAGCTGAATACTTAATTGAGGCATTTGAAATATTTTTGCTAAAGCTTTGATGCACTAAATTTTAGTTATAAGGTGTGATTCCACTTCTCAATTCTTTTTTCTGTATTTTTTTTCCTCCACAATCAGTGTTTAATCTGCTCTGGGCCAAAGTGTTTGCTACAATCTTTGTCCGAACTCTCTTGCATCTGATAGGAAAATCAGCTGCAGCGCAGATTGCATATCACCCCCACAGCAAACAATGATGTGTCATGAACGATATGATATGGCCCAGCCCTAGTTACTCATGTAAATACATTTGTTTGAAAAAGAACAAAATTCTCATGCTTTTATAATTTTTTTCAGGAAGTTACAGCGTTGGTCCGTGATGCTGTGGACCAAAGAGTGAAGCAGTACAGTGAGGCCCTTCACAACAGAAGAGTTCCCAAGCACAAGAAAGAGCTGATGCCAGCATCTGCCTTTTATGTAGAAGGTATCAATACTAAACCATTTATTTAAGAACAAACTAATTAAATAAACTGTTACGCACTAACTCTAAAATTATTTTGACAGTGTTTTTGATTTTAGTTTCACATTCCTAAGAGATTGACTCATCCAGGTCTTCCCTTTCTTTGTACTAGGTGTGTCTGTCAGCAACTTCCAAATAACTCGATGGTTTACTCTGGCTGAGAAAACCATTAGATTCACATAGAGCAGATAGAGCATGGTGCATGTGCAGTAATTGGACTTTAGGGTTTTTCATGCAACAGAGGAATAAGATTACAAAATGTGATTCTAAAGCGTTCGATGGATACCTGTTTGAGCTGAGAGTGGTTGGAAAAACAACAGAACTAGTTGGGACACGGTGGCTCTACGCCCAAGGGTGTGACCCGTGGAGCAGGAGCTGATACCAGTCTTTATATTGTACTGTGCTGTTGAACTTGGCACGTCCAGACTTCACTTTTACATGTCCCGTAAAATAGCTAATGTGGCACTGTGTTTAATGTGGGCTGGACACACCTGTATTTGTGTATAATTGCAGGTAACTGGAGAAGATCAAAACCAATGCTGACTCAGGTTTCTATACATACATCTATAAATCACCATAATGTGGATAACATTAAATATTGTCTATTTGTTCGATGGTATTCCCTGTCCACTCGTGTCACATCCCCAGCTGTGCACTCCAGCAGACAGTTTCTCACAGGTAGCACTTTAGAGCAGTTAAATTGGACTACTCAGCGGGACTGGGACGACTGAGAGAGAGGGATTACAGGGCAGTTGGCCTGTAAAGTTTCTCTTGTGGCTGCGCTGCTGTCTCTCACGCCAGTGCTTCATCTATAGTTGGCCTGCCTTCTGCTTCATGTGCACATGAAAGCACACGTGTGGAACTTTGTTTTCACACATAAACGCTCCTGTTTATGGCCTTCCTAGCTCTTTGTCTTGTGTCTATTAGGGCTGCAACTAATGATTATTTAAGGAGGCAACTAGTCAGCAATTATGTTTTCAATTAGTTGACTAGTCAAACGGTTGTTTCTATTGTACAGTTTTTAAATACATGTTTAACTTGTGGCCTCTAAATCCATACTAACTGCAAAAAGTTTACTCTTTTTATGTCATTTTTAATGTAATAGTGACACTGTCTTCTAAATAAATCTCCTTTTAGCATGCATTTTAGAGTTTGCGTAGTCCAGATGATGGCCAGTGATTATTAATAATCTACAAATATTTTAATAGTTTATATGACTATATTAGGCCAATCGTAAATAGTCGACTATTAAAATGGTTGCAGCCCTAGAGAGTCGTGCTGGCAGAAGTTCATGCATGTGCGCCTCCATAGACCAGAACAGTGAGAATCAGAAGGAGCGACGGCGTTGGAGAGATATATCCTCCCCCCGGGCTAGGTGTGAACAGGCCTATAGTGTTAAGTTACACTGAAAAGCCTGACTCATATTCCCCACGATAGACTGAGGAGAGACAGACAAGTCTAATGATGGAGATCACAGACTGCGCCTGCACACACACTCCTCTGTGCGAACACTATCGGCGTCTCACTCATATATGCATGTTAAAATGATTAAGCAGAGGGAACGTAAGCAGTGGAACATGACTCCGTAGCATAACCAACAACTTTGCCATTCCCGAACATGAAACAGTGTAGCGCCTCAGCAGGCCTACCCAGTTCGTGTGCTGTCGTCCTATTAAAAGTCTTAAGTGAGTGTAATGGCATTCTTGGTCTTTTCATTGTCCCATGTGAGGGAGGCAGCAGAGCCTTGGAGGTGGAGACCGTGGCTGTGAGAAGTGAGCGGGCAAGAGCTATAAAAAGGGGAGGGGCATGTACAGGCTTTAGGGAGGGAAACCCGGCAAACCTCAAGGCGGGTATTAAGCCTGGGGGTCATCTGTTTTGCCAGCAGGTCAAACGCTAACCTGCTAATCCTCAGAGGTCTCTTAGTCTGTCCTGTGAGGAAATAAAAGCTGTTTTGGCATCCGTTTGTGTACATCTGCAGCTTTGTGTTATTCAAGAACAGATGAAGGCTGGTCTAGTAAACTTCATTCAAAGTGTGTGGTACTAGTATGTAGGGTTTGGCAATTAATCTAATTTTAATCAAGATTGAGAGTCATTCATTTCTAATCGTCAATGATATGGTTGGTGCTTTTTTGATTGATGGCTTCATAAGCAATCCTTTGTTTTTGTTGTTTTTTTTGTTGTTGGTTACTTTGAACATGCATACAAAAGTACCAAGACAAAACAATAAAGACATAATCTGATGGAAGTGATTTTTTTTTCACCTATGGCATAATCCTTATAAAAGGAATGATATACATGTTCAAAAAGGAGTGGGTAGATAAATCCAGTAATCCAGTAAAAGGATGTGGTTTGGAGATGTAGACTTTATGGACGAAACCTGACATTTTTTTGTCATGGCAAATGGCAAAGATTCAAAAGTCTCTATTGTTTATGATCTGAAAAAAATACTAAAAATGTATTGATCAATATGAGGGAAAAAAGGTGTTTTGTTTTGTTTTTTTGTTATACTCAGCCCTGATGTCCAGCCAAGAATAGCCAGATGCAGCGTGGAGCGATGTGTGTGATAGTATATACGAGCAGTCCTGTGTTGAGTTGGTGCCAGTGTGAAATCACAGAGCTTCCGCCAACAGACTGCAGTGAGAGCAGCAGATCGGCCTCAGCTGTTGGCACTTCAAATGAGCCATCAACAGCTTTTAACATTCCAAGGCCTTTCAGTGCAAGTGTTTGTGCCCAACCTATCTCTGTGACGTTATTGTGTTTGAGTATGTTTCCCTGCTGAAGTTACCTCCTCTATATCACAGCGTGGGGCTGCACAATATACCAGAATTGAAATTAAACAGCAATTTCAGTTGATGCAATATACATTTGCAAATGCTGCAATTATTTGGATAAGGCCTGTGCAAACAACCAAATATGTTCTTATTATATAGAGAATCTTCTATTAGCTTAGCAGTTCTTATGCAATTTAGCAGTTCAAATGACAACTTAAATTGCAATAATTGTCAAAACAATTATAATTTTATTTTTCCAAAATTGGGGAGTCTTATTAAGGAGCAGGTCCCATGTCCTCTGTCAAAGATGTAGGTGGGCGACATGACAGTATAAAGTAATCATCTATCAGACAGAAGTGTCGGCTTCCATCACGCTCTGATGGGCAATTTAATCAACAATTGGACTAAACCAATCAGTAAGAACGAAGGATAGTGACAAAACACTGACCTTGCATTTTGTCACTGGTGATAATATTTGTCGTTTTTTAGCTTTTCTTGCCATAATTAAATTTTTTTAAAAAATCTGCTGTGAAAGACAATTGTTCAAATTGTGACTGCCTCTGTATGTGTTTTATTGAGGCTACTTCATGATTAGTTCATAGTGATGTGATTTATTTCTTTTTTTCGGGGGGTGAACAGAGGAACGTTTCCCACCCAACATCTTGGCTCTGGACAGGCCGAGTGGACACAGTGCTATGGGGAGAGGCTGCTGCATTCTCCCTGGTAGACCGTGTCCAACCCACCCACATTTCTCAGTATAATTACCGAATACAGGGAATAAGTGGATAATGGGGTCCCAGTGTTTACAGAACGCATTTTTGTAATTTATGTTTGATATTTGATTAGACACGTGGTTTAAAACAGTTCATCCCTGTCCCCCTGAAGGTACTACTACATTTCTCTTGACTTCTTACCTTTTGTATTATACGTTTGCTTACACATCTGAATCTTTGATTTACTTTGGTCTATCTTAACTCTCGGAGGGATATTGATTTTGTAGCTTGTAACAGGAGCATGTATTGGTGTGTATATGTGTAAAGTGTAAGCCGAGATTACCCATTTTACACGGATTTAGCCAACATGGCGTTTCAAACTGCCAAAGTACATTACCAGATGTCTCACATCTACTGTTAATATTGATTCAGCTGGATTGATCTGTTAGTGTGTGGCCGTAGTTGAGGAGATACTGTGGTGCATCGCTCTACAAAGGGACTGGGGCTTGGCGGTACTGTGTGGGATATTGTGGTACTGTGTGGGATATTGTGGTAGTGTGTGGTACCTCAAGACTGGTCCTCGGGCACAGCTCCTCTCCTCCAGGTGCCAGGGCTTAGGCAGGGAGCACCTGCCAGCCTGTTCCCCCATGGCCATGGCGGGCTGCAGAGGCATTTTCCCAGGCTCCCCAGATGAATGGTCACTAATAGCCGTGGGAGAGGGCTTTGCGAGTGCTGCACAGTGTACCACTGACTCCTCTTGGCAGCTCCATGAAGGGGCTTAAGGCCGCCTGGCCATCGCAGAAAACACAAGTGTTGCTGGATAGCTTTACTGTTAGGAAATGTGTTTATGAATGACCATCTCCCACTGCACATACAAGGCTGACGATGAGTCAGTTTTGCCATGTCACAGATTTGGCTTGGATTTCAACAGCCTGCAGGCCCCTGGCCCTCTCAATGGTAGGAGCTGCTATCATGTATAAATAATATGTTCATTGAAAAGTGCCTTTAGTTTTACCAAATATAAGTTTGGGACAATTGGTTTCACCTTACCTTGTTCTCCAACCTAGGCTATTGCTATTTATAAAGGTGTGTGTTATTTGAGGGGTGCTCTGTAAATAGATAGGCATGCCTGTGGCACAGTTACCTGCTCAGTGTTACAGGGCATGAGGCAGGCCAGGATTAAGGCGAAAGGGAAACAGAGACCTGTGACAGGAACAAAGGAATTCCAAGGCCTGGGCTGGAAATGTATCCCGATCAGGAG
Source organism: Periophthalmus modestus (assembly GCA_019594935.1). Classification (NCBI taxonomy): domain Eukaryota; kingdom Metazoa; phylum Chordata; class Actinopteri; order Gobiiformes; family Gobiidae; genus Periophthalmus; species Periophthalmus modestus. Next base: position 24,540,730 of record JAIEZT010000441.1, read on the forward strand.
ACGGCTGCAGCCCTCACCTCCGCCTGGCCCCTGGTGGACACCCCCTCTCTGCTGCTCTGTGGAGCTGCTGTGGTGCTTTAAATCCTGTGTGTAAGCTGGGGCCTTACCCTGCAGCAGTGCACAGGACAGTCTGACTCCAGTCTAACTCCTCATATCTGTGTCTGTGATACGACTAATGCTACAGACACGCTCTTTCACCCTTCACACGCATAACTCTTTTGCACAGCTCTCTTTAAGTTGTCTCACTTCTCCACAGGGTCAGCTGCACTAGGACACCACCACAGCCCTGACCATAGCTGTCACACCACACTGTTTCCCATATAATCAGGGCCTGAGCCTCAGCCGGAGCACGGACTGTTCATGTGACTGAGACTTCACCACAAGCTGCTCAGAGACAGCACTCTCACTCAAACTCAAAGTGTTCACCAGAGCTATGTGTTTAAGGACATCCAGTCCTTTCAAATCCACTCTTTTCACTGTGGCCTCCTGGTGCCCTCCCTTCTATGGCCTGACCTCATGGCTAAGTTTCATCATACAATCTTTATTTGATGATAAAACATTCATCAACCGCATTCACTTTTATACTGGAGCTTCTGCCATCAGATTTAGCATTATCTTCTCCATCTGGTTGTAGCTAACGCAAAATTAATTCTTATGCAGCCAAAACATGCAAGACATACTAACTACGCCATCCCCTTCCCACAAACATTGATTTAGATTTATGCGGAATTGATGTCATTGTCTGCCTAAACCGCCTTTAATTTAAACCAAGGCAGTTTTTGAATTGTGTATGTGTGGTCTTTCTTCCTGATTAGTCCACTATGGAGATTGAAAGCGACATTGCATATTTTGACTGCACTTTTGTCATCCGATTGGGCTCTGAGAAACTGTTTTCCCCTGAGTAATTCTCCCGTGCTCCCAAAGCGCTCCCCACCACTGCTCCAGAGTCACATGCTGCATTATGGGTTGGCCTGCGCTACCATGCTGCGGCATATTTTGTAACTGCGATGGAGGGGTCACCCAAATGTTAAATTGAACACTCATGTGCAAATATTGTTTCAGGTGGACGTTGTGCGGGGATGATAAGGCACAGTGCCGTAGTTACAGTTACACCACACAGAGTGATGTCCTTCCAGGAAAGCCCCCACTTAGATATGGGTAACTTCCTCTATCCTCTCCTTTTCTTCCTCTCTCTCTTTCTTGTGTCTCTTCTCTCACCCTCTCTTGCTTCTTTTCTACATCTTTCTGTCTCTCTCATTTCCTTCTCCTCCTTCCCCCCAGCCCCCTGTGCCCCTCTCTACCTCTCTCTCTTTTTCTTTTCCTGTCTCTCTTTTTTCCCTATTCCTCTTGTCTCTCGTTCTCACTTTCTCTCCTTGACCCCTTTCGCTCCTTCTCCCGGTCTCTCCTCCCTTGCCCCCTCTATACCCCCTCTCTCTCCGCCTATTGTCATCCATGACCCCCCTTTCTCTTGCTCTACCCCTCTCTCTTTCTCATTTTTTTTCTCTTCCTCCTTGTCTTTCCACATTCACTATTCTCCTCTCTATCCCTCTCAATCTTTTCCTTCTTTCTCTGCTCCCCATCTATCTGCCACCCTTCTCTCTCCTCTATCCAACTCTCTCCCTCTCTCATTCCCTTTCTCTTCCTCCCTCTCTAGCTTTCTGTTTCTCTCTCTCTCTCTCTCGCAGTACAAAGGGAGGGGGTCCACTTCAAAGCCAGGGGATGTCAAAAGAGCAGTATTCTTCAAGCCTAGGTCTCTGTCCATCCTGCTGGTTCTACTCCTGTAGGTTTGCGTGGGAATAGAGCTCTCCTCACATACAGTCACTACTTTTACAAGCGTTTTTTAAAAGCAGAATTTGGGTTATAGAAGACTGCAATAACCTGGTTACTATAAAAATTCAGTAATTAGTTTTTCCCATTTATTGTGCCATGTGTGATTCAACATTGGCATCACTGTTACATAGGTCTTTAATTTTTCCTTTGCTTACAACAATAATGGTTATGTGCAAGTGTTACTGTGTTAGTACATTTTATTTCAATTAGAGCTAAACTTTACTATGCTAAAGCTAAAATGTACATTAGGGCTTGGTGATTGAACTGTGATCTCATCCCTGTGACAACTTTGGTCATATTCTTATAATTTGCTATTTAATGCAGCTCTCCCACCTACTTCTCCAATTGGTCAGCCTCTGTAAGGTTCTGAGTGAGTGACAGCTGTGTTTAACTAATGACAGTGAAGTGTTAATTTTCAGAAGAAGAAAATGAAATCAAAATCATGATCTGCCTCTAAGAAAATCACCCCTGTTTTTCGTACTTTGACTGATGTTATTGCTATACTGTAAGTAGGACTATTAATCTATCAGTGCCACTGTAGCATATTTTTGGACTATTACAGCCAAGATCAAAATTACATCATTGTATTAATTCATACTACTTGGGCTCCAGTCAATTTATTGGCATGCCTATAAGAACATACAGTATATATCGTCTATCAAACAAAACTGAGCAATGTGGCCATTATCGGAATTCTTATACCGTGTTTAAATATTCGATCTCCACACAATTAATTCTGTTAAAAATAGCATATCCCTTGGGCTCTGTTAAAAGACCTATAAAAGAAGAATTCACCTGACCTGGGACTACTAAATCACTTCTTATTTTGCTTCCAAATCTCAAAGTTTATGTTTGATTTTTATCACATTTAATTTCAGTGAGGGCTGAGTTTTAGTGCTGTTTTTAAACCACCTCATTAATCATTTTTCCATCTCGAGGCATAGCTCCAGTAGTGCAACATTCCCAGGGGCTTCAGCGTCTTTCCCCGGCACATCTGCGCTTGTAAAAACCCTACTCTAAGACACTAGATTTGACCATACCATATACTGTACTGCAGAGGAGGTGCTCTAAGTGATGACATATACTCGGAGAAATTGCATAGTTTAAAAACCTGCAATCAACACCACAACATTTAGGAATTTCAGAGTCGGAATGCTCATGGATTCCACAGAACTCTTCCGCAGATAAAGCAGAAGAGAAAAAATTGGTTGTTTTCTATGGACTCTTTTATGATGTCTTCTCAGGATGTGACTGAAGTTAATCAAGTCCTTTCCAGCAGCGTTTACCTTTGACCCCTCTTCACTTTTGTCTGTTCCATTTTACAGTCCCAGGCCGCTTTAGTTGCCTTTGACTTTTCTTTCCTCTCATTGTTTTCCCAGGAAGTGGTTAAAGCTGCAGGGATATGTGCATGTGTGTGTCTGCTAGATCTGGGCGTACAGTGCCATTCCCTTGGCAGTAAGCCTGAAGAGCTTCTTTCTTTTTTCTTCTGCAGTTGTTCTGTGGTGGATTACAAGATGGCAGAAGTTCTTCCATATAAGCGGTTACAATATTATCTGCAGCATTTTTCAAAACATGGCGTGCGGGCTTGTTTACTGTACGATTTGACTTGTCATAACATTGTCGCGCATCAGGTTTCAAAACAATTAAGCAAGAACATCTTCTCTGGGTCCTTTTTCAGTCCCTTTTTAGTCTCTATACCATTGTTTCTCAGAGTTATTGCTACTTGTGGTGTACACTGATACTTCAATACTGATAATAATAAATAAGCTTCAACAATTGTAGGCTATCATGTCTGTTTGACAAGATTAATTTGAATCGTTTTGGTCATGATTCAGTCTTGTTTGGTTTTATGCTGGCTCATAAACTCTGTCATATTATTGTCGTGCATCCAAGTTCAAAACTATTAAGCAAGAGTATATCTAAGGTTATAGAACTAATCTCTTTGAGCTCCTCTATCACTGTTTGTAGCGGTACCCAGGATTGCTTTGGACCTTTTGTTTTCTATTAAACATGGTACTTTAATATTAAGGATTTATTTTGGTTCATTATTCTTAATTTCATCTTAAGTAGTCGAGATGATTGACACAAATTGAGTTTATTTAATAGCTTTTACATGAGTTTTATTCTGTCTCTGTTACCCTTTAGTTTGAGTTGAAACCCAATCTTTACAGTATTGTCTTTTTTCCAGAATTGTATTCAAATGCATGAATTACAAATGTCAATATTGGTTTAAGATCTCTGTTTGTTCATATAAAAATCTGTTTTAGAGAGTTGAGAACAAAGCATTACTCGCTGTGAAAAGTTTGACAACCACTGCTCTATAATACTTTTTATACTGGGGTATTGCACCACTGTGGTCTGAAGTTGCCACAGAAAAGCGGCCGCTCGGTCCCAGAGGAGGCACCAGTGGACTGTTTGTGAGACAGAAACATGAATTTAAGCTTAGCACGAGAGAAACCAGGCACAAAGCCAAGAGCTACTCGCCTCGGCGCAGGACGTTATAAAGTCAGAGCAACAGCTGATGTCTCGGGCCACGCTGTTAGCACCGATTCCCAACTCCGAGTCCAGACGTCCCCTGTCAAACTTGTCCTGGGAATTGGCAAGCTGCAAGCCACCAGGGAGAGAACGAGGCCTGAGGATAAAGAGCCTATCAAAGCTTTGAAAAACATACAAAAGCCATGAATGTTGTAATGAAAGATGGTTGCTTCCTGGTCAGTTTTGCGCCCAGAAAAGGCAAAGAAAACAATGATACGCATGAACATTCCTCTGTGTTAAGACATCAGGAAAGGGCATGGGATGACCAGTGCACACAGCTATTTCAGGGTTATTTTTGCAGAGGAAGAATGACGTTTTATAGACTTGCACATAATCTCATATATGTAGATCAAATATTACTTGTCTATTAGAGAAGGGGGAAAAACAAAAGGAAAAAAAGATTGAAACATGGACTGCTGTAGCTATTACTGCTTGCTTAATTAACTACTGCAATTAGTACATCTGTTACTTGTTTCTATTTTAGTTGCTAATGCTACTGTCAATGTCTTAAAATCCAAATATTTAGGCCAATGCAATTTGCTAAATGACTCAAGTAGAGCTATCCATTTCCCACCATTGTGTTTTAGTAACTTATTCTATTACTGAGAAAAGCTCTGCAAGTTGTCCAGCTAATGCACTGCAGCTTATGAGCCCTGGTATGTTTGTTTTCTTCTAAATCCACTGTAGACTTGAAACCAAACAAAGCCAGTTTGTCAATTTAATTTGAGGCTAATTAGTGGATTGTTTGCACTTAGTCCTGTTGCAGCTGGATGCTGATCTGAAATGCACAGGCAAACAAGCATCCAATTTTTTAGTACTTAAGAGAGGAATGTTTAGAGTGGTTGTGCCAATTGCATGGCCTCACTCCAAGGGTGCATGTGTTTACTTGTGGAAAATTGCATTTAAACCAACAAAACCCCAAAGCAGCGCATAATTGTGTTATATACCTGGAGGAACACCACTGTGGCCGATAATAAGTGTCTGCTGATGTCAGGCTTTGGACCGGTTTAATGAAGTACTGTGTGCAAAAGGGCCTTTTTATGTTTTCAATCTAAACTTCATCTAAACCCCAGCACAGGCAGACCACAGTGTGCGTCTGGATGTCATACTTAACTCTTTTTGTGTGCTTGAATATGGCAAGGCAAATAATAGTCATCCACTGCAAGATTGGATTAAATGCAGTTTAGTATAGTCCACTGTGATAGAATGGTAGTAAGCCATTTTATATCATTTATAACATATTCAAAGATTTATTGTTTATTTTAACCCCAACAAAGTTTTGCCAGCATTGTTATGTTTGGCAAGACAGCATACATTTTGATTTTGCAGCTATGCACCATGAAAACGTGAATGTCTGTCAGAATCTGGAAATTGATGACTCTCTGACACAATTACGTTTCAGTTTACTAGCAGCTGTTGAAAACAAGTGTGGGGCCATTATTCAGTGACCATTGGTCTTCACTGTAAACTGTGGCATTTTGTGACACACTGTCTCAGTAATTGCATATCATTACAAGAAGAAGTCAAGCTGACTCCTTTTTGAAGACAATAATTAGATGCTTTGAAAATGGAGTCTTGCTGACATTGGCCTAACTGGTGGGGAACTGTTCACACAGGCCTTTTATAATGGTGTGTGGCCCTGTGTTTCAGTGTTAATACATTCAGAGGGGCATATTTGTAGTGTTAAGTCAAGCTTTAGAGGCAAACCTGTACGGAGTGGTTTACGCCGAGGGGACAGCTCATATTGGCTGATGCTGGGCCTGGGGGAGAAACCCTGTCATCTTAATGTCAGACCTTTACGATGGGAGCTGCCTAGTTTTAGATAAATGACATCTCTGACACACTTTGCGAAAAAGCTTACGCAAAAAGTTTTTAAACCTGTTTTTTAAACTGTTGCTGCTCTAAATGAAAAAAGATGAGTAAAAGTTGTAATGCTTATGATTTCTTTTGCGTCAATCTTATTGATTATCGTCATTATTTATTAATGTGCAAATGCAAATTTTGAGGATGTATATATCAGGTATATCCCAGGTTGTGTTATTATAATGAATGTATATGATTTGTCCTCTTATAGGAAGTAAACATGGTCAAATCAAATACTGATTTATTGATAGATTTTTTTTATATTTTTGGTCTCAAGCTGATTATCCAATCAGCAAGCAGAATAAGCTCCTCATTTTAGGTTGCCAGATCCTACGACTAAAACTAGGTGGATGCTCTGGTATTGGTGTGTCCTCACTATAGGATATCTAATGGCATCCCAGGTTAAGTTGTGATTTTATTGTAATTTCAATGCAATGTGAATATTGCGATATAGATGGTAGATAAGATAATATTGCAATGGTTGTAGATGTACAAAAGTAGAATATCAAACATATTGCCTAGTTTATTGCCCATTGTTGCATCAGGTCCTCAACCGTAGCATGCATATACATGCTTTAGAACATTTCTGTTGAATAATTACCAATATGTTGTCTGGATATTGTCATCGCGATAATAAAAAAATCTACAGGTATTAGTCTTTGTCAATATCACCCTCTCCAAGACTCCATAACAGTTACAACATGTGCTGCACACGTCCTTGTTACTGTAAGACCAGTGTTTTTGCTCATTAGCTTGATATTGATCTCTCAGCAGTGCTCTGCTAGCTTCCCAGGATCGTTGTCCTGTTTACTAAGAACAACTGGATGGCGTGTTAGCCGTAGCCTTGCTTTTAGTCAACAAATTCCTGGTAGATTAGGCAACAGGCCACCGTTTCTGCCCAGTGGATCTGACATACCATGACAAACATTCCATGACAAATAGAGCAGAGACAGCGCTTGGTTCAACAGATGCCAGAGCAGGAGGGCAGTTCAATTAAAAGAGAATAAATGCTTTCTCACTCCATAAATGAGGTCATCGGAGTGGACTTGCCAGGCCCGCACACTGAGAAAACACAGGGGGATGGATAATGTGGAAATATTATCACATCCAAGAGGCAAAAAACTCGTCCATGTTAGGCTTTTGGCAACATTGAACAGCACAAGTGTTCGGAAATAGAGTTAAGTCCCAGCGCTGTGAACCAAAGGCTGCTGACTGATGCGTTTGTTCATTTTACTGCACTTCCCATTCATAAAAAAAAAAAAAAAAAAAATCTTCCTATGATCTTTGTTGTAGTATCATTTTCAACAAGTGATTTTTTTTCCGTTCTCCAGCTGGTAATTTCAAAGCATTGCATCATGGCCCTCTGAAAGTTATTACAGTGAGACACAGCCACATTTTGAAGTTAAAGGCACACTATGTAACTTTTTGGTGGAGGGTCAGTCACCTGCTTTTCTTCATGGAGATATTATTGCTTTGTCACAAATATTCCACTGCATTCATCTCCAAGCAGGTGACACCACCAGGCCATATTACAGGTCAGATCTGTGGAGGAGCAAGCCCATTCTTGTTTTAAGGTGTTTTTGAGCAATAATAACACCTGTAAATAAAGAAATGCTAGACAACTTGGCACAATCATCTCCATGGAGCTAAGCAAGTAGCAAACCTTCCAATAGAAATGTTACATGGTCCACCTTTAATACTACATATTTTAAATACAATTTCACTTTCACGTAATTGTAGGAAAAAAATAAAATAAATATAGTTAATTAACACTTGTCAGCATGCCATTTTCTCTGCACATGGTACTGTATTCGTGTTGTTGCCATTAATCACATCTGTCACCTCACAAAGCCTGTCTTAATAATATAATGTAAAGCCATGTGTGGAATTTAAATAACCTCTCATTAGCCAAAAGTATTTGTGCGTGAACCACATTATGTCATCAGAATAACATTTGCTTTTCTAATGCCATTTTGAGCCTTGATTGTCAGCTGCTTGTATGTAATGAGTTGTATCAAGCAAATCTAGCAATCTAGCAATATCTCCAAACCAGTGGTGGAGGAAATACTCAATTATGTGTTATCTAATTCATTACAAACACAGAAAAAATAAACTATTAGACCATAAAGTAAAGATAGAAAGTTACTTTTTTTTGTTGAAACATTTTATTTGGTTATTTATAATGAACTCAAATAATAAGAAACATTTTGTTTTGTTGATACAGATTAGTCACAGCTGGCCAATGACACAGCCTTGCTTCTGTCAGCCTATCTCAGGGCAGCTGCCTTTACAATAGTCACTTGCAACCTGCAAGTCTGAAGTGAATACATAATTTTAATGCAGCTTTGAGTGTTTGGAGAAGCACTATATAAGACTAATGCATATTTAAATTAAAAAGCAGCACATGATAACATGGATTACTGATTCATAACAAACATCATATTATTAAGGAGAGAGCCATGAAGAGAAAATGGAAAAACATGGATAACAGTGCATTAATTATAGAATTTATTTATTATTTTTGTTTATCTTTATTTATACAGGGAGAGCCCAATGAGAGCAATCAGCAATCTCCTTTTCATGGGCGCCCTGTTTAAATACAGAAATAAAAACAAACAAAGTACATAAGTCAATTTAAAATATTAAAAACAGGAGCAGGTGTGAGTATAAATGTTTGCCACCAGATTATTAAATTGCATTTGTGGCACTAAAGTATCCAATTTTGCAAGTCCTTCAAATATATTCCATTTCTGGGAAGCAAAACAGCCAAAAGCCTTTTTTCCCATCTCGGTTCTGGTGCGGCCAGTGTTCTCTTCTAACAGGCAGCAATGGCCAGCCTTTCATAGAGTGTGCAGTGATGGGTTTTAAAAAAAATAATTAAATCACCTGTTATGAAATGAAGGGCTGAGTGAAAGCGTGTATCTAAAGGTTTCAAAGTAGAGGCCATAATCCAGCACAGAAAGAAAGTTTGCTACAGAAAAAAATGACTTATGCTCTAAGTTAAAATATTACATGTAAAATAAAACAAATATACAATAAAAAAAAAATAATAATAATAATAATAATAATAATAATAATAATAATAATAATAATAAATAACTCAATCATTAACGTTAATGTAAACTGTATCATAATTTTTCATAGGAGATGGGTTCAACTTGGCTGCCAACTTCCTGAAGCGCCACTCCAACCTCAGATGCATCGCTAAGCAGCTTTATGGAGGTATGTACAGTACAGTAAAGCCATTCCTGTATTCCAGTGACTGCATTCTCATTTTAATGATTCATAAACGAACGTCTCTGAGGCTCATATCCAGCCACATTTCCCACAGAAAATCCCAGTCAGCTCCTGTGGTCGGCCTGTTGACTTTTCTTCCCCTCACTTGTTTTTATGTCCTGTCCCTACCTGCTTGAGCCCAGCCTGCTATTAAGTGCATCCCATGAGAGGCTACTGGGAGTGTGAGAGAGAGACTGGGTTATGTCTATGGAGGCCAGTAGGAATCTATCTCCACACCTCATCTGGACCCAGTGACCCCCGATGACCTTTTCATGGGACCGACCCAGCTCGCTTCCTGTCTGTACAGTTAATATCTACTGTACGCCCTCTGGCTTTGGATGGGGAGACAGTAGGGAGAGACATGTTTAAAGATGTAAGCCACTATATTAGTTGCATGTAGGGCTGTGCAGTTAATTGAATTTTAATTGAGGTCAACATTCAGTCATTTCTAATCGTCAGAGAGGGTCCTATATTAAGGGTTCCACTGCCAATGCTCAGGTGTCAGTAAAAATCAGGTTTGGAGCAGACGTCCTGATTTAGGAGGGGGAAAAAATCACTGTATATTGGCACAGATTGATCTAAAGTTTGTATTGTTTATGTTCAGGAAATTCATGTTGAAAGGGATTTTTATTTGTTTCTAATGGGACAAAATAAAACCAAATAGACATTTTTAATCAAACAATATGTATATGAATCCAGATTTCATAATACATTTGCTTAAAGTAAGAACATTCATATAAATGGTATTATTTAATTGGTAAAAGGGAGTTAGTCAAAGCTGTTTGATCAGAGCAGGCAGAGACTAGTGTACAAGCTGTTATGCTATTGCACTTTAATTTTACAATGGCAAAATTGATTCAGCTATTGAAAGATTAATCATCATCTGCCATTATGTTCTTATTTCATGACACCTCGATGAAAGGTGTTTTTTGATCAAAGACTTAGTAGCCAAAACGTATTAATACAAAATACAAATTAAAGACAATTATAGGCTGCAGTGTTATTGTAGTCATCTTCACCGCTGTAAATCATCTGTCTCCACCTAAACACCTCACCGCTGTACAACAAACACTGACTCAGTTATTTGAAATCATCGGTTTGATTCCACATGCAACCACAAATGATGTAATCCTCTTGAAATTTCTAATACTATACCATATTTACTATAGGTCCAAGTTACACCAAGTAAGAATCCCCAGGGAACTTTAAAGATGCACTATGCAACTTTGCTGATGCTAAAAAGAGTAAGATACAGTTTTCTTTTTGTTTTTCATGTGGCATTATCAGGCAGGACAGTAAACGGCATAAAATAAAGAATGGAGAATGGCTTTAAAAAGGCTAGGAACATTTATGTTAAGTTTAGTGTCACAGCCAAGTGTTTGTTATTTAAGTTATAAGAACAGAAAATTTGAAAATATACATTCAAAAATACTACTGTTGATCATTTGGGCCAATTCAGCAGGAAGACTGAGGGCCTACAAAAATTGGTCTGAGACCTGCATTTGGCCCGTGGGTTACAGATTGGACACCCCTCCCCTAAGCCATTCTGAAGCACCCCACATAATAGTGTAGATGTGAAACTTTAGTCAAATTCTGGCCCATACATTTTCTTGATTCTGGTTTTATTCTAACAAATGACCCCACAGTTTCATATAGTAGCCATGTGATCCAATAGTGCACTGTGCATCCAAACCCTCTCATCTTTCACGCAGCTTATGGGGCTTATAAAAGTCCACTAAACTGTCATTATATTTTCTGGTTGCAGAGACAGTGAGTGTGTGGTGTTTGTTGATGCCCTCACAATATTTGACCACATTTCCCTGCGTCTGACTCCATGTTGTAATTAGAGGTGAGGCCACATTATTAACAGCCGCGCTCTGCTCTGTCTCTGTCTGCTCCTCAGATCTGCGTGTGTTTCCGGAGCGGTTTGTTGTGTGTGTGAGCTGTCCGGAGGATGCCTCGGCGCTCTGGGGAAACCTGAGCCGATTCGCGGTGAGCACTGTTTATACTCCCATGTTTCCTCTCTCCTCGTCGCCTGGCAGAAGAGCCGGCAGCATGGGTCGGGTCTGTCTGTTATTACAGGAACACGTTGCCAAATAGTGCTCTCACTTTATCTGTTATGGGTTTGTAAAGGGGGGCTGTGAACCTGACAGGGCAAGAGGAGTGGTGGGACATGGGGTGGAGTCTAGTACAGCAATGTTACACTTCTGGAAAGAAGCTTTTTAAAACCATTTGGACTTTTTACTTCAATGAGACAGCTGAAACATAGGATTTTTTTTTTTTTTGTTATAATCAAAGAGTTTAGCCTGTTCTGCTCTTTAAAGCAGAGTTATTATGCAAAATCGACTGTTTAGAACTTTTAACCATGTTATAGTGTTATAGTTCACCTCACATTTACTCATCCAAAGTTGTATTTGGGGTGATTTATGCATGTTTGAGCAATCTTTAATTGCTATATAATATTTTCAAGGCGCCACATTGCCGATCAACTCATTTTCACCAGTATACGCCCACTGCATAGTCGTTTTGGTAAAAAAAAATAAAAAAAATAAATCAGCTGCTTGCTAGCATGATCTACAGCTATCCATTGGAGGTGCTGACTCTTTGTTGTGATGATGTATATGATGATGTCAGCTTCTATTGGGCAGTGCAGTTTCCGAACGTAGAAGTCAGCAGACTTGCTTTTTTTAATTAAGTCATTTTAGATTAATAATGCAATTTAACATGAGCAAATTATGATCCACAGGTGTCTCAGATTATAGCTTTATAGGAGACACAAACACAATGGCTCATCTTTAAATCAAACTTTAATTTTTTTTGTGTGAAAAGGATCTTAAATATACTGAAATTTATATTGGGCTACCATTGCATGACATTAATAATTAACACCTTGACATCATATAGCCAATGATATCACTTCAAAATCACGTCAAAATTAGTTTGTCAGCCAAAGTAGTAATTTTCATTTCTCATGAAATTCTGAGTGAAACTCTGACTACAATGAAAACACATTATACAACTCACAGTGACTTTTACAAATGCAGTTCAGGTTTGAACAGGTTTTAACTAAACGATTGTTCCATTTAAAGACATGTTAAAAGACATGAGCAGTGGACCTTATCTTGACCCTCACTAATGCCTGGTTGCACAACTGTTGAACATGTCTGCTCCTTGCTCAGGATTTGTCTTGGTCTTGTGCTTAATGCCGTCTTCCTACATTTTCACCAAACCATAGTTCAAAAGTTTATGAAGTTAGACAGCACTTTTTTTCAACCACAGACTGGGTTTACAGGCAATTTAACATAATCATCTACATTTTCATGTCATACGACTTGATTGATAGGACATATATGCGGGGAGGCATATGCGGGGAATAATTTTCAGTTTATGTTTGTGTATCATCTAACCCTGCTGTTCGTAGGTCATACGAAGCACAACAGTAGTCCCCCTTTGTCCACACATTGCTCATTTGATCCCTATCTCCCCAGTGCATTCTGGGAAAACATGGTGGAGCCTTTCACCTTGGCACTCACATCAAGGCCTTGCATCTCTCTCTGCACAACCATGATCAGCGGCCTTCTGTTTTTCTATGGGCTTTCTGCTGTTGTTTCCCCTTTGAATGTCTCTGCACTCTTTACACTTGGCTCCCAATGAAAGCAGTGATTGTAATATTTTTAGTGGAGCTATAGTCGTCAGTGAAAAGTTCAAATTGTGTAACCAATTTTCCAGTTGAAGGAGGCATTGCTGTCGATCGCATTCCCCGCGCCAGGATGTGGTTCTCTGGGCTCCTGCACTACAAGCACGGGGAATTGGAGGGTGGGAGTCTTGTGGCCAGGCTTTCTCGATCCCAAACTCGATTGTGGTTTTGTTGAGGAAAGATACCAGACAGAGAGGCTGAAGTTTTCACATGACAAAAACAATAATTTGTTTACATCCCCAACTCGCTTTAATATGTCGGAAAAGTAAGTTAGAGCAATTTAATGTTACTAAGGAAAATTCAAAATCTCAAAAACAAAGGTTAAACTATGAGTCAGAGCTGGTGCAAAGCTGTCATTTAAAACGAATAATGTGATAGTTACATGTCAAAAGTATTCATATGTCAAAGTGTGCTTTTACACCACAACTCCTGACAGCAAAAAGGTTTAGTCCCAGAATTGCTTCATGTTTTGGTGAAAGAGTTCACTTTTGTTGTTAGAGCTGAATTTGTATGAGTATTCTGACAAAAATCTTTAACCGCAGTGGAAATGTGGACTCATCAAATTAGCACATTTTCTCAGGTCAGGGGGTGATGCTGCAAAGGATGTAAGGTGACATCATGGTTGGCCCTGTCCACATACACACTGGTTGTATGTGTCACTTATACTGTGGTTCAATTTGGTGTGTGGCTTTGGTCCCTGCTAATCACAACTAAGATCCAAGTTGTTGGAATCTGGTTGAACATAAATCCTTGCTGGCATCTACAATAGAGTAATTTTAGAACCTGCATAACAACTTTAGGCAATTTAGCTTGAAAATTGACCATCACATTAAAAGTTTACTGGTAATATGTGGAAATCAGATGCTTACAAGACAAATCCTGACCTCCAATATGTAATTAATAAACGCACTAGTTGTCACCACACTGTACTCACTTAAGGGGAATAGCAGCAAGACATCGTTAATTGTTACATGTAAGCAGTGGCAATGGCAGAGAGGTTAGAGTGTTTACCCACGAACCCAATGGTCAGCAGATCTATCTCAGCTTTGACCAGTTCATGCTGTCATTGTGTACTTGAGCAAGACACTGACCCACCTTGCCTGTGTGTGAATGAATAATGGTGGTCAGAAGGCCTGATGATGTCAGTCTACCCCAGGTAAGCTATGGCTACAGAAGCAGCTAATCAGGTGTGGATGGAATGAATAATGCAATGCTGAGCAGCTTTGAGTCTAAAAAAACGCTTTATAAATCAAACGCATCATTAAAATGGCAAACAAACATTCATTCAGCGTCACTGATCTTGGCTGATAGCTTTTTATATAAGAATGACTACCATGGCTCATTTGGTTCCTTAAGTGCAAAGTTCATTGATGTCACTTCATGCAAGCGAGAGTTGACTTCAAATTAATACACAGTAGTTACATAACAGCACATAAACCAGTTACAAGTAATAATATAACTGTCACATTAGAAGATTACACACTGGGGCCACTCCCTCACTCTTGTCATTCACAAAGACATATTGTTGTTATTCATGTATGAACAGCTTAAAACAATGATGGGCGCACATTAAGCAACATGTAATATAAATAAATAAATCAAAAGTATGCGCTTCCCTCTTTTTAAAATCTTGTTGCACTAGGGTTGTAGTCTTTTTGTCTATAGAGGAGCCACAACAGCTGATCATTCACATTCATTATGCATTTGATTTGGCATACAACAGTCTGTTTTAAAGCACTACAATAGCCTGTGACTACGTTGTGATCAGATACAAAGTTACATTTTTTTTTTATATTTCCAGTGTTCTTTGTGACTTGAATACAGAATGCTCTTGTCCTTGCAGCTGCCTTCACATCTGCTCCTCTCACATCACCAGACTTCTCTCTGATCCAACAAGAGGACCATATCGACTTGACCCAGAAACCCAGAATAACAGTGCATCGAAACATGCTTCCTTTGCATAAAACTGAAACAAACAAACTCCTATTTATTGTCTTTTCTAATTTGTTGAACCTAAGTCTAATCTAAAACTCCAAATGTTGACCAGGCGAGTGCGGAGGGAGGGCGGCCTGGGAAAAGTCAGAGATCCGTAGCATTGTAAGCCATTGTTTTGCAGTGTGGGCAGCTGAGGTGAGTGGCGTGCTGGGCCGCAGAAGTTGGGATCAAAGGCAGTGCAGATGTGTTCCCCCCTATACTTCCCCCCCTCTCTCTCTTTCCGAAGCCTCTTTCTGTGTTTACTCATGACCTCAGCACGCCTGGGTTCTTCACAGCTCGCTACAGCCATACTTTCCCAAGCGCTCATTTTGTCTGCTAATGACTTTAGTACTTGTTTCAAAAATACCAAAAAAAAAAACACTAAAATGTCACCCCAAGAAACATTTTGTGTAATTGAGGAGGAAGCACAGACTTTTCAAGTATAAGTTTTGTAATTCATGTTTTGAAAGCCACCATTTTGACAATGATTGGCGCAGTATTTGTAATTATTTGTAAAATGTGATACATTGCACACCTCTCTTTCAGTCAGTTCTATACCATGGGGCAAAGTCATGTCAGTGTGCCAATCTTCACCCAGTTGGCCAGTGTCATCTTGTAAACTTTTTATTAGTGAAGATTGGTGAAGTGTCCTGCCCAAGAGCACAATATGCAATGCCAATAAAGGGGGGTGAACCACCATTTTGGTTTGTAGACACATTTTTTTTTTTTAGCTTATTTGGTTAAAATTTGTTTCGTAGGGTGTAACTCTTCAGGCTCTTGGGTGGATCCAACACCAACACCTTTGTCATGGAATTCACTGTAAGAAATGCTTTATTTTAAACAAGCATGTGCCCGTGCATGTTTGTTGACTTTGTTCAAGGACGGTGTGGTGAGCTGAGCCAAGCCAAATCAGGCATATGTGGTGGGTGGAAAAGAGCAGTGAAATGTGCACTTACTGTACAGTGGAAGGTGAAAGATTAAAGAATATAAAAACACACAATTATCTAAAAGAGCAAATAAAAACTATGGAAGTATGAAGAGCAATACATACCATATCAATTGACATACTTTTTGGATGTGGTTGTCCTCTAAGTAGCTTTATGACAGAACAGTAAGCAGTTTCAAATGGGGTGAGGAGTGGGGAGAGACATTGAGCAAATGCTGGCAAATCCTTGGTCAAAATCTGAGTATTTTTTGTATAGGGCTATAGTAGAAAGTTTTGACTGATTAGACATACCTTGTGCAACGATTAGTTGACTTAAAGGGGGTGCGGCATGGTGCTGGCAAAAGCTCTCAAAATGATTAAGGTCTCATACAAAAACTACAAACAGTGAGGTTCTAGTAAACACCATCATGAAGTGTAATGGCAGAGTAAACTGTCCAGTCACCCCAAAACTCCAGCTAACTCACTTCTTTCTTTTATGGTCTAAATAAATCCTTATAATGGGTTTGTATTTCAAAATTGTGAATGAATTCCCAAAACATCAAGTGGATAACAAGTGGAATCGGGTCTCCATCTAAGTCAGTCATTTGCTGATGGCCCATGACTGACTTTTAGGCCATTTATTTAAAGACTTCTTGTTTCGTGCAAAATATAGTTGTGTTATTGTTTGCGGGTGCCAGTTGGAGGACCCAGCTGCAGCTTCAGTGCTCACTTCAAAGCCTCCCCGTGGAAAAAAATTATTTCATTTTCATAATTTTATTACAGCAAAAGAAACAGCATTTTTGTTGTTGACTGACATGCTTCCACAACATCATACACTAAAGCTTTGTTTTGGGAGACAGTGCTCATTTATTTGAATGTGGCAGCGCATGGTGTCATTTATAGGCAAGAAAATTGTTCAAAAGAACGACAAGTTATCTTTTCAGTTTTCTTCCTTTTCTGAGCTTCAGTGACATTTCAAGTCAGTTTGACCGGCAGTAACCCAGAGGGGAGCTTGTTCGCACGAATAACAAAGAATAGACTGTTGAATCCATTTAACTACATCTGTATACAGCACATTAGCTACAGGCACATTTAGCTTCATAAATTTTATATTGTGGATAAGGTCATATACATCAAACAAGCACATGAATCTATTTGGCCCTAAGTAATGAATAAGAATTAATTTTTTGCTCTCACATCATCATATGGTAAGCGGAAACCTTGCCTGGCGTGTCAGTCCATTGTACTTTCTGTTCAAATGCAGGAGAGCCTGGAACCAGACCACAAAGTGCGTCAGACAACTGTTCTTATTTGGGACGTGACAATCAGTAGCACGTGTCTCTCATGCAAAAGACATTTCTCTTCAGTATTCTTCTATCATTCAGAACAAAATATGTATATATTACCTGAGATGAATACGAGTTCAGTGCTTCACATGTTGATCCTGCAGAAATCTGCTTTTCTCAGTCCTATGTGCCATATTTTCCTTTCTTTCTTAAGCTGCCATGTTTGTTTTGACATGAACGGACCACGTGTTACTCTGATTTCTCTGATTAATCCACTTGTCACTCATTCCCATCTGAAATCAGGGAGATGGGATATGGTTCCAAACCATAATGTCTTTGTCCAGGCAAATTTTCACCCACATATTTATTTAAACAGTGGACATTTAAACCTATTTTGTCGTCTCTGCCTTCGGTTTCCACACCATGTAGCTGTAATGGGACTCTATATTTTCAGTGGTGGATGACCTTGCTTGTCTCTGCTCTTTGCATGTAACAGTATCACAGCATAATATTCTTCCAGCTATTCCATTTTAGAGTCACGTCTGATTCAACTTCCTATACTCCAAGTAAAGCCTGCAAATGCTTGTAAAAACATCCCACCTAGTGATTTTGAGGCACCTTGAAAACAAAAGAAGTGTTGGGCCCCCGTTGTCTTAAATCGTAATAACTTAATATTGCACATAAACCAGTGCCAGTATCAACATTCTTGTCCAATTCCAAACCGATCTGTTAGATATAGACCAGATCTTGGTTTTCTTTTTGCACTTTAAATTTTATGGTGCAATTTTAAAAAGTGGAAACACACATTATTTTTTATTATGTATACTTTTTTTTTTTTTTTTGATGAATTAAACATATAATTTGAAGAAGTAAAGCATTTGGGCAAGCACAATCCTACATTTCTTCCAACTTTTCAGGCTTTTCAGGCTACTTCTTGTTATTATTTGGGTATAACCCCTAGTGTCAGAGCGCAGGGCATGAAGAAAACAGTTTATTTTGCTAGTGCAGTGGGTGGAGCTAATCCCATCTGACCCCTGTGACCTCTTGCACTAGATTATCTTTTAGAAATATTTCCAACTCAACTGAGAATCCCATGCTTAAGCTCACAGTCTGTTACATTGTCCATCAAAAAAAAAAAAAGAGTAAGTTTGGTCATCTCCATCACTGCATTACTTTAAAGTGTAGCCATATGCAATCATAGCACAGGTAATCTTGCTCCTGCCCTTATCAGAGAAGTCTGATTGGAAAGCTCTCATTCCCCTGTTTTATGGAGCATGTAGCGGAGTATCTTTTTGAAGTCTTTTGCAGTTATCTTTCTCAAACATGAGAATCGGTACTAGTATCTTCTTAAAACCCAGTGATTCATTTGGTTTACTCTCACTGCCCTTTTGCCAGTCTTATCATAATCTTATGTCCAGATGTGGCATCTTGTGTAGAGTGTGAATGCTGGATGGCCAGAGATGGCGCTGTAGTGCTTCAGTGACTCTGCAGCTTCATATAGCATCATCATATGTGTTTTTGTTTTGTTTTTAAGATATTCCTGGTTTGACATTGATTATGTATTTATTGCATAAAATAAATTAAATATATGCTAGCTAGTTACAAACTATAGATATGTGCAACATTTGGGGAACTTTTTCCTCATTCAGAAGATATAATATTTAGTTTTAAATTCTTAATCGCTGTCAACTTTCCTCATCGCATTGTTATGAAACCCATGGATGTCCTTCATTGCTTTTAGCCTTCCAGATTAGATTACATTTAAAAGAGACCAAAGATATGATAATATATGCTTGGAACATATTATATTACGTTGTTTTCATTTCATCATTCTTATTTAATTCTGTGATCAGATCAAAATCAATTCCGAATTGCGAAACGGGAACCAAGAATCTGAATTGTAATTTTAAGATTAAAAATTATATTTGTGTGTGGAAAACCTAATGAAGTTTTTGACCACGTGCAACCCTCATGTTAAAAGTTGGCATTGACAAAAAGATTGCTCAAGTATCGATGATTGAGTCAAAACTAGCCTTTCCATGAAGCAAGTATAAATGATTGTGCCTGTAACATTAGCTCTCAGTCATTAGTAGTCATATTCCCAATAAGATGTAAATCACTCAATTGTAATGCTTGTAATGAGTCTCTAATGTTTGTCTTGATTTCTTCAGGGCAATAGTTTCTTGGAAGTCATTAAGTTTTCAAAAGTGACATTGAAAATAATAATTATACAGGAATAGGGGCAGGCCTGGTTTTCGCTCTAAGCACTTAACCGTTTCAATTTTATCACCAGGTAAAAGCTCAAATCAAAATAGGTAATAACAAATCTTCTAATTAGAGCTGCAACTAACGATTATTTTAGTAGTTTGGGGTCACCCAGAAAATTTTGTGTTTTCCATGAAATGTCACACTTGTATTTACTACATGAGTTGTAAAATGAATAGAAAATATAGTCAAGACATTGACAAGGTTAGAAATAATGATATTTATTTGATATTACATATTTTTTCCTTCAAACTTTGCTTTAATCAAAGAATCCTCCATTTGCAGCAATTACAGCACTGCAGACCTTTGGCATTCTGGCATTCTGGCTGTTAATTTGTTGAGGTAATGTGGAGAAATTTCAACCCACACTTCTAGAAGCCCGTCCCACAAGTTGGATTGGCTGGATGGGCACTTCTTGCGGTCAAGCTGCTCCCACGACAGCTCAATGGGGTTTAGATCTGGTGACTGCGCTGGACACTCCATTACAGATAGAATACCAGTCTCCTGCTTCTTCTCTAATGAGTTCTTGCAGAATTTGGAGGTGTGCTTTGGGTCACTGTCCTGTCGCCTCTTCACTGTAGATGTTGACAATGGCTTTCTGCAGGTACTATTTAATGAAGCTGGGTCTATTTCTCAAACTAGAGATTCTAATGTACTTATCTTCTTGCTCAGTTGTGCAGCGGGGCCTCCCACTTCTCTTTATACTCTGGTTAGAGCCTGTTTGTGCTGTTCTCTGAAGGGAGTAATACATACCATTGTTGGAAATCTTCAGTTTCCTGGCAATTTCTCATATGGAATAGCCTTTATTTCTAAGAACAAGAACAGACTGTCAAGTTTCACATGAAAGTTCTCTTTTTCTGGCCATTTTGAGCTTTTAATCAACCCCACAAATGTGATGCTCCAGATACTACTGATGCTATTTTTATAGCTTCTATAACCAGCTAAACTGTGCTAACATGATTGCACAAGGGTTTTCTAATCACACATTAGCCTCTGACACAATGAGCAAACACATTGTACCATTAGAACACTGGAGTGATAGTTGCTGGAAATGGGCCTCTATACACCTATGTAGATATTGCACCAAAAACAGACATTTGCAGCTAGAACAGTCATTTGCCACAATAATAATGTATAGAGTGTATTTCTGATTAGTTTAAAGTTATATTCATTGAAAAAACTGCTTTTCTGTCAAAAATAAAGAGATTTCTAAGTGACCCCAAACTGTGTGTGTGTGTGTGTGTGTGTGTGTGTGTGTATGTTATATATATATATATATATGTATATATATATATATATGTATATATATGTATATATATATGTATATATATATGTATATATATATGTATATATATATATATATATATATATATATATATATATATATATATATATATATATATATATATATATATATAAAATTACATACATATACACACTTTTTTTTATTAGTCTACTAGTACAATTATGTCTATAGTATTGACTTTTTAAAAATATTCTCAACCAAATAAATGGAAAGGGTGGAGATATGGTGACTGCATTGTGTCAGTGGCATAAACTAGGTTAGATACTATTGTTTATTGTGCCATTTCTCCATATATTCTGCTTCAAAATTTGTTATTGTGACAGGCCTAGTTTAGTTGAGATAACGATTACCAAAATATGGCTACAGTTACTTTTGTTGTCACCTCCTTACTTCCAATCATAATTTTTACCTGTACTTTTTTACCTGTTTTTCCTGTTTTATCATATTTTCATCAGACATAATTTACTACCAACACTCCTTACTTTTTCACAGGACAGTCACCATCTTTTTGGGAGTCATTCCTTACTTTCCCACACAATACTCAGCTCTTTATCTCTATGGCTTGTGATAATTACAAG
Organism: Periophthalmus modestus; assembly: GCA_019594935.1. Taxonomy (NCBI): domain Eukaryota; kingdom Metazoa; phylum Chordata; class Actinopteri; order Gobiiformes; family Gobiidae; genus Periophthalmus; species Periophthalmus modestus. Next base: position 24,562,265 of record JAIEZT010000441.1, read on the forward strand.
GTGAATTCATTGGTCCACACCCTCGTACTTGTGTTTTTAATCCCTCCACTGTCTCCTACGCAGCATATCAAACTCTTCTGATTATTATTCATGTTTCTGGGTCTGTCTGCCCCGTGCGCCACCATCAAAGTTCTTCTTGTTTGAAGTTGTGCCGACAGGAACTGAAAGACACTAAAAGTTTCCCATCGGCCCCTTGTTGATTTTTCTTTCATGTTTGGATTTTCAAACAGCATTTATTCATATCGAGCAGATGAGCAGACGCATCAAGGCCTGGTGATGCAAATGTGAGCACCCACGTCTTTCTCAGAACTTGGGCAGAGCGATGTACATATGAATTGTGTTTATTATTACCTCAATACAAGAATTAAGGAGATAATGAGATAATTTTCAAATCTAGTTTTTTGCAACATGAGTACAAGTGCAAGTTCCTCAACCAATTTTGGCTTCTATTGTGGCTTTCTTATTCCCATGGCATAACAAAATTTCAATACAGCATCCAGCAAAGTCTGCAATAATAATAATAATGTAAGTTGTTTGCTTCCAGCAATTGTTTTGGTCTGTTACCCCAGTCATTTTAACCAGTCTAAAAGAGCTTCATTAACTTCTGACAAATTAAAGGTACACTATGTAACTTTTCTGGAGGAGGTTCCACCTGCTTGTCTCCTTGGAGATGATATTGCTTGCCTATTACACCATTTTCTCATCTGTTATAATGTTGTTTCTTCATCACAAACATGCCTGGAGTTATGTTTTGTTTCTTTCACACATATTTTGGCTGAGTTCTTCTCTCAAACTGAAAACACTTTGTTCCACCTTCTGATGTCATGTGGTAATACCGGAAATGTTCCATTATGTTTTTAAAACTCCATACACCTTCACTAGAATCATTTGGATCATGTCAGCCATTTAATGACATCACAAGGTGGAACAGAGCATTTTGGGCTTTGGGGATGTGGACAGACTAATAATGCAGGGTGAATGAAACAAAACTCCAAGTATGTTTTTGATGATGATGAAGAGAACAGTTTTGTGTAATATAGGACCTTCAAACTTATCATTCTGGCATTTATTCAATTAGGTGTTTTCATATTTCAAAAAACAGATATTCTTACTGGGTGTGGGCTTGTCTCACCATAGATCTGACCTGTAACATGGCCTGGTTACAGGTCAGTACAAGTTTAATACCATACTGTGGAACATTCCCGACAATTACATCTCGTGGAGACAAACAGATGCAATATACAGGATATAAATATATTCTGCATAACAGGCACCATCGTAAACCCTCATATGACTTTGTTTATTCTTGTATTTTGCTGTGTATGAATCCAGATCTCCAGCTGCGGTCCAGACTTGGTTGTGAAGCGCCTGACCCTCTGCCCACTCTCCACTAGGACGGGACAAAGCCGCGCCTGTCCCTGGTTTCCTGTGTGGGACTCTTACATTTGTGTTACATTTCTGAGCCTCTGGAGGTCCACTGCTCTTTGTTACATTGTCGTTTTTTTTTCTCTCTCCTATTCACGTCAGTATCTTGTCCCTTGTTCCTTGACATTAGCGGCCGCCCACTTCCCTGTCGGACGGCCCCTCTCTTTGCCCCTTTTCTTCGCTTTGGCCTCTTTTACAACTCATAGACCAGTGAGCAGTTGCTAGGGTCACACTCACAACACCAGCCACAATGCCCTCGTAGTACTCTCTATTTGGTATCATTACACTCCCCTGTGTTCATGGGGAGACGCCAACTACTATTACAACTATTGCGGAATATTAAAAAGGGTCAACGAGGACTTTCCCTGAATCCTCTGTAACTACTAATTTTCCAAGCCAAGGATTGGGCAAGAGTTGTACCAGTGCAATGTAGTTTTGAAACTTGAGCACTAAAATGTGACTTCTGTTAATTTACGGTTTATGGTCCAGATACATATTTTCTTGTGCTTATTTGACCTTCTGTACAAATCGATTTCATGCCACCCGCAACTTTTTTATGTAATGTAATAATAGTTGGCTACTGTCTTGTCCAAAGTGATTTGCAGAATATATTTCTGCAAAGATTTTTTTTTTTTTTTTTTTAGATCAAATGCCCTTCCAGAAGCAATGTTCTTCCATTAATCAACATTTTAATTTCAACCTTATTTATCTGGATATGGCATAAGGCAAATAGGTTGCGCTGCCCGCTGTATTTTTCTATTTAGATTCAAATGTATACCTTTTTTTGTCACTATCTCATCCATGGTTTAGTCTTGTATTTGCCCTAATTTAGGCCTAATTAAGTCTGGGTTTCAAATTGGTGGTACTCAAAAAGGTAAATATTATCTTGGTGTGAGAAGTTTGGAATCAAACTGCCATATGGAATATACTGTCATATACTGTAATATTTATGTTTCTCATCTATCAGTTTATATTTATTATGCTGAATGTTTGCTTCATGGAAGGAGTGCATATCCCATAAGACATCTACTGCAAATGTGCCTAAATGACCCTTAAGCTGGTACATTATTTTAACATTAGAGTATATTTGTGGTTTCGGCTGGGGCACTTGACGGGCTCTTGGTTCTGCTTGGTTTCCTTCAGTGTCTGTCCACTCATAAATCCATGGCCTGCTCTGGCTCAGTCACTCAAGAGATGTGTAATTAAGCTCCATTAGTGGCCTGTTGAGGGCATTTGTTGGTGAGATCCAGTCCTGTTGGGCTAGTCCTGGTTCTGCCTCAAAGAAATAGACATTTTTCATCCACATAGTTAAGGTCCGAGATTCACTGGGGGTGGGCAATCAAATCTAACTGCTTATTTTCCTTACACTATAGTTTAATCATTTTCCACATAAGCATTCAATAGATTTCATATTTATTCACTGTTATTATTCTTTTTTAATTAATCAATATTTGGACTGTAGAAGGAAGGCGGTGTGAGAGAAACCTATTACAGACTAAGGTAGAGGCATCTCACTCTCAAAATGCTAACCCCCCTGTTACCTTCATAGTTATTAGTTACAGCCCAATGATACATTTCAGCATCTGTATACTGTATAAATTGCCTTTTAAATTCAAGCTTTGCAAATAAGAAGGTGTGTGGTTTTGCATATTTCCATTGTGTTTACTTCAATTAGGTTTGTATGAACGCGGTGTTATTGCCTATAGTTGCTGGGGGGTCCGATAATTATTAAATACTGGCCTCAGCAAGCAATTGATGTCTATAGCTGATGGCTTTGGTTTCAACCAAATATCACAGTAATGTGTTTGTGTGTCTGATGGTGCTAAGTGATAGTTGACTGTCCCTGCTTGTCCTCTCATCCTCCACAGAAAAAGCTGAGTGAACAAAGTCGATCTGAATATTTTTCCAAAGCGGCCGAAACCCAAGAGCCTCCTCACATCCCCACAAAAACAAAGAAAAGTGGGCTTCAAAAGATGTAAGTTTGAGCAAATAACACTGAAGTTTCCAGCCCAGTGCTCAGACAGGACACTCGTGGAACTGTCCATATCCTGTTTATCAGAGAGGGGAATGGGTTCTTTAAACTGAAGAACTACTGTTACTAGTATTCATATACTCAATTACAAGTACAAGTACACCAGTAAAAGTTTAAAAAAAAATAATAATAAAAAAAGAAGTTACTTATGAGTGCAGATAACATCCTTTTAGCTATCTGTTATTTAAAGGTACACTATCTAACCTTTCTGGTGGAGACACCACCACCTGCATGTTTCCATGGAGATATTATTGCTTTGCCTGGAATGTTCCACTGTATGGCTTTATTGTTAAATCACTCCACTGAGATGGAGTTATGTAAGAGGCCAGATATGTGGAGAGTCGACCCCTCATAGTATGAATGCATATTATTTTAGCAATAAAAAACAGCTGTATGCAAGAAAATAAGTGTAAAGCCATACTTTCCTGGCAAAGTATTAACTTCTCCATGGAGAAATGCAAGTGGCTCCAATAGATAAGTTGCATAGTTCACCTTTAATGACATCTATTCAATGCATCCCTTGTCTCCAAATCTGGGCTTGATGTCAATCAACTGTTATTTAAGTCAGACAAATAATACACAAGTACTTATCAATGGAGAGCAGATAATTTTATAGTCTGTCAAAAAAATTGACAGATATGTGCAAACCCAAAAGTAATAAAATATTGTATTACAGTAAAATGAGTGCTTGTTGTTTTATATATATCTGCTCTTTATCTACTTGACAGAGCCAAGCAGGCCAGTGTCCAGAACAAGGAACAGAAAGACCCTGAGAACATTGGAGACCACACTGGACTAGAGGGTGCGCACTCAGAGCAGTCTTCTGATCCAGTGGTTCAAATTGGGAATAATCTGGACCCAAGCCCAACTCGTGAGCAGAATAATAGGAATTCTGACAAACAGACTCTGCACTGCCAACACAAAACTGGTCCAAAAACTAGCAAGCCCACAAGGGACGAGGGGGAAGACCCTATCCCGCAACGGGCCAAGAGGGCGTGTCTTGAAAGCTCCACTCAAACTTCCAGGCAAGACCCCGAATCCAAGACGGAATCCAAGGCTTTCCCGGTGTCTGAACGCGTCGAAACCGCAGTGGAAGTAGAGCTGCTTACTCCAGGGAAACGGGCCCCACGGCAGCCCCTCACAAGCAGCAATAACACGGCACAGACAAACCAAAACAGGCCGGCCGCAAGTCTGAGGGGCCTATCTGACAAGCATGCATCCTCCAGCTCTTCTATTACTTCCAGATCCACGCAGAAACGGGAAGAAGAGGAGGGGAGCGGGAATGCGCCCCAAGCATCGCGATTACGGAGGATGAAGAGGTCTTGAGCAAGAGAGGAGAGAGGCTACAGAGATGAGAGGAGGGTTCATATTGTAAATTTAGGGTTATTGCAATGTTGGTAAATGCAATCTCCATATCACAAGTCTTCTAGGAATCTGTTTAACTGACTTCAACTACCTTTTAAAACCTTACAAAATTTGATATACGGTACTTAGAGTAATATTGCAAGTCCTACACTTGTGCTGATTACTTTCTTACTTTTACAATTATTTTTACTGCATTGTTTTAATTTGAAGGTTTGATTTTGACCTTTTTCCTGAATACAGAGGCCTACACCTATGTCCAAGCACACAGTTGAATTTTCTGGAATGTTTTGCCTGGAATGTTTCATAGTATAGCATTACATTGATTTATCTTTCATTCAATAAATTCCAGGTGTTTTTAGGTGCTAACTGTTGTGCTTTGATGAATACAATTTTCTCATTTTAAACATACCAGTAATAATCTTTGACAACTTACAAAATTCGTAACTTTTTAGTCTTAAAAGCGATTAAAAACTAGATTACAATGTTGTGGGTGAAAACTTATGTTTGATTTAACAAAACCCTCAAAAATCTTTTGTAAAAATTTCCAGTCATATCATAATATAGATTCGTATACTCCATTACATATTATGCAAAACAGAGAAGCTACTGACATGCTTACCACACACAGACTGGGCTGATGTCTCCTCTTTGGAAAAAAACAGCACTTCATAGTTTACTCTGTCTTCTCTCCTCGCTGCTGCCGACACAAACACATTATAACAATTGATACATGAGCTGTCCAGTTACGCTTTGTCAAATACTTGAAACAGACCTGGCCTCCACCCTTAAGTGCTGCAGTGGTGGTCAAGAAAAGCTCGCAAATGAAAGTCAAAAACCTTAATTTGAGTTTAGATTTGGTTTTGTGTTAAAGATTGGGGATTTCAGACAGCCAGGAGCCATGCAGTACGTCATGGATTTTGCTCAAAAAAGCTGGCTCCTACATGTCTGAAAAGTGTCCAGTTCCCCCTTCTCAAGCTCCAACTGTGATTGATTGCCGTTTCCAGTTTTATTTCATCACCCTGTTTGCAAAAATGTATTGTTACAGTTAAGATTTCATTCATGCATAAGTTGCATAGTACTTAGTTGCCTAGCACCTGAAATGTAGCTTTAAATTTGGGCGGGTTTTACAACTTTCCTTTAAACATTATTCCTGGGTTTCAGTGTGGCTTTTGAAGTTGGCCCAGGGCTTAGTCTTGTTCCCCCCTGAACAAAAGAAAAGGGCAACCAAGGGACAATTGGTTCAAGATAACTTTTCCAAAACAATACCCATTATTCATTTTTATTGTATTTGAATAAGGAATAAATAATTTTCCCATTGGATTATGCACTGGGTTTGTGGGAATATGCAAATAAGATGGAAGCAAGTGTGATTAAAATACCATGTAGCGCTCTCTATTGGCAGCATTACAGTGGCGGTCTGGAAGTCAGTCTAGTATTGGAATACTAGAGATGTTTGTAATTAAACTGGTGCTGTTCCTATCTCTATCATGAGTGGATGTAATTTAACATCAGATAGAGGCCCATAGTGTTACATAGGCGGAGACAGTATTGTTTTAAATCCTAATATGTTTAAGGTCATTCATGGGTGTCGATAATCTCTTGCTTTGGCTTTAATTCTTTTAACTGATTCTGCGTTGGACTGCAGCTTCTCAAGAGCAGATAAGTGCCCACATCAACAAGGACGACATTGTTTGTGGATCATGAGGAGTGGGGGTATTTTTGTCTTTAGCATTGACTTAACATAGGGAGAGCTCGTTACAGCATAATTAGCTATAAACACATTTGGACAGAGACCTTGTAGAGTCTATGATGTGTCTCGAGCAGTGGTTCCCACGACCGCTTCATGAGAAACCTCTCTTTTGCTTCAACATGTTTGGCTCTAAACACCACACACAAACTGCACTCTCCGTCAGAACAAAGACAACTTTAATTCTCTTTTCATACAAAATATTTAATAAATATGACTTTCAAAAATATATTGCCAGATCAACACATAATTCTCAAGTTCATAACACAAGTCAAAAAGTAGGACAAAATGTTGCCATGATCTCAAAGGGTTAACAAATGAGATAAAACATGTCTTTAAGAGCCTCATTTTAAAAAGAAACAAATGTGCACAGAAACAAAAGACTCTTGCAGAGCAAGGCAGTGTATTTATCCGATTCTACAGTGTTCCCATTGCCCCCTACTGTTCAAGTACTCGTGGTCTAGCTTATGATATTACGCTGACTAAAGCAGATGGGAAATCTGGCATGTCTTTGTGACTTGCTGAGCAAGTTGGTGAAATGGACAGCCTTTCAAATGTATCGGAGGGTTAAACTGGAGCTACTGAGGGCTTTTGTTCCCTTAAGTATTTTTTCATTAGAGGCAAGCAATATGTCTGCCACCATGTCCATCCCTCAGAGCACCTGTAGTCACTTGTTATCTTAACCTCACTTGCCTTCTATCAAGGTCCTGGCAACAAATTATGATGAAATGATGAAATGTCAAACGAGAAAAATAAAAGTCTTTCAGGCCAAAAGTGCCTGTCCATTGTCTTTGAAATTCTTTGAAATTTGGCTTTAACAAATCCAACGGAAAGATTTAGAAATGGTTGGCTTCCGCAGCTATCAAAACCTTCAAACTACACAGAACATATAAATAAAAAGGAATGATATCTTAAGGCTCTTGATTATTAAGTTAATAAATCAAATATACACAATGATTAATAAAAAATGTACATATCTACAAGTTTCTAAATCGACATAAATTCTTCATATTGGCAGCAACTGCTGACATCAAACCCGCCCCCCAATCCCCGAAATAAAAATAAATAATAAAGTTGATCTTTTTTGACAGTTGCTGTAGTCTAAAGCTGAAAAGGCACTTTCTCCAAACTGAACTAAAGGAATTCAAACAATACTAAAATATTAGCTCTAGCGTGGAACACGTCGGGTCGTTTAGTCATTGTACAACAATTACACCAGGAGCCCCTCCATGTGTCCCAACTTAAAACCACAGGAACTGAAATGCATAGAGGACACTTGTGCCACCAGCTCTACATGAAATGTATACCAGTGCCTTGTGTTTCCAGCTCACCAAAGCAACTGTCACTGCCAGTGTAAGCCAGCTTGTCAAAACTTAAATTAACACGGGGAATATCTGAAAATACTGTGGGGTCACTGACATGACAGTCTGCTAACGACACATGCCAGAGCCCCCCGCTCACCCACCACCGGGGTGTGAATGCATTAGGCTTGGTTGCACAGCAACACAGCTGTCTGCTATACAATGTAGTCCATCCTGTTAATGCTGTTTGCTGTCTCCAAGTCTCTGTTGTCCTGTTTATTAGTCCAGTTTGGATGTTTGGATGTGGAGTTGGGGTTGGAGATGGGCGTCTTGTCGTCCCTCTCCACTAGTGTGTAAGCTGGCTGTTTGGCAAAGCGGCCCTTCTGTAAGTGCCTCTCCTTGTCGTCCTCATCCCCCTCGGGGTGATTTGTCCTTATTTTGGCTATGAGTGAGTTCTTGTTTTCATAGTCTTTGATGGCCACCGTGAGGCCTACATGCTTCTCTATAGGATTTTTGATTTGGTTGAGTTGCTCCCGCACATTGTTAGTCGTGTTGTCCTCTGCGCCTGTAGTGGACGTCCCATTGTGGTTGCTTTGTTTCCGCCGGTGACGCATACACCACAGAAATATGGAGACCAACACCAGGACCCAGATTACAATGAAGATGGAGCTGAGGAGGGGCACTAGGTAGTCTGCAAGACAAAACAAGCAGAAAGGTCATGAGATGACACGCACATAAAAGAATTTACCCCATTTAAACAATACACAAAAGCTTTTATTATATAGCTGCGTCAGGCTAGCTAAATCATTAGCATGCTTTTCCAATGCAACCTGACCTCTGAGCCCTAACAGGGAGGAGGCGGCTTTTATTTGGCTGTGGCGGCAGTCTGCTGTCACTGTGTTGATGAATGGTGGACACATGCAGGAGTCTAACTACTACTAGGTCCAGCCAGTCTCAGTGTGAGCCAGTCTGAGGCCTTGTAGCAGGCACCTCTAGTCTTTCCATTGAAACCCTGCCTGCATTCTTTTCAATTACAACTGCCATGAGACCAGATCTGAGCGGCACTATTTACTGTAGATTGCACCACCCAGGTCTCCGGCTCGGGGCCTGTGTGGGTGGAATGGGAATTTGTTTTCATACACATATTTTCCCAATGTTTCCAAAGGGCTTTTTATGTTTAATGCCTGCCACTATCTCGTAACCTTCAAAATTCAGAAAACAACATTGAATCAGCCTACATTATTCAGGTGTGTGCAAGAAAACAAAGGAGCTTTAACTGGTGCATACCAGTTTTGATGGGGCTTGGCACACGGACTTCTGCGATGGCGGCGATGATGGTATTGTTGCCGTTGCGTTTGCTAACCAGGTCTAGTATTCTGTCTATGATCTCTTTGCCCGGGCTACGATCCAAGCGATGGTCATCTGTCGACTACAAAACGAAAACATAAAAACAAAGTTAAAATCTTGTTTATCCATGTTTTATCTTGTCTCTTACTGATTATGTTTACTTAGTGAATCATTGTGGTTAATCTTAATTTACCGCAAATGAGTTGAGGTTAAGGAAAGCATGCTGATCATTGTAATTATAGCAATAAGACAAAGATAAAAGGTTTGTTTGAGAGTAGAAAAGAGTCTCTTACAATGCAGACATGGATTTCATTGCTGGCTGAGAATGATGGGTCACAAGTTATCGACACCGAATGCTCCAAGGAGAAGTTTTTTACAACATACAATCTTCTTAGCTGCTTGCAGACGCCTTCAACTGTTAAGCCCTGGAGAAAGGGGAATAAAACGCTTAGTGGAAAATACAGGGCAAACAATGACAAAAGAAAACAATCTTTTGGTCGAGATTTTGGCAGTCTTTTCAATGTACTATCTGGTTGGGATCCACCTCATTTAGATTAAAGACCACAGACTCGTATGCCTGTCGCTATCAGTTGTCATGCTTGTTAGACAGCTGGCGAGTGATGGCCCAATGTGGTGACAGAGTCGCCAGTGAACCCATTTAGCTGAAATCCATATGATCCTGAAGTTAATCTTCCATTGTGGTTATGTTTAGGGAGTTTGGGAACACCAACACTTGGATTGAATATGAACTGCAAGTCAAGAAGGAAATAGCATGATTTTGTTTCCTGGAGTACGTTGACATGCACAGTAAAAGCCAATGCCTGAGACTGGATAGAAAATCACTTATGTAAACCTGATCTATTTGACTTGTGTTGTGTAGGAAGCATGAAAAATTACCCCAAAAACCTCTCAATTTCACTTCTCTCCACGGTGGAAGGGGGTACTCACTTGAGGCATGTTCTCCTTGTTGAACGTGAAGGTGATGTTGGCGCAGCTGTCGTCGTGGAAACTGGAGCGCAGGTGGCATTTGTGAGGAGCAGTGGCTGGATTACTGCACCAGCACTCACCCTCCTCCAGACACGGCTTCACAAAACAATGGCTCTCCCTCACCGGCAAACAGCTCTGCCCCGATGGACAGCCTCCCCGACCCTTGGCTCCGAGCTTGCACAACTTGGGACCGCACCACATCTGGAAAAACAGTAACAAGTATTGAAATCGGTCATACATTGCTTAAATCTGATTACCATAGACAGGGGTGGGTAGTACTCAGTTACATTTACTGGAATAACTTTTTGAGAGAATTGTGTTTTCTGATAACATACTTTTACTCCTACCTAAGTAATATTTGTTTTTGTCTGTCCAATTAATTAACTAATAAATAAAAAAAAACAGATTTTAAATACATTTTAGGTCCAAGCTGTTACTCAGTACTCAAATAGTAGTGTCTCCAAATACCTTTTCAGTGTTATTTGAGTAATTATATGAGTCACAAAATTTTACTTCTGCTTGAGTAATTTTTAAGTAACATTAGTCTTACTCGAGTGATATTTTGGCTGCCATGGATAATAACGTGAGAAATATGCACTGGATAAGTCCTAGATAATGATTCATTTCTTTGCAAGGAAAGTATGTTGCTGTATTTCTGCCGCAGACACTCCTGGAAGCTGTGAAACCACATAAGGTCAATCCTATGATTTACTCCTCCTGAGGCAAGCCGTATCAGTGAGGCACCATTGTTCATTTAAATGTGAAATTTTCATGATAAATGAAAAAACTGCTCTCCCTGTAGATCGCCTTGTCTTACCCAGTGACTTCTAGTAAATGGCATTTGGCAGCCATTTCCAACTGCGCCATTGTGTTTCTTTTCAAAACAAAATGCATCATCTCTATATTGAATGTGACACTCCTGAGTCAACTCCACCCTTTGCCAGTGCTGTTACAAGCTGCTGTACCTGGGAACATGCTGAGGACATTTTCTCACACTAAATAAATATATGATTTAGAGCAGAACTGACAGAACAAAAAAATCTGGATTAAACCATGCATGAACCAAGTTTGAGCAAAAACAAATCTATGTTTCACTTAATGATTTAATAAGAGCTGAAACAACAAAACACGTAAACAGAAACTCAAGTTCCAGTTTAACGACTACTGCACTTTTTGCCAGAAACTTGCTCAAAAAACCCTCAAGTATTATCTTATACAAAAGTCATTTTCACTCTTTGACCTTTGCTCTTTAACCCCAAACAATTGATAATCATATTATCAAGCACTGTAGTGTAAATGGCATTTCTGTCTTGCTCCAAAAATGGGTTACAATCGCATTAGGCATGCTCTTATGCTGGGATGTTGTCATGGGTTTCTATACAGTAGCTTCACTCTTTACCATCTTTTTATCTGTGTTAGCTGGACTAGAGCAAATTGGATTAGGGATCTATCTGCTAATTTTCTAGTAAAACATGCAGCAAAAGAGTCTGAAACTACATGTTCCATCTGTGTCCCACAATGGTTTATTGCACTATAGTTATCCCAAGCTCGGTTCCCATTAGTAAACGATGACATCATGTGACACACAGCTGTACTCAGGCATCATAAATTCTTCACACTCAGATAATGGTTAGCAGTTTAAAGGCATACCTTTGTACACACCACTTTCCCGTTGGAACAGTGGCAAGTGTTACAGTCTTCATCCCATTTCGCTCCATCAGGGGTCATGTGGCCATTAACTGTGCATGGTTTTCTTGTTTCTGGGGAAATAAATAAATAAATAACATTTAGCCAGCATGATTTGTCTAAGAGGTTTATATCAGAAATAATTAAAATTTGTGGAAAGCTTTTCAATTAGGGTTTTGCATTTAATAGCACAAAATAAAAATGGATTCAAAAGATTTAAATGAATCAATATCAAATATTGTGATACATTTTTAATCATTTCACTCAGCCCTAGTTCCAATACATGTTTAAGGTATACATTTATGTAAAGGGAGTGTAACGTTTTCAGGTAATATAAAAATCTGTACTGGCCTCCTCTGGGTAGTGACAAGCTAATTGTGTGCATACCTTCATGACAGCGGGGTCCCGTCCTGTCGGGAGGACACAGGCAGCGGTATCCATTGATTTCATCCACACAGGTGGAGCCAGAGGCACAGAGAGACGACTGACACTCGTTAATATCTGCCACAGAGCGAGGGTAATGGGTTAGAAACTGCTCCCGTATGGGCTCCAGACAGCACAAATATTGGGTTAAGCAGTCGGCACACAAATCTAATTCCTCCTCAGCTAAATTTCCAGAGGTCATGTGTCATTTGCACAGTACATACACAAGTACACCAGTTAATAAAAACAAGCAAACATGTTTTAAGTCAGGCCTGGATATCTGTGCCCCATGCGGCTTTATTAAAGGCAGCATCATTAGCAGGTATGCGGGAGCTGAAGGCTGGACTTAGCAGAACAAAGGGTTTGCAATGGGAAAGAATGTGGCCATCTGAAAGCCTTTAAGAGGGAAAACAATCTGTGTAATCAGTGTCAGGGAGCATGGCTGATTAGCTGTTGGCCTGCTAAGCCTGTTTCCCCTAAGGACAAGCACCAAGGCCCGGCGGAGTGACACCGAAATGGCTGAACCTGGCCAAGAGCCCACTACAGATAATTGGCTGACTAGACATTTGGTGTGGGACTATGACTAATCCCAAAATAAATAGTACATTGACTTATTATTCAATATATGACAGTTGGAACAACATTTTTGGGGTCAATATGTATTATGGGTACTTTTTCTGTACTATACAAGACAAAGCTGAAGAAGGGTATTTTTGGGGTATTGTTCTGCTTGAGGGTAATTGCATCAGTGGCAAATGGGTTTCAATATTACCTATATTTTCTTTAGATATATACCTCACTTCAAACACCACATTGTGATGTTTGCCCATCCCAAACCAAGTGGGACAAAAAGGTTAATACTCACTGATTCGACAATCTGGACCAGCAAATCCAGGTGCACACTCACAGCGGTACCAGTTATCACCATCCACACAGGTCCCGCTGTTGTAGCTGTGAAGAGAAGGAGAGGGGAGGGCGGGGGGCATTTTAGATTAGTCTTAAATACCCCCAGGCATATCTGTGTAATCCCTCAGTCTTTTACTATACCCCCAGGCATGTTTGACAAAGTGCTTTATCAGATCTGCCTTCATGCTGGGACTTTCTCAGCAGTCAGCATACAGTGTAATTACAAGCTCTCAAGACTATTACGGCAATCAGACTTGTTTCTCTTTATTGAAGGGATAGGCCTGTTTTGTTGAGATGGGGACCGGAGAAAATGTCTATCTTTGTGTTGTGGTTGGGCAAATAGCAGATTATAGACCTAGATGATCAACTTCAATTTGCCTGAGTTTTCCTTTTGGATAATTCTTATAATAATATCATACATTATAACCATTTGAGGAATACTGGTTCTCAACATCCCACCATCCTTATTGTAGGATGTGGAAATAAAGCTTGGCATTGTATTGTCCCACTGGAATAAATCCCCAGTTACCATAGTATCAAACCAATGGAGATTTCAAGATGCCAACTATTCAATTTAGCGTTCACATAAAGGTATTTCTTAACTGTACTGGTTTCATGTATGGCTCAGTAGGTAAATGAGTTCCACAGTTATTTAGTTTAATTATTTATGGATGTTTGCCCAGATGATAACCAGCATAGCATTTTTTCCTGATTCATGACGTATTATCTTGATCTCTACAACCAATTAAACAGTTTTCGGGCAGTTTGTGGTTAAACAGAGCCGTGCCTAAGACCTCACAAAAGGCTGAGAGACTGATTGCACCTTAGGAATGACAGGCATGGGTGTATGCTTGGCTCCCAGCAGGTGAGCCTCCACTGTGCGGGAGGAGCAGCCTGTTTACATCTGTCTAAAGCTACAGGAAATGTTTGGCTTCCACTTACCAAGGGTGGGGACTGCAGTCGTTGGTATCTGAAAGAGAGAGGGAGGAGAGATACAATTTAGTGTTTTGCTTTTTTTCAAATGCATGTCTCGTGTATGGCTGTTAAATGCACATGACAACAAGGAGCACGTCTGAGCTTGAGTCTGCAGAGGCGTGGTGGGCTAACCAAGGCTGGGCAGCACAATAACTTATGTCTTATTAAAAACAAAGTTGAAAATATGAGGTTGCAAAATATATACAAGATAATATCAAGGCAGTTGTTTTAAAGATATGTAAACTATTGAGTATACTGTCTGTAATACCAAAAAATTACAAAGGTATCTGGTTTAAAAAGCACATTTGTAACTTTTTGTATTAAAATGTACTGTCCTTTCACATTTGTTCAACACTTAAATCTCAGCAAAGGCATTTATAGACAGGCACATTTTTCCAGGATTGCAGGATATCATATGATTATTGTTATCCAGATAATATAAAATGGATATAGATATTGGAATCCAACTCAAGGCAAAACCAAACAATACAAAAGCAATTTCTTCACAGTTGTGTAGATCAACTCCCCACCCACACACTCCCTTTCTAACTTCCAAACGCTTGGAAAAAGTTGGGGAATTTCTGTTTTGAAGAAATTTGTGCAGAGTTAGTTGAGGGATCCCAGAGAAGCCAGGGAAATGAAGGAGTGCTGTAGTACAATCTGACATGTCAGTGTTTGGACAGGATTGCAGAAGGGAGAGAGAGAGAGCTAGTGTTATGTTGTACAAGTCTTTAAGAGGAGGAGTGGAGAGCAACATCTGTCTCCACTTTCCCGGACGCTTTTGTGTCTACCTCCTCCTCCTCTTTTGCTGATAGCCGGCAGCAGTGAGGAAAAGCAAAGGATTTTTAATGTTTTAGATCAAGATGAGAGAAAGTAAGATATAATCAGATACAGGAGTGGGCTCAGTATGAGGTAGCAGGCAGGAGGTTTATCATGATTTACTTGTAATAACTGTTCAGCTTTATCTTTCCCACTGAACCAGCTCTTACTTTGTGTGCATGTGGGACCCTCCCAGCCTTCTTTGCAGACGCAGGTAAAGGACTCGCCCGTTACCACACAGGTACCACCATTCTCACAGGGGTTTGGGAGACAACTCGAGTTCTTGGCTGCAACACAGAGACAAATATGGATTACTTTTTATGGAGAAATGTGACAATATGAAATTGTAGTGTTATGATTGATTGTGAGAAAAATATCATAATATTATGATTATTCACGGTTACCGACACCAGAGCCAGACAACTGAAATCTTTAAATCTACTTACATCAAAATTGTCTAATATTTTACCAACTTTTGTTCCCTCTAAAATTTGCAAGATTATTAATTTTGGTTCTTAAGATTATATTGTGAACTGAAAAATCACAATTGTCAATTAACCAAATAATATTGACATTCCTACTTTTACATAATCGGTGGAGCATATGATCAGCCAGAGAAAACTACTGCTGCTTTAGGTTTGGTTTCCTCTGAGGGAATCTATATGCCTCAACTTTGAAGAGCGTTGTCAAAGCAATCAGGGTTTTAAAGCAAATATCTGTCAGCACTTTGAGTAGAGACAGAGAAGGAACACTGACAGAGGGATCAAAAACATTTGTGGACTTCAAATAACTTAACATTAATAAATAACAGATATACAGTAACTTACATTGTGTGGTCTGTTTACCTTTACTTACAAAAACAGTATTTGAGAAGGCAACAAAACCACAAACAGGCACAAGTCTGTATAAATGGATGGCATTAGGTACTTAACAGAAGGGCATCTGAAGTAATTAATGTACCAATAGAGACATGGAGACATAAGATTAATCAAATGTCCACACCAAACAGCTTCAAAATACTTAAACCATATCCTTAGAGGTGCAGATGGAGGATTAGAGATGTTATTGCTTTGCCTAAAAAGTTCCACAGTACGGCATTTAATTTTTATCTCCAAGTTACAGGAGATAAAAATGCTTTTAAAGGTATTTTAGTAATAAAAACACTGTCAACTGAAAAAAGGTGAAATATATTTATGGCCATACTGTGGAACATTTCACGCAAAAGTGTAACCTCTCCATGGGGACAAGCAGATGGCTATTCCTGCCCCAGAAAGGTTATATATTGTACCTTTATAATTTGATCATTAATAGTATTATGAAGCTTGCCTTAACAAAAAAGAGAAACCACAAAACCCAGTTCCGTTAAGGCTCTTAGGAAATCCCCTTCCCAAGTTGTTATTGCTGTCAACATTAAACGTCAAGTCAAACGTCAATATTTACCGATATTACAGGTGGTCCCCTCCCAGCCCGGCGCACACTTGCACTGAAACGTATCCCCTTCGTCATGGCAGGTGCCTCCATTATTACATGTTGCTTCATCACACTGACTCTCACCTGAGGGTACCATTAAAAATGTAGGGTTACTTTTGCAACAATGAGAGGAGGTGTATAAACATATATTGAATAATTATAAACAGCCGTGAGCACATACCAAGAACGTGCACGGGCAGACAACACAGATGATTTAAAAAAGTAGAGAAAAAGTCTTACGGGAGTGGCAAGTCTTCCCCTTCCAGCCATTTTTACACTCGCAAAAGAAATCCGTCACCAGGTCCCGACATGTCCCTCCATTATGACAGGGGTTTGTGCTGCAGTCATCAATATCTAGTGGGGGAGATGTCAAACAAGCAATGGGATTTATGACTTCACCACAACAAAAGCAACATCAAAAGGGCTACCGATGTTGAAACATTGATAAAATGTTGCTCACGTGATAAAGGTGTGTGGTAAAGAGAAAGAGAACATGAAGCCTTACTTACTGATCTCACAGTTGGTGCCCTCCCATCCATCTCCACAGATGCATTTGTACACACTGACTTTGTCAATGCACGTGCCGCCATTGTGACAAGGGTTGCTTTCACAGTCATTGATATCTGAGTAAGAAAGATAAAATCTTGATTAAGTGTTTTTAGGAGATTAACATAATTATTATTATAATCAACAATGTTTTCCACTAATATTAGCAACTTTGATAATCTCTTTCGATGTAGAATCGAGGAGATGTTTTTCAACCAAAAGAAACACAACTATTTTTGGAGCCACTGGAACCAGGAACCCAATAAGAAATAAAATGAAATAATATAAAATTAAAAATCGTAATTATTCTCCTCCTTATGATTCCATGTTTTGTGCATGTGGATCAAAAGGAATGCCTATATAAGTATTTCATATTTGATTGAGAAAGAAAAAATATCTCATGCATTAGGAAAAAAATGAATCAGAATTATAAGGTTTTTTTTTAATAATTTGGTTTTCTTTTTTATTTTTGCAAAGGATCCACATTTTAAAACATTGAGAAACATTTTATTTGCATTTCCCTAGTTTTTAAGGGAACTTAAAAACTAGGGTGCCAATATTAGTAGGCAGCATTGTATTTTGAAAAAAACATACTTTCATGACAGTATGTCCCTCTGAATCCTTCTTGGCATTCACAGCTGAACTGTCCTCCCCCTTGGCTCCGGCAGCGTCCATGAGGTCCACAAACGTTTGATGAAATGTACCGCTCCCATCCAGCAGTACTGTTGGACGCCACGGCAACAGTGCAGCTGTCAATCACTGCAATGACAGTTAATAGAGTTACACAACTGACTACAGGGAGTTTGCACACTCATAAAAGAGTTTATCACTTCATTTCACATGACAATTTACACCTTTCACGGGCCGATGTGCAGAGGAAATGTGGGAAAAAAACATTAAAGGCTTCAATTATTTTTCTGACACGAAACACCTGACATCAAAAGGTGTTTCATCAATGAATTCACACTGCAGGCTTAAGGGCCCACATATGTTGACAGCTAGGGCTGGTTACCATTTAAGTTTTTCCAATACCAGTACCTTAACGATGCCTGCTTTTCAATACGGGCTCATGTTAATTCATATCTTAAAAAATAGTACTTGTCTATAAGATGTTCATATTCTCACGTGAACTGACACACACTTAAGTTTCCCTCTTGTTTTTGCTGCATACAGCACTTTGTATCAAAGGCAGCACTGGAGAGCACATGCTCTTTGCTTTGACAAATAACTTGAATCTTTTACTACGAAGTTATCTGGATGGAGGAGGTTTATAGTGAACTTTTTGCAGAGTTGTTTGGCTGCATCTTTATGCACACATGCTCGTTGTGAATTACGCTTTTAGCAGGACTGAAGAAGAGGAGGATTTTGGCAAAGTTTTGGTTCACATCACCTGTTTGGTTTCAGCTTTACGCTGACAATGCAGACTGTGACTGGATACAGATTTATTATTGCGCACAACACTTGTTTTCAGGTGGATAAAAGTTGCAACTCTGGTCACACCATTTCTTCACCTCTTCTGTTTTACCAGTAAGACGATACACTGCACTTTGTTTGGCTACATGTAGGACTATGTCAAAATATGAGTGCTGTTTGTGCCTGTTTGAGCAGAGCACAGTAGTGACATGTGAACACCTGCGCTGCTGTTAAATAAATCTGTGCGGCATATGTATTATCACAATTGAAGCCAAGAAACATAAAGTTGGCACCGAATTAGTGTTAGTTTTTTCAATGCCGGTACTTCCCGGACCTCTTTGGTCAGTGCCTACTTGGAACTGTGTTTTGGTGCACAGATCATAGTTTATAGCACTCCCATTTCATTAAATATGTTGTTATGATTAATTATAAGCTGACATGAAATCATCTCGCAACCCCCAGTTCAGTGCCTCGTGACACCCCCACTTTGGGAACTACTGGTTTAGAGTTAAGTGCATTTTACGATTCCAATAAATCTCCACTGGTATGAAATGGCACAAAATAGTCAAATAGATGTGGTAAATATGCTATATTGAAGATAAGTTGAGCTTAACTGTATTTTTGAAAAGCAGGAAACCATTTCTTCTACTTTGCAATGCAATCATACACATTCAGCTCAGGAGGTTTATGAAAATTATGTAATTTTGCTGCAACCACCAACAAGTATCACATGACATGGGTTGGGAACACGACTAGTGATTGATAGATGTAACAGCATAAGCCTTTATGCTTTCCTAGTCGAGTCAGAGAGATCTCCTTCACTTTATGCACAAATCCCCTCCTTTCCCCCTGTCTGATCGGGTTAGGAGGGCTGCACAACGATGCTTCGCTATAATCGCTTGAATCTTGCCAAAAGCAGCGCGCAAATCTCACCGTCTGGTATCTAGCTCAGTGGTTGGTCCGCTCACTCAATTACACATACACACACATTGGCGCGGCTAAATGTGCACATTCAGTGAGGGGGAAAAGAAGACGGAGCCCACCAAGTCATTACACAGAACACACACAGAGTATCAACCAATGCCAGATCTTTAGGAAAGCATCATTCAAACAGTTTTACTCAGGAATTCAACAGGGATACACAAAACTGCACACCTAGGCCAAGAAACTTTAGAGCAAACCTAATATAATTTCAGCACTATTATCCCTTTAGGAATCAGACAAACACAACCCACATTTTCAACTCCTGACTGCCAATCTCCCCTAAACACAAAAGCTTGTTTATTTCCCCACGAGTATAGCTTGCACAGAAATAGCCACTTTCTTTTTTTTACTAACAACCATTCAAATCCTCTTCAATATAGATACAAGGAGAGATAGATAAATCGCCAATAGAAGTATCTGTTATTGAAGTAACAGGCACAAAAGTTGTATATATACAATATGTACCAAAACTTCTCGTCAGCTAAAAACATGTTATTAACACACTAAATATATTAAATATATGTATACAGTGCAGGTTGAGATAACAGTAGAAAATATAAGTACCTTTACAAGTGGCCGTCCTACAGTGATCTTTCAGATGAGAACAGTTCTTGCCCTCGTAATCTTCAGGACAGGAGCAGTAGTAGTCTGTGGCCCGGTTGAAGCAGCGAGCCCCATTCTGACAGGGGTTTGGTGAGCAGTAATCGATATCCAGCTAGAGAAAGAGAAAATTTTAGCAATAGTTTAAAACTGAGCTATAGGTAGCACTGGTGATATATTTACTTTTTTGACTGTTTAGTTACAAATTATTCAGATGTTAACACTGTTCATTTTAGTCCTGCTTTGGTTTGGAAGAAGTTCTGGTTTAGACTTACTTTAGTTCAGGAAGAAATGCATTAAACTCCACTAAACCACGTATTTTTGGGTAGTTAAAACGCCTTTAATATAATAAATGAACAAAAGATAAATAATAATAATGTTTTCAAGCAGGTGACAAATGTTCCACCAAAAAAGTTGCATAGCTCACCTTTAAATTGAGGCCTAATTTGAAGTATTTTTCAAAATGTCTTAGTCTGGGTTTATACTCTGGTTTAGGCTTGCTTTTGCACAGTATTAGCCCTGTTGAAGGTATTAGGTATTTCTCCATGTGTAAAGTCTGGGAATCTTTCTATTAGATAAAGCGGTGAACCTGATAGCTGACATAGTTTCTGCTACACTAAACAGAGCAGAACCCACAGCATCCTCCCTACAGGCCGTGCCAGGAAAGAGCACACGCACAACATTTGGAGGAAGAAGGAAAAATAAGGCAAAGACACAGGAGCCGTCTTCAACCTCGAGGCTTCAGTGTGGAAGAATGTATCCCGCTGTAGAGCCAGGAGCAGATTCAACAAAGAACTCCCTTTTTAAAAACCAGGACTGGGAACAACAGGCATTTACGGGGTGGGGCAGGAAAACTTTACAAGTAGGGATGCACAATGGTATCAGTCACCGATAATTATCGGCCGATAATGGCAATTATGACGTCACACCGATAAAAAAAAGTTTCGCCAGTAGTTTAATCCGATAATTAAAAGCCCAAAATACACAGATTCAGACGCTTTTCCCCTGAGGTTTTGTCCCTCGAAGCGCTCACTCTAAGCCCCCACTCCACCTCCTGTTCCAGCCGTACACACAGAGCAGCCCCAGGTTAGAGGCAGAGAGCAGAGGACACATGCTTACATATATGAGCTTCTTTTACTTAAGGAGTAAAGACATTTCAGCACAACTGTTTTGTACCAGCCCCATGACAAGGGAGAGGGAATACAGGCTTCTCACACTAGATCAAACAAGTCATCTAAAAGTTTTCACCATGATGCTGGGTGATAGGTGCTATCAGGTTGACAGGCTTGGACTATGCAAGGATCTAGCTGAATTTTATTTCTCAATTAAATGAGAGGACGCGTGGTGCAGGAGTTTGCTTGTTTGAGCCACTGCTGTGACCATGTGCTCCATGTGCAGATGAGAAAATACATGTGTCACGCAGACACGTTTCGCTCAACAGCCCGATGCTGATGGACTTTGTACAGGACTGTCTGTGTCTGCCCCTCTGTGTCTTTCTATTGTCTGTATGTGTCTACATCACAATACACAATGTGAACAGTATGTTGTTAAAGGAGCAGCCATGGTGTTGCGGGTCCGCCACTTCCCTCTGTGTTGCACAGCATGCATGAAACCCACAGATAAAATATGGCTTATCTGAAGCATTTTGTCAATAATAAGGAAAATAACAAAATAAAACTGCTACAACTCCATTTTGTTACTTACATGTCATATTTTGTAAGGCAGTATATGACTTGCTTCAGTCACATTTAGGCCTATAAACTAAAACAAACAAATGTATATTTTTTTACTTTATCAGTTATCGATAACACACATCTTCAAATGATCGGTTATCAGTATCTGTTGAAAATTCCATTATCGTGCATCGCTATTTACAAGGGATCCAAACATAACAGGACAAAGAGGTCTAATGGATGGATGAAAATAGCCTGCTTTGAGTCAGGGTTTCCCAGTTTAATGTTACAATTTAATTTACTGTTAAATTCATATAAAGTGACATTTGCTCTACATGTCATGAGACAAAAGACAATAAAGCTACGCCATAGCTAACAGCTACAGCTGTATTGTGGTCCAGGTAAAAGGAAGAACAAGACTGTCCAAGTTTTTAAAGATGTCCTATGTAACTATTCTGGTGGAGTGCGTGCCATTGGCTTGTCTCCATGGAGATTTTTTTTTATGTTTCTTGGTATTCCTTTTAACAAATGGCAATGGATAGCCAATATTAGGAATCACAGAATCTAAAAAAATACTCAACAATGTCCAACAAAATCATTTGGACACTGGACAACCCCAGCAAAGATCTGCACACACGATTGTGTGCTAAAGCATTGTATTGGTCTCATTTACCTGGCAGAGATTCCCTGAGAAGCCAGCCAAACAAAGGCACTGGAATCCATTGACTTCATCTTGACATCGTCCACCATTCAAACATGGAGAACTTAAACACTCGTCAATATCCCTCTCACAGTGTTCACCAGCAAAACCAGAAGGGCACACGCAGCGATAGCCATTAACCAAGTCCTTAAAGGTAAATAGAAAATACAATTATTTTTTATTCAAATTTGATAGATTACCACAGTTATTAAACTGACTCCTAGTGTGCAGTCTTTTGCGTATTTAGTTTTTACTTTCCGATCGATTTATGTTGTATGCACTTCCTAACTCAAGTCACAAAATTAATGTAATGTTCCAACATAAAACTGTCATTAAGGAGGACTCAGAACTGTTTAAAAAGCCTGATATAGCCTGATTAATATAATATAGGGGCTCTAAGTTTGTCTAAAGCTGTCAATTGGCAATCGTGTGGTCCAAACCATACATGTAAAACCTGCGAAGCAAAACTGACATGCATGCTTAAAGTGAGTTAGTTTTGGGAAATATTATCAGAGTTGTACAATTATTTCAACACATTTTCCTGGCACAGACTCAAGACAATAATGTTTATGGTAATTCAATCTTGTGTGGTCAAGGAACTTGTGTGTCCCTCCCTTCGAAAGCCATCTGAACCCACTCCCCCCAGATTTGATTTCAGCAAGGAATTCCACAACAATTCCTCTGTCAGTTTCAGAGACTAAAGTTTACAATATCTATTTATACAACCGCTGTAAATATATCATGCTTCGGCAAAAAGAACATTTAGACAAACAAGAAAACTGGAAAACATGCAGTGAATTATGAAAGATATGGACGTTTTTGACAAGAACCTACCTTGCAAGTTCCCCCATTCTGGCATTGGTCTTTGCAGTCATTTATATCTGCAAAAACACATGCAAATAGGAGGATTAACATTGAATGGCTTGAATACAGAGGCTTTTAACAAACAAGCTTGTTATGTGCCCCATGCTTTTTAATGCTACCATGGAGGCTACGGTGTTCTAAGTAACAGTTGAATAACCTGGGGTAAGAGTGAGCGCAACACAGTATTGCACAATCCTGTCTGCTGCCAAGTGAAACTAGTCGTGGGATTGTTTTGAACCACCTCTAATCTCCGCAGCCTTGGCCCCTGCACTACTTTATAATGACACACCGTTTACACAGTAAGAAAGGCAGCACTTGTTCAAATGTTTGGACTATGCATTTAGAGTAAGTTTTAGACAAGCTCTATGACAATGTTTACCCAATCAAGGTGTTAAAGCACATTAAACTACTAATTTAAAAGACAAGTATTTGCAGAGCACATCTGGTCATCTCAAAAGATATTACTTTTTTTTTTATGGTGAAAAGTACTCAAATGGTGCCAATAAACACTGATCTGCACTCACTGATGTCACAGTTCTGCCCCGTCCAGCCAGGCATACAGTCGCAAAAGTATCCACCAATCAGGTTACGGCATGAGTTTGCGTTGACACATGGTTTGCTATCACATTCATTGGCATCTAAAAACAACAAAGAATATAAATAAATAAATCCACAGAGATGTATGTATGCATACAATTGACACATTTGAGAAGAGGTAGAAAATAGAGAAGATAGGCTCACCAATCAGACATGTCTTCCCTGACCATTGGGGAGGACAGTGGCATTTAAAACCATTCACTAGATCCTGGCAGGTCCCTCCATGGTTGCATGGGTTAGGAGAGCATTCATCCACATCTGCACAGAGTTACAAGTTCATTATTAATTTTAATTACCAGGGATGGGACAAGACACAAGATATGGTCCACGAGAACAAGACAAGGTTTTCAAATAATTTTAAATTAATAATCAGATCAAATTACAGTTTTGGTCACATGATTTTGAATTTGTTTAACTTTTATATATTGTGTTGTGAATGGGTTTTATGTGTTGACAGACATATATTTCATCTTGCAATCTTTTTGTTTTGCCAACTTTAACACAGACTATTTGCATCAATATAGGTCCTACCACTACAAAATAAAAACTGGGGCAGATTTTGAAAATGTTCTCTATCAGAATATGTGAGCTCTACGTGTGGAGAAGTCTTTTAGCTACAGTTGCTCAAAGATACGCAACTTTCCAGAGCTTGAGCGAGGTCTGAGCCTTTTATGCCCATGCCAAATGTAAAGACGGAGGATAAAATCACGCAAGATCATTTTACCCATGTGCGCACGGTCTTGTGGCAATTTGATCTTGTCGACATCTCATGGCAATCCTATCCACATTACCAAAAGTGTGTAAAATTTAGTGACTTACTCTAACAGTAGTCAAGAGTAGGAATACAAAAGTTTACCCATACTTATTGATTGCAAGCAGCATCTAATATTTGTATTAACTAAATAAATGTATTAATGTGTAATTAAAAAATGTTTTTTTTTAATTCTGAAATCTCATTTTTTCCACAGTCAAAATGTCTGAAAATATATGTGGGAGTACTGCATATAAGTTGTATCACTTAAGATAACACTATCACTGATAAAACTACTTAATGTGTAATATATTGTAAAAGTTACTGAGGTGAGACTAACAGAGTCATTATTGTGTGGTTTGGGTTGAGTTAATGGTTGAAGTCTTACTGATGGAGCAGGAGTCTCCACTCCAGCCTGGCGCACACTGACACTCGTATCCCTGACTGGTCTCAGAGCAGCTCCCTCCGTTTAAACACGGGTTGGACAGACAAGCATGTTCAGCTACAACCAGAAAGACAGTTTAAACAGCAGGTCAAAATAACACACCCATCTGACTCATTCAGCAGTGGGAAAAATACTCCCATTTAGTCTATTTATGATTAATGCTTGATTTTGACATAATTAAAATGAATTATGTTGGATTGAAATTGGCGCTGTGCAGTCTGTATTTAAAGCTTTAAAATCATTAATGTAATACACCCTGATGTATTTTGATGTTGAGACATGAAACAGGCTGAGTAATGACTAACCCTCCTCTAAGTGCAAGTGTGCCCATAAAATTCTTCAAACAAGTCCTCCGTGTTATATGCAGTCATCACAGAGAGAACATATATCGAGGCCCAAGATCAGATAACATGATTGCCAATGTCATTTGAAATGGCTACACTATAATGGCAGATGACTTGCTATGGCAACAAAGAAAATAACCCAAATCAAGTTTAGGATGGCATAATTTGTCTACTCTTATACTGTCCTTAAACCATAGAGCAAAGCTAGTTTTTTCATCTACAATAGCTAAATCACTACTCTGTTTAAATGATACAGTTCATTCTTTCCCCACAGGTTTTTCACTTCATTTGAAAATAATCCATCTTGTGGTCTACTGAATTTCTAAAAATACTTCTCAAGGTACCATCTCAGAAACCCCATTTTCCTTCCCAAGGTACTCAATGTCAGTGAATCCAACTCAAAGGTCAACTCTCATCCCCTCACAGCCCTCCTCCCCCAGCCCCAAAACGCACTCAAATTCCCCCTATCTCACTCTGATGACCCACACAGCAGACCACACCACCAGGAAATCATCTTTCATGCTAAGTTGACCTGACCAACACACCGTGACTTCCCTCTTCACTTGCCGCCATTCTTCAGCCCAAATTGAGAGTGTGGTGGGAGGATTTAAGGATGAGCGGGTCCCAAATGGATAAAAAATGAATGATCTACTAAAGGAATACCTAAACGTCTGTGTTGTACAGAGAAGGCGGTTACTAAGATATGGAGTCTAAAGTAATTGTAAACTAAACTACCAAGCTCCAAAGAATGGCGCCAAAAAACAGCCATGCAGAGAGCAATGCTTTATCCATGAGTTTCAGATGAAGAACAGAAAAGCAATTAACAATTCAAATCAAAATATTATATCTTTTGAATGATAAAAGCCCTCAAAATGTTACTTATAAAGAGGCTGAAGTGAGATTTAGCAAGAGAGATGTAGGTGCTATACATTTACAATAAGAACACCCATTAGTTCCTGGCCCGTAAAACCTCAAATAAAAGCTTGTGCAACTTTTAAATGCAATTCCTAGTGGGATCTACACAGAAGAGGCAGAGGATGCAGAGCTGGGGCCCCTTACACCACAATAGCCTGACGCACTCCTTGTTTCAGACCTCCTGTTACTAAGTTCACCGTTTCCTGACATCTCCGCAGTTAAGCTGTCAGCACCCAGCCAGTGTGAGATTTAATGAGGAAAAGTCCATCATCTCTTCAGCACCGCACCCATCTGTCTGTGAAATACCTAAGACGTGAACAGATGACCAGAGCCCCAAGATCAAAACGGAGGATTACCTGATTTGGAGGCACTCAGGCCACAGTGAAAATAGATTATGGACGAGTTATCGCCTCCTCTCATTACACACTCACTCACCTCTGACCTTTAGGCTGTGCACACAACAGGACACAAATGGATAATATAATATGACCTCAGGAAGTCTGCCACACATTGTCCCAAACTGGTCTCTTAAGGCATCAATGATTTGGATTAAAAGGAAATGCTAAAATACACATCAGCGCAACTCAAATACTCTATGCCCGTGGGTCAATGCGTGACCAGACAACAACCTAGTGTATTTGACCATCATTGAAGTCAATTGTGTGGTGCTTTGTGATTATAATAAGCAGATCTGTTAAAGAACTGAGCTGTTATACATATGGAGCTGATCTTATCTGGTGTCACGCCTCTTACCCCTCTCGCAGTTGGCTCCAGAGTAGCCCTCAGCACAGGTACACTGGTACTTGTCTGGTCCTGTGTTGATGCACGTTCCTCCATTCAGACAGGGCTGGTGAGTGCCGCAGTAGTTCAGATCTAGGAATGTTTCACACATGTTTAGTTTGTTTTGAGACAACACAGACCACTCCTTTTAAAAGTGCAACTGAAATAAGAGAAGATTAACCTTTATCGCAAAGATGGCCGCCCCAGTTGGTATCGCAGAGGCACTGCCAGGGCTCCACACAGGTGCCGTGGGTACAGCCGGGGTGAAGGATGCACTTGTCACAGTACTGACCCTGCCATCCGTACTGACACCTGCAACACAAGCACCATTCAGTTCACAGAGGAGGCATGACTGTCTGCTGCTGCTGTCTGGAGCATTAGAGCAAACATAAAACTATCACGCCATATTCACAAGATCCCAGGGCAGCTGAAACACTCTAATCTGCTGTTTACTCCAAAGTCCTTCTAAATAATGCAGCAATAATCTGAACCTGATGATCCAACATTAGCATACAGTATGCAGCACTGAGCTGTGCTGATGAAAGAACGGGCTGTTCACAACAGGGCTGAGACTAAAGGGACCACAAATGAAACTTAAGTAGCAGTGATTTTATGCAACGGCTTTAAAACAATGGTTTGGAACAGAGAATAAGAATATTATTTACCACTTTAAACACAGCATTAAAAACACAATTTTGCTGCTCTAAGGGGACCTTTAGCACAGCTAACATTAGCATGCGGCAAGACGCTCTCTTTAACAAGGCCATGCCTGTGGCTTAGCAGTCGCACCATCAGAGGGGTTCAGCTGGAATCTCTGCAACTCATCCTTGTTCCCATGAGTCAAGAGTCAGGCTGTGCCTGGAGGCCGAGGAGGGAGCTCTCTGGCTCTAAAATGTCCAGGGCCATAATTACATTGATAGTGCTGCCCTTCTCTTGCAGGCCTCCATAATTAAGACAGCAAGGCAGTCTGCTGATAAGTCTGCTGTTAAAAGGTGGTGAAGTGGCGCTACAGTAGAGCAGAGCTGAGTGCAGGAAACCCTGTGTCCCTATGGGGGAGCGCCGCACTGATTAGCCCCGAGAAACGGACACACTGTAAAAATAAACGTGTGGTTAAGTAAACCTCAGTCTGTGATTAAAGTAGCTATTCTTAAAAGTGCGCTAATCCTCTCATGTGAAGCACATCTCTCAGTGACAGCATCCTAAATCATTTACAGTCATTACAAAGCCAAATTACTGAGCAGCGCAACATTAGATTATGCAGCACACAAATGTCTCAACTCAAGTATGAAAGATATTCTGCCTGACAACAGTGAGACATGGATCACACCACTCCTCTGTGACTCTTAAGGGAATTCAACAATAAACCTTAAGTTTAGAATAACACTACATGTAGTTATCTCTATCATGGGAAAGTGCTCATTGCAGCAACAGTAGCAGAGCTTGCTTGAGGAGTTATCTGGCATGGTGCATGTAAACAAAGCTAAACCAAAAGCTCCAAATGTAACCACACCTGTGCACAGACTACAAAAATTCAAACTCTGTGTTCTGCCAGTGGCCGCACAAGCACTTACAAGAAACCTGATGATGTCAAAGGCTTGGGAAAAACACAGTTGCAGCAAAAAATAGGGCTGGGTAATATGGGAAAAAAGGAATCTGACTTTTTCCCCATATTGATCTATCTCAATTGTCAACTTGATCATCTTATTGAAACAGACTGTCAAGATTACTACATTTTTTTTCCCATTTTGATAGGACCAATAATTCCAGAGAAAAGTTTGGAATGAGGTTGTACAATATATTAAGGCCTAAAAGCATGCATGTGTTACCTCTACCGACAGAAACATGTGCATCCATGTGCACTAAATTTGTTTTTCACTCATAAATGCTGAGAAAATTGTCATTTACTTTCTGTAACTTGGATTATAATGATTATAATATGAGAAAGAGAGGAGAAAAGACAAGCTGTTGCCACTGAATCAGAGAAAGAGCGGGGGAGCGGGGCAAGCAGCACCACACACAGAGGCAGAGGGAAGGAGACACTGGACTTTTCGTCAAATTGTGCAGATTTAAGTCAGAACTTGTAAAACGCAAGGAAACGTCAGGAGATATAAAGAGACTGTGGCGCTGACTCAGAGCTTTCACCTAAACAAGAGAGTGGTTACTCCTCTTCAGTAACACGTGCTCTTACTGACTAAAGACCAGTCGATTAAAATGCGCTTGACTCATCATGAAGCTCAACCAAAGTTTGGATTGGGATCTATCAATCTTTTGATTTTTGGTCAAAAAAAAAACAACCGAAAAACAAACAATCAACCCTGCACTTTATTTACAACCGGATCAGACAGTTAACAAAGTGACAAGTCTCATTTCCAGTCTCACCACTGGACCAAATAACAATGCTCTTGCCTGCATCCCCATCTGCTACAGCCTTTCCTCCGGCTGTGTGTGAAAACAGCATTAGGAAGCCATTAGCTACACAAACAATACACTCAGAGGCTCATCCGAATGTTGTGCATGATTGAACTGATAACATTTGCCTCATTAGAGCTTAGAGAATGTCACTTGTTGCATCTATGATAAAGCACAAACTAAAAAGGTCGAGCATCTAGTTGCAGCTGGACAGGTCTTGCAATCTAACACTTATTATGGCCATATTAGTTATAGAGCATCAATTGATATTTTATATCTGCTCATTTACATTTTGCATTGAAACATCTATGCTGGTAGCAACTCAATAATGATAGGAATAAATTTTGTAACATCATCACATTTATATACTAGCATTTATATACTATCATCATTTGAATTCCTCGTATAAAAAAATCAGCTCCATACAACTACCTATAGCTATTTAGACACCCCTTTAAAAAACAAATGTAGGCTTGTCACGATAACAAATTTTGAAGTGCGATATACTGCTGAAGAAAATATTGACAGTGAGCGATAATGCTGAAACGAATAAAATCCCACTGACACAATAACCATGAAGCAGGATTTCCCCCCGAAAAAATACCCTAAATATATGATATAATAAAAAGCAGAATGTGAAATAGCAGAATGAAAAATACCAAACAAATGCTTGTATAAAGAAAAAGTAGATAAATACTGACCCACAAAAATGAATGTTCTATCTTTCATATATTGAACGATGAGTCAATATAGTATTTACAGTGACAAGTCTAAGCAAATGTACAGATCACAGCTTCAACTTCCAGATAAAAACAGGAAGCAGGTGAGGTATTGATCACTTACTTGCAGCCGCCTGGCTCTATACAGGACCCATGCTCAGCGCTGCAGCCTTGTCGACAAATAGCTACAAACGAAAAGAAACAAGAATTTATTTTTACAGCTCAGATGGACTCGGTATTAAGCACTTCTTAATTGCAGCAGTAAATGATAATTACTCAAAATTTTTGCATTTTGCACCCAAAGGAAATAAACTGTTGTCAACAAGTCCTCACCATAAGCCATGATTCATAGCTCAATGTCTAATAAAAGTCTAATTCCTGTTGCCTGGAAAAAAGGAAAATTTATGAACAAAGTGGCTATTGAGAAGCAGGAAGCAGTGGACAGTGTATCAGTCTGAATCTTTGGCTCTTCATAAGGCCGACTTTAAAATACTGTGAACTAGAAGTGGCCATCAATGAGCAATTTACTGTGTAACATTTGCTTGAGTAATATTTTTGATAAAACTGCTTCTAGGAGTACTACTTGGCATATATTGTAGTACTCATCAAAAGTTTTTGTTTGTTGTTTATATGGCACACACCCAAATAATTATGGATGAAATTAATACTTCATAAGTTCAATGTTACCTACAGTGACTGGATTTCCTGATTTTTTTTAGTCCAAGCCTTGAGAAAATTGTTCTTTTATAACTATACTAATTTGTGCAACTCTACGTACAATATTTGTTACCCGTATTGGTTTCAGTAAAATAAGGATGTGATTTCATTGACCTTATTATGCCTTTTATGGTGGGAAATGCCCATTATTGCTACACTGATTTTTAATTTTATAATATTATTTGTTTTGACTACATGTCTAATTCTACGGTAACAATTAACTTTGGTTTATATGCACAGTAGAGATGGGACAACAGACAATAACATCACTAACCACAATAAAAAGGAAGGAACAAAGAGGAACAAAGATAATCTACTATACCACAAGTTTAAACACAGAATACAATAGTAGACTAGCAGAATAGTTTCTTTTTAACTAACTAGAGCAT
The DNA here is from genome assembly GCA_019594935.1 of Periophthalmus modestus. Lineage (NCBI taxonomy): Eukaryota > Metazoa > Chordata > Actinopteri > Gobiiformes > Gobiidae > Periophthalmus > Periophthalmus modestus. The sequence goes on from JAIEZT010000441.1 coordinate 24,593,594, forward strand.
TACACATATTGCAACTTGAGTATATTTGCATATTATTGTGATATTATAGCTGATATTATAGTTGATCACAATTATTTTGTCCATTATAATCCTGACACAAATTTCAATTCAGTCCCATATCTAATACCAAGCTTCTTTGACCAATAAACCAGAGCTCACCTGTGGTACAGTCAGGTCCAGACCAGCCCTCGAGACACGTCTTGTTCCCATTGATGTCGCACGTATAATGTCCAAAAAACTCATCCCTCGGACGACAAAACTTATTACAACCAAATCCGTAATAGTGTTCATCGCAGCTGACACGAATCTGGTACTCGAACTGCGCTGGGGGACCAGGGTGAGTAAGCTTCTGCCACTGAGGGCTTGGGTTTATCATTCCAGAAAGCGATGCCTTTGCTATCAACCTCCCATCAGTACCTAAAACACACAATTTAAAATTATCATTACATGTTACAAGAGGAATGAATCTGGTGAATTTTACAGCAGGGAAACCAAAATATGCACACACAAATTGCAGAAGATCACCAAGATTCAAGATTATATGTAATTAAGGCAAGTATGTGTGTTGGATGAGACATACAAGAAGGAAATGGAGAAAAAGAGATAGGCTGGCTGTAATGAGCACTTTTACTGGGTTTTTTCTCACGCTCTCTTTTTTCAAATCGTTTCTGATTCTCAGGTTTATGGCTTAGGGTTACTGCTGCTTTTGCCTTGCTTCTCTGTAAAGGTAACGCCACAATAGCCACACTTTTTAACTTAATTTTGTTTTTGTTTTACAACTTATGGATTGTTGTTCTCTACCTTCTTTTTATACAATATTTATTATTTGACAGTTGATACTTTGTCCTTGTAACTTTGGGTGCACCTGGACAGTGGTGATCTCAGCTAGTCTGGCTATTATAGAAACAGTCAAGCAACCTCCCAAACAATCATGGAAAAACACCACAATCATAGTCATCATACAATAAGTTAAACGTGTACAGTCCATTCGCAAGAGTTTAAAAGTTACTGATTCACTGACTGAAAAATAATCAAACACAAAACCAACTTGCATGAACTGCTCTGCCTCATGTCCTCTTGTAAACTCTCATATTATTTACATTAACCTTAGATTGGCCAAGAACTTCACAAAATGTAATATAATAATCAGACCTCCCTCGTCCAAGTCATTCTGTTTTCTCATTCTCAGGTTTACAGCTCTTGCATTGACACTGCCCCATGCATTTGCACAGGCGAGGACACAACCACAGCAGCCATAAATTACACTCTGTGGACACCAGCGCTGGGACGTCCGCCACAGTACCATCAGCACTTTTACCCCAGAGTCCAGTTCTCACACGCATTCTTGTCCCCAGTCAAAATACCTCTTGTCTTTTCACACCAGTTACACTTAACAGGGACAGTGCAGCTCCATAATGCATGATTTAACACACATGGGGCTGGGGAAAGGTTTCTTTAGTTGGGCAAACACGGACGAGGTCATGGCTCTGGTGAATGGGCAAAGGCTGTGCAGGAGGAGAGAGAGTAATGAGCTCGACAAACAGCAAATACACTTAAACTGAACAAACATGGCTGCCACAAGCCCAGGCACTGTATTCACCACAGCTGCACAATACAGGGACAACAAACTACTGAATACTGCAATAACAATGAGAGGGTAATTAGAATATTACCATGGTGATATAGGAGCTTGAACTATGAGGAAAAAACAAGAGTCACTGTATTTCTGATTAAAGATCTAATTCACCTGGTTATTAATTAGGTCAACATTAAAGCTTAACAAAGATTACAGTAGGACTCAAACAAGTCAAATCTAAGAGAATGTCTGGCAAAACGAAATCAAACTTATGGGATCATGACTGAGAAAGATATAGGATTCAGGATCACCATTGCCATGGGAACATATGTATTAAAAACTGCTTATCTTGTACTTTAAACTTCTATGGGTTTCAGATTTCTGTTTATAAGTGACATTTTGAGTCACCTATAATACTGAAACCTGTGGATAAAATGTGTTCTGAAATGAAAAATCAAACATTTTAGAGAAAATTTTATATTTATTTTTATGTTATATCATCATGAAGCAAATATGCTTAGAATTCTTGAGGTACAGTTAATGTTCTTGCATTTTGTTATATGTGCAGCCTAGTTAGTGGTACTCATACAAGGCCTCACACATTAACACAGCTCATTCACTCGCACTCCAGCACTTGCTACTCACTTGCTTTCTAAATCTTCCACCTGGGAGCGAATGAAAAATGTGTCACACCAGTTATTTACCAAGCACGGCCAAGCAGAGGTAACTGACCGCTGGGTGAATCGCCCCACAGTGTAGTATGATGCAATGCTCCATAGAGAGAAAGAGACTGAGGCAGTGAGAAGGAGAGAGGAAGATACTGAGGGAGAGAGAGCGAGAGAAAGAGAAAGGTAGAGCATGAGAGAGAGAGAGGGCAGGGAGGAAGAGAAAGAGGGAGAGGAAGGGAGAGTGAGCAATAGAGAGAGGTAGGGAGAAAAGGAGAGGGGGAGAGAGAAGGGAGAGGGAGTAAGAGAGAGCGAGACAGAGAGAGAGAGAGAGTGAGAGTAAAAGAAAGTGAGAGAGACAGATGGGCGGAGAGAAAAGAGAAAGACAGAGGACAAGAGATTGATAAAGAAAGAGAGAGATTTGCTGTTCTGAGAGGCATGCAGTGTAGTTGAGAGAGCAAGCAGAAATCACAATGCCCGGCCACATTTCACATTGATCTGGAGGCCAGCGCTCGGGCGTGAGGCATTTCTCTACCGACTGCTGGCCCGCGGCGCCGGGAGTAGCACGTCCTTACTACCTGCTGCCTGGCCCAGGATAAACATAAACGCAGACTGAGACAAGCTTCATAAAGTCATTAAGGGCCCACTTTGGCAGTAAAACTATCAATAAGCAGAGCACAGGGCGGTTATGTCTTCATTACAAATGCATGCTTTTAAAGGCATTCCCCAGAGGATTACAAATGAGAAACACAACACAAGTTATGTCAGATGAACGTATGAAATGTTTTATTGTTTATCTAATCAACAGGACCGAAAGAAATGATGTATGAGGCTAACAGCACTGGGAGCTAGCCTGCGCAGCTCATGGGGGCTTAACCCGCAGTGAGTGTGTACATTCAGGGGCTTTTCACACCAATGCCCTAATAGCTCTCTGGGGAGCGGCAAATACAGCAGAAAAGACCGAAACCTTGATGACCTCGGACAGACCTGCATAAACAAGCAGGATACAGCTCTCCCTGAGCTGGGATCGCTGCTCTACAACCACTCTGCCGCACCAAATAAAATAAAAGTTAGATTCAAATTGAGACTGCAGTGCTATTCCCACATGCATGAGAGGTACAACCACAGCTTTCACAGATAAACTCAGAGAGTAGCATTCGTGTGAAGCAGAGGTCCACCTGTGTCAGAGGTAACTTTAACTTAAAGACAGTGCCCCCCCCCCATGCCCCCTCATCGGCCTGTGGTAGCACCCGGCAAACTCTGCTTCACGCCTCAGTGACAGTGAGACAGTGTGACCCTGACCCTGGCTGGCAGCACCTGCCATCAGTCATCAGCCCAATGAAAACATTTTCATAGTGAACAGCGGGCCCTGATACACCCTCCTACCCCCCACATCCAGACTTCCTCCTCTCTGTCTGCAGCCTTGTCCCACCTCAGAGTTTTCTGCTCGGGTACCTGTCAGCACGCACTCCCCTCAAGGATGCACTCACACTCAGAGGACCCAGAGAGGGGACCTGGGTCTGCAGGAACAATAAACTTCCTCCTCTGACCTTCAACACACGACTCCTCCAAGACTTCCGTGAAAGCTAGAGGAAGGACAGAGCAGAGGGAGAGGAGATGGAAAAGGCAGATGAGGACAATACTCACCACTGGTCTCATTGCTGAAGTCCAAGGCTTCCACTATCAAAGTGTAGGACCTCTGCAAGAGAAGAGACAAAATGAGTTAGCTGCATGACAAAACCTCTTTCCCCTGTTAGTAGACTAGTAACCATGCAAATGAATGCCTACAAAGGTCGCATCACATTTAACTATGTTGTAGAACAATGCAAAATGGACAAGGTGACTAATGCCTCATGACATCAGGAGCACAAGGGTGGTTTGAAGGAATCAAATGAACCAAAACACAGTAGTAAAGCTGCTCAACACAATCTCCAGAGAAATAAGCCGTCAAAATAAAAACGTAGTGAAAAAAAAAAAAGGACCCGAAGTGCCAAAACCATGTCTTCGTCTTCACCACGGTAACACTTTCCCCCAAATACAGTTTTTCCACATGTTTATGAAATGTGGTGAGACTAGGCAGTGGAAGATAGCCATTTCTCTCAGACACCGCTGTTTTACAATGTGTATGGGTTTTCTCATTTCATGCTCATTTGTAGGCCTCTAAAAGGAAGGCGAAAACCAGCTTTGAGGTAGAAAAATAAAACTACAATAAACAGGATTATATTAAATGAATGAGACAAAAGATGGGGGAGATGGCAGGGCCGACGGGGCAGAGAGCTGGGCTGAATGAGCACCACTCTGGAGGGCCTGTCTTGATTTCAGAACTCCCAAAACGCTTTGTCTGATTCGGGGTCGGTAGCGCTCACACCAGTATCGCCTTACACATTCACTCCTCAGTCACGGGGAAGTGAACAATGTGTCTGTGGAGTCAGGGAGAAAGTATGCGCTGGTAGGCCTGTCACGACAATTACTATATCGACTTATTGTTCAATATATGATAGAAAGAACAATACTTCAGGATTAATACATATTGCACCATGTGTCTTTTTTTTGCACTAGTATTAAGACTATATGACAACATTTGAGCTTTAGTTGGTCAAATAATTGCCATCTTTGACACTATAGATAGTAGAACAAACAAGTTTTAAATTGCTATTTATGTATTGCTGGCCAAGTTTTTTACAATATGCTTCATTTTGAAAAGAGTTAATGGATGAGGGTAATTTTGTCAGTGGTATAAAGTGGTTTCCATATCACTGTTTATTCGAATAGCAATAAATAGTACTTCAAAATATGTTATAGTGACAGACCTATGCACTGGTGACAAGTCCTGGGTCCAACAGATCCCTGCTCTCTATTCTTGCTCAGAGGCACGACAGAAATCTGACATAGCAACCGGCAATGACTTCACTGTAAACAAACCTGCTCAAGGAAAACCCCTGTGCCACTATTCTCAGGGAAAGGGCATGACGCACTCAAAAACATTTTTACCTTATTTTGTCAGGCATTCAACGTTCCAACTTTTTAATAAAGCAAGCTTCTTATCCTTTGCCAGTTTTCCACTGCAATTAAGTTAATATGACTCTGAACAAATATGAAAAATACTGAATTGAGAAGTTTTTGTATTTCAACAAATTATATTTTGCAAAATCAAAATTCAGCGCAAATTTTAAACATGTCCAATGCAAGAAGCACAGAATCACAGAACATGTTTGTAGAGGTCTAAACTAGCTAGAAAGGCTTGATTAGACCCCAAAGAAATACCGCATTTTGTATGTTTACAGAGAACATGAAATCCCCAAAATAACTGCAGGCTTTGTGATGTGCTAATTGTGACCATTTAATGTGCAATTTCCAATTTATTCAATTAATCCTTGAACGAAGCTTTCCACCAATAACAAAGCAACCATCTGTAAGTTTGCCCGTTTTCCATTACAATCACAAGCTATCATTTAATATAATGCTCTCCTAACTATGGTCTTTTCTGAGTCATTATTGGCTGTAATGACTTAAGGCAGAGCTTGAGAAACGCAGTCATGTGGCAATGTGATACCTCATCAATGCACGACACTACAACCTACAGCCAGCTATATTAACACCACTAACACGAGGCCTCCGCTTCCCCTCCAAGCGCTTAACAGTATCAAGTTCAGGCCTAGCGCTTAATGCTTAGCCAGCAAAAGCCTCTGCTGTGAAGACAAATACATGTGGCCTGGAGAATTTGGGGGATTTCACCATTTGTTCCTTCTTGGGTCCATACAAGATTATTTGGGAGGGCTAGTTTATAAAAGCCCACATATGTGACAAAGGCTTCAAAACAGGAAGTCAACTGAAAAACCACAATATTGTCAGTATTGTGAAATTTTGCTATGAATAAGGGTTTCATTATCTTGTCCTAAAACTGCCTAGAAAAATTGTCTTGTGATATACATCATAGATTAGTAATTTCCTGTGAACTAAAAATGGTTTGATTTTTTTGATATTTGCATCACAGTTTAGGTGGTGACTTTGATAACATTTGCCAGAAAAATCCAAATACCAGGTAATACTGCTCTGCATATCAAAATAAAAGTGAAAAAATTGCATGCATGGATGGACTGCTGTCATAACACATAACGTTTAACAGATCACTGGCTCTGAGAATAAAGCAGACCTAACACACCCATAATTGGCGTCATTTTAAACTTGTTTCAACTTGGAAGTGATTACACAGTTATGATCACACCTCTCTGACAAATAAAGTTATCATTTCTGCTATATCATCAGACAATAATTAGATATAAATATATATAGTTTGATGGTTGGTGACTTTCAGTTAGTGTGTAATTATAATAGCTATTTTAGATTGTTGAACTAACTGCTGTACTTAAAGCTGTCAATGAATTCATGCACATTTGACTTTCTACCTCTAAACTTCAGCAAAAAAAAACCCCAAAAAAACATTCTGAATTAGGGAATTAACATAACCTTAACCCTGTTTATGTACAATTATGTATTTTTTTTAAGTGTACAGATGTTAAAGTGTACTAAACAGATCTGTTAGTATTATTATTCACACATGAGACATTGGAGTATTTATATATTGGTCACAACAACTTAACAAAAATTTATATTCAAGATTATGTTATCAAAGCGAGTCTCAAGGGGCTGTAAGTTTTCTCTATCTAACAAGAAGCCTCTGTTATGGGTATGTTTTGGACGAAATAAGTGCTTCCAGAGATAGAGAGAAGGAGAGAGAGATAGAAAGGTTAGAAAGAGGGAAGAAAGAGGGAGAAGGAGGTAGAGAGAGGGCATGAGAGTAAGAGATGAGGGAGTTAGAGAGAGAGAAAGCGAGAGAATGAGAGAGAGAGAAGGAAGAGGAAAGAAAGAGAGAGGGGAGAGAGAGGAGAGAGGAGAGAGAGAGGAGAGAGAGCATGCCTCCCCATTCACTCACACTCCATAACTTCTCAGTGTTATCAGTCTGCCAGTGCCAGGTTCATTTTTCCCAGGCTCCAGCTGACTCACAACTTCTCTTTGAACTTAGAGGGGAGCGACACACACATACACTCAAATACACACCACAGAAGCGCACATAAACGCACAAGTCCAAGTGCAATAAGTGTGCGGACATACATCTTCTTCTTCTTATCTGCTTCGGCCATACAGACAGTGTCCAACAACAGACATGTAACATCAGTGATAAGAATCAGTTGAAGCGCTCTGTCCTGCCAAAGAACACTACTGAATCCTCTTACTAGGGGAATTTTCCCAATACACACACACAGAGCCAGGAGAGAGCGGTCCAGCCCAGCTCTGGAACAGGACTCCATAATAAAAGATGTTTCAATAACTGCAAGGCAAAGGGCTAATACAGTGGTTCTCCAACATTTGGGACATTTTAACCTGGAAAGACTTCAGTAATCAAAACAATGGGCAACAAGTAGGACTAGCTAATATATTTCATGATTATTAACCACTGTCTAATGAGTAAAACATGTACAATCAAAGTGCTACTGAAAATTAAAGGAGCACTATGTAACTTTTCTAGTAGAGGGTATGCCACTTTCATGTTTTCTGGAGATGTTATTGCTTTGCCAAGAATGTCCCAAAGTTTAACATTAAACATAAAAATCTAGCTTTTTTATTGCTCAAATATACACTGAAAAACATGCATTCTTACAGTAAGTATGATTGCCTCTCCATAGATATGACCTGTAACTTACCTGATGGTGGCACTGCTAGTCTCACATAAAAAATATGCCATACTGTAGAACATTCTGGGCAAAGCTAAAAACTTCTCCACGGAAACAAGAAAGCGAGACGGTGTAACCAGAAAACATACATATGAAAAATTATGTAAGTAGTGACAACATTGGTAAAATACTCTGGTACAATGCTCACGGGGTACAAATATATGTATACAAATGGGTCCCACACCAGAATTTGAGAACCAGAAATTCTAATAACATCTTGTTGCTTTTACACTATTGCGTTTCACTGCTTGTTTGTAGGAACTGACCAAAGAACTGCCCTCAATAAAAGCAAATCAGATTAGGGTAGTCCTTGTACAGATGAAATGTAAACAACACTATATTGACTCTTACTCTCACTATCAGGTTTCCTGAGTCAATCAATTCAACGCTATCAACTGGAAATCAACAAAGTGATTAATACAGCTGTAACACACCCATCACACCTCAAAGTTACTAGGTACTAATGACAGACTGTAGGAAAGGAATGCATTGTCTATTGAAGCATTTTCGTTAAAACAAGAACAACTTAAACAAACAAGAGCACATGTACCCCATATAGATGCATTAACTGGAATAACCTCCTAGACACCTTCCCAATAGAGGAATCTCAACATTTGCCAATGAAAACAAAAACATACTTCGAACTGATTTTGGATCTGCCACAAGTCAAACAAAATTAAGGTAAGGTAAAAGGTGAATAACATATACATCCATTTTGTTACTGTCTGTCTCTAACGGCCACTAAGCATATAACAAAACAAAGACACACGCGGTTATCCTAATTATAGACGATTCAATGCATGCCACAGCTCCATAGAGGCAGTGACACAACACATTATGTAACAAGTTTGCTTTCTACCACAATATGCTGTTGGCAATGTAAGGGAAAAAAAGCACGTCAAAAGCTTCTTACTGTTGAGTAATTTGCACTTAACTGCCACATCACAGCAGACAATATAAAAGAAAACGTGTTATTACTTTCACAGCTGCCAGCAGTGCTTACCCTCAAGGTTAAGCCAATGATTGTGGCAGAACTCACCTGATAGCTGTACTCAGAAGGCTATGACTTGTCAAAAGGCCTATCATCGTCATGTCAGGGCTGTCCCACATCTAAATGTAGACGCCACCATTGTAAATTATTACGACTAGATGTAGAGTTTTCAGAACTGCGGCGCCAACTCGATGTAAAAGACTGCTTAACAAAAAGACAATGGTTGTTTCTGGACTAATGGAGTGGTCCTCAGAGAATAGACATGCAATCTAAGTACTATCTGAAGTTAACAGACAAAAATTAGCTCAAATCTGAGCTAGGTCAGGTCCAAACCAGTCTGAAACACATAATCTTGTCAGTCTACCCCAGGGAAGCTGTGGCTGTAAAAGCAGCTTGGAACACCAAGTGTGGAGTGAGTGAATAATGCAAAGTTTACCACTTTGAGTAGCTTGAAATGCGTTAAATAAATCCCAAACATGTATTATTCCCATTGTTAGCTAGCATTAAGAAGTAAATCATTGCCCAAACCAGGACCAAGTACTGAACAGACTAGAGTTTTCACTGAATCAAACAGCAAAGAACTTAGTAGCATCCATACTGCCAACAAAATGTAAAGTTCAATTATCAGAGGAGATATGGTCCATCAGTAAAGAAGCTTTATCAGCGCTGAGTCTACTACAACTGCTTCCGGTTGCTTGCCCTGCACTAGCAATACAGCTGCACTGGCTCCATTATGTTGGGTAATCCTCACTGTAGTCACTGAGGGCAGACCATTGTCCTGGCTTGATACACTTGTGTGAATGGCTAGACCCACACTTCTATGTAATGTAAAAATAACATACAGATGAGGTTGCAAAATTGTATGAGAATGCTAACAGGCTAAAGATGTCCTGGCGACAGTGTCCAGCTGGTGGTTTGCCTGTCGCGCCTTATACCTGAAGAGGGACATGTGTGTAGCCTCATTAAGTGCAGCAGTTACTGTGGGTGGCAAGGTTAAAGCGATGAAATGCCTGAGGTCCAACCAAGCGTGACTTAAACAAAGCCCTTGGCCCGGGACAAGAGGCCAACTTTATGCAGAGACCAAAAAGAGGAGAGGAGGGGGACATCAGCAGCCTCATGAACTCCAACAACCCAACAACCCAAAATGCACCACACCGCCATCTGTCCGCAACAGCCAATCAACTGATGAAAAGGACAAAGAGTGATATCATACCTAACCTGACGATTGTAAATGTGCACTCAAGTAGAGCTCTTGGATAAAAGGACTAAAGGGGAATGCAACAACCGCCTTCTCCACTTTCAATGGAAAAAAACACAACTGGACAGTGTCATTGTGTAACAGGCTATTCTGAGGCCCACCTATTACACATCATGTCAGATAATGTCTTGATTCAACAAGGATGTAATCATAAAATGTACTACAGCTGTGACAATAAAAAATATGGGTTCACATAGAGCCAAATTGTACTGATAAGAAACTCCTATAAAGGATTTAATTGCATGTTTCACCATTGATCTTAGAGGTGGTTATTTAAGATCTATATCTTTATAGCATCTTTATTCCTTGAGGTCATTTTGTTTTGTCAAGCCTGCTTCTGTCAAACATGTGGTTGCTTTTGGGCTATTTTTTTTAATGGTGTCATTTTTCTATAGTTTGACCTGCACATTTTTTCTTGAATAATCAGCCCCTACATGTCAAAAGTATGTTCAGTACTAATACACAGTTATTATTACAGTCCATATTTAGCCCAGGGCCATATGTTTTACAGTCTGGTGTAGTGTAGGAGTATGTTGAGTTTGTATACATGTAAGCAAGGTGTTATTACAATTAGGGCAGGACAATTGATCAAATTATAATCAAGATCAAGATTTAGATCAAGATTTCAAACTGCTAATAATATGGTTGGTGTTTTTCTACAGCCAATCCTCTGTCAGTAAAATCATGAGGGTTAGAGCAGAGGTCAGACTTTGGGGAAGGAATGTTTTGCTTTGATGGCAATGATTAAAATGATTATTGTAAATGAAATCAATTTGCATTTGTTTTTAATGAACAATAAAATAAGAAACCATTCTCATCAATTACAATGGTGTAAGTCCATCTACAACAGTCCTGAAGACTGGGATACTTCCATAGTGTCATATTTCAATGTCAGCAACTGTTATTTTCCACTAGAAACGATTTTCACCACATAACATGAAACTAATCTGGCACTAAGCATTTATGCCAACTCAAGGTTACCATAGAGCGGACATAAACAGAAACTTTTGTCTTTTAAAAAGGTGTGAGGCGCCAGTGTCTAAGTCGAGGGCAAATAAAAAAATACAGCCCCTATCAGATTGCATGCTACCCTGCCGTGAACATTGTTCTACTGCCTGATCGGATCATGGGGGAAAACCAGCCTGAATGATCTGCTCTGCCCCCTCTGCTCTGCTGCATGGGAACAACTGAGAGAACTGCTCCATACTAGACATTAAAGGTGCACTGTGTAACTTTGGTGGTGAGAGGTTTGCCATTTACTTGTCTTCAGAGATGTTGTTACTTTGCTTGGAATGTCACAGCGTGGCATTACACCAATTCGTCTTGCATTGATTGAATTACATGTTTTTATTGCTCAAAAATACCTTTAAAAGGTGCTTTCTAAATGTTAGCAGGGTTGCCTTTGCAATCCTACTTGTAACTTGAGCTACTTGTCTCAATGAAGATACCTAACTTTAATGCCATACTATGAAACATCTCAGTAATACCAATATCTCCAAGGAGACATGGTTATAGACCCTATACCAAGAAACTCACATAGTGCACCTTTAAAGACAGCTACAACCTATAACCTACTGCTCTATGTGTGCATTATATAAAAGATCATCTAAAAGTGATAAAAGTATAGCCTAAATGTGACATACACTGTTTCTCAGTCAGACTTACAGAATCAGACACTAGTGGTGGGGGCATTGGGCCAAGAGTGGGGTTAGTGAGTCTATGTGGAGTGAGCGCACTTTTCATTATATCGAAATATGCTCCATGGCAAATCTTCTCTCACAGACCTACAACCACGCTCCCACAAGCAGCCACGACCATTTATTTACTCTCACACCAAGAAGAGCTGACACGAAGGAAAGGAGAAGTTCAGAATTTTAAAGTACTTTTTACACTAAGCAGGACTATGAGCCAAAAGAGTGGAGTGGAGGGATCTACTCACTCAACTCCCAAACACAAGAGCTGCTGGCCTAAAGAGGGAGGCAACATTTCTCACTGTGTTATAGGGCACTTATAGGGCAGATAACTACCTAGTATTTAGAGGAATGCTGTGTTCAAGGGCTGTCAACTATTTCACTCAGGTCCAATCTACCTTTCATCCCATTTGCTTAGTGTGCCTTCTCAAATATGCAAAGTAGTTAAAAAAGCAGACAGAAAAAGACAGGTCTAGGCCTGAAAAAGAGAAATACCAGCAGCACCTGGTAAATGCACACAAATTATGGAAAACCAGGGGGTCCTTGTTCAAAAGGATAATTCACAAAGAGCCTAACTACCACAAGAGAAGTGCACTCTTCTAGTTTGTTGTGATTTCTGTCGTGGTGGGTTTGGGGTCGAGGTGGGTGACTGACACATGGTAATTGCTCTGAACTGAACTGCAAACAGACATTTTTTCTTTCATTTTTGTTTGAAGAAGCCCGTCGACTCAAGACGCACAAAACGAAGTAGTCTCCAAAATAAGGACTCACCGGCCAGGCAAAACTGAAGGGCAAAACTATCCTGGATTTGTCATTCCTGTTTGTGCTCTTGAAAGAAAACGTATTCCCTCCCAGGACAGGCGTAGATCCCATTCCGAAGCTGCAAGGGCCCGCAGCAGAGACCCGAGATTGGTATTCCTTCAGGCAAACTTTAAAAAATGTATCGCACTCGCTCCGGGAGCATTTTCGATCCGCCGTGCTCCGTGCGCCATCACAACAAGCGCCGCTGTGCAACTCTCCATTCGCGTTGTGCATCGATAAAATCTGCAGCTCGAATTGTCCAGACCCCACTGACACCTGTTGAAGACGCAAGAGTGAGTTAAACTAGCAAAATTACGCACATTTCTGCATTCAAGCTACAATGTCTATGCTATTGCAAAAAAAACTTGCGCGTAAAGACTGCTAATTTGAAATATGACTTTACGCTTGCTAACGCAGGGATAAAACACGAGGTTTGACCATGTAATGTTAGCATAGCCGCGTTTTATTAGTTGACACTTGCCGGGGAAGTAAAATCAAAGCAAGACATCGAAAACTATCCATTGTTTTAGGAAGTAAATGCGAGTACCTTGGTGAAAATGCAGAGTAAAAAGGCGGCCACGACCGAGCCTCGTCTCCAAAACATGCCTACTCCAGTCTGCTGTCGCCTCACGGTTGTTGGTTATTAGTTTTCTGGCCGACACACGGCTCCACTGCTCTCCTCTGATTTAAACATGCACGACAGGGAAAGAGCACTTGAGCAAGCAGAGCGCACGTCCCCGGGTCATAAGACAGCCACCTATTCCACGTTATGTCCCCGTAAAAGTCCCCTCACGCAAACTACCACTGCTGCTAACTCTCCGTCCTCTCGTCTTCCACTTGTTGAGGGAGGAAAAGTTTATTCAGTAGCCATGCGCCAGCCTAGTCCACTGCTTGCTTGCTGACTGACTGACTGCTGGTCCGAAGAGGCGCTCACTGCACAAGTTCAACCAGGAGGGAGTGTCCATGCTGCCTGCAAGCTCCATATTCATGAGAGGGGAGAGGCTGGTCCGCCCCTGAACAACTCAAGGTAATGACATAAACTACTGCAGCTTCTTAGAGACCTTTGTGGTGGAAAATATAACGGTGCATAAACCGTGACCTGCCTACATATTGATAATCATAATCCTTAACAACCCACAGTTTCAACGTGAATGAATTATTGAGAGGCAAGTATCACTTTGCCCACACTTTAAGTCTATTGCATTTCGTTATATGCCCTACTGACCACACATTTCTTTACCCTAGTTAAGATTTATGCCATCTTAAAAATGTTAATAGCTAGTTTTACTGTCCTCTAAATATGTGCAGGTGCTATAAATCATTTGAATTGCAAACTGGACCTAATTTAACAAGGCCAGTATCTGGCTCAAGGGCATTTGGATAAAAAATAAATGCTTGCTATGAGAGGTATCTTGCAATGTAAGCCTTGGAAAAAGCATTTGGATTCCACCAAGAATCTGCATGTTTTTGCAATGATGTGAAATCCATGCATTCACCAATAAAAGTGCCATTGGAGTAGCCTACCGCAGGATCTGACATATACTGTGTTTTTTGTTTTGCACAGAAGCAAAATCCACTATAAAAGTTAACTCAACTCAAAGTCAAAACCACAAATTATGATTAGTTATATTTCCTCCCTAAGTCATTATAGAATTATGGCATTAATTTGCTGTACATTATATTGGACATTTAAGAGTTTATGAACTCAGTTCTGGGCAAAAGGTCTCAAGCAGGTTTTGAAGCAGGGCATACACAAAGAAAGGTGGAGACATGCAGATACAGAGGTACTTGTTTAACTTTTCAGTAGCTTCTTTAACATGAGTTGTATTATTTTGCCTGCCTTCTCTGTCTGTACAGTATTAATATTTAGTTTTGCTTTTTAAAGCAAGGGTGTGAAAATGTACCAATTTACTTTTCCAATGTGTGTGTGTGTGTATATTTACTTTTGTGATACTTCTATAAAAACACAATTTAATAATAATGTTGTAGGTTTTCTACAACATAAGTTATCTAATGTGTAGATATAATATATAATTTTTGATTGATATTAGGCAGTGTCCAGCAGTAATCTGACCAGAACTGAAGAAGTGGCTTGGATGGGCAGTAAAACATATTCGCTCTTACAACTTTTTATCCAGTTGACAGATTAGAATTTTTCTTTTACTGTCTAATGTGTAAGTTATCAACATTTTCTGCAAATACTTTTACTTGGGTAATATTACTGAAGTAACAATAGAGTTACAATCCTATGCTCTACCACCTTTTATCAAATCTGCATCAACATAATATTTGCTTGAATTGACCATTTCCCCGTGTTACTGCTTAAATATTTCATGCTATGTATTTAGTAATGAAAGGGTTGACAAATTGCTAAATTGTGTTATTGCCCCAGTATCCTCTTTGGCCGACTCCTGTGTCGAAGGCCAAATTGTGACCAGGTGTATCAGTGCAGGAAGGTAATCTGTTTGGAGATCAGCAGCAGCCCATAGACATCCATCAGACGCGGGACGGGAACCCAGCGCCCTGTGGTTAGTGATTTGTGTGCACCAATTACACAGGTCACTCAATGGGTCAATCAAGGGAACACAGTTGGAGCTCCAGCACGACCAGAGCAGCCACATCAATGAGTAACTATGTAATGTTTCACCATCTCCTTTTATAGCAGTCTATGCTCTTGTCACATGACTGTGCAGCCATGGTGATAAGAAAAACACTGGTTTACAAAGAAATCTCCTCTTTTTCATTGACTGAACAGATTTTTATCTTATGTGACAGATGTGACCAGTAGCTTCGGCAAACCCAATTTAATGGCTGTAGGTAAAAGTGGTGTATGTCTATTTAACGTGATTTAGATATGCAAAATGAATGTCAAATGTTTTGTTAACTGATTATAAACAAATATGATGATGTAATAAGCTTGTTGAATCCATGTTATAAATCCATAATTACCAATCCAAATTTAAATAACCCAATTGGATGGAAGCTATACAGCCAATAATGCATTCTGTTTCATTGTTTATTTTACATCAGGATCAACAAAAATCAAGTGTTGTCATAAAATTATTAACAGAGGGTTATGAACAGTGCAGATGTTAATGCAGCAATAAACTAGACTATTTCTGGTCTGGACACGTCAGTTCTAAACCAGTACTACACCAGGTCTAAACATTGGAATGACTGAAGTAAGTCAAATCCAGGGCAAACTTGATCCACCTACCTTTACATAGTATTTTGCATATTGCACGTTTTACTTAGCTCTCGATCACAAGTCTTGTTTCTCTATCTTCAATCACTGTCAGAGCTCAGATGGTGCATTTCCTGTGGTTGAACTTCAAGATGAAAGCTGCAGCCGTCTCTGGTCAGCGCTGCCAAACTGATAGACATCTCAGGTTACAGGCCTCATTCAAATGCTCTTTCTGGGTAATTAGGGTTAATTGGAGAAGTTTTTAACCCTAGGGAACATTTTCTTTCCCCTGAAAGGAACTAAATTTGGGTCCAACGATCGTAGGTCTGGACAGCGGTGCAGCGATGGTGGGATCCTGTTTGCACGATATGGGCCTTTGACCTGCCCAGAAGTGTCAAGTGAAGTACTTCGAGGTAGAAATAATGGAATTAGCAAAGGTGCAAATTCTTCTTAAGCAGGCTGTAGTTTCTGTCTCTTATTAACCTACATGCAAGGTGCTCAAAGTTTGAGGGAAGCAGGTCAAAACTCCCTCAATTAGCTGCCCCAAGCTATAGGGCAACTAAGGCAATGGTATGTTTTGGCGTGCACTGAGTATGGTTAAAATTCATTGCAAATTGTCTACTAGTTCCTTGCATAAAATGTAATTCTTGTTGAAATTACAATAACTTACTTTTTTGTCATAATAACTAAGTAATAAGTAATGAGCGGAGTTGTCTAACTAACCACTGAATCCGTAAACTTGACTGACTGAAGGTGATTTTGGACCTTACTATTACCACACTGAAAAAATGTACTTTTACCTTACAATATAAAGTTTTAGTATTATGTTTATTGTGGGAAAAGCTTGCAATTTGTCACCATGACCAAACAACAGTCTTTAATAAAATCAGACTTTCTACAGTAAAGTTAATGTGACATAAATAGCCAGAGAATAAAACCGCTCATTTAGGGCTTTTCTTCTTTTTTAGTTCTTATGATTATGTGGCTGTAAGGTGAATTATCACTCAGACTATGAAATTATTTTGATATCCCTACTTGTACTTGTCTAAACTAAGGAGTAACTAATATGCACTACATGTATAGCATGTTTACTTTGTGTTATTTCTTAAGGTGAACTGTGATATTGACGGCCGAAACCCCATTGGTCGATCCATTTCCTCGTAGCGCTACTGTCATGTGACTAATAGGTGTCTACAGCGCAGCGTGGTGTGCAGTCGTCATGGAGCAGAGACAGGATTTCTCCTCTGAGGCCACAGTGCTAATCTCCTGCAGACTTAATGTGATTATGGTAATGATCACACAAATGACCCCTGGGCTTTGGGGGGATACTTGGTTCACACATAGAACTGCACATAAGGGGCTGCACTAGCTGTGTGCCATTGGTCCAGTATTAGACCTCATGATTTGGATAGTCCTGAACTGCAAATGCCAATGTAATGAACTAATTTAGTATCATTATTAGGGATTGGACAAGATCTTGTGCCACAAAATCTTGTGAAATAAAATTGCAGCTTAAACCTTTAGAATTGTTCACGCATGAGAAAAACTAGTGAGACACACCTCTGGATATGCCGTAGTTCCAGTTACAGTGACAACAAAAAGATTAAATGAAATACAAAAATAGCGAGGACAAAATTATCAACTGGATTAATTTATTCCTTATATGTCAAAGTCTTTCTCAAGGACCCAATCTTGTGTTCTGTTTCATCTTGGGAGAATTGCTTCTCGTCCCACCCCATGTTTAACAACAAAAGCAGTCATTAAACAAGATACTTCCTTGGTTAAATGGCAGATAAACCAGATGCTAAACCAGGACTAAACAAAGATTAAGTCCAGATGAGTCTAGAACAGATTCACTGTAATCCAATAAAGTATAGACTACAGAGGTATGTCTTAACTGGCAATATAGTACCAACCTAGTTCTAAAATGTGCTAAATAAATAACATAATTACATAACCAAGCAGTGGTTTATGTGACACTGTTACAAAATTAAAACTGTAATATTTCCTGTGAAGAGTCCATCACCTGGTTGTCTCCATGACGCTGTTTTTGCTAGGCCTAGGATGTTCCACAGTATGGCATTAACTTGTTTATCTTCATAGAGATAAATTACCAGTCAGATATGTGTTTTCAGTGTTTGTTTTGAACAGTAAAAACACCTGTAATTGAAATGCAAGATTGATATATTTAATGTCATAGTGGTGAACATTCCGGCTAAACACTAGCATCATGGACACAAGCAGGTGACCGGCCTTCCACCAGAAAAGTTACATAGTGCAGCTTTAAATCATTATTTCAGATCTGAAGACCCTAAGGAAAAGTGTATGTTCCACCATGTGAACCACTCCGGTCTATAGGATCCCTGTGTCTCGACTGAGGATGGGGTGAATGACCAAATGAATTCCACAGCAGCAACAAAAGAGCCATGAGAGAGGTGGGTATCTTTTGTTGTCTGACACTCAATGCCGTATTCCAATCCAATTACCTCAGCCCACCGCCAGCCCTCCTATCAGCGCTGCATGGCATTGTAGCTCCCATGAATTCAGCCAGAACCCCTAACAAGAGTGGATTAGTTGCTTGGTGAGTGCTCCCGTCCCGCCTACCTTGACTAAAATATGTGGTGCGCTCCTCCTAAAAATGTTTTTCAGAGGTCAGTCTTAACTTTTTATCAAATTATTTTCTGTGTCTCAATCCTGAGTCCCGCCTAACTTTTGACTAAAATTATTTTCTGTGCTCTCAATGTGATGACACTGTTGCCTCATTATAAAATGTTTTTCAATGTGGACTTTTTATCAAATTATTTTCTGTGTCTCAATGTCAAAGAGCTGAGTAACTTCCCCTTGCATTCTTGAATGTCTCAATGTGATGACACTGTTGCCTCAATATGAACTCCCTTGTGGACAGTCAACATAAAAAGAATGGGACTCATCATGAGTTTCAGTTAGAGAAAGGTGAATGGACAACGGGAAACAGTGTTATCGTTTTATCAAAATGACATATATTTGTCCTGTGGGAGAGGGCAGGGGGACAATTGTGGTCTAAGAATTTAATAGAATACAGTCACTTAATGATCAAATGTAGCTGTAAAAAGCCCATACTTGGTCAGAGGGACTGTCCTGTACTTACAGGAGAATTTACAGATTTCCTGCATTTCCCAATGAAAGTGAAGAAGGTGTCAGTAGAGGAGGCACATCTGAGTGGTTCTGCTGTGGAGAGGTCGACGTCTTTGTAGTTTAAAGTTTGGACTGTTTGGATATATCACTGTGTTTATGGGAGCTGCTTTTAGAAACGTGTTACAGATGGTATCAGCCGATGGGATGGGGTAAATATTATTTCCCTCTGCTAAAGTAACCCAGTTTCTTAGTTTCAACATTTATCTCAACGAGCGTCCTGTGAGGTGATGGTATTTGGATGTGGGAGTAAGTACCTCAGTGTGGTCTGTGCATAAGGCATCCAGCTATGTGAGGTTAAGTATAAAGTGGATTATAAGGGGAAGGTTAGGAGCAGAGGTTTTCATTTTCATCGGTTCAAAGTGGGCCTAATTGCTGCGGTGATGTTTTGGCTGACTCATTTATGTCAAGTTTGTTTAAGCTGGGTCTCTAAATGTTTCGACCTCCCGAGGGGTTGTGGGGCATAAAAATTATATTTGTTCTAGATTGGATAAATAAGGGACCTCAGGAATGTGTCACTGATTTGGAAAAGAAAAAAGCCCAAATTCTCAATGCCATAGTTAGAAAATAGCTAAATAAAGTTTGGGAAACTGAAACAAAGTTGTTGGCATTGGCATCATGAGATGGTAACAGCGTCCCTAAGTTATTGGTCACTACGGTGATTTACTGTGTGAATTTGCACATTTAGCCTAGATTTATACGTGGGTATTTAATGCCTTTTCTGACAAGTCACCTTACCTGTAAAAAACAATATAATAATGTAGCAGTATCTACGCTCATTATAAGGAAACAAGATGAGGTAGAGGACGATTACCCTGGTTCATAGTGTCCTTTCAGGTATTATCCACCAAAGTGCCCCAAATTGAGTACATTGGACATTATTGCCCTACATTTGTCTTCTATTATATAACAGAAATGCTAAATGACCTGACTCTGGTATAAACAGAATCAGGTTAGCCACAACTGCAGGTCCTGCCATAATTCATTTTGTGCCGCTGAAATGTGGAGAGGTGAAGTTCATTGTAACAGCGCAGTGTCAGACCATCACCTCTCTAATGTATCCACTTAAGACAATTTAGAGTCACAAATGTCCATGGGACTTAAATGGGACAGGTGCACTCCACATATGACTAGCATAATAAACTTACAATCCACAGCCTGTCCACACACTTCTCTCTGCTCTTCTTTCAAATGCACATCATCTTGAGAGTGTTGAGAGCGGATGATACCTGGTTCATGTGAAGGAGCATGGGTCTGTGTGTGTCCTGGGCCGTGGGTCTGAGGAGCTGTTTGATCCTCTGCAGGAGAGAGGCCGCGAAGGGCTGCAGTCACTGAAACAAATGAGATTATCCCTGATTATGGCCACCGCCCGGGCCTCACCAGCACAGCAGCTCTACCTGGATAACACAATTCCAGGTCTGATCTCCAAATCACATGACTCAAACCTGGTTTAGTTCTGGTTTAGCCCATGGGGTGTCCTGATTTAGTCCCATTGTGTGGTTGTGGTTTAATCCTGGTTTTGTCCTGGTGTAAACCTGATTTTGTCCTGGGTTTCATGGGTTTCTTGTTTATAGTATAGTTTATACTTTTCCCTATTCAAAAGATATTATATTTTGTTTTGTTTTGAATTATTAATTGCTATGAGAACTTTGCAAAATTTTCATCACTCTGAAACTTAGCTCGTAGCCTTACTCTTGCATTAAAAAATACTTAAAACTGGAGGAATGTGTTTTTCCACTGTTTTAATGAGTCCATTTCAGTTGCGTGATATAAATGAGTAAAATAAATTAGTATATTGTATAGCATATTTGTATACCTCAAAACAGAATCAACCAAAAAGGTGTACGATGAAGCTGTGAATTATTATGCTTTCACTTTTTACAGCTTCATACCTCCCTTCAATACTTTTGTTATTACAGTTACATTATACATGCACTTGTAATTTCCTGGATTCTGGTTCAGAGAGTTCTCCATTCACTCTTGGTCTAGTATTGTTTTCTCTTATTCAGTGAGGTGTTATACATCTCTTGTGTTTTGTAATTCACATTTTGTTTTTTATCTTTTGGGTGTGATACCCAAAATGCATTTCTTGGTGTGAAAAGATGGCTAATCCTTGGCTCAAATCATTAACTAATTAGTTCATGTTTCCAGGAGGATCCAGGTCTGCGTGAGGCATAGTCCCAGAGGTGTGACCCCAGGAGCAGTGAGCCAGAACAGGGCAGAGGAGCAGGATATTGGCGCTTGCTGGAGGTGAGAGTGGTTAATTACCTGGACTTCCTATCTGAAGGAGGAGGCACAGATAAAACGCTTCCTCTCTTTTGTTCCTCAATCACAGCCACATGCGGATTAGATAAAGGAAAACAGGGATGTCTATTTCAACTAATGGTGAGCTCTATGTAAGACAGTAGCAGTCATTATCGCCTTTGACATACCAAAATCTTATCAGGTCTACAGTAGCCAGCTCAAGGTGTTACATCAGATTTTCCATACTAACAAATTTACTATTTATACTTAAGCAAAGCAGACAGTAAACAAATGAGGAATTGTGTACTCAAACAAAACTAGATGCATACAGTAGGGGTGGCCAACATAGAAAAAAATGAATACCTTTATATTTGTTTACAGCAGACGTGCCCAAACTGTGGCCCGGGGGCCAAATGAAGCCCTTAGACCAATTTTTCTTGGCCCTCAAGCTTCCAGGTGAATAGGCCAATTCACTTTATTACCTTAAACAGTACTTTTTACTGTAGATTTCTGAAAATCTACTTTAACCCTTTAGCATCGGGTGCTATCGTCACCGATTTGTTTGTGGACTTTTTTATTACTGTAATTCTGCAACCAATTGTGCTCTCATGTAAATTCAAACGGCATCTCAAAGCAGAGGTACAAGGCTCTTTAGACATTTTACCGTCATTACGGTAATCTGCCTCTGTTGTCCCCGTCGAAGATGATGAATGAGAGTGTAGGAGCTGCAGGGATTTTCCCAGTCGCTTGTTTAGTGCGTCAAATAAAAAATATGAATGGATATGTAAAAGAGAGGTAGTTGTGTGAATAAATGCAGTATATTCTGATACTTCCTTTAATATGTTTTTTATGGATACAAAAAGAATAAAAGTCTAGGTGAGCTGTACTGGTCTATAGTGTGCTCAGTCCTTAAAGGGTTAACAAGCCCATATCGAATATTTAATGGTCCCACTGAGGATGTAAGCATGAATAAAGGTCTAGTGGTTCAGTCTAACTTGTAATAATAGCGCAGATTTGAAGTATTCACTGTATTGGTGACCAGTCTATGGGCCTCAATCGGCCCCTCAGCTTTGTTTGTGTTTTTGCATGTGGCCCTTAATGAGAAAAGTTTGGACACCCCTGTTTTACAGTATACCAATATCAATAATCAAAAGACATTTTTACAATTCACCAGAAATGTGCTAAAATACAGTATGTATTTAAATGTATTGACTGAGGTTTATAGCTGGCAATTCTGAAAGGATATTAAAATGACAAAACTGATATCACTTTTTACCCTTATTTAGGAGATTATTGCATGTTTTTTGCAGCATTTGAGGTACAATGAGCAACTTTTACAATGCTATCAATATTTCACTATAGTGTACACCCATATGATCAACAACCCTAATATATGCTAAAAACAAATAATGCTTTTAAAATATGGGGTTTAATGTATTATTCCTTTGCAACTCAGGAAATAATAAATGATACTTGGTAAAACAAGAAGATTTGCATATTTATAATTTTGCTATTACAGTGCTCAAT
This sequence comes from Periophthalmus modestus, assembly GCA_019594935.1. Classification (NCBI taxonomy): domain Eukaryota; kingdom Metazoa; phylum Chordata; class Actinopteri; order Gobiiformes; family Gobiidae; genus Periophthalmus; species Periophthalmus modestus. The sequence continues at coordinate 24,616,434 of JAIEZT010000441.1, forward strand.
ACCTCAAACAATGTTATCTTTTTAGGTGTAAAGATAGAGATACAATTGGTCCTTTTTAGTCTAGATGTGAATGCATCAAAATAAATACATTTCTGAAAGTGTGGGTTTTAAAGGTTATAATTTCCATAACATTAAGCCCCATTGGCAGAATGGTACATTTTTTTTGATAAATGCCATTGTGTGGACAGTGCATGAGGTCATCTTTAAATCAGGGCTGAGAAATGTGACTTATCTTTTGAAAGGCTTTCGATATCCTCATATTTATTCTATTTAGAGATGCCCTTTAAATGCACTGTATTGTATTTGTGTCTCTGTGGAGTGTGACTGGAAATAGAAAAGACCTCTTACTTTGAACATTGCTTGTTTAAGCCTCATTTGTGGAGGCAGCATGCTGTCATACTAGTGTTAATTACGTTGCTGTTTGTTTATTATTAATACCCATGTGTCAATAGAGAGACTGTTGATCCCTATATTATTAGAGAGATATATCAGATGAGAGACAACAATAAACTAATTGTTGCTAATGTGGTGTTGACATTTCTAAGTTGAACTTTTTATATTATATTATACCTATTATTATATATTGTTATATATGTGATTTTCTTCTTCAATTTGGCCATAAGAGGGCATATGAGAAGCTGGAAACGAAAACTGTGTGATTTAAAGACCTATTATGCAAGATAGACATTTTTGAGCTTTTAACCATATTATAATTCTCATTTACACACTCAGCGTTGTATTCGGAGTGATTAGTGCATGTTTTGAGTATCTTTATACTCCTGTTTTCAAGATGTCGTTGCTTCGATACTCCGGTTTTCACTGCCATCTGCATGCCCTCTGATCTTTACTCACTTCGTTCTCCAATTTCATTTTGTCATAGTCATGATAAACATAGAATTTGGCAGCAACGCATAGCCATTTTGGCACAAATGAAAAATAATCCGCTGCTTACAAGCAGCATGGTCTGGCAGAAGGGCACTTTGTTGCAGTGATGTTTGTGGCAACGTCGATTTAGTTTGGGAAGGAGTGTATTCCAGCGTTATGGGTCTATCCCATAACATCTAGGGCCTTAAACATGTTGAGAGACATGGGTGTTATGGGTGCCAATCAATATGACTCCTCACACCCTCACAACCACCTGGTAACATTTGAAAAAACAAAGGTAGAGGAGAGATTCCATCCTATGTGGGCTGAAATACCAGGTGTCCACAAAACCATTCAAATTGTCTCTTCTAAGTTCAAATGTCCAGGGAAATGTGATGTCTGAGCTGCCCTGGGACAGCCCTGCCAGCCTTGAAGGAAAATATTGACACTGGCAGAGTCCTGACGTCCCTCGCACCATGACGTAGCGCTTTTTCCATGACACATTTGATGATTGCTTCCAAATGGACCTGTCAGTTTTAATAAGGACAACCCAAGCATTTCACTTTCCTCTAAACTAAACAAAATTGGGCTGTCTTTCCCAGTCCCACACACACACTTACAGTCCATATAAGTTTAAATATGTGTGATCATGCTCCAGGAATGAACCATTTGAGATAAAACAGGCATTTGCAAGCTGATGTATGTTTTCATGGTCAATCCTTCTCACTCCAGAACAAGGCAGTTTGGAAATGATGTTGTTTTTGCAAGTTTGCAGACAGACAGCCATAATGTTATTTCAGGAAACCATGTGTAAGGTTTAGATATGACAGTAGAGATGAATAAGTGGTGTTAGGAAGTGTAAAATTAAACAAAACTTAGCAGTACTTAAATGTGTTTTAGCTCACATTTCTCCCAAAGCACTGGATCAAAGTCGTTTTGGTTAAGAATTTACAATAATAAACCTATTTCTGGTGATATTCTGTTAGTCCATTAGGTTACACTGTGTCAACTAACAAAGGACGAAGGACCTATAGAAAGTTAAGTTAAAGTTACAATTAATATAGCCCTTAAACCCAATTTAGACAGTTTTTTGTCAGGCTTAAATTGGGAATAGATTAGATTGCATGCACAAGGTTAAACGGAAGGCAAGCAACCATAAAACTAATTTTGTAAGAATTTGCTCTTTAAAAGTGGAAGTCAGTTCAATATCCCAGAATGGTCTTTTTCACTGAACCATGTCAACTACCTGTTAATGTTAAACTAATGAGGCTATTTTCAGTCCAAATTGTGCTGTTTAAATCCAGGGCTCAGTCTCTACACGACTGCAGTATGTTTTGGCTTCAAGCGTTAAAATGCACTTGAGCATTAAGGAAACTGAGACAATTTGGCGTGTTTATTTTACACAAGTGTGCTACAAATGAAGTGGCACGTCAACATCTTTTATTTGTTCAATGTGACCTGCTTAACTGGTTGTTTTAATGGAGATGTTTTTGTGTTGCCTGAAATGTTCCATAGTGTGGTATTAAGCTATCTTCGTAGAGACAAGCAGATGATTCCACCAGACCAGGTTGCAGGTTGGATCTTGAGATGACCATGCTCATAGTAAAAATGCATGGTTTTCAAGGTCATTTTTAGCAATAAAACCTATAATAGAATAAATGCAATACAGATAAGTTTAATGCCAAACTATGGAACAAAGCGGGCAAAGCAATAACATCTCTATGGAGACAAGCACATGGTGGATGGTCAACCAGGGAAGTTACATTCAGCACATTATAAGATACGAGGAAAAAGAGCTGCTTTTACAAGAGCATTTCCTCCACTGTGAGATCAATAAAGTTATATTTTACTGGATAAAACCATTAAGAAAATAATGTAATACCATATATCAGCATGCATGTTTGGAGCTAGTGATGGATTGTAAAATGGGTTTAATAAAGTTATATTTATGGCTTTACTCTGGCACAAACCACTCGTAGATATAGTTTATGAATGATAATGGGTCTGCCAAGAATCACTTCACTACTAGACTAATGTAAACTGAATTTAAGGCTTGATATTAAGGGGAATGCTTACTGGTATTTTGTGGTAGAATATGGATCATTATACACGTTCAAACGGTCCTATGCACTTATATTCAAATGAAAAATGTTATTATGTGATACGGAAGAAATTATTTATATTATACTGGTAAATGCAGACCTCTCTCAAAAAGTGGCACTGTTTTATATTGGCAAAGTGAAGATTATATAGTTAGGGTATAAAAGCTTTACTGTTGAAAGCATTTTATAACATGATCCGGTATGCAAACAGCGGCAAACTATAGGTATCCACACATAATAAGTCATGTCTAATCTATTTTATTGGTCGGCCCATGCTTGTGATAACACATGGAAAAAACTGTCATGTGATCCAGCCATCCCGATCAACCCGACTGACCCCAAAGTAAATATTCAGTCTAAAAACTTGAACAGAATGAAAGTTTTGAAAGAAAAGAGAGAAATCTATTTGATCTTAGATGACAGATTTCATATTTTTGTTACGAATAAGAAGCTAAACCATGTCAGTCTTCTGTCATTAGCTGCAGTGTTACTGAGGCAATGGTAAACCTCAGTATGTACGACTGCACTGCGGCTTAATACGCAACAGGAGTATTTTATGGCCATGTATTTTCTTGTTGGCCGTGACTCTTAAAATGCTGTGTGAAGTCGTCATAAAACTGTGAGAGAAGCAATACTTTCCACAGGGCCTGATGAGAAATGGCATGTAGCATTGCATGTGTTAGTATCATATGTTAGTATCATACAAACATCACATCATTTCTGTCACTGTGAGAATGTTTTTTTGTTTTTTGGCGTGGTTGAAAATATTTTGTCTTTTGTGGTGATTTTTTTGTATGTACAGCTGAAAATACTTGGGATAGAGTTGTGGGGACTTAAAGCAAAACAACTGTCAGTTATATTCAGTGTTGTAGTTTTTCTTCCTTAGAAATATGGGTAAATGTTAATATACTCCTATTGCATAACTTATGAGTAAATGTTCTGTAAAACTTTCCTGTTGTCACATGTTAAACTTTTGAATTTTTAATACAAGATCTCATGATTGTCCAAATATAAAAACTGGCTGCACTAGAACTGAAATGGAGAAAAAATAGTAATTTTGCTTCCCCAAAATGGAAAATATATCAAGGACCTGCAAAACTGGATACATTGGTGCCACTAATGCAATTTAATAATCTGGTGATAAACATTTATACTCATACCTGCTCCTGTTTTTAATGTTTTAAATGGACTTATGTAGTTGTTTGTTTGTTTGTTTTTTTTGTTACATTTTTTCTGTATTTGAACAGGGCGCCCATTAAAAGGAGATATTATAATAGTGTTTAAGTATTAACTCATTCTTTCTATAGAAGTACCATTGAAATATACAGATCAGACTCATTTGCTTTGTAACAACATAATATAATTGAATGGGAATAGGTGGCATAAGGCGAAAAATGTAATATATTTATTTGGGGTGAATATTTCATTTTTTAAGTCCATGAATCAGTAGTGACTCACTTTTAGATGAAGCTAACTTTCCCACTCGGTGCGTCATGTGAACTGACTTACATGGCAGAATAGTGCTGCAGGACACGGGGTATTTTTAGCTGTACTCTCTGCAGGTTGCATACACCAAATGATATAGGTGTGACTGCATTACTGTAACTGACCCTAACAGTATGCCACGCTAAAACAAGCCTCCAGTCTCTCCTCTATCTCTGTCTCCTTTCTCTCTTTCTCACACTCTCTTTCTGTCCCCTCTCTACTTTCTTTCCCCCATCCAGTGTTCTTATTCTCTCCCCCTCTCTGTTTTTTTTTACTTCCTCTTTCTTTTCTTCCTCCTCTCTGTCTCTCTCTTCCTCTCTCTCTTCCTGCTATCCCCTATGTATTTACCTCCCTCTTTCCCTCTCTCTATCTGTTTGTTGTCTCTCTATCACTCCCTTTCTCTCTCCCCGGTAACTCCTATCTATTTACCTCTCTATCTCCTTTTCTAACCTCCCTCTCTCATCTCTCTCTTTTTTCTTTATCTTTATATTTTGTCTCTCTTCTTTACCTCATGCTCTGTCTCTCCTTCCCCTTCTACCTCCCTCCCCCTTCCTCCTTCTTTTACTTTCTCTCTCCCTCCCACTTTCTCTCCATCTTTTTATCTCTCTTCTCTCCCTCTTTCTCTCTCTCCCTGCAACCTCTCTCCCTCTTTCATTTTCTCACTCCTCTCTACCTCTCTATCTCTTTTCCTCTCTCCTTACCCTCTATTTCTCTTACCTCTTCATCTTGCTTTCTTACCTCCCTCTCTCATCCATCTCTCTCCCCCTTTTTCTCCATCTCTTTTTGTCTCTACCCTCCATCTTTCTCTCTCTCCTTTACCTTGCTATCGCCCTCGCTCTTCCTCCCGCTCTTTTTCCTCTCTTTCTTTCTTTCTTTCTTTCTTTCTCCCACTCTTCCCTTCTCTCTGTCTCTCTCCCATAGAGTTCAGGTCAGGGGGATGATAGCGCTGCATGGTTGGCGCAGACACAAGGCTTTGAAGAAGTGTCAGATTGCACCAAATTGGCATGTGTGCCCAGTTCTGTCCTGTTGTGGTTGCTTCATGCTAAACGGTCCACAACAACAAAGCAAAGTGCTCTCATTAAACGCAAACAAGACAAGAAAATGGGCAGGAATCACACGCACGGTGAGATATATTGAGATAAAACATGGCACTGGTATGTGCGTTGTTGGTAACTTTCTCAAATGAAAAGAGGCAGTTGGACTGAATAGTGTTTGGTGGGAGAGTGGAGCTGGGGGTTTTGTGAATGTTTGACTGAAGAGCAGGCTGAGCTGTTCTGTGGCTCTACAACAGAATTAATGTGTTTTTAATGAAGTGCAGGTGCCTGTGTTTGAATATCGAAGTGATGCTGAGTGGGACTGTGAGAGTGCTGTAGGCTGCACTGTAAAAAAGTCTAGGATAGGTAAATCGCGTAACCTTTTTGGTAGAAGCTCTGCCATCTGCTTGTTTCTTGTCTCCTTGCCTGGAATATTACACAGTATGACTTTTTATACTTTGTGTCTTATACTTTGTGCATACAGGCAGGTGAGAGACACCCCCATGCTAAGTTGTCGATCTGTGAAGAGGCAATGTCGTCATCTTAAATCTATCAATGGGAGTCGATTTAAATAGTTATATGTAAAAGATGAATGAGTTTGAGATATTCCAGATGATTTTAATATTTTGGCGATTTCCCACATTTTCTAAGTTCTTGGTCTAAAAAAAGATACAGCATACTGGTATAGTAAAAAATACATTTTGCTTTTTATAATATCTTCAAAATAGAAGAGTTACTAGTGCATGTTAAGATATTTATCTTCCAAACTATATTTAAGTGAACTTATTCAAAGAAGGGTTGCCTGACCCTTGTCTCAGCAGAAAACTGGGGAGAAACCTCTATTATGTTATACTTTTTTATGTTATCTACCACAGAAGTACAATTATCCATCTTACCCTTCTTCTCCCAATTTGTACAAGCTCATTAATGATAATTAGACAGTGATTTCTATTACCATTATATCATATTCTTTTTGCAGTAGAGTGTTCTGACACGATGCTGTCTGTCTGTCACTGGCGCGGTCCACTCGTGTTGAAAGAGAGTGGTCCGCTGGCAGGTCTCAGAGGGGCTCTGTATCCAAAAACAGGCCCAGTGTTTCCATAGTGCACTGACAGACTCACTAACTTTGTTTATGATAGCAGCTAAACAAAAACAATCTGCTAACCAAAGAATCCCAAGCTTGTTTTAATTATTTTTATTTGATAATGTTTGTCACTGTGACCTAATGTTGAATTCCTTGGTGCATTTTAATGTGGTGAACAAGATGGCTCCTCTCCTCTCCCCATGCACTGTCATGTATATAAATCAACTGTTAAAAAAAGAGTGTGATCTTTCATGCACTTTTGACATTCCTATGGGCTCAGTCTTGGGAAATAATTCTTACTGCAATGCGGGCATGTTATTTAAAGACTGATAGTGAAAGTTGAAGTTAGCACAGTAGGTTGCAAACAATTCCAAATTGCAATTTAAATTGGTACAATTATCAAACCACAAAGTCTACAATTATTGTGGTAATAGAATGCCCACTCTAAACAACAAAATGTGCCAACATAAAAATAAAACTGCTAACTCTTCAGTTTTTAGAGTTTTTTTTCAGTCTTCTCCCTAATGTTAATCCTCCTGCAGTTGTTTACAATGTGGGTTCAGGATTCCACATTTTATATTTAAATTACAAAAAACTAGAATCCGTATGTGCATGGGTTGTTGGGTTGTTGGCTTGTATAAATCCTATAACCCTGCACTTTAGACCTCTACAAACATGTTCTGAAATACATAGACTATTATTCTTGTAGCAGTTAAAATTGCTGAACTTGTCTGAAAAATTACAATTCTTTCCATTTTTTCCCCAAAATCTTTTAGTGAAGTTGATTAGACAAACCACAGCATTCCTCATCAACAATAATAATAACCAGCCATGCACAAATAAATTAGTGATCAAAACATTTAACCTTTGCAGCTAAGCATCTCTTTGCCCAACTTTTGAAAGAAACCTCCCATATTAATTCTGGCTCAATTAATACGGAGCACATTCACGTTAACCAGCAATCATTACGCCCCAGTGATCTAAAGGCCATTGTCACACAGGCACTTGAAGTAGGGCTTTTGTGCATTAGAAGAATGGGGAGAAGTGACCCCCGGCGGAGAGGGAAGGAGCAGACTCGGACCAGACCAGGCTGCTCTCAACAGTCCCGGGCTAAAGTTTCAGACCCAAGTGGCCGTGAGTGTCGCTGAGTGATGGGTGCAGAGGGGAGAGAGAGGAAAGGCCGAACCCAATAGCTTTGATGAATGAAAGAAAACACGGAGATGGCCCTGACTATAGCCTGTAGAGCTGTGACTAAGCAGCTTGTAATGCGTGTATATTAGCTTCCAGTGCTTCTACAGTATTTAGTATTTAGTCTATGCAAGACATGTCCAAAGAAGCAAAGGGTCAGTAGTGGCACTGGGAGAGATGTTGTATGGACTGAAGCTTAAAGAGCCCATGTAACGCTATTTCCTTATCTATGTTATTTTGTTGTTTCCTCATGAAAAACATACCACAAACAACATAAGTTGTATTTTGTTTCATTCACACATGTTTAACACACAAACCCTGTATAGTTAGGCTGAGTGCTTCTCTCAGACAGAAAACAGTCTTCCATCCTGTTATATCATGTGTTAATACAGGAAGTGCTCCCCTGTGTTTTTTCAGCCTTGAAATTGCCAATCTTTAATAAGCAAAAGGTAAAAGGTCGCTATTAACTTGAAAACTACCACTACATGACATCACAAGGTGGAATAGAGCATTTCAATCTTGGAGATGTAGACAGACTCATAATCCAGGATTACTCAAATGTATTAATGAAAGAAAACACAACTCCAGCTATGTTTTTGAGGAGGTAACACATTAAAACATGGCTTTAGGCTTATAAGAGAATTTTGCATAATATAGGACCTTTAAATATTAAAATGCATTGCTCTTTGGTAGACCTGTTAGGATATGTTTGTCTGACCTGAGGATTTAATAGCAGTTTTATATTCATTTCGTAGATATTCTATTAAGAGTTGTACCTTTTGCCATTTTTATTTTGTTCATATGAAGAATGCGACTGAAGAGGTAGTTTTCCACATATTATGGAGTTAATAAATAATGACTACATTGGAACACTTTGTCAAAACTGCAAAAACTATATATAAAATATATAATTATTATATATATATATATATATTATATATATATATATATATATATATATATATATATATATATATATATATATATATATATATATATATATATATATATATATATATATATATATATATATATATATATATATACACACACACACAATATATATATATATATATATATATATATATATATATATATATATATATATATATATATATATATATATATATATATATATATATATATATATATATATATATATACATATATATTACACACACATATATACATATATATTGATGTTTTTATTATTATTTGCTACTCATGCCGAGGGCAGCTGTCTCAAAAGTACCAACACTTATCATTATTTGAGGCATTGTTTTGAACTAGGAACCCTCCACTAAAGACCCGCTGTCTGTCTGAACCTCCTAGTCTAACCCTTAGCTCTTCAGTACCTCCAGAGAGCAGAGTGCCTCATGTATCGGGTTCTCTCCTGTCACTCAGCACTTTGTTCAGAGCATCAGTGACACCACGGCAGACAACTAGACAGACTTGACAATGACAGTGATTTTTGGAGAGGGCAAAGGTGAGACTTCTGGGGTCGCAATCTGGTGACCCCCTATGAAATAAATGCCAAATCTGTCAATACACAAATTGCATAGCCCCCATTCACTTTTTGACATTTGCCATATATGTTTTTATTGTCCTATAGAATGCTGATTTAGGATGGTACTGAGTGGAACTGACTTCAACTTTAAAAACAATATATATTTTTATTCTTTTCAAATACTGTATTTTGTATTATTATTTTCTATTATTAATTTTTAAATAATTAATACAATTGTGAAATATCTGACTTCTATTGTGAATTAAATTTTGTTTTACAAAGCTATTACGTTCTATTGAAAATACTCATTCAGATAATTCAGTAATCAAAAAGGCATTAAAATATTTCAGTTATTATTTTGTTTATTATTTATTTAACACAAAATAAAATACTTATTTATTTAGTAATTACCTAAAAAGATAATTAAGCATAGACTTCAGTACAGATGAAGCGCGCACATAGTTGTGAGTTTTAGAAGCCTTGCATAGTAAAAATGACTTTTCACTAAACCCATTAGCACCCATATATTATCCACAGTCTGGTCATTTTCTCCTGTCTGCTTCTCCAAATTGAGGCTCTGCAAACAAGTACTTAGTGTACCTTGTGTACTCTCACATAAACCTGCTTATTCTAAATGAGGGACTATAAAGAAAACCACTATTATTCTCTCATAGTGTTTTTGATAATGCACTGCCATAGCATAGCCATAGCATTTCCCATTACATTCAAGGGTGTGTATATAAATACAGGCATTATTATATTGTCCAATTGTCCATATATTGTTTGCTCTAATACCTCATTTAGTTTACTTTACTGTTATGTTTAGCTACTTAAAGAGATTCAGAGTCAAAGCTTTATTGTCATATGCACACTAAAGAAACATGTTTCCCTGTACAATTAAATTTTTACTTTGCTGCCCACACTGGATGCCAAGAGTAATATATAATTAAATTATATAATACTTTGTTTCCCAGGCTTGGTAAATGATACAGGAGTATAATAGGTCATTGTTAGAGTTGAGACTCTGAGATAAAGAGTTTGGGAATGAGGATTTTAGGATTTCAATGTGTGTTTTGTAACATATTGTACTGAGCTCTAAAATGTAATAATTTGCACTTCAAAGGCTCTGAAAATCTGAATGTCTTTTTGGATTGAAAAGGAAAATAGCTAAGCCTTTTAACTTCACCCTCCGTGTCTGTGGGACATAGATGAGAATGGCAGTGTGATAAAGTGTTGCAGGTTGAGTGGAAGTATTGCTCAATCCAAAAAGCAGATATCAGCTCGTAGTACATAGTTTTATTACCCTTTAGGAACATGCTCAAGGTATTATGTTATCAAACTGAGGAGAAGGAGGGAGCGCACAGACAGCTGAATAAAGGCAACATGAGCAGCTGTGCCAGTGCAAACAGGGAGTCTTTTAAGATTATTTGTGTTCAAAGTTAGGCAGGCCTCACTAACATAATAGCACCATCAAATATGACAGCCGTAAAGCGCGCCTCACATGGACCTGTTTGAACATTGGCACATGCTGTTTAGCTGGAGGAGTCTGCAAGATCTGACAGTTCAGTTGTACTGGATTATGATGGGCAATAAAAGTCATTTTTCTGTTTTTCATCCAAGTTTGCTTTGCCTCTTGCCCAAACGCAAAATCTTGTAAATATTAGTGCAACAATATAAAAAATGACCAGTGAAACATCATTCCAACACTTTCAAGTCAGTGTTGACAAGGTGTGTAGACCACCCAACCAATGTAAGCATCCATGCCAAAAGTTACTGGCATTAAAAAATGGACCTGGCTGGTAGTTTTAGTTGGTGTTCCAGGAGTTGACAGTTGTAATGAATTATGTTGGATCAATAGAAGAATTTACTTTGTTGTTGAAAAGTACAGAGTCATGGCTCCAGATTAGCAGCCATGTCTCTATCAGTCACCCTCAGGGCTGCTGGGGCAACTAAAGTAGCTTACCACCAAGTGTGAAGAATGAGTGAATAATACAATATTAAGTACTTATCTGGGAAGACGTTATAAATCCAGGCATTATTATGTTGTATTCTTGCCTTGTACTATTTGTTTAAGTGACAGTAGTAGCTACATTTTAAGTAAACTGACCGCAATTCCTTACACTACATGACTGCTTTAAGATGTATTAGATATTATAGGTCATTTCTCAGTGCGGTCTTCCTTTTGTGTCTGAGAGGACAGTTCTCAGAGTGGAGGTGCTGGCTGCAGTAGGAGGACCTTTGTTGATACAGCTGATCTCTGTTATTCCAACTGAAATATATGGTCCTGTTTGTTTTTGGAGATAGACCAAACGCTTTGCTCCAAGTTGCAGTGCTGCTCAACATTGACTCAGATTTTAGTTTGTGTGTCAGCAAATTAACCTAATTTTCAGTCTGTGTACATGCAAATTAGGTAAAATAACACTGCTTGAGAACAATTATGGCTGCTGTGGTGATTGTGTTTGACTTTGTAGTGTGAACTTTACCTATACTTTTCTGCGTCTGTCAGAAGTGTTCCCTGAAGCAGTTGAATGGGTGCCATAAAGTGCATAATTTTAGTTGCGTGCAAGAAACTCTGCACACCCATGTGAAGGGTTTCCCCCATACAAGCTCTGAATCAGTGTCAATCAGTATAATACAGCGCTAAGGTGCAAGAACTACTTAAGACGGCATATGTCCAAACTATGGCCTGGAGGCAATATGTAACCCCAGAAATAAATGTTCTTAACTCCCAGACTTTCCGGTCAATTGGCCCAAATTACTATAAGCATCTCTTAACGTTTAGTAATTCTCTACCACCATAACATAACTCAGTACAGTAGCAAACTTTTGGTCCTCAATGAAAACACCAAGCAAAAGGACCATGTTGGTCCTCCTCAGATGGCACGTGCATTAACAGTATTGTAATCTAGTTAAAGTTTTGGAGTTTTCTTTGTCATAATGTTCCCTCATCAAAAACATGCCTGAAGAGCCAACCATGCATGTTGAGTAATCTAGCGATCTCTCCCAGGCACTACTTGAACCATCATTGCTGTTAGCATTACAATTCTGTCCAAAACTCAGCCTATAAGCCTACGCTACTCATGCTCTTGCACAGCAATTTTCCATAAATGTACAAAGCATGATACAAAACAATACACTACAGCTTCACAAACCTGACAGGATTGGATGTGCAATAGTTTCATTAGCCAATGCATGCCGATTGTGATGTGATAACACTTTGAAGAGAGAGTGACTTAGTGCAGACAGCAAAGGGAGGGGGACTCAGAGTGTCAAAAACAAAGCTGAATCTTATTAAACATTTTAATATGTTGTTTTCAGTGAATATAGCATTTACAAGTTAACATGGTGATCTAAATATGGTATGTGTTAGCAAGCAATATAGAAGTGTAATATCCCCTCTTTAATAAATGCATATATTGTTACTTTTAATTGCTATGGGTTTTGCAATATATTCATTGCACCTTGTTAAAATCTTGTTAAACTAGTCCAATGACTCTAAATGTAAATGCATAGGCGTAGTTGCTTGCATCTTAATGTCCACCAGAATACCAACGTTCTGCTGCTTTACAACTCCGGGTGACAAATTGCTTTTTACAGATGCATTCCCATAATGCGGTTTGGACACTTTCAGACAATATTGGAGTCCGGTTTAGCTGCGCTTGGTTGAAGTCATGTATTACCTCAGTGCTGCATGAGGCAATCCACTGTGTGTGTGGAGAGAAGGGGAAGTCCCGTCGTCTGAGCGCTCGGACTGGGTGAGTAATGCGTCCTGGGACTAGGTGGAGCGCTCCCTCCCTCGCACCCCTCTGTCCCAGGCTGGGCTACAGCTGCTCTACATCCATGTACTCGGGGACATATACATGCATATACAATGAGCCGCACTGTACAAGCAAATTAGGGCTGGGACATAGATCACTTTTGATATAACATGATGTATATGAGGATATGAAATTTGGAACATCATGATACCTGTGCACTACAGCTGATTTTTCTCTCAGGACATGTGAGGAGATGGAGACAAAGGACTGCTGCTAATTGCTGCTGCTAAAGCCTACTTAAAGGGGCTATACCCCAGTACAGATATATTGTAAAAGCAGCTCTTTAGAGTCAAAATGAGACTGATGTCTCTTGTGCAATTATGACTTTCCATTCTCTGAGAACAAGGAAATGTGCCATTAGCATGCAAATGTTTGTTATAAAATCATTGTGGTGACCAATTATAATGCTCGGAATGCATTGAGTAACACATTTAAGACAGTAAAAATCAGGTAGATTGCCTTTAAACACTGACTGTGGCGCCTCTGCAGTGGTTACAAACTCAACTAATGAAAGAGATAAGCAGAACTTATAGCTATAACTCAAATAACCCAAATATAAAAGCCAGCATTAAGCAGCCTTTGGCATATTGTCAATTATAACAATATCACAGACTCTTTTATATTTTAAAAAATGCCCAGAAGGCCCGGCCCTAAAGCAAATTCAAGTCTGATTATTTTGACTGGGTTTTTTATTGAAACTTTTTTTGTTTCTCAGAATCATTAAAATATCTGAAAATGTATGCTAGAGCTCCTCATTTTTGTGGATAAATAAATTGCTGTAGATTACTGGAAGCATATTTGTTTTCTGATTTATGTTGGCAGCCTTTGTTTTGTTCGGCATACCACTCTGACATGACAATAAAACTGCAATCACTCCATTATGGTCTCAATAAAACACCAGCTCACTGTCAAAGCTGCTTTTATAACACACTCAATCAAAAATACATATTACGTTAAGAAAACATCCAGTGATGCATTCAGAAGATGGCTGACAAGTATCTAAGTTCCAGTAATTGTTGTAAGCCTGGATTTTGATGGCATTGCACTTTGGACTGCTATGATTGGCTCTACCTTGTCAAGCATGGATAAAAAACTGGACTTATTTTGACCTCAAGAGCTGCTTATACAATATGTCAATATACTGGGGCAAGAAAAAATGTACTCAAATACACCCCCACTGTGCTCCAATTGCCAAAACTCAAATCTAATTTATAAGCACACATAGGGGGTGCATTGCTGTAAACCACTGACTTGAAACTTACACCACCAATCATAAAATGCTGCAAATCCATTTTAATGTACTTCTGCTGTATACATGCCAACAACTGGAAGGTGTTTAAGTGTATTTTAGGTGGAACAATTATATTAACAGCTACCAAAAAACAAAACAAAAAAATCCTGTATGCATGATTTGTACATCCTTAAGACGAGATGCATATTAGAAAGCAAAACAGTTGCAAAGCCCACATTAGCATTGTAAACTTGTACTGTGATTCTGGTGGGCCACAAATCATTTCTTCTCCATAAACAGATGTGATGTTGAACGTCATACAACATACCACATGGTCTGGTGGCCTCTTTTGCAACTATGCTGCAACCCCAGCTCATTATTTAAGAGTATATCCACAGATGCTTTTGGCTATTCAACTATTTGTTTACGCAGAGCATGGAGCGGAAAGCCAATGTTTCCAATATTTTGAGGTACAAACCATGTCCTGTGGGTGTGTGCCTCTTAGGTGTGGTGGCCAGTAGACAGATGGGTTGTGGTTATTGAGGTTAGCCGCCACAGTGTTGGGAAATCTAAGCACAATTATGACCAGAGAAAGTGGTATGAGGTAAATAAAGGCATGATTGATATTGGCTGATATTTTTTGTAGATTTAATGCAATAGAATGGGACATTGTCTCTCTTGTGTTCTTACTCAGGTTTGTTGGTAAGACTGTGGATTTAAAGAAATAATATGAAACATTTTCTTTCTTGTGTGTGCTTGATCATTTTGGTTAGTCTGTATTTTAAACTTTATATAACAATATTAACCTGTAAAACTCTTCTTCGCCTTTTCTTCCTCCTAAGAGTTACTTAGTAGTGTGCTTTTTTTTGTAATGAGACATGGGACTCCACATAGCTTACAACTACTTAGTGATTACACTCCTCCCAATCCATTTTTCCATTATATACACTTGTTACAATAGCACTGATTTCATATCTGATTAATTAGGTAATAAAAACAGCACAGTCCTGTTAATAATTACTTTAAGCTGACAGGTATCAAGATAAGGCAGGAAGGTAATGATTATTGATCAAATCTTGCTGACTCACAATGGAAATGTATTTTAACTTTCACACTTTGGTGCACTTGATTTAACCATAGTCCATTAAAGAGTGAGTGCCCAAAACATGATTTTAACAGACCCAACCTCTCAACCAAACCAATCCTCAAATCTAGGATGACATCTAACATGCATAAAAATGAATTACAGTGCCAAATAATAAAGTAATTGAAGATAACAACAATAAAACAAGTGAATAGTTTACTTTAAATTATCATGCAGTAGCAGCAGATGACAGGGTTGGGATTAGTGGCTCAGTCCAATCTTATAAGTGGTTAAGACAAAATGCCAAAATCAGTAACACCCTTCGATCAGCAGCAGCTTCCCTCCTCTGTAAACCAACTCCACTTGCAACATCCCAGTGGTAAAGCACTAAGTGTAAATTAGACCACGGCCTTGTGTAAGCACATGTTGTTTTAGACCTATTAAAATAATAAATAATAACATTTCACTGCAAGAAAGAAAAATATGCAACCCAAGATTCATAGAAACATCTTGAAAGAGCAGTTTTTGGAAATCAGACACAGTTCATGAGCAAATGCTGAGCACTGGTGAGGGATCTAGCTGCTGACCTCCACCCAGAGGACCCAACCCGCAGACCTCCACCAAAAGGACCCTCACATGACTTACCTCCCTCCACAGGTCCCTAAAAGTAAAAAAAAAAAAAATCAAGTAGTGGCCATGCCAAAAGACCACCAAAGCCCACTGTTTTCAACATAATGTTACAAAAGTTAACATTGTTTTACACTAAAGACAAGCCCAAACCCTTTTCCTAACATTAACCATTACACATTCTTGCCTAATCTTAACCAGACACTGGGCTTAGGGCAACACAGTCATGGACAATCTTCATCTACTTTGCCTTTGCTGTTTATGCCCATGTATATGTACGGCTATGTTGACAATTAAATGTCTGTTTTTTGTTTGTGAAATGTTTTAAACTACTAATTAACTTACACAAGCAGAGTAGAGCAGTTCATTTCAAACTAGAAATGATATATGATGATTGGTGATTAAAAGTTTTTGAAGTGCTTCGCTGTAAACAATTTTAAATTAACTTTGTCACCTTTAATTACCTTTAATAGACAATGAACTAAGGCAACACCTGATAGAATGTGTAATTCAATGGTTTATAAAGTAAACTAATGAAAAATGGTGAGGGACATGTGGGTAGAGGTTAATCCTGGTTGACATCTACAGGGTGGAGGTCTTCTGCCAGACGCTCTTGGAATAGTGAGCGTTTGAACAAAAGTGGAAGTCAAAGTATCATTAAAGGTGAGTAATCCTCATAACATCAGTACTTGTAGTAACTAGTGGCAATAGTGTGCTGTTGAGAGCAGCAGCAGCAGCAACAGTAGTAGTTGTTGTGTTGTAGTAATATTAGTAGTAGTAGTGGTGGTAAAATTTGTGTAAAAGACCCAATGCAGTACAACTAGAACCAGATTGATTAGTTCAAATGTAATTTTCTAACTGATAAATAAATGAAGCTCAATGATTAGTAGTCATTGTACTTCTTAAGCAGTCTTATGTATGTTTCGGAAAGGAAGTGTTTTCACTCTGCACCTACCATCTTAATGTTCAACTGTATATACTGTACTTCTGTATATTATCACAAGATCAGTATCTATAAGCAGTTTGACACTTTCACATACTCACCACATCCTCAGCACCCTGAGCCAAACACAGTATAGAACAAAAATTTAATCAACGAGGGGCCCCAAAGAAAAGAGAAAAAAAATCACTGTAGGCATGTTTAAATTAACCACATTAGCTTTGACATTCACTCCAGAATATGTTAAATATGGGCTGATGTGTGGTACTTTTGGGCTATCAATCACTAAACAAATGACATTATCAGTAAAGTAACTGTCTCTGCTGTTCTAAATCAATCTAAATGGTTTCCTCATTATTATACAGTATTAGACAGATTGTAAGTTTATTTAGTTCTATCTCATATAATATTGCTATGGGTGATCCTGTATTTTCAGCTATGGACCGTACTGATGATGCCTTTGATATTTTTTCCAGAACATATTTTGGCCAATACAGCAATGAATCTCTTTCCAATTAAGCAGAATTGAAAACAAAACATTTAGCTCAGTTTATACATAATTTTCTCGGACAATTAAGTCTTAATATAACTGCTATTGTCCCCGGCAATTCTGTAGCATTGTCTGTATTGTTTGTAATAGGCCACAGCTGGCTCATCTGTCTCTTGGTAGTGAACTGAGTGGTAGGTTAACCCCTGCTACCACTAAAATTAGCCAGCTTCTGTTCAGATCCCTTATGAGCAACTGTATGCATTATAAAAGTAGTTTAGTTGAGAATAAACCATCTAACATCCAACAAAGTAGACATTTTTGGTTAGTGGTTACTACTCCTGTTTCACAACAATAAGTCACTGGCTTGATTCCTGGCCATCGTGTGTCTGCGTATACATTTCTTTTGTGTGGTTTGGTTTTCTATTTGGTCACGACTCCCCTGTAAAAAGATTCTGACTCTCATTCAGACTTTTCTGGTTAAATCAAGATTAAATAATATTGGAAACCCTGTCTAAGGCCTTTGTATTATCACGCAATGCATCTAGACTTGAGCCAGCGTTCTTACATGTTCAGAGCTAAATGCTTTCTTCATTAAGCCAGAGATTCATTATAACACAAATGAACTATTTTTGTTAAACATGGGGTAAGTTAAAACTAAATTTAATTGGCATGTTTAGAGATCTTACTAGTTTTTATATTTATCTTGCTAACAGGCTAACAGACCATTACTTATTCCAAAGCTAAAAGATTCAACCTCTTTGGTGAAGCTAATGTTTTACAAATGAGTTGTGCTAAAGTTACAAAGAACAAGATGAAACCAAATCTGTGCCGCCATCTTGACAACAATAGGAAGGAAACGCAGTCCTTTTCAGACATAATGAACCCTCTCTGGACTTGTCTTCTATAGGTTTTAAAGGCTCCCATGTTGCCAATCAACACCTGATTAACACCAAAGTCCTTCCCTCTTCCCCTCCACACTTTCATCTCTCTGGTCCACTGCCTTCTGAGTGAAACTGAGCCTCAGGCCTGTCAAAACCCAGTCTACGGCCAGTCTGCCTTGTGTTATTAGCACCTCAACAGGTTTGTGCCAACGCCAAAACGCAATACAATTTGGAGCGAGTCCGTCATCCAAGTGTGTTTTTTCTCTCAAGAGGTGGCGAGGAAATGGTCGTTATACCTCATCATAACCTCTTTGCGGTGCTTATTCAAACCAGTCATTTAAAATTGGTCATATTCTTGGACTTCCTCATGCATGCGGATTTGAAAGAGAAGAGGAAATTTAATCTGGGTTGGCGTAAATGGTTTTCAGGGTTTTCAGAGACATGTAAAGGGAAGGCTGTCAGGTTAACGATAGGTCAGAGGGACTGGTCTCCCAGGAGGGTCTATCTGGCAGGGCATCTGGTTACTACTCGCAGGTGAGACAGATGGCAGATATGGGCCAGTGAATTTGTGTATCTTTGTTATATTGGACATAATATACACTACCACTCAAAAGTTTGGACACAGTATCTAATTCAGTGTTTCCTTTATGCTTACTACTTTCTACATTTTATATACATACATGAGTCACCAAATATATGATGTTAGCTATATAGAATTATGTAGTAAAGAAAAAAAGGTAATTATATTTTGTGTTCAAATCCTCAAAGTAGCCACCTTTTCCTTTGTTGAAAAATATTTAGTAGTTATTTAACTTTTTTTCTATACTACATAATTCCATTGTCTTGCTTCATATATTTGATGTCTTCTGTTTATATCTAAAATGCAGAAAGTGGTAAACATAAAGAAAAAAATCATTGAATGGGAGGGTGTATCCAAACTTTTCACTACTACTACTGTATGTACATCTATCAAATAGGTTATATTCACACATAATGTTTACATCTCAGTTTTTCTAGACAATGTGGCTTATTAGCATCAACATTATTTCTGTGTGAATTTTGAATATCGTGTGCTCCTAATTGCATGTCACCTAACAGACTACAGAGGCAGGTGACACAGTGTGCTTTCCTCTGCAGGTGACACAGTCTGCACATAAACCACCGGCATAGAAAAGAGCAGAACCATTCTTTATACAAAATAGAGGCTGCTGTTTTGGACGAGTAACCCATAATGTTAAGTACACGATTATATTGTGCCTTGGGCTAGTCTTATGATAACCTTACAAAATAGAAATACATTGTTCTGAAATGTTCACACTGACAGTGACAAAATTACATATTCAAATTCGTAACATAATGAACAGACAAATAGATAGATAGACCTTTATTGTCCCTGAGGGGAAATTTGCTTCCTCAAACTCCGTTAGTACACAGAAAAACATTACAACATTTATTTTTTATTTATTTATTTATTCATGAACAAATATAATGTTATATTGCAAAAATCAAAAGTATACTGTCAAAGCCAGACTTAGAGAGACTTATCCATGCATTTATCTCCAGTAGGTTAGACAATTGTAATGGCCTGCTCACTGGCCTCTATAAAAACGAGCCTTAAGACAGCTGCAGTACATCCAGAACGCTGCTGCTCGGGTCCTGACTAGAACCAGGAAGTACGAGCACATAAGTCCTGTGCTCAGGTCTCTGCACTGGCTTCCTGTAGCTCAGAGAATAGACTTTAAAGCAGCTCTGCTTGTGAGCAAGTCTCTTCATGGCCTAGAATCAAAGTACATCTCCAGTATGTTAGTGCCATATGAACCATCTCGCATCTCTCTGAAGACTACAAGGACCGGCCTCCTGCTGGTGTCCAGAGTCAGGACTAAACATGGGGAATCAGCATTTCAGTTTTATACAGTTAAAACCTGGAACAGTCTTCTTGAAGATGTGAGACAGGCCTCAACTTTACCAATGTTTAAATCCAGGCTCAAAACAGTTCTTTTTAGCTGTGCATATGACTGAAAGGGTTTTATTCTGCACTCTTCTGTTTTAATGGTAATTTTATGATGATTATTTGTGATTATTTATGTTTTGATTTGTTTGATTTTAATGTCTTTCCTTTTCTGTAAAACACTTTGAATGACTTTGTGTACAAATTTCGCTATACAAATAAACTCGCCTTGCCTTGCCTACTGGAAAAACAAATCACCTTCATTAGAGGCCAATGGCAGCCACATAGGTCTGCCCCATGAGCATAGTGAATGAATGATGCACATAGTTGTAGTGTCCTTCCACATGTCCAGAGGCTTTTATTGTTGTGAACCAGGCCACAGACTTGGTTGACAGATTTGGTTATTTAACAAAGTTCTGATAGAGAAAGTAATACAAACTTACAAAAATGCCAACCACAAGATTTGTTCAATCCCATAGCATTCCATTATGTAAGAGGCACGTTTTCTTCCAGGGGACCCCAAACTTTTCTTTCTAAACATGGGATGTTCTTATTTCTTTCTTATTTGGATATACATTTTTCAAGGACAGACTGCATAAATCTCAAATAAAATACATTTTAAAAGATATATATTAATTTCCATTGGGATCCAGTACCTGGTGGTTGGGAAGCCCTGTTTTATACAAAGTGTCCAAGTCCTCTCAACAGCCCAGTACCCATTGCCACACACATTCCCACACTGAAGTCTGTGCTGATGTTTCCGATGACAGTTCAACCACATTTACGTCTATTACCGACATGTTCATTTGCTCCACAGCACATCCATACTGTATTTTATTACCCTCCTTTGTGCCTTGTGAGTTTGGTAGAAAAGATTCAGACAAACACAACCACTTATTAAAGTCTAGACGCAACATAAAACCATCACAAGTCTGGAGTAAGCACTCACCATCTCCATAAGGCCTTTGCTGTCTACTCCGTCACGCTGGTTTCGCAGGATCTCTGTTCAGTGTTAAACTCAGAAGTGGTTGATGTGTTCATGCCAAAAGCTGGTGACAAGAAAAAAAAAAAAAAAAATGGCTTCCCTAAATGTTTTCAAGTTGGAGGATAAAGACTAACAAAATGCAGGATTCTGACTAGTTAACCAATTCATTGCACAAGTTGTAACAATGCAAAGGCCACTCAGCAAAACAGTTTCAGGCCACAATTCTGCTTTCCATGATGTAAAAAATAGAAAGGAAATAAAAAACCCAAGTATTACTCAAGCTGACTTGTCATATTTTACAACTCAAATAAATACATTTTTACAGGCAGTTTCCTTTGTGGAAGCCAAGAAATTCCTGAATATCTAGAAGGCTCCCACCTGCAACATGGAGGAGATATGGTTTACAAGCTCTGAAACAGCAGCCGAACATAAAAACTGACTCAATATGCATGTACGTGAGCAGGGAAGAATTTTAGAACAAGGGTTGTTTTTTTAATCTTTCACGTGTTTACAAGGTGTCCACAACAAATGATTGGCACAGAGATTTTTTTTTCCCTAGATGCCTTTCCTGTCGTAACCAACCACATAATGAGACTGAGGAAGCCAAGAGTAGCACCCAACACCCTCACCTTATGGTAAGTGGGCAACCTGCTTAGCATATGTCATTGTTCTTTTTGCTTATTGATAAGTTTCAGATTCCCCTAGTTTTGCCATTTTGAGTACTTTACACCATTCTTTTTTTCAATCTGAAACTGACAGATATATTATGCAATGTATTTTTACTTGTAATGTTTCTGTATGGTTAAAATGTACATTTAATTGAGAGTACCTATTACAAACCTAAAAATACCAAATAAATGCATAAGAGGAACTCAAATCACGAGATAAATTTGCCCGTGATTTGAAAGAAATCAGCATAACATCATTAAACTTTGTCCCAGCCGCAGCAGCAGGTGAGCAGAGTTAGTCACGTGTATAATCACAGACCATAAGTATCCCCTTTTACTAACTACATTAAAACCATAAAAGCAAATAATAGTACACATAAGATGACTCAGTGTATCTGTGTTTTGAAGAGCTGTGCTGCTCTCAGCTTGACCTTGTATGATTCACAGTGATTCAATGCAGCGACCTTCTCCAAAAACCAGAAAAATTTGCGCGGCATGTTTTGGTCTGTAACTCGACATTGAAAGAGAATTCGTGAGCACTTTTGGAATGAAAGCATTTCTCTAATCTTTTAGCAGGACATTGAGATAGAGAGCATAGCGAGGTGAAGGCACTGTGTGTAGGTGGGACAGGTCGGACAGCGGAGTCCGGGGGTCTGGCACTCTGTTTGTTGGGGAATGTGCAATTACTGAGGCCAGCCCTTTGATCGCGGACTCCATCAGGCCTAAATTGTGCTCAGATTCAGCGCGGCAGTGTATCCTTGGGCACTCCTTTATATTCGGCTGCTCTTTCATGTGCAACCCTCTGGAACTCAAAGCATCTCCTCTTGAAAAGTGAGCTCGGGTCTGGCCATGCACCGCTGCAGCCACACACAAACACAATGACCACTGGCCTGAAAGGGTCAAGGCTCTATGGAGAAAGTTATATGATATAGAAATGTGAATTGTCCCACATTCAATATTTCATTTATTTATTTCATGTTAGTCAGCATTTAAATATTATTACAAAATATAACACTTTACAAAGTTCACTATTTGGAGAGACAGGCCCATATGAAAAACTACAGCTTTCAGATTAAACACCCATATGAAAAACTACAGCTTTCAGATTAAACACATATACAAAAATACAACTAAATTAACAATACTACGCTATAAATAACTTTAAGTTTAAACTTTTGCACACTTTTAAGGGAATACATTTTGGTAAGATTTTTCCAGTTGTTTTATTTGGAACAAGCACTCGTTTATTATAGTGTTTACTTAAAGTACACTTTTGAGAAATAATCCATAATTATATAATCTATCTATAATCTATAATTAACAGTTTCCAAGTACTTATTCAGCACATGGTAAGTATGGTATTTATCCACAGTTTGTTACAGTTTCATTATTAAATTATTGTTGTGCATACAGTAAATTTGTTGAGATTGGCACATAGCAAATAAAATATTACACTGTCAAGTTGCAAGTTGATCCAGTTGTCAGACAGGTAGAACCCAGTACTTACAGCAACTGAAATCACAGAAAGAATCTTGAGAAACAAACCTGGTCTAAATATATGCTTTACAGTCTATGTGTCGTATTGAGCTAAAAATGTGTGGATGTCATCTTTCTTGGTACAAAATGCCCTCTGATGTAAGCAATTATCTCTGGGGGCATTGTGGTTAATGTCAGGGTTAGTCATGTTATTTTTATGTTTAATCTTTAGGCATAATTACAAGCCAGTGCAATGCTATATAACAATCTATATGTCAGACTATAAATAATAACACTAAGAATTGCTGTGAAGGTTAGACCAGCCGGTGTAGGGAAAATAACACGTTTAAATGGCTTATATTTCAGGTTGCATGTTTGTGACAGGGAGGTTTGTGTGCCTGGACTTGCATGTGTTTGACTGTGATTCTTTCCACATGCTGCATTGAGTTATCTGTCCTCAAAATAACCACCAGTGCTTTCACATTAACTCAGAGGACTAAGCGTTCCTCCTTTCCCATCAGATAGTGACCTGATTTACTCTTTATTCAAGTCAGAGACACTCAAAACGATCTCTTGTGCATCTGGGGAGCAGTTATTTGTACTTATAGGTGCTGCATGGCGGGCATTAGTTGAATATTAGATTGGTCATATCTTCATTTCTCAACAGTGTGTCCTAGTGGAACTTAATAAAAACAAAAAAAGTTGCTCTTAAGTTAAAAAGTTGCTCATATGAGGTTTGTTTTAGGTCAAGGCGGGTAGTAATAGCCTACTTTATCATTGTGGCAGGAGTATTTTACTTAAATCATACGTAAAATACCTATAATAACAGTTGATTAAAATGTTCCATAATGTGGCATTACAATTTTGTATTTATTCCTTATCAGGTGTTTTCATTGCTCAAAAGTACATAATAAAACATGCTTTAACAATGTGACCATGCGCACCTTTCCGATCAGATCTTGGCCTGGTGGCGTCACCTTAACTCTACGTTTAATGCCATACTGTGGAACATTCCAGGCAAAGCAATAACATCTCCATGGAGACAAGCAGGTAATGGCCAGACCCTACACCAGGAGAACAAGTTTTATAGTGCACTTTCAAGTATATCTAACTAGAATATATTTATTTATGAGCCTAATACTTTTTCACTACTTGTACAACAACTTGAGTGTTATTTTTTAACAGTACGTTTCAAATTTGGCATACTTTCTCTGCATTAGGCGGATATTGTCCTCATTTGACTTACAATAAGTAACTGACATGTATGTAAACCTACAGTCTAACCACAGTATTATTGCATCTTTCATCAAGTACTTTTTCCCCTCTGTGAAATCAACACACATCGGTAGAACAATAAAACATGTCCTCCAAACTGAAACCATGAATAATCTGGTATTTTATTCCAACGTGCCCCAGAAAGCAGGAGCAACGGCATGGTATACATTTAGTATGAAACAGTTCAAAAGGGCCTAAGCTCTGGTCATTGTCAGTGGTTTTGTGCTGTAATTACAGAGACGTGCACCATCTTTGTCATGGTATAGAGAAACAGAAACATGATTTTAGTTGGAGTCTTTTGAGTTCATTGGGTTATTGTTTTGCTTTAATCTCTGCAGTTGAACATCTTGTACATGAAATTAGGGCTTGGGTTTTGCTGCGAGGTGAGCACTTGGATCTGAATGAGACAAGATTCAGCTTGTCAGACTTAAAGTGAGACGTACGTCTATTGCTGGTATAAAAGTTTATGTGCCAATGTAAAACTGCTGATGTGTGCTGTTTAAAGTGGAAACATTATATTTGGGAAGTTCTTTTTTCATCATACGATTATATTAGAGATGAACAGGTTTTGTTGTGGAAGTATACATGTTAATTAGTATGTTTATGTGTACTATGACATTTTTTTCTACATTTGTCTCCATGCAGATGTTATTGGGTTGCCTTGAATGTTCCATAGCATGACATTAAACATATCAGTCATGACGGCACACAGGTGATAAACATGTTTTTAAGCAATAAAAACATCTGCTAATGAATAAATGCAAGATAGATGAGTTAAATGCCATACTAAATAATAACAATGACATAAAACCAAGAAGGTAGCATAACCCTCACCAGAAAAGGTTACATAGTTCACCTTATATGCCCTCAGCTAGCAAAAGTCTTGACCTGTTCCCATGTAAGTGAGAGAACCTACTTCACTTCATTTAAGTTACTGTGTGCACTCTAGTATTGTAAGTATTTACCATCCATGTGTTTTCTCCTGCTGTATCGAGCAGGCAGGCTTTTATGGACCGTCACTGACCTGCAAATTTCCCAATCCACACTATATATTGATTATGTAAACAACACCATTTGCTTAAGGTTCATATGAAATCCTGCTTTCTCCAAACCAAACTCCTTTCTTTGGCATTTACCATCAGTGCTAATTGTTTGCTGTGCAGAATGCTAATAAGCCAGGCTAATTGGTTCAGTTCAAAAATAGTTCACAAATATGCAAGCAGTAACGACTTTTTCAAATGACAAACTCAAAAGTTATTTGCAGAGCGAGAGACCCTTTATAACAGTGAACTGTAAACTAGTAGTTACAAACTGTTCGAAAGTGCACAAATACTGATTACTGTCTTTTAAATGTGAAGTACTTTTTAGATATTGTTAGATATATGCAGATGCAGTGTACAGGGTCACATTTTCTACATACTGATACTAAATTAATAGAGATCGGTTGGCAATGGGCTGCTATGCAAATTTTTTCTCCCTTTTATGCAAAAAATGTGTCCTTTAAACTTTGTATCTCCACTGAAGGCCAAACACGCTTGTAATTTATTATCTACACACATTTGAGCGGAGGAGGTTTGAAAACAAGAGATAAGACTTTCAAAACACTGTGAGAGTCAACAAGACACTGCTGAGTAAGATTTCAGCCAGTCAAATTAATAGATTGATATTATGTGTTTTTGTGGTTAAGGTAATGGGCCCAAACTTCAGACCCCCTGTTGCTATGGTCCTACTGCGTGGTCCTGGTGGTTTTAGAGACCTCAGCTGTTGTGTTAAAAGGCTATAAGAATGTGTTTAAAGTGGTCTATGGGTTTGGGATGAGGTAAAGCCAGACTCCACATGTTGAACCACGCTCTTCCCTCCACACTGGCACTGGTCCAGGCTGTGGCAGGGGTCCCTCAGAAAGTGTAAGAGAGGAGGGGTTTTGATTAGAAGCTTTGGTGAGTGCTTACGTATCTTTGTACGTATGTTTTGTGTCAAGAGGTTAAATTGGATATAAGGTAATGGTGACAGGCTGTTTACATACAAAAGAGAGAACCAGGTTTAATTTTTCACTCTTACATCCCTCTTTAAGGTGCACATTGCAACTTTTCTGGTTTCTACCACCGGCTTGTCTCCATGTCTTTGCCTGGAAGTTTCCACTGTATGCCATTCAACTTATATATACATTTTATTTTTTGAATTTGAGGGCTTTTATTGTCTTGAAAAACATGTATTCTTACGTACCACCTGCAACTTGACTTGGTGGTGTGACATGCTTGCCTCCATAGAGATAGATAAGTTTAATACCATTCTGTGGAACATCCTCATGGAGACAAACAAGTCTGTGTATCTGAGGAGTCTAACTTCCCTAAACATCTTTAAATGTCTTATAAATTAATTATAAAGAAAGAAAGCCACATGGAGAAGACCAAAGTAGGAAAAGAAGACATTTTTTTTTTATGAATCCTGACTGTTGCAGGGTCAGATGATAATATCAGGAATCACTGGGCTGATTTATATGTCCTGTCCTTGTTCTAAACAGTTCAAATTGCATTTCTGTTTTTTGAGATGAGCTTGGACTGTGCCAGATTCCTTTGTAAAAGTGTCACTTTAAATTATTTATTTTTCACTGTGTTTCATTAGCGACTCCATTCAAGACTCCCTGAGACCAGACAGCGTGCGGTAGAAAGGCGACATGACAACTTTTATCTTCAAGACAGAAAGCCACAGTGAGTATTAAATAACTATTAGATTTAGTCACCCCATTTTGGTCACAGATGAGTGAGACAAAAACTCATCTTTTTCAAATTTACACTGCAGCCACACAGAGACAGCCTGATGTCTTTATTCCTGTTTCAAGTGTGAGTCAAGGAGATATTTCACTGCTTCACTTCTGATAAAATCACAGACAAAGTGATCACCCTCCTGTGTTTTCTCGAGAGGGTCCGCCACCTGCTTTTCTCATTGAAGATGTTATTGAAGAAAAAAAATATACACATACTTTGAGTGCCCTGGTAGTATCACCTGTTTTTTTTATGGGGATAGATTAGATTAATACCATAGTGTGGAGCAATCCAGGCAAAGCAATTATGTCCTTCATTGAGATGGTGGAGCAGGTGGTGGTCAGCAGGGTCTGAATTCAGTGTTTTGATCAATATTTTTAATACCCATGACTACATGTGTCAAACACTTCTTATTGTTAAAAATGATAGATATATTACAATAACATACAGTGTTTTTGTAATTCTTCAGTCATCCAGGTAAAAAATAAATTCATAGTTAAAGAAAACCTGAATTCTGTCACCTGGACAAAAAGTTTTAGAGTGAAGACGTTTCGCAGCTCATCCAAGCAGCTTCCTCAACTCTAGTCTGATTGCTGGTGGGCACTGCCTTATATCTGTTTGAAGGGAGGAGCTAAATACTAAATGTGAACTGTGCAAAATATGACTCAGTTCACAGTGTAGTTATAGACTTAGCTAACAAACAGAAAGTGTAAACAAATAGGTGTGTTAGTTTCAATGTATTCAGCTCCTCCTTTCAGACATAGGGCAGTATCAGACCAGAACTGAAGAAGCCTCTTGGATGAGCTGTGAGATGTCTTACCTCTAAAACTTTTTGTCCAGTTGACAGAACAGAATTTTTCTTTTGCTAATAACATACAGTATAAATCATGAAATAATTAGACAGACTTTCTGAATATAAACTTCCAGTATTTCTCACACTGCTGCCAACATCTGAATGTATACCATGCGTTGAGCGGGGCCCTAGAATGTTGATGTATGTAAAGGATGAAGACAGAGTAGCTGGTTGAGATCAGTGGCCGGAACAGATAATGTGGGCATTGTGAGCAGAGGGGCCCTTGACTGTACTCTACACTGTAAGAGCTGTGAACAAGCTGCTCCTTCACATGGAGCCTCAGACATGACATAAACCTCATCTACATGTGACAGAGCGCACTTGTCTGCAGAGGTCTGGCTATCTGGGAAATGTGGACTGTGGTATAAAAGAGAGAGAGAATCCTTCCTCTCAAGTGCCCTCTGAGTACCATGTGTTTTATGTGCTGAAGTATTGAATTGGTGGTACTCACGGTAGAAGGATTTGATCTTGTATTTGAACGAGCTGTTTTGACTTTTGTTAGTATATATTACAAGCCATAACGCAGAGTGACCGTCCAACTGAGATAACAATAAAACAAAAGGTCAGATGTGCTCATATATTGTAATTGTGGTACTAATAGTTCTTCTCAGTGGTTCATCCAAGTTATAACCAAAGCATAATTTTGTTTTATCCTTGGACCACACGTTACTCACAGTTGGACAATCAAAGAAAGACAGCCATGTCTCTGGCACTCAGCCCCAGGGACATTATATATTATTATACATTTTAACAGGAGTTCAAATACTTTTCATCAAATTATTTCACACTATCATTTCTGATCTTCTGAGTTCTGAGGTTCTAAAATTACACATTAGCATGTATTTTAATGCTTAATTTTATGTTTCGTATGTTTGATTTTTAATGGTTGTAGACATTTTGTTAGGTTAGTAGTTGTATACCTTTGTTCTGGAGACATGCACGTACATGTCCGGTGAAGGAGATCCTTGGCTGGGTCAGTGCCCCCTCCTCCTTCTCTCTCTCTCCCACCAATGGCGTCCCTGAGTTTTGCCTTGACCCCTGGCGGAGGTCGTCCTGCCTTGTTGCATCTGTCCCACTCTCGAGACACTCAAGGAGAGCCAAAGCGTTTTAAAAGGCCGGGACAAGGCTGGACTCCTCTCCACATCTTTCACGACCAAGGATCCTTGAAGAGCGCTGAAGGATTAGCCTGTGTGGTCTGCCCATGGGATGGCCAGTGCAAGCTTTCTGCAACATCTACTCAGGCTAAAGAGCTAACAGAATATTTAGTGTTTTTTTCTTTTATAGGCCATTCATTGTCCTTTCTGGGTACAATGCAAGGCAAGATTGCCAAAATATGAAAGTGTGGATTTTGAAGTCTTAACACAGGAGCAGGCTATTAAAGAAAAGCTGTATTTGCCCTATAAAAATGATCCTCATTTGTTGACAAAATAAATTGCTGACAACAAATATGGAGAGTTTATAACTAGCTCAACGTTCACACAGTAAAATACAAGAAAAATAAAAAAGATTAACAAATACAAGGTTTAGGGTAAGAGTTGGTAGATAACGCAATAAAAATAATTGTGATCTAATCCCTGTGACAAAGTACCATTTTGGCGTCATCCATTTTTTGTATTCTACTTCTGTTAGTCAACCTCGGGGTAGCTGACAGATGGATTCTACCAATCACCAAAATATGAACTCTCAAAAGAGGCAAATAACTTATTAAAGCTTCCATAATGCCCATTAAGTCTAAATGATACGGCGATCATGCTCTGTGAAAATGTTTGTGCGTGTGTGTGTGCGTGTGTGTGTTTGTTTGTTGCAGACATATTACCCACCCCTAACGACATTGTCAAAATCGTCACTGATTTAATGTTATTATTTGTTGTCGTGTTAAACGAGAATAGAATATAGAGTTATTGGCCTTTCTCCTTGGTGCTTTGAGTGGGGTAAGCTGGAGGAATGCTCTAGTTAGATCTGCTGTCACTGTGAGCTTCTCTTGATAAAGACAAAGCCAAATATTGTTGTGGTGTTTGTTTGTTCTTCGTTTCTTTTAACTTGGCTCTAAGATTGAAGAAAACCTCAGTCTAGCTTTATAAAGAGCTTTTGATTTATCCTTTTCAGTCCAGATCAGATAATATTCAGCCAGTCAAAGCCCACCTACGAGGACTTCCTCAGTCAGTCTTGGCAACATGTTTATTTCCTTTTTGCCTAAACAGCATTGCAGTACAAATAGTCATGTTACTATCCCTTGTGTTCTTGGTTAAAAATCTGCTCTAAATCTTGCATTGATTAGTGGCTGCTCTCCCTGAACACATTGCCGATTAGGTTTCAGTTCTACTTTCTTATTCCCCCTGGTTAACGGGATTTGTTTTAGATTATAGCCTTCCCTGTTGCATGTCTCCTTACAGACAGTGTGTGGGCAAAGCATCTGGAAACAGCATAACAATTCACATCCGTCTGCTATCTCCATCTTTAACCCTGCACGACATTAGATATTATCATCCGGATCTGCTCTTCTTGTTTTGTGTCCGATGATTTTTTGACTTACTGAATGTGTGCTTGCCTTGACCAGGGGGTCTGCTTGTGTCTTCCCCTCTCAGTGATGAATGGGTTGGCCCCAAGTGCGTTATAAATTGTTTTCATAGCAAAAGGTGCACTGGCTGTAGCTTGTCGTGCACCTTGCTGCCAAAGACAAAGTTCACACCTGAGAGTTCAAACCAAGGACAAACAAGCCTAATTTACGGCCCTCATTTCGGTTTGCTAGACTTACACTGAAGTGGCAGCTTTCAAATGGTGTGTGTTATTATCTCTTAGTGTACACTGTGCCATTAACAACACTGTAGTAACAAGAAGAAGCTAGGAAATGCTAAGCTCCACCGACATCTAAACACAGGTCATGTGGACAATGTGATCTACTAAATGAGGTGTAACTGCTAAATGGCATACAGCACTTTTGTAGCAAATGGGCTCTGAAAGCGTTTCCTATTAAGTAAGCATTCTCACAACTTTCCTTCATGCAGGCAATGAGGGTGAAACATTTTGTCCAAGGATGCATGGTACAAAGAAGAAGGAATAAGGCTACCAAACTTTGGGTTAGTCATCACAGAGCTTCGTTTTGGCCCATTAAGAACATTTGCAGAATAACTTTTCCTAACATGACGTGGGCTCTCAAAGCGTTTTCTATTTAAGCATTCTCATCAATTTTTTTTCAGCATACACAGGCATTGAGGGTGAAACATTTTGTCCAAGGACGCATGGCAAGAAGTAGTAAGAATAGGACTACCAACAAACTTCGAGTTAGTCACCATAGAGCTTTGTTTTGGACTCTTAAGAACTTTTGCAGAATTACTTTTCAAAACATGACCTGGGCTCTCAAAGCGTTTTTCTATTATTAAGCATTCTCGTGATTTTTTTCACTGTACACAGGCATTGAGGGTGAAACATTTTGCCCAAGGATGCATGACAAGAAGTAGTAAAAATAAGACTACCAACAAACTTTGGGTTAGTCACCATAAAGCTTTGTTTTGGACTATTAAGCACATTTGCACAATTACTTTTCAAAACATCAGTTGTTTACTTTACACACAAACAACCAATTTGCGCTAAACCTTGCAGATAATCTTGTTATTTGTTGCACTTGTAGAAGAGAAAGACATCTGGAAAAAAACTTCACCACAAACTATAGTGATGCCTGAAATAGAGCCATATTACTACATGACTTGCCTGTTATCACAATTATAATGAATTGAAACTAAAGACTATGGTTAATGTTTCGATGGTTTTATAAAGGCAACTCAAAACTACTTGACTATGGAATCTGTTGCGTGGCTCTTGTCTCTGAACCTCAGCTGGTCCATCTTCACCATAATCCCATTCAGAGTCCTGACAAATTGACGGTGTGTGACCAAAAGACATGAGGTCCAACTGCACCAATATAAATCACTTTAGTCAACCATTAAGAAATTAAATAACAACTTGGTCGATGACAAATCTAATTGCAAGTTAAACAATATAATGAAAATATTAAATGTACTACTTATTTTATTACTGTGGTCAAGATATGTCCTTTGTTCTGGACCGTCTGCCTGTGTGATAAATGGGGCTGACACACGCAATAACTTCTGGAGACTTCTCTGAACACGGAGCCGAAATCGGAGTCGTCCCTCACAGAGCGGAGGAACCCCCTGCACAGAGGAACAGCGGAGGAGGAGGCAACCCTAAATCATGTGGACTGTAGGTGTAATATGCAAAGTGGGCAGCAACAAAGAAGGAATTTTCCTATTTTCCTAACATTAAAGCACCCATATTACGTTATTTTCTGATCTATGTTATAATGTTGTTTCCTCATCAAAAACATACCTGGAGTTGTGTTTTGTTTCATTCACACACGTTTAATGCATAAACCCTGCATATTTAGGCTGCATATTTCTTCTCTCAAGCAGACAACACTCTGTTCCACCTTGTGATGTCATGTGGTAATACAGGAAGTGCTCCACTGCGTTTTTAAACTCCATACACGTTTACTAGAATCATTTGGATGGTTTCAGACCTGGAAGTGCTTCTCTCTACTGAACTAAAGGTTAAAGATAGTTTTTAACATGAAAACTACCACTATATGACATCAAAAAGTTGAACAGAGCATTTTGAACTTTAGAGATTAATAATAAAGGGTTACTCAAACATGTGTGAATGAAACAAAACACAACTCCAGGTATGTTTTTTGATGGGGTAACTACATTATAAAATGACTGAAAGCTCACAAGAGTAAACTTTTGCATAATATAGGACCTTTAAAGGCTGTATTTACTTTTAAGAGCTTTTAACCAAGTTATAATTGTTTCCCCTTTTCTTTTATTCACTCAGAGTTATATTTAGTGAGTGATTTATGTATGTTTGAGTAATGTTTATTCTTCATATCATCTTTAAGTAATGTTCATGCTGATTACTATAATCATGAGAAACATAAATTACATAAAAGTAAGGGCATGCATTAAAATAAGGTAAATAAAAATAGACTTTGATGTACAAAATGTACAATGTTTAGTTGTGTCTAGTGAAACATAATGATTTAGTTGGAAATTTCAATATATTGTTTGGAACTACAACCACATTTGCACAAAATGTTGTAGTTTTTGTCTGTCTCATCTGTTTATAGGGTCAGGTTGACTTGAAAGTGCAGTGTCCAAGCCGGCACAGTACCCAGAGTTCTCAGTAGCTAGACACTCCCTCCTACTTGGCTAGTGAATTAGGTATTTTTGGTTTAAAAGGTTTTCCCTGCAGTGCCTTGAAATAGACTTGATGTGAATCTGCTTTCCCAAGCAAGAGTAGGTTATGTGTCACAGTAATGGCAGCACAGCATTGCATTCAGAGGTTACATTATTGGTCATTGAATGTTTTATTACTTAAATTTACTCTTCTTTTTCAAAGTAACCCTACTCCCAATTTCGGCTGCTCTACCCACCTCACTCTGACATAGGGCATTAGAAATTGAGAGAATGAGGACACAAGTGTGGAAATAACACAGAGGAGACTTAGGGAGGACGGGGGAGGCAGGGACCAACCCAGACAGGCCAGAACAAGAAAGCAAAGAAAATATCTAATTGGAATCAAGTGTCCTGACAGCAAGCGTGGGCGACCGGATTCCACCAAGTGTGCCTCTTTTCCAGCGCTGCAACGTTGAAAGAGAGAAATGAGGGAAAAAATACAGTGAAATCCCCATGCACAAAAGTCAATTTATTTCTGGGCGGGTTAGCTTAAGACAAATGACAAGAGGGTGTGGAGGAGAATGGCCACAACAGCTTTTCCATTTGAAACTGTGGGCCACTAACAGGCATTAAACACAACACGGCATGTGAGGAAATGCTAACGGATGACACAACGCTAACCGCTAATTCCATTTCCAATTTCTAATGCGGCCTAATTGCAGATGAGACTGTGTGGTGCACTTTTGTGAGCGTCTAGTGTTCCCCGCTCAGGACGGAGGGGTCAAGGGTCACTGATGCCATTTAAGAGGTCGCTCTCTGAGGCTGCTCCGCTCTGTTTGCTTTCACTAATGGAGAGCGTACCTTAAGAAGAGTGGTCTGTAGACTTATTCAGCAGTGCGTCAATACTAAAGACAGTAAAGCTTTGGTGTACAGCTTTTTTTTTTTTACTCCATGATGAGTCAAATCTTCCCTACAGTATATTGTAAAATCAGCACTTTGTGACATAATCAGACAGCTGTGGATTCAAAACCAATCCATCTAAATACAAGCGTGAAAGCCAGAAACAAGTTAGACTGTCACAAGTTATCATTTTCAGATTACCTTCTTGCTTTCTCCCTTTCGTTTTGTATTTTCATCTGATTTCATCTTAAATGCTATGCACTGAAGCTATCACTTATTGATAATATTAAAACATTGTACACCACTTTAACTTGGATTTTTAACCGGTGCGCTCTGACTACAACTCCCAATTCGTTTTCAAGATGGTTTTACAGGATGGTTGCAAACGCCATCCTGTGTTAAATGCAGATGAAGCATTTAAAAAGCCCAGTCCTCTCTCCTCTCTGTGGGGGACACTGCTATTCCAGCCTCAGTGTGCAATGAGACAACTAACCTCAATGTACACTGTAAAAGCTGGAGAAGTGATTTAACTCAAATAAACTGGGTACAAACAAGGACACAAAGATTGGTTGATTTTTAAGAGTGAGTAAATGCCAAATATTTTAATGGTCATGAATAAACAGTAAATACACCTTTATATCATAGTAGTATTGAGTCAGACTTATTTGATCTGATGTACTTTTGTTTTTTGCAGTGTAGCGTCTCTCCTGTCACAGAGGAAGCAGTTGAGATTTGAGCCTGATATTCATGACAGTGTTAGTTTTGGAGTTATGACTGATGTAAATGGATATGTGGATGTTTTCCCATGATCCCTTGCTGCACTGTAGTTCCTGCTGTGTGGGCTTCCCCCTTAAAAGCCTTTAGTGCCGGCTCCAGACACAATGCTTTCACTCGATTTGACTGAAAAAATCCTCAAGAAAGAGGTTAGTGTTCGACTTTGGTGGCTCCACTCCCCTCCTGAATAACACATGTAATACAGATGAGAATACAGTCAGTAAAAGGGGGGTGGGACGATAATATTATGTACCCGAGACCCCCCAATGTATAGAAAGGCCACCCAGGGGAGGGCATGATTAAGGAAATATAAGGCAAATGCAATATTTCTGCATTTCTTTTGTTTGGTGTACTCCATGAATCAAACATAAACCATGAGAAAATTAAATTCTCTCGTTCTCAGTTGTTTCTAAAAATGAATTACTCTGTGTGCTGTAGACACTCCATGGATGAAAAGCCAAGACAAAATGAAAATGTGTCTTACAAATCCCTCATTGTCATAACCCCAAAGATTAGCTTAAATGTCAATGTGTAAAAAGCCCAGAACTTGAAAGAATGAAAGATTACATTAATAGGTTTGTATAGTAATCTATCACAGTGTTTGGTTATTTTCTCCCAATTCATTAAATGGTCTTTTTACATGAAACTTCTATTCATTGAAATTGGCATAAATATACAGTAATAGCCCACTGGGTGTATGCAACATTCAACAAAGCAGAAATAATTATAGGATGATCTAGTGCTAAATTACACGTTAGAATAGACAACTAAAAAAGTGTACATTTAAGTTCTGAGGAATGCAGAGATCCCAAAGTGAACTACTAATTGCTTAAGACCCTATAAATTGCAGTGCCGCTCTGCTATATTCTCTTGTTATGCTATGTGCTAATTAGTCTCACTTCTGACGAGGCTGTAATTAGTGGTTTAACAGCGCAGAGACACTGTTAGTCTGGAGTGACGCTGGCGCAGCACGACTCACATCTGTGACCATAAAACATCCCAAAACAAATACACTTGGAGAGCAGATTTTCCGTATATACCGTATTTCCCAAACGCTACACCAGGCTTAGCTGCTCTGCATCCCACCACCGCTGTCAGGGGAGACATCTTTGAGCATAATTGAAAACCAAAACCTGCTCCCTCTCTGTATTGGTTTCAGATGGGGGCCTATGGGAAAACTGATTTTCAAACCATGAAAGAAGAAGTACTTATAAATCTGTGTAACTAGTAGCTAGCTCTCACAAACCCTTTAGCCCATATAGTATTCACATTCAAAATTTTGGCCACTGGAACAGCTTTAGAACAGCTTTTTCAGATGCAGAAATGAAGCAGGGTGGATCATCCTTGCACAGCCAATCAGCTCTTATCCCAAAGCATCATAGTGACTCACACACAAATTTGCGGTGTTTAATATGCTTTAAAATGAGTTGATTTTTGTCACAAAATTCTGCTTGCATGATAAACTTATCTTTACTTATATTTGAAACATTATTAGACATTATTTTGAGACATTATTTTATTACACATTCCAGACGGTTATTGAATGAAATCACATCTCTCTTCTCCCCTTTGTCATCCTCTGCATACCTCTGCCCATCTCTGCTGCAAAAGCAGAACCATCAACCTCCTCAGCCTCTCCATCTCCTTATTTTCACCATCACTGCTTTGTAGGTCTCCAATTTTGCAGTACTTAATGCAAGAGTGCAAACTCTTGCATTAGTTTTGTATTGTTTTGACCATTTTTTTGTGTGTAGAGCACTTTGGGTAACTGGTGTGGTAAATGTGCTAAAGCAATAAATTCACACTGACATTGTTAAAGCTATCAAGAAACAAAGTGTTACTGGTAGTAGCATGGTCGTAATGTGATTTTAATGTATTTCTTATTCTGTAAAGCACTTTGAATTCCTTTGGTTATAGATTGTCTATCTATATACCAGGGCTGTGTCCCACAAAGTGGGGTAGCCTAGACAGGGCACATACTCCCGTTTTCCTCCCTCCTTCCCCTCCCCAAACCTCCCTCCAAGTGACTCTCCATCTCCCCCATCTGCACCAGCGATCCCCACCACCATCACCACTCTCCTCCCATTGCCTAGAAACCTCTGCCGAGGAGGCCAAGCTGACGCACTGACTCCACCCGCCCCCCCCATCCATGCACCGGACAGCCGAAAGGGCAGCCAGCGTACCCGAGTCGAACACCCCCAGGACCCGCCATAGGCGACACGACGGAAGCAAACCGGCCAGACTCAGAGTGCAAATAGATTGTGCTAGACAAATAAACTGGGTCAAGTGTTTTTGACCCAGATCCCAATAATTGCGGCAATAAGAGCTCTGACCACCTGCTCCACGCGGGAATCGAACCTACAACCTCCTGGCTCCCAGCAAAATGCCTACCATTACCGAAGTGCGGAGGCATTTCATGGGGTAAATGGAGGGGGGGCTGGGTGGGAGACGGGCCCGCTAAGACCAGTCTCTTCATTCATGCGGAATCCGTCCTCATCTATGGCGAGGTACGGCTGGAAATCCATGTTGAGTCCACACGGTGAACGTGCGTAGACCGCTCGGCCACCTCCCCCGAACGTTAAGGCAGTGCGATATTGTATTTAACTTTGACTATTCAAATGTAAACAACGTGACGTCATCGCCACGGGCCCAGGAAGAACGGACGGTTTAAATCTGTACAATGTAATATCACCGGACACTGCCACATCTGAACTAAACACACATCGACAGTATCACGTTTAGACCTGAGACTATCTCAAAATCACATGATGGTTTCACCAAATTACGTGATTGTTTCATGTTAAAACGGGAACAAAATGATCATGAAATGATGTGTAAAACGAGGAGCTTCAGTGGTGCTGTTTGTGAGGTCAGACATGGGCCGGAGCTGGACGATGAGCTTCACGGGACAAAAAACCCGAAATCGTCTTTATTTTGTATGAGGACACAGAGGCTGCTCAAGAAGGTGCTGTTACACGTGTGATTTATTTACTGAAGGTCAGTGTTGGGAATAACGGCGTTAAACAATAACGGCGTTACTAACGTGTTGTTTTTTTCACTAACGGAGTCATTTAACTAATTACTTTTCCCATCGTCCCAACGCCGTTACCGTTACTAACAGTAAAATGTGTCGCGTTATTACTTCAGTTCACTCTGCTCTTCATCAGAGTCTCTCAGACAAGGAGCTGCAGCGCTGTTGTGTTTCTTTGGTGAAAGAGGGGGCTCGGGGTGAGATCATAGGTTTGTTTGAGATGAGCGAGGCGGGCGCAGATAATCTCGTGAGAGCGAGGCCGACACAGGTCGTGTCTCAAGTAACCAAAGTGCCTTAAATGCGCCGCTCGAACGGGGCATTTAAGTCGGCGGTACTTCGACCCGCACTTCGAACATGGAACGGTGCATTTGGCGAATTGGGACACGGCCGCAATTTTTGAGCGAGGCGAGCGCAGCAGCTCCACCGACTGCGGCGCCTGCATGGACTACAAACGCTTAAAGCATGATGGGAAATGGTGTCCTGTCACACGTGCATTGACAGCTGATTGGGTCCGAGTTGAGTTTTGATCAGAAACGTGACGCCCTGACGCACGGCTGCCTCTGCAACTTTACACAAACTACTGTCACATATTTGATAATGACATATGCTTAAATGTGACTGAAAATGTCCAGGCTGTTGTCAGATATGAATCACTTTAAACAAATACAATATAATTGCAATCTGTTAAAGTGAAAAAAATGTTAAAGGTTCACATCTGTTGTGTTTTTATTGTTTTAACCAAGTAACGGCATAGTTACTTTGCCTAGTAACTAGTTACTTCTCCCAAAAAGTAACTGAGATGGTAACTCAGTTACTTTTGGGAGAAGTAACTTGTAACTATAACTAATTACATTTTTGAAGTAAGATTCCCAACACTGGTCGTCTTTAGATAAGATATTTTGTTGTGGCACCCATGTTGTAAATTTGGGGGAACACCCTTTTTCTTGTATAAAGTCTAAAAGAGTGGCATAAAGTGAGAGTGCTGCTGATGAAAACTCATTATGTACTATATATACAATTGTTAGTGGACACTGTGGTCAGGCTGGTCGCACAATGGAATATTAGACAGCTGCATGGGGCCACACTGCCTATAGGCTACAGACAGGAGGGCATTTTTCACCACTGGCACACCACTGCATTGTTCTGGGCATATCTGCACTTGACTTGAGGGTGTAGCTTGGCCTATAGGCAGGGAGTGGTCTCTGCACAGTAATCCGGACACACCCAACGGAGCTTATACAGTTCAGGGGGTGCAGGGCCAAGAGGTGGACAGGTCATCATTCAAAGTCCCATTCAACCACTAAAACACTAGAGGGTATGGGAATGAGACAATGCAAGAAATGTGGTAGATGCTGAAAAGAGCATTACATTACAATGTTGATTAATTTCTCATGAAGGATTTTGTTAGTCAGCTGGGACTTTCTTTGGCTGAATTTAACCTTTTGGTCTCTGTTAAATGAATGCATTTACCTAAAAGGCATTCAACATCTAGTACAAGTAAACTTGGTAAAATAGACTTGGGAAAAAATGTCCCCCTTGGAAGACTTTTCTAAGACTTAAATTGTTGCTTGTACCAAGAGACCACAACAGAAAAATCTTACAAAACAAGATATTTTCAGACCTACAGCTTTGTGGAACACACAGTCCCTAGAAAAACACTCCAGTCTATTGATATGACTGTTCTTCAACAGCATTAAACTTGGAAGGTGATTGCGTAAAGTCGATATAAACAACAGCTCCTTTGCAAAGAAGCTTCCACATTTTCTTCAGTTGAAAACAAACGAGAGAAGGATCATTTGTGCTATGTGTGTGTTTTAATTGCATATTCTTATTCTTCTGCTGTTCATGAATTTTGTGTTACAGCACTGTATTTTCTCCATTGATTTCCCCAAAGGGCTCACTTCCCCAAAATGTATCTTTGGAGACAGTGTACTTACTGTGCCAATGGACAAGACCATCATAAAATAGTGGCAAGTGGTAATATTAAAAGGAGAGAAATAATGAGTGATTTACCTGTTTACCTGACTTATTCATAGCTCTTCTTCCCCATAGAGCTCCTTGGTAAGTGACAGTTTTAGTGTTGAGTTGTCTCTGTAGTAGCGTGCTAGTGTTATTCCCAAGTCTTCTAGCGGGAAGGGAATTATTTAGCCAACATTTGGGGAAAGAAAGGGGTTTACCCACGGAGGTCCAAGGCTATAGTCAACAAACAGGGATCATTCACGACAACCAGATGCTTTCCATTCAAAGCTGCAAATGCGAACCATACCTGATGCAGATTTTGTAGCGGTTTCCTGGAAATAAACTCAACGTGTGGGACAATAATAATAACGGAGTGATACCGCGGTCAGAGCTATGCCTTAAACATAAAAAAGCCATTGCATTTAACACAAGTTTGTCCAAGCTTATTAAACAGTCACACGTCACCCCTTGAAAGCATTAACAAGGCTTTTTTGGTCGTGTCACGGCACATAAACAACTATAACATTTGTTTTCTGCTAACTCGTGCAGTCTCCAATGGCAAAGTCTAGAGCCCGTGCTGCTTTAGCCCTTAAGCCTGTTCCAGATGGAGCGTCTGACTGAAACATTGCTTTGGAAAAGTTAAAAATAGCCCAGAAAGTAACACTTCATCTATCATCCCCCGACCCTGTGGCAACCAGCTGAAAGAGAACAAACCACGTCACTTTGTCTCAACAACCAAGGAGATGCAGGATAAGATCTGACAGTTGGAGACTTAAGAGAAAAACAGTTAATTCGGACCATCCTTCTTTTGCGAAACGTCACAGTGAAGCATGTAATACAGAGGAGCCTGTTCCCAGCACATCACATTGCAATTCATTAAACGCTTGCATGGATTATTTTCTTTGCTCCAACACTAAGGGCGTGCAGGGTAAACCACCACCACTAAAGTGGTAATATTTAAGTAAGTGTGCAGATACATGATCCTCTGACAGGGAAACTGAGATGTGGGAGATTTTCAGTCCTTGGATTTTATTCTAGATTGATTAAATAGAACATTGTAGCCAATCTAGTGTAAGATTGTTGCTTCAAAGTAATATTATTTAAGAATGGGTATCACATAGTCATCCAGCACAAGTAAAGGAAGTACTGGCTGAACATAGGGCTACTTGTGGTGATTATTATTCATTGTTTTGACTGTGGTTGATTTAGCAATGATGTAAAAAGGAAAAAATAACACATTGAAGTGAATGATAACTTTATTTAACATTCAAAGATGCCAAAAATGAGCAATAAATAGAGACAAACCAGTTGCGTACCCTCTATCAGAGAACCTACATATATACATAGATACACTTTTAAAAGTTGTGATGGACTGCAATCAATATCAGTATTCAAAAAGTGTCCTAGTAAAACTTTCTCAAAAAGTAAATTCATATGAAATGTCAAGTATATTCAGGCACAGTAAAACATCTTGTAAACCTTCCCAAGCAAATCTGCTCAATCTCACGCAGTGGTAATATGCGCCATAGGCCTTAAAAGCAATTTCCGTCATGTTATGACATATTTTTAGCACACGGCTGGTTGGTTCTACATGTGAAAGTGGCCGTTGCAGGTGTGTGTTGATGTGTGTTTGAACGTGTTATCTATCTGAGAGAACTGCCCCAGGAAATACAGAGGAGAAAGAGGAAGTGTGAGGCAAAAAGTGAGAGTTTCTTGGCCCCAGATGGTTATTGTTTGGAATTCCAGGGTCATGATCTCACACTGCGAAGCCTTTTGTATTCCTCTGATCCTGTAGGCTATGAATTAATCAAACGAAACACGAGCAGCGATACTGTACGGACGCTTCTATCCAATTACATAGCACTGCCCCCGTCAACACCACCAAGGCGAGAGGCCGCGACTCTGTGATCACACATGCAGCCGGCACTGTCTTCAGGAGGAGCTCATTTTGTACACATTACCACACGCTTGAAGTAGCCCACCGCACAGTGCAGATAACCTTTACCTACCTCCATCTTATGCAAAGTACATTCTGTATACAGGCAGGCACAGTGTAAAACAACCTGTACACTCTTGGAGCAGTAAAACAAGTTGTAAAAGTTATTGTGCTGCAGATGTCATCACGTTCACCAACTGTCATTCTCCCATATAAGATGACAGATAATATTGTTGGAGCAAAGTTTTCTACAGAGCACTCGTACTCAGAATAGGGATGTAACAAATAACTTGGGAATTGGAATAATTTTGCGAAGTTGACGACAACAAATAAGCAGTGCCTATTTTAATATTTTTTTATTTATGTATTTATTTATTTATTTTTAATCACATTCTTTTTTTCTTTTTTTTTAATAATTATTATTTTAATCTTTTCTTTTTGGGGTTTGGTCTGAAATCTATTAAAATTAATTATCGGAACACCAGATGAACCTCGTTGGACTATTTTAATCATTATTAGACATTTCCCAAGGACAGCAACATAATCAAATCAAAGTGATAAAAATGTTATAAAAATAATTGTGCGATTTTATTGATAAATACACATTATGCCCCAATATTCTCTATTTAGAAGCCTTCATTTATCTTATTTTATTTTATTTTTTTTTTTAAATCTTTCTCTGG
Source organism: Periophthalmus modestus (assembly GCA_019594935.1). Lineage (NCBI taxonomy): Eukaryota > Metazoa > Chordata > Actinopteri > Gobiiformes > Gobiidae > Periophthalmus > Periophthalmus modestus. The sequence goes on from JAIEZT010000441.1 coordinate 24,659,208, forward strand.
TTAAAAAAATAAAAATACTGCAATATATAATGGAAATAGTAAAAGAAAAATGACCATTGACCACCAAATTTTTCCCATTACCCAGTTTTTCTTTTACCCTGGATAATATCTGGATGACTGAGGTTTTACACATACAATAGAAATAATAATATTACTTATGGATTGCTAAAATAATAGTTAGTTGCAGCCCTAACTCGGGATATTGTGCATGAAGCTGTACTTATGATATAGAGGTTATATGGTTGGTACAGTATGGAAAGTTCCCTCATTATTACTGTATGTGTGGTGGTCAGGGAGGGTCTCTGAAGTGCACTAACAGTATATGATTGTAGTCCCATTGCTAGACTTCCTCCTCTCTCTCTGTTTACTTTAGTGCTAACCAGGGGGGATATCCTGTCTCTCTCCCCAGTCCTCTGTGTGAAGTGCCAGTGGAGGTGCGGTGAGGATGTGATGGGGCCGGCCTCTGATAGATAACGCTCCTAAAAAAGCTCTTTGTTTGCACAAGACAGCGGCAGAGGAGGCCTTTGAAGGGCTGAAGTGTACCCCTCTATGCGCCTCACACTCCCATTATCTGCAGCTCCGAGGGCCTGGAGCGTTTAGCGGCTGTCAGTCAGCACAGCACCGGGACCTGTCTATAAGCACAACGAGCCACAGATGCCCCATTACTTTCTCTGCTGTCAGGAAGGAGTTAACCCGATGGGGCAGGCCAGACATTAGGCTCAATGGTAACTCAGTGTGTAATTAATGCTGCAATGTGTCCATTCCCCAGGACCTTCTCAACCTCAAGACCCTTTCTCAGAGTCTGCAGGAGAGACGGGGGGGAGGGGGTCAGCACAGAGAGAGAGGGGGATATCCGGGCCCCTCTCTTATGCCACTGCATCTGTCCAGTGGAGGGATAGAGTCTCCACAGCACCTCAGGCCAGTGACCTTTGTCCAGCCAGTTATGGGAGACAAAAGATTGGTCTCTGATGACGGATGTGGAAGGCATTTCATAGTCCCATGATTTATAATGACTTCTTTCCTCAAACTCTTGATGTTTTGGAGAAACTGTGTTTAATGGCTTGACCACAGCAGAACTGACTCTGGGTAATTGTTATTCGCTGCTGCTTATGGAACAATTTGCCACTTTCAGCTGGGATATTTCGCCTGCTCCTTCTTAATGAGCAGGCTTTAAAAAGTTATTTAAGGAATACGCCTCATTTTTGAGTTTGTCCTAGATGTCACAAAAATGATTGCCAATATGCTGCTGGTTTTGAATAATTTTTTCTTAGTTTTTTGGAGCTTGTTAAGTCCAGCACTGTTTGGCTACTCCAGTACTCAATGGTTTATCCTATTATGGTTAGGTTGAAGAGATCATATTTAGAGCAGTTATATAAAGTGAGATGAAGGCTAAGAAGTGTCTGCTGATATCTGGTGGGCATTATGACTCCGCTGGGATACTTACCACTGCTAATTCTGGTCTAGACGTCTCATTGATTAATGCCTACACTTAAGACCACTCTTATCATGGCTCATATTTGGTTTGGATTCAAGCGCAGATTCCTGTACTGGTTCATATTTTGCCCAAAATCAACACTTGAAGTCAAATAGTTATGTCTGTCCATAACTTTGCCGTCTTGAAGACCGTGAGAGCATTTAAGCCCTGGATAAATAAATACAGAATGAACATCATAGCATAGCAACTTTATCTGGGAAATGTTTTTGTCATTTCTTGTTTGTTTCCAGGGCTGGAAACCCATGATTTAGTCCATTTTTTGTCAGTAAACAAGAGTGCAATGGTTGCTGGATTCAGACAAGAAAATAAACAAATAACACGCTTTAGTTGACTTGATCCGGAGAGGAAACTGGCATTGGTAAGCTTGGTTTTCAGAGGTAAAGTCAAATGGCCTCCCATTGTAGCTCTCCCCATAGAAACCTCAATGTCCAAAAGCCATGTAAGTCAATGGTGGTGAGAGCTGCTCCACCACATGTGAGCATTCCTGAGGCAGCACGGCCCGGCCACAAACTCATATTTATCGAGTGTGGTTAGAACGCCACGGAGAAATCCACATAGCTCAGGGAACACACACACACTCTTACTGTAACAAGCTTGGAATATAGACACCCTCAGCAATATCGTCAATGTTAGAAATCCAACTCCTGTTTAACTAGGTCTATAAAGAGGAATGGAAGAATTCAAGCATCATCACAGATATATTACTATTATTATAGCTTAAATGTTTTGCTGACTGAAGGAGACTATTCGGGTTTTGTCTGCTATACCGTTATAATCAATGACATCTAGGGTTGGGCAATATGCCAACACAATAATGTTATGATTTTCTTGAAGCTAGATCACGATTTTGATTTAATCCATCTGTCACATGACCAATTGGAGTGGTTGGGAAATTTTTATAGCCATATGTCCGAGCCCTACGTGGATCTTTAAGTAATATTTTGAACATTTAAAATCGCAATATTACAACTTAATAAGAGAAACTAGTCACTTAACTTCTGGGTTGGAGAATTGCGTATCCCAATGACTGATTAGAAGACAACGCCAGCATGTTAGCAAAGATAAACTAAATAGCTTATTATTATACATACATTTTCGGTTGCCAATGCACCCAGGCACTCACTAACCTTTGCTCAGCTATCTTGTTTGCAGTTGTATGTAAAAAAAAAAAAAGATGAAATAGAATTGATGGAATGGGTTGCGTGAGGAAAGCATAAAACCAGTGACAATATAATTAACCAATACTGTCACGCTAGGATGCTGATGATTACCTGGCATTCAAGGAGAATCCAAGAAGAATTACTGCTAATGAGTTGAATATTATGTGATTCAATTCACCTGTAGGCAGTTTATTTTATGAGCTAGTCAAATCTTTGACAATCATGGGGAATGTGACTGTGACCATTGCGTCATCCTGCTGGTTAAGTAATTGAGGTTTGACTAGGTTTAGAGCTGATTTAGTCTTGGTTTGATTTTAGTTTTATCCCAATTTTCATTCAACAATGTAATGGTACTTCTGCAGTGTCAAAAGAATAGCACATTTTGCATGGACATGAAGGCGCCTTGCACGTCATACACAGCCACACATCAAGGCTATAGCTGTGAGGGTGACCCACCAGACTGCAGCACTTGTAATTACTGCTCCTCTCAGTCTTTTGTAGTTTCATTAACCTGTAGTTGATGAAGTTCAATCACACAACACCGGCAAGTCCCCTGTATTTACAATCATGTTTGTTGTAGGCACTCTAACAAGATGTGCCTCCTCTGACACACACACACTCAGAGCCTATTAGCAAGCAGTAAGAAGTGTGGGGAGTCCTTTCCTATGGTTTCCTTTGATTGTGGACTGTCTTAGTAGTTTTAGTGGCACGCGGCTATTATCATCCACCAAAGGTAACATGCAACAGTGCTTTTATGTCTTCCCTGAACTTTGGACCCAGCTGCATGTGTTTAAAACTGTTATAATGTAACAGAGGTTCAAAAGATTTCACTACCTTGCATTTAGCTCTCCCGCTGACACTGTTGGGCCACTTTAATATGCTCCTACACCAGGTCTGGTTCTCATCAAGGCCATATGAGGAGCGAGGAGGGGGTGGAGGTAGAGATGGGAGGGTTTTTGGACAGTGGGTTGGCCTATCCCGTGTGTGATAAAGCTTTGTGCATTAACTGCAGTGGTGCTGAGGCCTGACAGATACAAGTGGCTGTGGGGATGATTAGGATCCTCAAACAGAGAGGGGCTACAACATGAATGGCATTGTGTTATGATAATGTGTTTTGACGACGGGTAATGGCTTGGTTTAGTGCAAGCACGTTCAAAGTCTAGCCTAAGGGCCAGTTTCTGATTTTGATAAAGCATTGTCATTCATTGAAGGGAGATAAACATTCCTAAACATGCTATTGTCAACAGAGTAACTTTAGCCAACTTTTACTTTCCACTGACTGAAAGTTGATAGAATTGTGTAACAGTTGGATTGGATTGTCACAAAAATGAAAACACAAAAATGTAAAACATAGCAACCCATATGTGAACCTTATGTAAAATGTAATGTCAGCACATGAATAGATATGTCTAACACTGACAGTTGTGTTGGCTGTGAAAAGTATGAAAATTACACGGTAAGATGTTACAATGCTGTTGTAATCCTCCAAGACAGTGACAAACCATTTTTGTTGCGTCATGTACGTTTATGCACATTAGAATGCACTGAAATGGAATTTGCCTGTCTAAAACCATATCTAGCATTACTTACCCATTAAAACTCCATTATATAACTTTTCTAGTAGAGGGTCAACCACCTCTGGCTAGAATGTTCCACAGTCTGGAAAGAAACGTAAATATCTTCAATTACAGGTGTTTTTATTGCTAAAAAACACCTTGAAAAACAAGCATTCTCCACAGATCTGAACTTGGCCTGGTGCCTGGCCTGTCTCCATGGATAGATTAGTTTTTTGCTATTCTGTGGAACATCTAGGTGACACAATAACCTCTCCATGAAGACAAGCAGGTGGGGGGCCCTCAACCACAAAGGTTACATAGTGCACCTTTAACCATTAAAAACTTGAGTCCAGGGCTTTAGCCTCACAGTACCTTGGCAAAAACTGGCAGCACACAAGTATGGTGTGTTGCATGCTTATGTTGAATTAAACATTAAATTAAATAGTTATTGCCAGAAAAGCTTGTCACTAAATTACACAGCTAGTGCCATGCTATTCCAATTTCGCCCACATCTGTTTACAGTCCCCTGAGCAACATTAGCCCCACAATATGGCACTTTTGCTAAACCAGTGCATTAAGGACATACCCACAGCCCAATGCCCCGTGCGTTAATCCTGGCATGAGCGCCGAGTATTTTCCTAGGCCATGGCGTCACTTTCCCTGGCCTCTCCGGAGTGCGGTGGGACGTCATAAAACTTTACTGAGGGGAGTATGGAGCGACAAGGGAGTGTCTCACCTCCATTAAAGTCCATGCCAGGGCGCTGTGGCATTCAAAACCTCATAACTAAATAATCTACACTTTACATGGAGTTCCCCCATTGCTCCGTACGTGGAACAGCGAGTGGTACAACAAAGGGAGGAGGGTTCAAGGAGAAGTAGTGCTCTGTACCAATTGCCCTCTGAAAAAAAACTTTACGGTAACCACTAATACAAGCTGGCCCTATGAGGTTGTAAGGAGTCCCAGCCAAGCCTTTGCTCTTCTGGACAACCAGGCCACCAATATAGTCATCTTAAGAAGGGTGTTTTTCTTACTCTTGTTTTACAGACAGAGGGGTTAAGTCACCAGCATTGGGAGGCCCACACCGCAGAACAAGGAGGTCACTGAAGGAGCATGTCTTTTCAAATAGGAACTGGTCTATGGTGAATGGTAATAAAGGGAGTGGTGGTTGGAGGGCAGCGTGCAAACAGTAAATTTCACTCAGGTGTGACATTAAAGCTAATATCCAACTCCTGGCAGAGTTTCTGTGCCCATTGTGCCAGAAAAGAGTCATATGCACTGCAGGGGCATAAACGGCTGCTTGAGTTTTGGCAAATGACGTGCCAAGAGGAGTTAACAGTGAGTAGACTGAGATCATTGAAGATATATTCAGGCAAACACTTTCCATACATTTGTGTAAAGTAATGTATGCTGTTTGCTATTGTTATTCTAATGTGAAAGGTAATTGTATTTAAATCCCCTGCTTGGCATTAAGTATTCTTCATCAATTCACTTTTTAATACCTACAGTAACTATTTGAACTGTGTGGGCCAATGCTTTCTAACATTTTCATATGTCACTACACATATTTATCTGTGGTAGTAATATCCTAAATGGGATATAAATTACAAATACTGTAAATCATCAAAAACATTTTCGCTCACTAATGGCATGGAAAGTTTGCCTTGCCAGCCAAGACTACACACTTTTCCAATACTAAATAAAGTCGTGTAGTTAGGGATTATCTCTCAGAGCTCAGGTCCGCTAGATTGACAGGCAGATTAGCCAATCAGAGAAATGTATGGCCACAATAGAAAAATGTATGTTCTAAATGATAAATGACCAATGAGCATGTTCATTTCTCATGTGACACTGAAATAAACAAACCTGATTGCATGGTTCGTTTGTTTGACCTGAGACCCAGATGAGGTGGTGACCAGGCTGAGAGATCTTCTGTATGTGAAAATATTCTTAACCAGTCTGTAGCTCAAGCTAATGCAAAACAGGAAATTCTAGATCATTCTTCTGAACACTGCTGTTGCCCTCTGTAGTTCTGAGATATCCAATGACAAGCCAATGCACAATTCACAGTATGACAGTGAAGCAAAGCATGTCATCCGGACCACATATAGAGTTGGACTTTCTTAATAAAACAACTGGATTTAGAAGTTGGCAGTCATGTTGAGAGCAGAGAGGTTGTCAGTGGTCCTGAGGTAATGTGTACTGTGCGTCCTGCTTGCGCTGCATGGGGAGGATTTAGGGGGATTCTGGACAGAGCGCTGGCTGTGGTGTCCCTCCGAAATCTCCTCTACGGGACAGTGTTGGCAAAGTTCAGCTGATCTGTGGTTGGAGACAAGCCTGATACTGACTAAAAAGAGTAACAAAGACAAATGCCTTTCCTCATAAGAACCACCAATCTTGTTCAGAGAGACGGCCAAAGGGACGCGAGCTGCACTGTTGTTTATCCAGGTGTCCATCAGAGGCTGCCAGCTGCTGCAAAACAGAAAAAAAAGAACTTGAAGAAGAAGAAGAACATGTCCGTTATAAGAATGGATTGGGTTATAATTTCCTGAAAGCAAATCAAAATATTTTGGTCAGAAATGTTAGCAATCCTGACTCTAATTCCTCATATGCCAAACTTTTTCTTATCCGAGAACCATGGACTTTTCTGTAATCAAGATTTGGTTTAGATATGCAAAGTATACATATGTTCTGCATGAGTGCAATTTGTGTAATGGAATAGAGTAAGTAGGTGTTATTATGTAATACATGGATAAGGTTTATGTGATTTTTGTATTTGTACAGTATTTGAAGGAATTCTGTAACAATTTTACATAACTGTGCATAATAATTTAAAGGTGTAATTTAAAGTGTGTATGTAACTATTCCAATGGAAGGTCCGTCACCCACTTGCCATGGTGATGTTTTATCTGGAATGTTCAGACATCTAGAGCGTGTAAAAGCACCATATAAAAATGTGACCATTTACCAGGACCATAACTTAATATTTATTTCACAATGCATGTTTTTTTTGCTCATAAATACTGTGGAAAACATGTATTCTGTGTAATCTTAGAATGGGGTCGCCTCTCCACAGATGACTTGTAACTTGGCCTGGTGGTGTCTCCTGCTTGTCTCCATGGAGATAAGTCATTACAAGATAAAACAGGGCCTTGGCAGAGGTGTTTTTGTCTTGATTTAGTTTTTTAGTTCTGTGCGTTATACTATTACATTCTGTCACAATGGCAAGCTTTGAGTGTTGAAAGTAAGACCAGAAACAAAGAGGTGATTTAACAGTATGTCTTGCCTTATTTTATAGAAGTTAACATTGGATTCATATTTCCAAATTTTCTCTCTGCATGGGAGAGGCATTGCAACAGCTTTTGGCAGAGGAGCTCATACAATCGTCTTTTTTTCTTTTGAATGTTTAAAAGTATTATGATAGTTTAATGCCAGGAAAAGTAAATCCTCTTGCGAGTATATGAACGTGTGCGCAGACAGACTAAATCAATTGCTTCAGTTCAGAGGGGTATTTCCAGCCTGGTCCCCTGCTCCCAATTACAATAGGCCTTGCAGTCATTGTCTATTTTATCCAACTTTGGTTCCTTTGCCGACTTTTTCATATGGTTGTAGTTTGCATTGATTCATATGTGGTCCAAGTTTCTGTATTGTCAGAAGGTTAATCTAGCTGCCAACTGAAAGGTATGTCCCAAGCTGATCCTATCCCTGCCCCCTGGCCTTACAATAAAGAGCAGTTATAATGTTGCATGTCTTTCCCTGTGCCAGTCACAACTTAATCGATGGTTAAACAATGTCTCAGAGAATAATAAAGCAAAACATTGTCCCGGGATTTGCCAATGTAAACAAAATGTGGAAATAATAGCATAATGGTTGGCAATCTTCGACTTTCTTTATGTGCAGGAAAACCATAGCATGGCCTAACATTACAGAAGAATTCAAAACAATGCCACATACGTTTATCACATACAAACTGCAGCACGGTTAGGCATTTTCCAGTCCAAATGGTTTTTCACTTGGCTGGTCTTAGCGTGAGGTCCTGCAGCTCGTTTACTTAGTGAATGTGCTGTTAATGGCTGCATATTGTCCATTTCCCTCTGCTTCATTATCGCCAAGAGGAATTCTTCTGAGCTTGTTATGATTGGCAATTAAAATCTTTTATTTTTCTGAATGTGCAAATCCAAAATGGGAGGTGCAGATAATTCAAGGCCAATATTAAATCTGGCAAGGTAAAAGCGATTGGGTTGCGCAGTACAGTGGTTACTGCTCTCAGAATAGAGGTTGCGGGTTCAATCCTTGAGCTGTGAAAATACCATAACCCTTTAAAACCCATATAACCCTTTACTGATCTCTCATAACACTTTTATAATCAATCCTAAATTAACATGTTTCCACACCACACTTTAGATACTATTGTAAACTTTGTAAAGACAGGGTTGAGGCTGCACTATGTAACTTTTCTGGTGGAAGATTCACTCCCTGCTTCTTTGTAATACTTTACCTGGAATATTCCACAGTATGGCATTAAAGTTATCTATTTTACATTTATTTTGTAATCGGTGTTTTTATTGTTCAAATTGTTCATACCTTGGAAAAAGATGTCATTATTACTGTCCAAGCTATAATACTTGCCTCTCCACAATAACATCACCAGAAAAGTTAGTACAGCTTTAAGGCACACCTTATTGTCCTGTAGGGTCTTTTTTGATGCCTGACAGTAGCTGCCTGCAGTGCGGTGTTCAGGTATCCATCTCCAGATCTTAATTTCTTGGTCAGGAGCACCTACAGGAGAAGGCTTTTGTGCATGTTTTAGATTAGTGGTGGAAACTAGTGTACTCCGAGAGTACCCACGCACAGAGAGAACAAACAAACTCCTAAACTCTGATGGCTAGGTAAGGAATGAATAGATGATTTTAAAAGGCTGCATATTTAGTGGTCAAAATGTGTTTTTTTACACAAAGTATGGTGCCCAATCAGAGCAGTAATAAAAGCTAGAGTTCCTGGTGCAGTGCCATGTCGAGTGAATGTGACAATTTGGCCGTGTTGCCATGGGCTGGTTTTCTGCAGCACTGATCCTTCTTGACATTGGAGAGGGTATTCCTCCTTTAGCAGCAATGCTGGAAGATAATGACTGCCACATTACATCAACATGGTGCCATGCCAACAGCACAAGCGATGACACATCCCATGATGCCATTCTTCAATACGCTTCCCATCAGTGGCTGTCACACGCCTCTCACTGTAACTTATGTCTTCACAAGCTGTGGTGTAAGACATCCTTGCACAATAGATGAGTGCTCAGAGGGATTACCAAATAGATCCTTCCAAATTAAATTAGTTACAACCATTTCAGTGTAATAGGAATTTTTATTCTTTACTAATGTGCTTTACCTGCCCTTCACTGGTCCTTCGTTAAACCAATAATAGTAATGACACTGAACTTGCAAGATGCTTTTGTCTAGGTATCATAAATGAAAGGTGTATTTTGGTCTTTTCCTTCATTCATATGTATGCTAAGCTATTCTTTTTCCTTGTAAAACAAAATAACTTGGCATCTCGTCCCACAAAGTAGCAATGGGTGATCCATGTACAGTACTTCCTTCATGGGAAAGAGCCTGCTAACTTTTTTTTTTTCCTAGCAATTGCAATCTTCTATAGAGTTTGTCCAAGGTCTTCACTGGATAGACTCTGCTGTGGTGAGACTATACAATTTATTTAGCCACTATAATTGCCTGTTTGATCCGTGTTTGTGGAATATTTTGGCCAATCAACATTTCATTTCCTGCTTTGAGCTAGATTTAAGCCTTAGGAAATCCCTCCAACAATAAAAAAAAAAATAGTTTGGATTATTTTGGAACATAGTGCCAGGCTGCCTGTGTCATGTACTCCATTGTGTTGGGATACGGTTGTCAGGTGTGGGTGGGCTTGGATATTTGTCAGCCTATAAGCTCTAACTCACTCCTCACCAGTGCAGAAGGTGGTGGTCCCTATTTCCACAAATGAAAGCAAATTGTTGTAAATTGTGATCATCACTTCCTCTCTTGATCCAAGGAAAGCATTTTTTGAGGTGGTAGGAGATTATTCTACCAGATGTTGATGTAATGTTGTATGCTTGGCTTTACCTATCCATCTGGAAGGCATTACCCAACACAAGGTAGAGAGTTGTCATGGTAACATGGGCCAGGACTAGAGCTAGGACTAGATCAAAGAGGCAAAGAGTCTTAGAGAAAACATCTGATGTCACTGTGACGATCTAAAGGGACCCTGCCAGGTTCAATATTTCAGCTATAGTTTAATAGGAGCCACTGTTATCTATATGTACACTGTTCTGTTCAGAAAAGTGCTATTCTGAGCAACCATAAATGTAGTTTGCATCCTCAGCTCCCACCTAAAAATGTGAACCCAAATCCATTAAGTGATTTGCATAGAATCAATATAAGCTAGCCTGTCACCACTTACAAATTAAACCATAGAAAATGTGGTAAAATATGAAGTCATTTGCATATATTTGAAACAGTCTTGTCAACTGGCTTCTCTGACCACTCTGCACTTGCTTATAAAACAAAAAAAGGGGGAAAAAAAACAATCTAAAAAGAAAATATTGTTTTTGCTTTGTTTTTTTATTAATTTGCTTTTTTTTTTTAAATCTTAATTACAATTTAACTTTTTCTGGTGGGGTGTCCATGAATTGCTTGACTCCATGGAGCTGTTATTGCATTTCCTGGAATTTTCCACAATAGGTATTGCAAGCTTTTAATCATTTACAGGTGTTTATATTGCTCAGAAATACAATGTCTTCTTACTGTGGAAAATATCTCCTCTATACAGATCTGACCTGTAACTTGGCTATGTGGCATCACCTTCTTTTCTCCATGGAGATCGAAGTTCAGTGGCATACTGTGGAACATTTTAGGGCAAAGCAATAACATCTCCAGGGAGACAAGCAGGTTGTGCACCCTTGACAAGTAAAGTTATATTGTGAACCTTTAATACCTGATGCAAACTTGTGCTTATCCCATGCCTTTATTTCCCAATGGGACAGGGCCATTTGGCTTCATATGAGGGTATCTCTATAGCCCCTCCATGAGCTCATGAGCAAGCGAGGAAGTCATTTTACCCTCTGTGGGCCCATCTCCAGTCTCCTCGCCTGCCAACTCACCACAGTGTGATTACAGGCGAAACTGATTAAAACAAAACAACTTTTCACTCAGTGCTCCTCCTCCAGTGTACATGGACTGTGACCCCCACCATGCAGGATGTTCAAGCAGGATCCTGGCTATTTTTTACCCCTTTAATGGCACGCTGATGGATCACAGGTGTCTTAGGAACTTACAATGAATACACATGAGATGAGTCAGTGCCCCTTCCTGGTTTAATCATTTAATGACTGTTATGTCTCATGGTATTTCCTCATGCTTGTGCTTAGGTCCGTCTGAGAAGATCCAGCCTGGCTCCATGGAGTTAAAAGAGTTGATAATAAAGTGATGAGAAAGCAGGTCTAAGCAGCAGCCACATAAACAGGGCCCTGACTTTTAAAGGATTTTCCCTTAGACATCGGATGCAGGTGCTGGCATAGATCAAAGCGTCCAATGTAAGACCTGCTTAGTTTGAGAACAGCACAGAGCTGATTTATTCAGCTTATCCCACTGTAAAATGCCCCGCAGTATCTCTGGGAACTCACCTCTAATGATACTGTACTTCAGCTAATGGGATGGGGCATGGACTCTGTGAAAAGTTAAGCATGTGTAATATATTTCAAATTTTATCCTGCAGATGAAAGTTTTTGTGTCATAATTTCTGTATGAAGTAGTACAGGTGGCTCTAATTACATTAATTGTAATACGATAATTCAAGACTTACCATGCGTATTAGCTCATGGCATTTATAGGGAATTAGCTAAGAATAGAACTAACTAGCTATTGTTGAACATTTACCCGCCCATGATCCAATAAAAGAGCCCTCACAGCAAGATGCACATTAGGTTTAGACATTTGCAGCCATTTGTATGTGACGGCAGTGAAATTATGGTCTGTAACTTTATAATGTGCATTAAAGTGCACTATTTCATTGAAAAATAAATAAATAAATACACAAATACAACACTGACTATATACATTAAGTGTCATCCCTGCAATGAAATAGCTTCAGCTTCTTGTTATATGTGATATTTTGAGGACTTAACTATTCAAACACAAAATATTCAGCTTTAAATTGTTAATTGGCAACAGTCATTTTTTTCCACATCATTCTGAAACCAATAGCTCCAGCTATAGAGTACATGATGTCATTGCCAGTCCTTTTCAATGTGATACAGCAGTGCATTCATAATATTGTCACTATGCCAGGGTCATTGAAATACCTCTTGTGTTAATGCCCTGGACACAATATTGGCTGTTGTTTTAATATAGTTTTTATCTCTACAAGCCGTGTTGGATGGAGAGCATCCAAGCACCAAACATGAGTTCAGCCCAAGTAAGTGAACCTCAGAAGGCGTTGCCAGCTAACAAATAAAGCTGCAGTGTAAAGCCTGGGAATTGCTATGGAAACTGTGTTTCGCAATGTACATATCAACCACAGTGCATTATAAATTGCACTAATAAGTCAAAAAAAAAAAAATTCAATAAGAAAGCAGCAGCACCAATATGCTCACCTCCAAATGGCAAAATTGGACCTTAAAATGACATGATTCCAACAAATGAACAAATGCACATAAGAATTATTCAAACTTGTATTTATTGTTGTTGTTGTGGGTCGATCCCTGGGGTGAAGTTGGCATACCAGAAGTGACTCAAAAACATGACGTGCATTCATTTGGTGATCTGTCAATACATGCTTGATTTTCCATTCCATCACCGGCCTTACCGTCAGGAAAACAGTCATAAGAGGTGAGGCAGACCAGACTGGGCATGGGCAAGAATGCAGCGATGACCAATGTAATGAAAATGTATGTTTTATGCTCCCATTACACAACATTAACCTCAGCTTTATGGGGGCTTGGTGGCACTCCTGTTTGCCAAGTAGATTTTAGGTTTCATCATCTCCATGGCCTTACTGAGTATTATTGCAGGCTGGGTATGGCTTTCTCTCATGATGTCTTGATGAATGATGATAGATGAATTGATCATGACGATAGTGAATGAGCCAACATAGGTTAATGATTGCATATTCAGCAACTGTATATCTCTGAATGCTTTGGAATTGGATGATTATAGTCCAGGTTTGACACTACCCAAACCTCTTGGTATATGGCTTCAGTAGAGCTTGACAGCAAAACTTGCTACGAAGTATGTTCGGTGTTGGTTCGGTGCCAACTTTCAGTTCCTTGGCTTTAAATGTACCAATACGTACACTGACTTATTTAACAACAGTGTAGGTGCTCATGCGCCACAATTCTGCTCTGTACTAATGAATGACACAAACAGCACTCATGTTTTAACAGAGTTGCTACTTGTATCCACCTGTCTCCAGTGCAGGGCCTTTACAGTGTCTCAAAGTCAAAGTGTGGTGCGTGATAATATATCCACATCCAGTCACAGTCTGCAGTGTCAGCTGAAGCCAAACAGATAATATGAACCAAAACTCAAAGTCCTCCTCCCCAGTCCCAGTAAAAGTGTAATTCCCAAATAAATGTGGTGTGGTAAATATCCAGTGTGGGGAACGTGTCTGATTGAAGATGCTGCCAAATGAGTGTGCGTCAAGCTGAAGCCAAATAGGTAATATGAACCAACACTTCGCCAAAATCCTCCTCTTCTTTGGTCCCAGTAAAAGCGTAATTCACAAATAAATGTGGTGTAACAAATGTATCCATTGTGAAATGTGTGTGCATAAAGATGCAGCCAAACAAGCCTGCATAGTTTGCCAAAATCCTTTCTAAGTCCAGGTAACCGTGTACTAAAAGGCAAGGCAAGGCAAGTTTATTTGTATAGCACAATTCGTACACAATGTAATTCAAAGTGCTTTAAAGAATAAGAAAGACATTAAAATTCCAATACAACAAATCAAAACATAAATAGTCATCATAAAATTTACATGAAAAGAGTACCGCGCAGAATAAAAACCTTTCCATATGCACAGCTAAACAGAACTGTTTTGAGCCTGGATTTAAACATTGTAGACTAGAGGCTTGTCTCGGATCTTTAGGAAGATTGTTCCACATTTTAGCTGCATGAAACTGAAACTCTCATTCCCCATGTTTAGTCCTGACTATGGACACCACCAGTAGGCCATTCCCTGAAGTCCTCAGAGTGTGAGATGGTTCATATGGCACTAACATGTCGGAAATGTACTTTGGTGCTAGGCTATAGAAAGTAAAGTTATTTATCAAAACACAGAGCATGTGCTCCACAGCGCTGGCTTTGATATGTAAATGTAACTTGCTTTAGGCAGCAAAACAAAAAAGTGAAATTAAGGCCCTGTTCTCACTGCACACATTGGTGTTCAAGTGCATAACCTCGCAAAAACACAGCTGCCTGTCAAGGATGGCCAGACCAGCAACTTAAGCAGGACATATGCTCGCTGCGCTGACTCTATGTTTGAAAGCACAAATTGACAGACTTTCTGAACCTGGGTTCCTTTAACCGATACATAACTGTCCCAGCAAAAAAGTTGTGCTCATTGTAAAGGCACAAAAATGGCAACAAATGCATGCCTTCTCTGTATTTTCATGGGGCTATGTAAAAATCAGCAGCAAAAAATTCCCTTTTCAAAACAACATGGTGCACGGACGGTGCGGCTGCCCTCATTCACTTTTAATGCATTCTAACAAATATGTGTCCACAACAGTTGTTTGTTTTGGTTCATATGATTCATATAGTCATATATATATACACATATACATATATACATACATACATAATACATACAAGGCTGTGTCCCACCAAAGTGGGGTAGCCAAGACAGGGCACACACTACCGTTCCCCTCCCTCCTTTCTTCCCCTCCCCAAAACCTCCCTCCTCGCGTTTAAGGACTGATCTAAACCACACCACACTGCACCAGGGTCAGCTGCACAGCCCAGTGTGGGCACTTCCACAGCAGGGCCTTAGGCAAAGCTGGTTTCCCCTGCCGCTTCATACCAAGACCAGTCCTCTACCACACCCATCCATTCATTCATACACAAACTCTCTCCATTCATCCCTGTCCTGAGCAGCCTCTCTCCCTTGCACCACAGTCATCCCTGTTGCATTCAACGCTCTTCTTACACCCTCTGTCCATCCCATTGGCGGTCTTCCTCTCATTCTCACTCCACTCACATCAGATTCATACACCTTTTTCACCAACCGCTCCCTTTCCATTCTCTCAACATGTCCAAACCATCCCAATGCCTTTTGCTCTGCTCTATCAGCCAACTCTCACAACACACCAGTTCTCTCTCGGATTTCTTCATTTCTCACACGATCCATCCACGATACTCCTCAGACATCTCATCTCAACTACATTCAGCTTCCTCTTCTCCCCAACTTTCAAACTCCATGTTTCAGCCCCATACAACCACCACACCCCCATACAATCTCCTTTTTGCATCCATTCCCAGTGACCTACATTCAAACACTCTCTCTCTTCGAAGTACCTGCCCGACTTAAATACGCTGTTCAAACGGCGCATTTAAGTCGTGCGAATACTTCGATAGACACATCGAAGGTGCATTTGTCGAACTGGGACGCGGCGTCTGGAGACGCTCGCAGTCCGCGAGTCCATTGGTGGTGACAGAATCTGACACTATAGAGTTAAGAAAGAAATCACACGACAAACCATCACGACAGTCACAAGTTGATAATGAGTCACTAAATTCTCTGCAGCACAGACTGGCCAAGCAGCGTGATCACCTGCAGCCAGTGATGGACAAGCGTCTCATCACGAATCATATGAGTCGGGTGCGTGTGGTGACCTCCGCTGAACCCCTGAGACTTACTCACCGAACCCGGGGGTTCGACCGAACCCAGGTTAAGAACCACTGATCTAATAGTATGAAATAAAAAGCAAGCTGATTTTGTATTGTTTTTTTATCCTTATTCTGGTTCCCCAATTTTCAGTGGATTGAAGTAATTACCATTTTGTACGTCTCTGTTTGAAAAGAGCGAGTCCGTCGTCTGGAGCAAACCATTTAGCTCCTTTAGCGTTGGTCTTGATCCTTTAATTATAACCTCCTGCTTCGACCAAAAGACCAGTTTAGAAAACTGTTTGACCTTTAATATGTAATCTTCCTCCATTTAAGGGCCAGACACGAAGAAAAAAAGTGAATTGCTAAAGTTGACTTGCTAACTCTAAATTGTAGTTTGCGGCCCCTATTCTGCGGGAGTTGCAAGAATCCCTGGGCTCACGAGCGCCCCCTAACATGAGGCAGGGTAACTGCGTGCCTCACCCGGCACCTTTTCACAGCCACTATAATGTGCTCAGCCATTAAAAGAGTTAAAACAGCAGCTTAGCTACAGCACAGGTTTTCAACGGTAAACGTAAAAATTCAGCGATTTTGAGTAAAAAATAAAAAATAAAATTGCCAAATTAAATAGAAAATAACTTTATAGTACAAATCATGGATAAATATAACTATTTCATTTATTTTCTCTCTCTCTCTCTCTCTCCTCTCTATATATCTCTATATATATCTATATCTCTCTATATCTCTATCTCTATATATATCTCTCTATATATCTATATCTATATATATATATATATATATATATATATATATATATATATATATATATATTACCTTGTTATACATTATAACTATATAAATATAACTATATATATATATATATATATATATATATATATATATATGTATATATGTATATATATATATATATATATATATATATATATATACACACACACACACACACACACACACACACACACATATATATACATAGTTATATTTATATAGTTATAATGTATAACAAGGTTAGCAAATACTTAATACTAGTGGCCTTTCATTTACATAAAAATACAGCCACCAAAAAAAGCAGGTATCATTAAGGTACTGGTTTCGAAAAAAAACAATCAAATGCAGCTCTAGGCTTCTGTTATAGGGACTCCTACTGCAAGAACACATATGGAGATGAATGAATAATATCTGTTTTAATTTGCTCTGAAATTATCCTAGGTAGTTTTTTTTTGACCAAGATTTTGGCACAGGAGACCTGCAGTGGAGCTCACTGTAGGTCAAAAGACTTATTTCACATGGGCAATAAAGTCCACAATTTAAATTTCAAAGCCACATGCACTATTAATTCAACTATATAAACAACTATAATTATTGTATTAGTAGCTTGAAAACTGAGTAAATATATTTTTGAGTAAAATCCTTACATATAGCATGTACACATACTGTATGTACATACATACATCATCCAACACACGATTTGCATATTGTCCCGTGATTACAGTGAGAATCCATTGAAAAGATGCAAATCCGTCTGGTCATTATCATTAAAAGCCTTCTCCTAGAGTATTTTCTGCAGTGTTTTGAGCTGGGATTTACCCTGTTTGGTTTGTTTACTCCAAGCAGTCATCGCCGCTTCTGTGTGAGCCATTCCTGTATGAACATCTGTCAGGGTGCTCATAAATAACATTGATTCAGCTCTCAAACTGCTTTCCCCTTTAAGCAGTGCAGTCTAAGATAAATGTTCACTAAGCACACAAACCTTATACAGTGGCATGCTCAAACAGTGAACATACAATGAGAGATATGCAGCCCCGCTTTCACCTGTGCCATGTCCACCATCTCTATGTCAAGGCATTTCACACACTGTGCCCATCAATCAAGTTACTCCCACTTCATATGTCAGTATCAAGCTGATAGAAGGCTGGAGAGAGGCCCGACACTCCCTGCACTACGCTTCAAGGAATAAAGACAGTCATATTTTATAGCCATATTTTGAATACAGTGAGGGATAAGTAGTATGTCTTAAGTAGAAAAAAAATATTTGCAGTATACTAAGTAATTGTTTCGAGATAAAGTCTGATTTGTTTTGCTCATACTACAGTTTCATTTGTTGAATTATTTAAAAGTGCACAATAATACGTTTTTGTATATTGTATACTCACTGCCACTGCCTTTCATAGAATGTTCCACGGTATGACATTAGACTTAACAATCAAGTTACAGTAAGAATACATGTTTATTCAGAGTATTTTTGAGCAACAGCACCTGTAACAGCATAAATACAAGACAAAAAGTGTAATGCCATATGATGGAATATTCCAGGCATAGAAATAACATCTCCATAGACCAATATCATAAATTACATGGTGCAGTCTCTTGACTCATCAGTGTTTGATTCTATGTCAAAGTCTTAGTACAAGGTTGAGTCACCCAATTCTGATATATTGCATCTTCAGTAGTTCATTTTCACACAAGTCACAGTCTGAGAAGAGTTCAGTTCTAAGCTCCCAAAGCAGTGACTCAGGTTTGTTTTTAGTCATTAAGGCTTCAGATCAACTCAAGTCACGATTCACCTAACATTGCCCAATGAGTTCAGTTAGTCTATCTCCAAAGTTAGATTTTTTTCTCCTTATTTACCCACTTTGCATTGGGACACTCTGTCGATAGCAGTGGGTGCCAAAATGTAGCGGATGGGGAAACGGATAAGGAGTTCCCAAATGGAGGAGTATTTTATGTGTTTGATAGGGCTTTTTGTCTCTTAATTAATCATTGGTATCACACAATTTTGGTTTAAATAAGTAGGGCTGTTTTATGTTAAGTGTAATATTTATTCTTTTGACATGGGAGGCTCTTCTCTCTCAAGTTCAACAATATTTTGCTCTTCACTCAGTGTTCATGTTTTTGGACAGGAAGTTTGGACTCTCCTCAGGCTTGTCCCGAGCCAAGCCCAGAATCCATGGCCTCTGCCCTCTGCATCAGTGTTTCGCAGCATGATGCAACCAGACGTCCAGACTGTGCAGCTCTGTGTCCAACTCACTGAAATTTGAAGCTAATATAACCGGATCACTATAATTAGTTTACAAACATGTATTTGCCAAGTTTACATTTTGAGGCCCTGTGACATTTCTTGTGAGAATGATGATAGCTGATTTCCAGTATTTCTGTGTGCTTGCCCTTGACAAAGCTCATCATTGTTGTTTTCCCAGCCCTGAACCAGCATGTAACTCTAGCTTTATTTGACAGGGTTGAGACATTGGGTTAAGCTGCTGGGTTAAGACACACACACGCACATGGCTCAGGCTCTTTACAGATACATCACCCTGTCTTCAGTATCATCCCTGATGGAAAGACAACAGGTCACTGCATAAATTAGGAAATCTCCTTTTCATAGATGGCACAAGAGTACACAGAGTGAGTATAGACAGATAATGGGGTTTCAATAAATCACTGCTTGTATGCTCAGGTGTTTGTAGTTCTGAAGTCTTCAATCACTACAGCCCCTGTAGACCCCAGTCATGGGTATGCATTGTGCGTGTCAAAACAAGAAGTTCAGCCCATGCAGGTAATGATCCAGTGAGCCTCTAGTACTTCTCAATGGGCTATTTACACTCTGCTGTTTTTGGGTCCTATTTAACCCCATAGAGAAAGGGCCATGCTCATCTCCACCTACAGTGTGCATGCGATTAATTTACAAAGAATACAATCAATAAGAAAGGAGGGCAGCTGCAGTAACAATTTTCAGTGGCCTTAGCAATCATTTCTTTAGTCTGCTTAGTGCTTACTTCCACAAATTTATTCTTTTTCAAGGATTAAATTTGATGAGATAGATGCCTGATATATTATTACAGTACCAAAAATGTCTAAAAAGGGAACTATTGCAACTTGTCATTTGTAAGAAAGTTTCTTGAGCCATAATTATTACTAATTACTGAATAATACCATTGTGCCCATGGGCAAAGTGGTTGATTGATGTAAAGCTCTTTGAGTGCTCTAAATGTGGAAATGTTGTATATACTGTGAAACCATAAGTTTACATACACTATATAAAAAGACACATATGCTTTTTTTTCTCACTGTCTGAATGGAATCAGACTAAACTTTTCCTGTTTTAGGTCAATTAGGATTGCCAAAAATTATTTCTATTTACTAAATGCCAGAATAATGAGAGAAGGATTTTTTAAAGACAATTTTTCATTACTTTTTTAAAGTCAGAAGTTTACCTGTCTGTAAACTTGAGACTAAACTAAGATTACTATAAATTTCAACAATTTGGGAAAACACAGATGATGATGTCATGTCTTCAGAAGCTTCTGATTGGTTTATTGACAACATTTGAGTTAATTAGAGTATGGAAGTATTTGAAGGCACACCTGAAACACACTGCTTTTTTGTGTAACATCATGGGAAAGTCAAAACTGCAAAGAGAGATGTGGGTGCAATTACCAGATGCCTGAAAGTGCCACATTCATCTGTTCAAACAATTATACATATAAGCACCATGGGAATGTCCAGCCATCATACTGCTCAGGAAGAAGATGGATTCTATGCTCCAGAGATGACGTTGGTCCAAAATGTGCAGATCAACCCAAGAACAGAAGCAGAAGACCTTGTGAAGATGCTGACTGAAGCTGGTAAAAGTGTGTCATTATCCACAGTGAAACGAGTACTGTAGCAACATGGGCTAAACAGCCATCCTTCCAGGAAAAAGCCATTACTCCAAAAGAAACATAAAAAAGCCAGATTACAGTTTGCAAATGCACACAGAGACAAAGACCTTCATTTTTGGAGACATGTGCTGTGGTCTGACGAAACTAAAATTGAACGGTTTGACCATGATGAGCATCGTTACTTTTGGAGGAAAAGGGGGAAGCTTGCAAGCCTAAGAACACCATCCCAACTGTGAAATACGGGGGTGGCAGCATCATGTTGTTGGTTTGTTTTGCTGAAAGACAGACTGGTGCACTTTCCAAAATAAATGCATCATGAAAAAAGAACATTATGTGGAAATACTGAAGCAACATCTCAAGACATCAGCCAGGAAGTTAAAGCTTGAGCACAAATGGGTCTTCCAAATGGACAATGACTTGAATCATGCAGCCAAACTACAAAAGTTTCAAAGTGGCTTATGGATTACAAAGTTAATGTTTGGGCAGACCTTAGGCATGGGCCAGCAAGGCAGCCTACAAACTTGGCTCAGTTACACCAGTTCTGTCCGGAGGAATGGGCCAAAATTCCTACCAACTATTGTGATAATGTTGTGGAAGGATATCCAAAAGGTTTAACCCAAGTCATACAATTTAAAGGAAATGGTGTCAAATACTAATGAAATGTATGTAAACTTCTGACTTTGAAGAAAGTAATGAAAAAAATCTTCCTTTCATTATTCTGGCATTCAGCAAATAGAAATAATTTTCATAATCCTAATTGACCTAAAACAGGGAAAGTTTAGTCTGATTTCATGTCAGACAGTGAGGAAAAAAAGGCTTTTTATATAGTGGCTGCAAACTTCTGGTTTCAACTGCAAATGTGACCATTTACCTTTGAACTGCTACTACTAACTCTAACTTCCTATTGCTATTATAACTCATCTCTGCTCTAACTTGTGTTAAATAAATTATACAGTATGCATACTGCCCCATGTCCACTCCCTACAAGGATGTCTTTGAAACAGTCAGTCAAACAGGCAGTTATTGGAGGCTGCATTGGGGACAAACCAAGCAGAAAATCCACTCATTCTAGGGGTGACCATTAGACGTGGTATGTTGACATGATATGGGATGGTGGGTGAGGTGAAGAGGCGAGGCTCATAGTCTTGAGTATATGAACCTGAAAACACCGTGACAGAGGAACAAAGGCTGCACTCTGATGTTAAGGCTTTATAATGACTGGGTGGATGTCATCCGTAGAACGATCTCATTCATGTTTGTGGTGTTCAGGCCTCTGATTTGCATGGGTTCCCACAGCTCAATATGGAAGCAAGGATTAAAGAAGTCACTTATTGAAAAAACATTTTAAAATTAGCAGAAGACATTCACCTGCTTGTCTCTGTGTAAATGTTGTTCCGTTAGCTATAAAATTCCATATGACATAATCTTTATCTTTATTTATCTAGATCTAACATATGTATGGAGATAGTTCAGAAGAAGGTTTTAACTTTATCCAGGAATTCTGCCACCTCCAAAATGTTGCATGATGTTACTTTGTTTGTTCATTTGTCTCATACCACACATGCAGCCTTTAGGTTAGGGTTAGTACTGTATATATAACTACTACAACAATTAATTGCCCAAATACTTGCCTTCACACCAGCACAGTCTAAAACCCTCTCCCTCCTTTCAGCTGCTGTCACATAAATTTACTGTGGCTTATTTAGAAAAAAAGAATCACCATTTTGTGCCAAGCATTCTTCTCCCACTTTCTCCCTCTCTTTCTCTCCTATTGCTCATTAAATGCCCCGAGAAGAAAGACGTGTTTTGGTGTGAGCTTGGGGGGCCCGCCTTGACTCAGTTGTGGGAAGAGAACTGTAACGCTTAAATAGAGGGAGGTCCCACCCACATCCACCCAAAAAATACCCAGAAGACAAAACATAACAACACCTCATATCAGATTTGGACAGTGCTGATGTTGATGTTGATGTACTCACAATGTCCTGGGACAGCAGCAGTGGGGACTCCGGAGGGGGTGCAGGTGATGGGGCAGAGAGGGAGGAGAGAGAGAGGAATAGCCCAGGGAGCTGAGGCGCTTGTCTGGCTTGTTTCCCGGCCTCCCGTGTTGGAGCATGAAAAGGAGCAGGTCGTTTACACCCCAGTGAAAAAAGCCACCATAGCCCTGGCAGCACCTGGATGTTATTTGGGCTAATGGACTTTTGGGGTTGACTCAATAGTAATCAACCTGGGGGGGCTTGTCGCTTTGTTTCAGATACGCAGTCTTTTCTTTCAGCACTTGGATTCTTATGTGTTGAATTAGCGGGTACTGTAAACGGCATACTGTGCTGGAATTCGTTATTCTAAGTAGTTTTGCTCTTTTGGATGCAATTAGGTGGGTGTCAACTTAACAACAACCCTCATAAGACTAAATATCCTTACAGAAGGTCTTTGTAGGCCTTTATTAATTCTACCATGAATGCAAATTACCACTTTGTCTGGAATGTTCCACAGTATGGCATTCAACTTGTTTATCTCAATAGAGACAAGCAGGCGAGACCACCAGGCCAAGTTACAGGTCAGATCTGTGGAACTACAACTCTGCTCACTGTAAGAATGCATGTTTTTCAACTTATATTTGAGCTATAAAAACTGCCGTAATGAAATAAATGCAAGATATATAGGTTTTTAACGCCATTCCGTGAAACAGTCCAAGCATCTCTGTGGAGACAAGCAGGCAGCAGACCGTCCACCAGAAAAGTTGCATGTATGAAGTTGCATTACACCATTCATGACAGTCTTTTTAGGTCTATAAAACATGCAACTACACCAATTATTGTCAAATTGAGTTTCATTTTTAAGAGGGCGGACCAACCTATAAATTGCAACTGGGCCAACTTCCAACCAATCAGAAAAGGGGGTAGTAACAACATTCATAATCACCTTTGTGACTAATCAGTAAATCAAAACACTACCCAAATGTAAATGATGATGATGATCAGATAAGACTGATTTTACTCAATGCATAATTATAAAGGGTAGCGTATTGCAGAATCATAAATGTCCACATGGGGTTTATTACAATTTGCTACATAAACATTCAGACAACAAAATACTCAAATTCCAAAAAGAGCAACAGTTGATTGGACCATGACATTTAGCTGTTCCTGCCAATTTTATTTTCTGATCCTCTACCCAGTGTCCAGATGCCCCCTTCCTTTACTCTATCTCTGCCCTGCCACTCTACCATTCCATATGTTTATTTTATTTTGCTCTGAGCCGTGTTATGACAGAGCCTTCACTCCCCGGATGTATGCATTCAGTGCCCGTGTCATGCCCTTATGAGGTATATGGGGGCCCTCAGCGCGCTGGTAGTCCCACCCGTCCTGTACCAACCCATCCCAGGCTCTGTAGTCAGTAAGCACGAGGGGTGTGGAAGAGGACTCTAGCTTTTGCACCTTGTTCTGTCTTGTCCCAAAGCACAGAACTGGTAAATACTCTAGGATTCACCCTGAAAGAATTATTTTTTTTTGACGGTTAAAAATGTTGAGTTTAAACGTTTTGGTTCAGTTCAAGTCTCAAAGCGATTACCTCTTTCATACAAACTAGGGATTGTTTACCATCAATCACTTGATCCTATGCGGTGAAAACTTTAGGCCCAAAGCGCAGTTTATCATACCTCTGAGTCACCAATCCTCTCCTGACTTCTTTCTCACTGGAAATGCCAGACAGAGCTATTTTTGAATACATACCTTCACAAGGGAAATTTCTGCACAAAAATGCCAAAAACATTTTCCCTTTTTCCCCTTAAAATTCCCTACATTTTCCAAACAAGTCAAGATAGACATTTGAACAGGGTGGTCTGTTGTCTTCGTAAAGAGTTTAACAGAATCTATACACATCAATGTTATAATATATGCCAGTGTCAATTATATCTGCAGCTCCGGTTGCATGTCTAAAATTCTAGCTAAGCCCATACACCTCATAAAACACTAACACTAATGCTGGATCCAATACTAACCCCGAATGTTAGTACTGTTAACCCTATCTTACCCGGGTGGAGAATCCATTGATTGCATATCTATTTAGTTCATATTAAATACAGTTTGCATTATTTCTGTTGCCTTTACAGAATAAAGCTTAAGGAGAAAGGCAGTTTGCAGTCTGACATGGTTTGGTCCTGAAAGAGTGGTATTGTGAGGTCACATTCTTCCCAAATACGAGCAGGAGCCAAGTCAGTAGCAGGCGGAATTACCCCCATGAATCATGCCCATTGTGATGCCTATACAGGGATGACAACATGGAAACGAATTAGGTACGGCACGGTCTTATCAGCTTCCCCTGCTCTCCTCGCTCCCTGTTCGGAGGTCCATGTTGAGTGTCCACCAACTCCTCCACTGCCATGTGTTGTTACTTAAAGGCTTTCTGCTGCCAAGTCACTGCGCACTTTCCATCCACGCCCGTCCTCCTGTCTGTGCACTTCCTTTCCTCCCATTTTCACTTTTTATTTTTTAGAAATCTTTGTGGTGGGTCCCAGAGTTCAAGTAATATTTGGTTGCACCTCTTAAAACATCGTCGGGATTTGTGGTCAGAAATTAAAGCATGGAAAAATGGTGAGATGTAATGTGTCACTTAATGCAGTTTTACATTGGGAGCGTTGGGATGATGGATGGGAGATGAGACCAGTGGAAACACAGAAGACGGCTTTTATCATGCTGGGTTATTTTTCATATTAGGTGCCATTTTCCGTTTAAATGGATTACTGCAGAGTTCAAATACGTTTCTTGGGTGGCATTTCTTCGCAACCAACAGATATAAAACCGACCTCTTTCATCAGCCAACTCATCAAATTGCATAATATTACTCCTACTAGTAATACACTACCTCATTGAAGTCTCATCAATGTTTTTAAAAGAACTGCAGTCACAACAGAACATGGGTTGTCAGTGGCAGGCTTTTGCTGATGTTGCAGATACTACCTAAATTCTCTGTGTAGAAAGGCCTCATTCTCACTGTGCTCTACAGAAGCCAGAACTAGCACTGATTAATGGATCTGGTAACCCAAAATGTAGTGCCCATTCAATTGTAATTGGTGAAATCATTATTTGATTTGAACATGTTTTCTTCATACTGAAAAATGCACATAACAAAATAGGTAAAAGCTCCTGCATAGACGTATACCTTTATTTTAAATTCATTATATGCAACATCCAGTTTCTGAAAAGAGAACTACCAACTCTTTCAATAACATATAGCGTGATGAAGGTAAGTCACTGGAGCGTGAGACATGTCTAAGCTCTACTATCTTTACAGACGTTATGACTACTACTGAGTCACTACAAGCTCTGGACAAATACACAATCCCAAACTGAGGATTATAAGGAATTCTCCTATTGGCTGGGCAGTCTGCAAGAATTGTATTTTTAAATGGTTCTGAAAAAATAAGGAAAACAAACAAAGATAAAGTTATGGGAAAAGATACATCCTTCTGATTTTCCAAGTCCACACCCAAACTCTCCCCTGAAACATAACCTCTAGGTCCCACAAGTCACGCTCAGCCATCACAGGGTATTTTTTGTACAGTATGACATTAAACCTATTTATTTAGCATTTATTCACACAGGTGTTATTGTTCCTGTGAGCCGCTTACCTCTCCACAGTTCTCTTCTGTGGTGGTGTCCCCAGACAGATACATTTAATGCCATACTGTGGATAATTTGAGGCGCAGCAATAACATTTCCATAAGCAAGTGATAAGCCCTTTACTCTTTAATAATAACACAATGATAAGTTACTGAAAACAAATGTGCAAAAAAGAGAACAAAAAGTATTTAGCCTACTGATTTAGGCCACAAAGCATATGACAGGCTCTAAGCAATCTCTGTGTCATGAGTTTGATCCCCAGTTCATGGCAATTTGGTGAATGTCTCTCCCACTCGTTACCCTCCCTATGTCCTGTCCAATATATTCTACATAGAACAGATTTTTCTTTTTTTTTAATGTAAAGAACTTACTTATTCTTTACATTAAATTATAAAATACATGTTATTGTATGCACTGCAGATTTGACAGGTTAATTCTCCCTTAAGAGGGGAAATCTCCATCTTCTTCCACCCCATACTGTTTCACCCACTTAGTCTAATAAGTAAATGATGTGCACTGAGGAGGGGAGTTCAAACCAATGAACGTGAAAGCCAAGTGCCGTGACGACCGCAGAGACCAGCCCTGATTACACGGGGGAAGTGGAAGGTGCGACGCTTGTTTAAACTTTCCACAGATCAGCCCACCACCAAGTACCACCACAGGACCTGATCTGGGAGGAGCATCTGAACAAGGTCCATGAGAAGGAGATGAACTCACGAAAAATTTAATCTACAAACCTTTTTTCTTGACTCATGCTGTAGTAGACAAGGGCACTGGAAAATAGCGACATCAAAGTTCAAGAACAGGATATAGAACGAGGAATAGGAATGTAGATAATATAAATTAGTAGGTTCAATGTTTCAAATTCAGATTTCGAGTATTGAACAAATAAGTTATAGAAACACATTGTTTTAAAATTGAAAATAGACCTATAAAAAAAAAAAAACTAAAAAAACAATCAAAACTATATGTGACTAAATGTCTTTGTAATTCCTCAGATGTCCAGATGTGATCCATAGTTAAAGAATACATTTGTTCTGTCAATTGGACAAAGTGTTTTGGAGTAAGTCACCCATTCAGGCCAAGGTGGGTGCTAGAATCAGTCTGCCAACCTGTGGGTCTGTGGATCTGACCGCTCAACCAATGATGTTTATGTTGAGAGCTGGATTTGAACTGCCAACCTTTAGATGCATGGACAAACACTTCACCAACTAAGCTACTGTCGTGGTGAGTGAAGAGTGAAGACGTTTGGCTGCCTATCCAAGCTGCTTTTTCAGATCTGGTCAGTTTTTGTTCAGTTGATGGAACACTTTTTTTTTTAACTATATGTGATAAATGAACATCAAGAAATAGCAGTTCTTAGTCATTTTGTCTACTTTTGCCCTTAACAAAAAACTGAATGCATTATAATATCTCCTTTTATTCCCAAGATATTTCTGTAGAAGCAACAATCATGGGAACATTCATTGCTGCTCGCCCAACCTCTTCTTACAGGAACATGTGATACACAAAGCTATGTTTTGTTTTGTAACTTGACACTCCTAAAGGTTTCTCTATGTGGGGCTTAAACAAACTGCAGTGATTGTGGGTAATTATTTAGCTGTATTAGGCCATTTGAAACCTGGTTAATTCCTGGTTACATTCCTCCGGTCTCCAACACAACGGCTTTTGTGTTTTATCTGAAGTCGGTGTTGACATATAAATTGCATTGTGGAACGGTTGGGGCAAAAGTGAGCTTACAGTGGATGGAACATAAAAGTGCACAAGCCAATCTAAAGCCGATGGTGATTTAAGAGAAGAAAGCGTATGGTTTACAAAGACTATAAAGATATCAAAATGTTCTTAAATGGCTGAGATGAGGGCATTACTCATTTCAAATAGGATTAAATAAGCAATCAGAAGACAAGTATGGCGAAATGTAGCGTGCATGACATTGCGTGAAGTCTCCATAGTTGGCAAGTTATTTTAAGCCCAAGCTGCAAAAGGGAAAGTTTATATTCCAATGTATGTAAGTCATTTGCGAGCACACTTCAACCATTACCTAAGTCATCAACATTTCACAGTTGGATGTAGATCTCAAAGTTATTTCATGTCTATATTGAAACTGAATGGAGTCTCAGTGGTCCAATAAATTTTCGTTTTATTCAAGCAATTCACCCCTGCCCTGGTTAACTTTGGGGGAAAATGACTTTGCAGGCCTGCACTGAAATCAAAAGCTGAGCTCTCTTTGCAATAAACACATAGGAGCTGGCAGTAGAGAGGTGTGGGCGAACACTATGCTTCACACCACACACTCGCACATTAAAAGGGCGTTTTTACATTTACTTTTGTCATGTGGCCCTCCTTTACATCCTCGACATGAGCCTGATGTCAGCGCTGGCACAATCCACGTGTCTGAAATCTCTCGTTCTCCGCCCCAGTGGAGGAGACAGACATTACTCACATTACAAGCTGGTTTCACTACACTTAAAGCGGCGCAAAGTAACTGGATAGTAACCTTTTAATTTACTGACCGTAAATGGATTTTTGAATATCCTTAGTTGCAGTTATGCTAAAACAATGTTATGTATTGTGTGTAGTCTCATTTTAGCAGATGTATGGCAGAAAAAAATGGATATGGACTAAGCAGGTGGAATGAACTAGACAGGTTGTGGGGCACGGGCAAGGACTGTGCCACGTTTATTAGGAACAGAGCAGAACAGTGGTCATTTATAGAGCCCACAGGTTCAGGGTACATGAAACATGCAGAGAAGTAATTGTAAGAATGGCAAAGGTTACAGTGATATTTCACATGTGATGTATTATACTTTTAGTTTTTACTGTAGTAGATTTGATAAAAACAAACAAAAAAAAAAACTCCCTTCACTCTTACTGGTACAATAGCAAATCTGTCTGTCTCGTGGGAAAGTAAAAACAGTGATTATATCAAGTGTAGACTCCTCACTCTCCTGTGCCATTGTCAGATGTTCTTGAGATTGTCACAGACAAACTGGAATTGTGTCATAATACTGCCTCATCTGGGCCATCACATTTCATTCAGTCACAGACAAGCAGAAGCAAGCGGGTACAAGGCAGTGGTGAACAAACTACTGGGACTCAATGACTACTCCATTCCTGAAGTAGTTCCTGAAGTAAAAGTGTTTGTTTTTTGTCCAAACAGAAAAAAACTTTCCTGTGGAAGAACAAATCTAAACAAAAAGTCAACTCACTCTGATACACTCGAATGCAGTTTAACAGCGTGCAAAACTCGTATTTTTAACCAAAAGATCTATACACATTACAACTCTCATTAGGATGATGTTGTTGTGCACTGAAAGGCTTGTAAAGTAAACCAAAGTAGAATGAGGTTGAATAAGGTCAAGTTTAGGTCATGCTTGGTTTGCATGCCATTTTCTCAAATTTCACAGCAAAATCCAATATGTGTCACACTAACTTTAACTTACAATACATTTAAATGCAAAGCTAAATAAAATGTCTGAATATTGTTTATAATACATTCATAGAACAGTAACAATATATTATGCTTATACAGGCTAATGATAAACTGCTGCTGACTGAAGAGGGGTTTGGAGATCCTCACTGTTTGTCACTGTAGATTAACAGTGAATGAGCAGATTCCTGAGGTCTGACTCATACACTCTCTGTGCAGCACCTTTCAAATAAAGATTAGCAAGAAACAGTGCACTGGAAATGTAAATGACTTGGCTATTTGGACAGTTTGACTTTTCTCCCGGTGTTGGAGAGAAACACTACAGGCGCTGTGGGTGACCTGTGCTTCAAACAGTAAAATGAAATAGACTGGGGAATGAGCAATGAAATGGTGCATTGTGAGTGCAAACACTTTAATTTGGCCTTAACCGCTCCTTAGCAGCTCAGAGGTTCCAGTATTTGAATGTGAGAAAAAGTGGAATATTTGCCTTTCAAGTATTATTAAACCAGGGTGCAATATTTAACATCAAGCAATAATACTAAAAGGATAAACCCATTTCTATACTAACCATAACAGTAGCTGAAAAGTGCTGTACCGCAGTGATCCAAAACCATTCCAACTTACCTTATGCATTCTGGGCATCCTAATTATTCACCGTAAAGAGTTTATAAGCACTTTCCACAACTTTCAGAGGCCAGAGCGGAGAATTCATGGTAATGCTAACAACTAGCATGTTAACAGTGTACTTCCTACATCTTGGACAGTAAAAATATTTTATAATTCGATGCAGCCAGCACGCAGCGGACATATTTTACCTCAAGAGCTACTTAGACAATGAAACAGATGCTCAAATACATGGAAAAAATTATGTACAGGCCCTAAAGTGCAAAAAAATTGCTTAGTAACATGAAACACAATTTACAAAGAAATATTGTGTAATAAGTCTGACTCAGATGCAGAATATCTGAGAAAAGCCACAATGAGCCATCTCTAAATAGGAGTAAACTAGCCTCAATACAAAAATGTAATTAAAAATGCATTACAGGCTTATACAACCAAAATACCATAAAGTTGCCCTATAAAATTGGTGAATTGTGTTCATGCATGCAACTCCCTAAGATAAAACAGAAGATAGGGCATGTTTTAAAGAATCTAAAATTTATAGTTTGAGGGCACACAATTTTAAATCATATTTCATTTCCAAACGGCAGTCATTAGCTACTCCATTTTCACCCTGCCCTGTCTTGCTTGGTTTTTGCATTCCATCAAATCCAAATCAAGGGGGTATCTTATATTTTGTTACTGTGAGAAAAACTGCACGAACCTATTCACAAACTCACTACTTCTATTTTGGTTCACCGTCTAGACTTAGATCATTTTACTAGGGAAAGCCGCAGATGCGTGGGGCTGAAGTTTGACCCTGTTATCCCTATGTGTGAAGCAAGTGCCTATTGATTTCCTGCCAAGCACCTTGCAAATGTGCAAATATAATGTAGACGGATCGATGAGATCACTTCCTATAACGGTTTTTGTCATAGGGAAAAAATCACATATGGTTGTAAAATGTTTATATTAGGACATTTTATAGACACTTGCCTGTATGCAGAATAGTTCGCAGCATTGTAAAAAACAAGGCTGACAAAGTGCAAATTAAGAGGTTTGTGGGGGGGACTGGCCACCTATTTTTCCAAGTCACAACATCTGTAAACAAAGTGAATATGTGCGAGAATAGAAACACGCCTAGACCATCGACCGCATGATGTCATTTGGTTTAATGAACATTTGCAGCTGAGGAGAGAGCTGTGTTAAAAATTAGCCTCTTTATTATTTGTCGTTAAACGTTTTGTTACCTCAAAATTAGGCTTTGAGGTAAGGGCAAAATAAAACAATCATGCTATTCAAATACCCAATTACAAAGTTAATTTTGCCTGTGGGAGTTTTAAAATGCAGACTTTCACATGGATATCATAGACGACATGTTAAAAGTGTTAACTACTTCACATAGACAATTTATAAATGCAGATAGTTAGGTCTTAATCCTAATGCCTAAAGCCACATGCTGAAATAATAATATATATAAAAAACAACTGGATAGTCTTTACTTTTACCCTAGAGAACCCATGCAGTCGAAGTTGTTAATTGCTGCTACCCAAATGAACATAAAATCCAATATGTGTCACATTAACTTTAACTTCCAATACATTTAAATGCAAAGCTAAATAATATGTCTGAATATTGTTTATAATACATTCATAGAACAGTAACAATATATCTAGAAATATATGTGTATATATGTCTAGAAATATATTTATATTCTTTTTTGGATAAATTTGCAAGCCCGATGGGTCAAATTTGGCCGAGATCCTATATTAGGGAACAAAGGGTTAAAATTGAAAAAGTGGATATTTCAGCATTCAGTGACCTTATAGCAGTAAGTTTATGCAATGTTCATAGTTTTCCAAAAAAGAAAATGGTTCTTGGGTTCTCCAGGGTTAAATGTGACTGTGTTGTTTATTAATAAGTATCATTAGCTTTGACAATCATCTACCTTTACAGAAGTGTCCTCCAAGTATCGACTTCATTCATCACGTTGTTATAATGTTGTGTACTGGTGGTACATTGGTTTGGAGAAGAGTGAAAGGGAAAGTACGCAGCCCTGTGTGGTTTACAGACAAAGTCACAGAATCTAGTCTGTGGGTTTGTTGAATGAAGCTTCTGAGAATCTCACTGTCAGCGTTTCTCCCACTCAAGCACACTTACACCGCATTATAGTACATAACAGTACAAGGGGACAATATGAGTAATTTGTGTGAATCTACTGTAAAAACTGCACAGAAGAATTCAATATTGTAAAGCTGTATAGTGTTGCCAATAATGCTTCTGCCGTGTTACTACTTTAATTTACCCTTAACTCTAACATGTTACAGCAAATTCCTATTCACAATATGAACCTTGTTGTAATATTGGCATCTGTTGCTGTTCTATTTGAGGTGGTAGTAATAACTTTTGAAATGAAAAATGAAAGAGCACTTTATTTGGGTAAACACAAAATCTCCCCACTAATTGACTTCTGTATTGTTGCTAGAGGCGAGTGAATGAAAACGCCTTATTTAAACACATCAAACACTATCTACAGCATGAAGGATTTCTTCCCTGCAGCTCTAATCTCACGGAAACATATTGGTGTGAAGTCCCTGATTTAGCCTCCTGATAATGACTCAAAGGCTTGTTCTGATTAAAAAATGACTAAATTAAGCCACAGTGCTGATAATACAGGAACAATAAACAGAACAGGTCAGCAGGAAGAAAGGGGCCTCCATTTAGGCTCCACAGTGGACAGCGATGACTGATATGATAGGCCGGCCCATTCAAACTGCAAATTTTACACATGATTGAGGCTCTATTGCATGTAATGAAATGGCTTTCCTGGATATTGCACTTGAGTAACTATGTGACCACCAAGCACAATAGCGACCATTATAGTTTTTGGGGGCCATTTTTCCTTGTACCGGGTCCAAAGTGGTATTATTGCAGAACTCAAATTGAACCCACGGCTTTGGTTAGGTACAGTTACAAATGTGAAGGTTTTCTCCTCAGGGAGCAATTCTCCAAGTGTTAATTGACCACCGCAATCACTCAACAGGTTTATGGAAAAGTCGAGAAGGGGCACAGAGGGCAAAGGGGTCCCATGAGTGGATAAAGCCCCCCCATAGCAGAGCCAAGGGAGAGTCTGGGCTGTGTAACAGCTACAGGTTCTCTGCCTCACATTGACCTCCAAGCCACTGTACAAGACTCAAAAGAATGATTTGTATGTATGAGTGGCAATGCAATAATAAGTATTGAGGTTTGCTTTTTATAAGTAATAAAAAATAAAACCTTTGCCTCAATTCTGATGTTATGTGGATCTGTTAAGGTGGGATACATTGCAGCACTACATACCGTAGTAGGCTACTCTGCTGCCTGTGGATTGCCAGATGTATTCTACCATCAGGGAGTGTGTCTGAAGACTGACTTATTCATTTGTATACTTTTCGTTATTGCTACTATTTTGTGGCAACAATTTACAATCCTAAATCTAGATCCATCTGCTTTGCCCCATGGTAGAATACCAACATGTTAACTTACCAACATATGTAAACTCACACTCGTTTGCTACATTATGGTATAATTGTGGAGAACATGAAACATAAGTCAACATCTCTCTATCCCACACAGCCTGCTTTGGTGACCCAGTTTGCTGGCACTTGGTCCCCTCATACAGATGTGTCCACTGTTTAACGGGGGAGGGGCGGAGCAACAGCCATGGCCTCGCTGGTCCATCTGGTCCACTCTAATCAGCTTTCAACAACAAAGCTGGAGACAAGAGAAGGATATGAGGCGCATGTGTAAAAACAGATCCTAACACTGGCTACAGTAGCAAACATTCAACTAGTTTAATCATTTACACTGTCCAGCCTTTGAAGATAGCACAAAGCAAATACCTTCTCGATAAAATGGTGGCATGTGTTTGGCTTTGGACAGATGTGGGGATAATGGTAGTAGTCATTGTAGTGCACTGTGCCACTGTGCAACAGCGCTGGTGTGTGTGAATATGTGCGTGGCTCTGCATCTGGACACACTTAATACCATTTAATCCCTATCTGTCAGTCGGCCAGCCCTGTCGTCATGCCAACACACAATCCACATTCTGTCACTTATGTCCCCGCACAAACAAAGGGTCCAAACTCAGCTTCAAGTGGACTCTTCCTGGATTTGGGACGTCCCGGTGCTGATAGATGGGCCTTCCTACATTCAGGTGAGGGGCGACTTCTGTTTGTTTTTATTTCAGTTTCTCAACACAACTGTCATATTCAGCTTTTTTCTGTCTTTCTTTCCTTTTTTTTTTTTCTCCAAAGCATTCAGTCAAATTGTGCATAAATGACTGAAAGTTAGCAACTACTTAAAACTTTTCCTAATTCTGAGCAAAAGTTGTTTTTATGTTTTGCATTTTGGAGTAGTCAATTTTTACTTTATTTACTCATTAATTGGAAATAAATACAAATGCATGCTGCTCTTTGTTGAAAAAAAAAACCCCGAAAACAAAACAGTACAAATATATTGGGAACAATTCAACTCAGACATTTCAAAAGAAAGAAGATAATACACCATACGCACTTTTCAAACTGTTGTGTCTTCCCATCTTTCCTGGCATTACTTGCATTTTAATGGTTACTTTTGTGGACACTATGGTCAGGAAATTTCTCTATTATTTTCACACAAAGCAGTTGAGAATAATTGCTTGAGGCATGGCATCGTTTTACAGTTATTATGTGATAAGCTGTATGATTTCTTTTGATGAATCGTAAAGTGCCTTTTGTACAAGTTGCCAGCATTGGATGATTTATAAGGGCTATATAAGTCTGTGCGTTGTGCTGCTTGGAGCCTGCAAAGAGCCCCAGTCTGAATGTCATACTTTCTTACATAGAAACACAGAAATTCACTGCACTAATGGGGGTTTGTGTTACATGGCTAAATCACAGCAAACTTTATGATCCATTATCCACTATAGGCATGGTTTCTATGGTGCTCTGAGCCAGCTGGCAACAACCACCCATCCCATATCATACTCTGCCCCTGCCAGCGATAGCCTGCCTGAGGTTTACAGAATTTTCCCCGTTTCTTCGTCTTGATTGCATACATGTTGTTTTCTCATTAGCCCTGGCTCCTTGTGGTTCTGTCTGTAGAAATGCCTGATAGGATGAAGGTCAATTTTGATTACATTTTGGGGCTGTAATTTTAGTATAATTTAAGACGTGTAATCTGTAATCTTGTATTTCCTTGTAATCGGAGCAGTTTTCTGACAATATGAATCTGTTCTTCATTGATGATGTTTCTTTGTTGTAGCCCCAGAACACTTTCTATAGGTTCATTTGTAAGTAATGTTCTTGAACGGCTCTTGTGAAGACGCATTTGAATTGGGCTAGGTTTTACACATTTGTATGTTCTTGTTGTGTCTGTGTGGGGTTTCTCCGGTTACGTTGTCTCGCTATATAGCTTTCCCTGACCAAGATCGAGGCTAAAGAGGGGTGTTTCCAGGTGCACAACTTTGGTCAGTCACTGTTTCCCCATGTTGTGTCTAAGAAAAGCGGGAATTCAGTGGAGAACTCAGAGGACAACAAAGTTCACTCCATTCACTCACACACTCATACATCAGTGTACACAGACACTAGGGGCGACGTGGGTTAAGTGTCTTGCCCGAAGACACAATGACAGCATTCATCTGTGGGAGCTAGAATCACACCGCCAACCTATGGGCCAGTGAATCTGACCACTCAACCAATCATGTTTATGTCGAGAGCAAGATTCGAACCCCCAACCTTCGGATCCATGGACGAATGCCCTACCAACTGAACTTCTGAGCATTTTACTTATAACACACATTTACATTCGAAAACAAATCTCAAAGTGCTACAGAAAGGGTAAAACGTTAAAAAAAACAATCACAATTTACAGATAGAAGGCAGGTAGTGCAGATGTAATCAGCTGTAGACTTTCCTGAACAAAAAGGTCATTAGGTGCTTTTTGAAGTTGCCCCTCGCAGACTGGAGTTTGGTCTTAGGTTGACAGAGGTGGTATGATCATGAGGTGGACTGTATGCTGAGGAGGTCTTTGAGATATTGAGTTGCGTTTCCGTGGATGCGCTGGTGAGTGAGCAGGAAGAGTTTATATTCTATCTGGAGGTTTATGGGGAGCCTGTAGTATGTGGGTGATATGATTGAATGTTTTGGAGCTTTTGAAGCCTTCTGCCAGGGATCCGATGAGGAGCACATTGCGATAGTCCAACCTAGACGAGACGAAGGTGTCATAACTATGCTTTGTTAGTAATTTATACTGGCTGTGTCCGATTACAAAATGTGTTGAGAAGTACCAAAAATAAAAATGCACACGCTGGATTTAATTGTTTATTTTAGTAGCAAGGTTCATATGTATTTGTACAGAAAAGTCAAATTTCAATCAGGGAATTAAAATTTGTGGATCGTCCCTGAACAAATAAATTAAAAAATACAAAATCTGATGTAGCAGCTATTCCAGCACAAGCAAGAAACAACAAGACATGAGACATTTGGCCTCTCCCCATCTCCATCAAACACTGTGAAGTCGTGATGGCTACAAACCCAGCTCCAGCAGTACTTTCACTACTCACTAAATCCTAATTCTCTGTACTGTGTCCAACTGTAATGTTGAGTACAGCAGTCAGACGTGATGTGTGCAGACAGCTCGAGTGGTTTGAGTTTGGGTGGAGACAGCAGCCGCGTTTACTGTAGAAGTGCAGACAAATATGCAGCGACCCCACCCTCCACAGTGATCAACTCCTCTGTCATCAGGGCCTTTATCATGCAGACAGAGATTGATATCCCGGATCGGATTCCTGCAGGATTCCTCTTCTGAAAGAAAGTCCCATTCCTCAAGCACTTGGACCGCCATATTGTTATTCATGAAAGCTGGCGGCAACATATAGGCACAAATAAGCCCCCACTTTCCGAGCGTTTTTCCTTTCACTGGTTGTCAAAGCCAGGTTTATTCTTGAAAAGGGATATTTCGAAATGGTTATGACTGTGGAGTTGGGAGGGCGTTGTGAACTCCTGATGATTAATGGTGAAGGCAGTAAGTTTCAGAATCTGGTGCAGGTACTTATTTATTTATTTTTTTTTTTTAAACCAGATTTGACTTACTTTTTGCTGCTAGTTTTGGTCCAGTCAAATCGTGGTTTAGTCACTCGATGTATGAATTTCTGTTTTGTTTTTTTCAGTTTTGCTCAAGCACAGATATATTGAGACTGCTCTGTGCTGTCTGCATCAAATTATAAAGTGTTTTATTGTCCGCAAACCAGGAAGTGTGGCGTTAGTATACTAGTCGTTGTAGCAATACTGGTGTCTAAATGTTGTGAATATTTAGGATGCTAGGAATGCATTAGGCAATTTTTAAAAACGAGTTCTGTTTTTTCAAGGTTTTAAGATAATAAAAATCAGACACAGCCCCTTTGAATAGTCCAGGATTGACTGAATCATGAAATTGACCTTTTTTAGTACTGGTTCAGCCAAGTTTGGCCCTGAGAATGTACTGATTTCATATTTTAGCCCTTGCTTTGACCTGTTTTCGTCATGTTTCTGACCTGGAAGGCAAAATATTTCCTAAGCTTATGCATGAATGTTGAATGGAAGTTATTATTCACATCGAGACTTTTCCTCAGGTTGTAAATTTGAACCATTAGAACCACTGTTAATCCTGTATCATATCACTTTTTATATAATTTTCTCAGCAGCCAATGTGACCTAACTCCACAGCAGCAGCAGCGTTAGTTTTACGGCCCTGCAGTCAGATGAAGGGGAATTCCATGCAAGTCTTTATCAGATTAAAAGCAGCAGCGGTTACACCAGCGTGAAGCCTGCTAAATCGACATGTACGCGCTGGGCAGAGGAGCATTATGTAGGTCACAGGTAGATTACATAGGCAAATCAGACATTTCCTTGGTTACTGTTTTTGTATGGGAGTAATGGGACAGTGGAGGAGGTGTGGCGAGGTCAACACGGCCACAAGCGAAAAAGGGGTATAGACCAGTGACAATAGTTCAAAGCTTTGTGGGGTTGCATTTGATCCATTGTCCTGACCACTACCAATGAGGCATCACCTTACGCAGGTCTGGAGGCTAGTGTGCGGCAGAGATGGCATGTGAGATGGATAATGGGAAAGACCATAAGGGTTGGGTGTATTGTTAGATGTTTCAAAGGAAATTTTGGTTTCCTCTGGACTGATCAGATTAAATGCTAGCTGTCAGCCTTGTAAGTAAAGCACTTGTTGGCTATTCTGCAGGTTAGGGCTGGGAAATATGACAAAAAAATCATTTATTTTGCCTCACTCTGGATTATTATTTTATATCATTTAACACATAATTTAATTATAGTTTATAATTAAATGGCTGGCTCCAAATCACATACTTTTACTGACAGTGGATTGGCAGTAGCCGACTCAAATATCAAGCTTCAAGCTGATCATTAATAATCCGAAATGACGGAATCTTGATTAAAACTTAATTAACAGCATAAACCTTCTGCCACAATGGGCAATATATATATATATATATATATATATATATATATATATATATATATATATATATATATATATATATATATATATATATATATATATATATATATATATATATATATATATATATATATTTATATATATATTATATTATATTATTATATATATATTTTTTTTATAAAATATATCACCATCACATATGGTGGAATACTAAGTATATGAAGTACTGTACTTATGAATTTTTAGGTATCTGTACTATATTTACTTTTTTACTTTTACTTGAGTAACTGTAACTGTAATTGAGTACCAGTAACAAAATTGAGTACCACTGCCCAAAGGAAACTGCTAGTCTTGAAATCAAAACCCAGACCTTCTATTCTTTTTGGTTTGTCTTATGTTTTAAAAGATAAGATGTCTTGCCTTTATTAGTCCCACAGTGGGGCTTCCAAATGGCTTTAAGATTCACTATGTAGCTTTCCTGGTGAAAAGTACGCCACCTTCTTACAACTCTGCTTGATTTCCCTGTGTTGACATTCCAATCAAAGAAATAATCTCCATGGATTTATGGACTTGACACTAGAAAAGTTACACAGTACACCTTTTATATGACAAAACATAAGCCAATGTGTAAAATCTGGTATCTTTAAACAGTTTGGCCCACGTGTGAGAATCGTGGTTTGTAAATGATTTTCAAAATTGCAATTGTAATACAGGCAGATAAGAAAATGACCGTTATCTTATAGGGATTTGAGGATTATCACGGTGTCCCATTTTATTCCTCACAGATTTGCCCTGTTGTAATTACCACTTGTCCCTATATTGCTGCATGGAGATTAATAGAATGGGAAAAGTACATAGGAAAATATGTCACAGCCTTTCAAAATGGAATTGGTAAAGTGTTGCATGATTTATGGTCTGCAACAAAACATTTTACTGTTTCATTTCCAAAGCTTTGCCTCCTGGAAAAATGTGCTTTGGTCACAGCTGTGGAGAGCATTCAGCTGGGTTGTGGCTGTGGAGTTATGGCCTAGAAGTCAGGACCTCTGTATTATGGTGTCAGAGGACCTGCTAATATTTATTTAAACAGAGCCTGAGACAAATGAGAGTGTCAAGTTGAAGCATTGAGCAGTTCACACACTAGCAATTACTAGCTATAATGTAAGTGTTTTGCTTACATGTAAAAGTCTTGTTAAAGCACGGTTGAATTAACACTCATATACTGACGTTAAATGAATGAGGTTATGTCATTGCTTTTCTTTTAAATATTTTGATGTTAGTTTCAAGTTAACATTTTAAGCAGATTAAAATCCCCATTTGAATCAAGATAAATTAGCTATACAGAATACATATTAAATATTACAATGTTGATGTAAAATAAAGTATAATGCAACTATGTGATCCTGCGTACATTCTGAAACATAATAATCTATTTCAAAATTATAAAATGCATAGGGCTAAAGTGTTTAATCTATCATGGATAAGCCCCCCTCTGTCCCTTAGTTGAGTGGGCTCGGGGTCCTACAAACTTGAACTCTATGTGTAAATGGATGCGCATTAGTCCTGGACACGTCTGCAGCGTTTCCGTCCATGGGAGCGGATCTCTCCTTCACTGTGGTTCTCCTCAAGGTTTCTCTTTTTCCCCACTGGGTTTTTTTTTTTTTTTCCCCTCACCCATCTAAGGACAGGGATGTTCTGGGACAGGCATTTGCTTTTTTTCTGTTGGTTAATGTCCTTGTCTGTTTGTGTCTGTGGGTTCATTCAATCAATGTTCTTGTTTAGCCCTAAGAGGTGACGGCTGTTGTAATTTTTGAATCTAAAAATGTAAATGTCCAATTTTTAGCCCTCTTGAAATTGTACCTGAATATATTTTAAGATTGAGGCTGAATGATTTATAGTTGTCATTTTCATAGAAGCTTTTATTGCTGTTGTTCATGCCAGTTATTTGGCTTACGGTTAATCCTGGATCATGTCACCTCAGCAGCACCCCGGACTTCCCATTTCTTTCAACTATCAAACACAATTAAATATAGCTCAGAAGTGGTTATCTTGAAGTGGCTTCCTTATCTTTAATAGTGAGTGAAATCATTGTCTGGCATCACATTAAAATTGAAAGGACTTCCTAGAAAGCCCTTTTTCTCATCCACATGTGAGAATGGGCCTTTAGTGCATGAATGGCAGAGATGTTATCAGGCCTTAGCCAGAGGATGTTTGGGGAGTGTGAGAGCTACATGGGGCTTCAGTGTGTGCTAATGCCGCTATTAACCAGGAAGTGTTGACTCTGCAGATTTAACCATAGCTACCGACGGCTATACGAGGGGCTGGCTAAACACCCACCCCGAGGCACGAGCCGCTGGGGGGGTCAGAGGTAACAGCATGCCTGGGAAACGCGGTCCACCGGGTGCTTTCGATCGCGGCTCTGCCTAATTGGAATGACAGTTGGGGGTAACAGTGTTTATTTACGTCTTTTGTGTAGCAGTGAGCAAGCACAAAGATATGCATAAGCCAAGCCAGGGATGACATCGTTGGCGTACGCTGTCTGGGTCTGTCGCTAGCCCAGTACAATACGGACTTCCTGTCTGCCATCACATCACCCTCGACCCCCCCCCCCCCCACTCCCCCTGGTCCCCCCCCCCCCCTCCCTCACCCCCACGTACATTCCAGTTTGGGACAGGACAGGACGAGATAGGATGAGGGGTGGTTTACATACAAAAATAACAGCGACATGTGTTTTTTGGGGACTTGGCTTCCTCCCATCAGAAAAGACGTGCTTGTATTAGGGGGATTGGTGACCTTAAAGTGCCCCCAGTGAATGAATGAGAGTGAGTGGTGGTCTGTCTGTATATGTCTATGTGTGACTAACACTGAATATAACTGGCCACTGTTTTCTAGTATGTTTTATTTATTTTAAACCTTTGTTAGTTTTCATCAGTTCCATTATATACACAGTACTGTACTGTGTTCATGCAGGCAGAGTGATGAAAAGTCTATTTTTAGTCTTTATACTTGGCTAAAAGTGATATAATGGAACTTTAAATACAAGTTGTAGTAGTTATTCTGTTATTGGGATACTTCAAAAAGAGATATTTGTTTTTTATCGATATGACCCACCCTTACCTGTCAATATAAATCATGACTAAATTGTTATCTCTTGCCCTGATCTTTTTATAGTATTGTACTGTATTTAAAGTCAACATTCAAATGCACATGAGCACACAGCCGTGTTCCCAGTGTCTTAACCTCAACACACCCACATGGGAGCAGCCTGTACTGAACACAGTGTGATCTGAGCTTGTATCAAGGTTAGTGCAGTTGTGATTAAACAGATATGGCTCCAGGGGTAGGCCCTGCCCGCCTGTCAACACTGCGTTGACAGGAACACTTAGGTTTGTTGTTCCAGCATTATCAGTGTAAAAGCAATAATGCAATGTAAATTTGAAAAGATCTCTTTGTAACATACACAGGTATTGTGGGGTTTTGCATTGGCCTGTTGAAACTTACCTTTAGCAGTTAATCATTTAACTAGCCATAAAATACAATAAAATAAAAGCATGTTTTGTTTTTTTATGTTTAGTTTTTTTGTTTGTTTGGGTTTTTTTTTTGGCTGTTTTTGTTGCCCTGAAAAACTTGCATTTTCCAGACTTTGGGTAGGAGGAGAATCTCCTCCTGCTTGTTTCTACGGAAAATATTGTTCCTTTGGCTATAACATTCCATGGCATTGGACAAATTATTTAAATTATTGTTACACAGTAGTCATTTACAGGTTAATTCGTTCATTGCAATGTATAGTTATAAATGCTTGTACCCCCTTTTTCAATTACAAACTATGCATTTAATCTCTTACACTATGATTCAATGCATCAGCTATGTCCTCTGATCTTATCACGCACATATAATTGTCAACAGCTATCTGGATCAAGGATATAAGGAAAAGACTGACATTGCAAAATATTTTAAAAATTCCTTAATTAATTTGACTCAGTATTTGCCAAAGAACTCTTGGAGATAAGCCACCAACTGCTTGTCTGAATTAATAAAGATTTGAATAGACACTTGACGCACAACATATGTTGACGTTTGTGTTGGAGCACTGTCATTTAGCTTGGATTTTATTGCTGGAGCAGAGACAATACAACGTATTACATGATATCAAAGCAAAGATGCAGGATTGTAGCTTCTATACGTGCAATGAGTGTGGTGTGCAATTTTAATTTTGACCCTTTTGTGACACCAGCCCTTGTGACAACGGATGGAAATTAGCCTTTAGCTATGTTGTTGAATCATGTCTGTTCATTAACATGCATTTTCCCATCCAAATAAATAATTTCCATTCACTGTCTCATTCACCTATTTATACTCAAGGGACATAAATACACACATACATGCATGTGCACGGCTATATAAAAATTATTGTTAAAAACGAGGTGTCTGCATCAGGGACGACATATGGCAGAAAAAGCAAAAAAGTATATCCCCACTCTGGCAACTCTGGAAAGGGATAAAGAGGAAAACAAGATGTACATTCAACATTATACTTTGTTGCCCAGCCTCTCTGTAGACAGAGCCTGATATTGCTATTTGAGGACATGGGGCAGGAGACAGTGTC
This sequence comes from Periophthalmus modestus, assembly GCA_019594935.1. Lineage (NCBI taxonomy): Eukaryota > Metazoa > Chordata > Actinopteri > Gobiiformes > Gobiidae > Periophthalmus > Periophthalmus modestus. The sequence continues at coordinate 24,702,707 of JAIEZT010000441.1, forward strand.
AGTTATATCTCGTTTCAATGGGGTCAAGGTGAGGGACCAGCCTTCAGCCTGAGCACTAAAACAGCACACAGTCTGCTAACAGTATGAATGTATAGATTCTGGAGGCCACCAGAGAGGAAATGCATACAAGTACTATCCAGTTGTGATATATTCTTCAACATCTGTCATTTATGACCATTGTGGACCATTCTGGGCAAAGCAATGACATCTTCATGGAGACAGGCAGGCAAGTTAGAAATATAGTCCTCCTATAAAATTACCTTTTTTGGGAAGTCAGAGGCTCAGTGGTCCAAAAACAATTCACCCTCTTTCTCACTGCAGTTACAGTATTTTTGTGACAGGAAGTGTGTAAAAAAATCTGCTAAATGACAGTGTAAAAAATCTGCTAAATGACAGCACTACTTGACATGTACTATTGATGCTTTTATTGTTATAATGCATTTTAGTTTTAACCAAGTAAAATCTTAATAGTTAGTAATTGCAAAGTATCACTTACAGTATCATCTTCCCACCCCTGGACCATGAGGTTTTTCAATGCAGATCCTTTCAGAGGATTAAGTCATTGTTTGTGTACATATCCACAAGATTAATGCTATAGAAGATCAGGTCCTCTTGGTAACTGACACCATGACCTGAAGATTAGACATGATAGAACAATGCTCTAAGGAGCCATAAGTGTGATCCCTTTGTCTTGTTCAGCTGTGCAAGGGTTTAGTTTCATTTAGTTCAAATTTAAAATCACCGTTGACTGTTTCTATAGCAACATTTGTTAAATGTACTGTACACTGGTTATTTGATGCCAAAATGTGGCTTGTCAGGCTGTTGAGTGATGAATGAGCCTCTAACTCTACAATTGTGTTCTATTCTCAATGGGAACTGGATCTGATTTTTTCATGACTTTATCTTTTAATAGTTAATAGTTTCAATGTGACAGAATCACATATACCTAATACAAAGTTGAGTTAATTAGCAAGCTTAGAACAATATTTTTTTTTGCTGCCTGATATTTCACCCTGATACGTTTATACTTCATTTATATATATGTGTGTGTATATATATATATATATATATATATATATATATATATATATATATATATATATATATATATATATATATATATATATATATATATATATATATATACACACACACACACACACATTAGGCATTAACCTTTAAAGTTCTACATTTCAAAATCTTGTTAAAATTTACAGTGATTATAAGGTATTTTTTCAAACCAATTAAAACTATGGCCACCCTATGTTAAGCATGAATGAGTCCAAATGGTTATTAGTGAATGGACTGGCACAGGTCTATAGAGACTGTGGTTAGATTCAGCCACAGTTTACTAAAGGTTCTGGACCACTGGTAATTCCTGCTCTAATGTTACTGTAGGCTAAACAGACTGCTAATAAAGCTCTCAATGTCTCCTTAAGGTCTTTCACTGACTTGTTATGTCTCAATCCTCTTTCACGGATTTACTTTTTCTCCCCATTGTTTTATCCATGCCTATTTCTGAAGCATAAACACATTTGGTCACGAGTGTAAGAGACAGTTTAGCTCCTTCTTCCTGGTCTGCTGGGTCAAAGCTCCACCAAAATCTGTTTTGTGTAGCCTTAAATGGAGGTGAGTTTTACTGTTAAAAAGCTTGGGTCCCATTCAAAAATGAATCCTGCTTCATTCCCACAGCAGTGGCAGCCAGCAGACAAACCCAGACATGCCCCTATGTCTTTGTATTCACAAAAGTCTCCCATGAATTGTGTAAACTGCCGATTTATATAACGATTATTTATCTATAAAATAATTACAATGCTCACTCAATCTTTATTTACAATATTCCTAATACTTTAATACCAGGTAGTAGGTAACGTAGGCAGGTAAGCCAAACGTCCTCCCCCAAATCAAAAAAACAAAAAAACTGCAGTTGTTTATTTTCTTTTTGTGGTGATTTGGCATTTGCTTTGGTGCACTGAGTAAAGCACAACCAAGTGGAAAGTCTGAGCATGTTGTGTCTCGGGGCAAGGCACTAAAACATATTACCCACTTCAATTATAGTGGCATTGCTTAGTTTCTGTTTACCCGCATTCTTCACTCCTTTATCCCTTAGCTGTCTAACCTGTACCGAAACTACAGCCTATTTTCATCAACAAGCAGGAATTACAAATAAGAAATCTACAAGGCAAGTGACGAGACATGGGATGTGGACAATATACACCGCCAGGCCAAAAAAAAAGCTTCTGCAATGTCACAAAATTTATTTCCATCCAGTGTTGCATTCATTTTTCACCAAGATGTTGCCTTGATGATGGTCAAGTCTGATCACTGCACAAAGCCTTCTCCAGCACATCCCAAAGATTCTCAATGGGGCTAAGGTCTGAACTCTGTGGTGGCAAATCCATGTTTGAAAATGATGTCTCGTGCTCCTTGAACCACTCTTTCACAATTTGAGCCCAATGAATCCTGGCATTGTCATCTTGGAATATGCCCGTGCCATCAGGGAAGAAAAAATCCATTGATAACCTGGTTATTCTGTATATTCAGGTAGTCAACTGACCTCATTCTTTGAGCATAGACTGTTGCTGAACCTAGATCTGACCAACTGCAGCAACCTCAACCTATTTGCTTAGTTAAACCCAGGTGGCGACTTTTTTTTTTTGGCCAGGCAGTGTAGATACCCAGAGTATAAATTGTCAATTCTTCTGGAAGATTGGGAAGAATTTTTAGTCATTATTTATTTTTTTTTTTCTATTTGTGACCTTACTATTGCACTCTATGAATATCACTTTTAGGCTCCTCACTCCTGAGTTTTAACAGTACACTATGTAACTTTACTTTACTGATACGGTTGTGCCATCTGATTGTCTCTGGGGAGTTTGCTCCGGTTCTTTGCTTGGAATGTTCCACAGAATAAGATTAAACTTGCACAAAAGCCAAACTATCATCTGGTTGCGCCACCTGCTTGTCTCTATGGAGTTAGACAAGTTTTATTAATACTGTACTACTATCATATTTATTAATTCCAGGCAAAGCAATAACATCTCCATGGAGACAAGAAGATGGTGGGCACTCCCAGAAAAGTTTCACAGGCTTCAACTAGTACAGCACTATAGTTAACTCTAATCTAAAGACACCACAATTATTATTTTTGCATCTCAACCCATGAACCTGTCGGCGAGCTTCCCTTCCTCCGGCCACACTAAACTTATCCCACAGAGAACCCGTCCCTGCCGATCATGTCTGGACTTGTGACTGCTGCTGCCATCTGCTCACCATTTCCACTACAAAGAAGATAATCGAATCAGAAATCACTTCTTTTAAAAGCCGGGGCTATTTGCCGCTCACGACCTGACCACAATAGTTGTTTGAGTTCTTTATAGAGTTATTTCCACTCACTTGTCACTTCCAACATCTGTCCCTGGACTTGAAGATCAATAGTCACCTGCCACACTTAATTTGAACTCCATCAAACAGTGCCACGGAGGGGTCATGCATAAGATTGGAGTAGTGCGCAGTATTTTTGCACAATAGTGGCGTCGATCTTCAATGAAAAATAGGTCATTGTTGGCAGCTGTGGCGATGTGGCCTGCGGTCGGACCTGCTGCTCGACACATTTAACACCCTTTGTGCCATCCTCTCGGCACTAATATGTCCATTCAGCCTGTGTTCAAGTTAATTTGCACTGATTTCTATGAGGCATCGTTAGCAGACTTCAAAGGCGCTAGTGAATGGACAAGTTGCCAATAGTGTGTCATTGTCCTCAAGCTGCCCCCTTTGTAAATATGGGAGACAGCGACGAGTAAAAACATGCCGGCGTAAACAAAAAGTACCTGGAAAATGAAGACATATGGCATTGCAGGTCATTTTTTGTTTTGTTTTAATCATGTTATATTCCTGTCTCCTAATCAAAAACATACCTGGAGTTATATGTTGCTTCATTTGTGCTTGTGCATTAATTCACTAATTCAAAATCAACTTCTCTAAGCATTCAAAAATGCTCTCTTCACATTTTGCCTGTATTGTTGCCTCATAGGTAAAAATCCGACCTTCTCTGGCATAGTTTTTAAGTCCATAAACCATCACTTTCCTCATTCTGTGACCAAATTACACTGATTGAAAGAGTCACCACCAAGAAATATCTTATCCTTTAAAAAACATGTCTTGGACCAGTTTAAAATCAAAATGATCATTTTATTACAGAAACAAATCTTGTATTCCATTCAATTACAGAAAAGAAATTGTTCAAGCGGCCTTTCTGTACTAGATTATGGAGATATAATATACATGCAGACTTCAGCCTCTACTTTGAAACCTTTACATACACTCTCTTTCATTCAGCCCTTTGTTTCATAACAGGTGATGAATTTAAAACCCATTGCTCTATGAAAAAGCAGGTTGATCATTGCTATAGAATGTATTTATAATTAGTCCCTTATAAATGCATTTTTACACAGAATAAAATGTATTTATAAGGGACTACTTCATAGACTGCCTGAATATCTCACTTGCATGTTGAATTTTGACACGGTAGCATTCAAACAGCATCACATGATTGTATGAGTATAAGAACTGAATACTTTGGTGGTACAAACACAATTTAATAATCAGGTGATAAACATTTAAACTTGCACCGGCTCCTGTTTTTAATGTTTTAAATGGACTTATGTGTTCTTTTTTTTTTTTTTTCTTAGTTTTTTGTTTGCATTTTTCTGTATTTGAACAAGGCCCCATTGCAAAGGAGAGCTCTCACTGGGCTCTCCCTGTATAAATAAAGATAAATGAAATCGTATTCACCACAAATTCATGTCTCTATTAATATATCATTTACTCTAAGGCCACTTGTCAATAATTGGTGTTTTCAAGTTTATGGACATGCTGTGGCCCGGTCATCTGTCCATCACAGTTTGATCTTTGTCAAAGTCAATCCAACTCGTGCTTTCTGCTTTTCCCTCTATGTCAGGTTATTGGATCACTGCCTTTGCATTCTCTAGCAAAACACTTCATGCACCTAGGAACGAGTGTATAAAGTGTAAATTGTATTGCCATCATAGTAGCAGAGTGGAATGTGCATCGACCCAGATCTGGCCATATATCGGATAACTATGAATTAGATAACAAATAATGTCAAATCACTCTTTTTAATTTCAAGATTATAAACAGACCATACTTATAATCAGTGCCATTTAACTGAAGTCTGAACTCTGCTCCAAACCACATGCTTTTACTGACAGAGCACTGGCTGCAGACCCCTCAATTACAAAGACCAAAACTGATCACTGACGATTTGAAACAACTGGATCTCAATTCGATTAAAACTCTAAAAATCTCTATATAAGACAGAAATCTGATATTATTATTTCAAGTCCGTTTCACAATATTGAACATTCTTGTAAAACCTTTGTTTCTTGGCTGATCCAAACCTTTAAAAACATGCCCATAACATTTAAATATCAGGCTACTACGCAAACAAACCAGCACTGACAAAACATAACCTTTTTCTTCACAGAGGCAAGGAGTTTCAAAAACAATTTAAGTCCAGGTCCACACTGTATGAGCGCAATCAATGCTGGCTTAGAAAATGACAGATAAAACATAATTCAATTTGAGTTTATTGCCACAAACTTATCTCAGGCCGGAGGACAAATGACTGAAAATAGATATGACTCGAGTGTTTGGCCGGTGCACAAAATGGTATTCCCATGGGAAAGTCACAGACAAAACTGTTTAGTTGAAATTTTCCAGTGGTATTGTCATTAATTGTGAGAGGGAGAGTTAACATACAAGCTAAATCCATGACCACTGCAGGATGCTAGTCTTGTAAAACGGGTTTTAAGCAGTTTTCTGGCTCATATCGCTCTCTTTTATGCTTCTTTCATGTTGCTTATTTAATCCTTCAGTGTTTATATCTCCTCCTCTCGTGTGTAAACTGAGTCGCGCCATAAAACAAATGAGAAAGAATTAATACTTAAACATCTCTGACATGTGCGAGGAGAGCGGGACGGCCCCTCTCTCTTGCTGAGCATCACTCACACTCTATAAATGAGATAAAGACATGAACTCAAAGCAGAGAGGCAAGTGAAAACAGCAGGATGGGAAGAAAGTGGGTGGGGAGACTGAGGTTAGATTAAACTTGTTCAAAGACAAAGTCAGATTCCACCAAGCAATTTATTACATGCTTTACTTTCTGTGTATTTTCTACTTTCACCGTGGCTCCACTATACTATACCACCAGAGGGACAGTGTAGAGTGTGAACAGTAACGTAGAGGCTTTACAGTATTAATCCATAATCGTGATATTTCAGGAATAATCAGAACCATTTTCAATTCAGTCTATTTCACTCATTTCAAGATTTTAAGATTTCACAGTTTCTTCTTTTCCCATTTGTAATTGTAACACTAAAATCTGATATTGAGACAGCACTAGTAGTCATACAGTGTGAGAATGCAATTAAGATTTACAGCAGTGATGGGACTTTCGACTCTTTTATGGGATTAAAATTTGCTTTTGGATTTTCTTTTAACAACAAACTAATCAAAGAGAAATGACCGATTCTAAGATTTGTTTTAAAATGGTTAAAACTGAGAGTGGGAGTGAGTTTACCCTTTAAAATGATGCATAATCGAACTGTTATTATTATGATTAAGTATGTTTTTGTGCACAAATCTCTCACTCGTGTTGCCTGCTCTGCTTCTGTGCTAATTCTTTTGTTGGGTCAGAGTTAATCAGTGTCAAAATGCATAAAATAAAGAAAGATAAAGATTCATTTCAGTTCCAAAAAATGAGATCTGGAACCATTCAAAAGAGCCGATTCGTTCACAAATGTGACATCACTAATTTACACTAACTTTGGTCCAATGAGGTTCATCTGGTTGTCCAATAATTTAATTTACTTTAAACCGGGACAAGGGGGGCTTTTTACTCTCGTACACTTGGGATACTGTCATGAAGAAGTTGGATTGGGTCAAAACTTGTTTAAATCAGCTGACCGTGATTTTGACGTCACAGCAAAATCACATGACCACTCTGAGGAAGACCGCTGTCAGATATGAAAACAAAACTAAACTGTGGTCTGAAAAAAGAATCCTTTAGAATACATTTACAATAATTCTGTTTGATTTGAGAGACACAATTTTTGAAGGACCTGTAATTTTACTCATGTACGGACATTGAGTACTTTTCCACCTTTGCCACAAAACCAGTCAACCGGTCTAAGACGAATGATTGTGTTGAACACTCTCACCACACCAGGCGTGGGAACAGAGCAGGATCTGATATAAATGTGTAAATAATTTCCCTCATTCTTCAAAGATCAGAACAACATGGAGGTTGTGTTTATTTGTGGTGACTGTGTGTTGTCTGCAAAGCTCTGTCAGTCTTGCCTCGCCTAGATTCACATCTCCTGCTCACGAGCAACTTAAGGACAAAGAGGATGTCGCTTAGGTCATTCTAACCAAACCTTTTTACTCAGTGAGCCAATTTGATAAGTGTTAGCGGAAGTATGTTCGAATGCAAAGATATTAACGACTAAACTGTCTTTAACTATTGTGTTTTTGCTTTGGGCTCCCTTTCATCTCTTGACGATCTTTTTAATGTAAAATTGAATGCTAAAAGATGCTTCTTACAAATTTGCCCATGGGCCCCTTTTTGGGTACCTCTGAGTTTTATAGTGTAATCAACAGAAAGTAATCTAGCACATTTTTTAAATTGACACATTTTTTTTTTTTTTTTTTTTTTTTTGACAGTGAAAATACTTTATTTAAAATGTGTCATAATGGAGTAGAAAAAAGCAAAACATAAATAGTAGTGATTAGTCTGATTAAAAGTAAAATGTTGTATTTTTGATATTATGTTTGTTTCAGTTGAAGTCATGGTTGTGGTGTCATTAACAATACTTTTGAATTCTTGTCCTTCTTACTTTAGACTGAATAGCTTGCTGTATATCCTCTTGACAACTACTTCTGTTACAAGCAAATAGTTTTCTTCTCTAAGGCATCATTATTTGTACTTTTACTTGAGTACAAATTGGAAGTACTTGTGTCCTTCTCATGATAAACACAAGGCGTTCAGGGGTCATTTGAACGAGGGGGGTTGCGACGCATTCCCCGTCTCTCTGTGGAGCGTTTTGATCAAAGCCAAGACTTCTTTTCTCTCCTCCTCCCTCCTCCTCCTCTTCCCTCCTCTTCCCTCCTTCTGCCAGCCCACATCCCTCCCTCTCGCCCTCCTCTCCCCCAAAACCACCACTACTGTGTCTGCCTTGCTGCTGCTAATCACTGGTGGTCTCCTGACTGCCAACAGTAATTGATTAGGCAGTGGAGGGGCTGGTGGGTGGGAGGGAGCTGAGGGGAAAGTTCAACCCCACAAGCTCTCAAGGTCAGTGGCCTCTCCGTCTAAGCCCCCCCTTCGCCCTCCAGACCCCTTTCTCATGCTATTAGGTATCAGCCACTGGGGAAACTGCAAATATTTGGCACACTTGCTTCCCCCACTTCCAACGCGGTCCGGTGGCAAGGGCAAACAGGAAGCTCTGTGTAAGCAAAACCCAAAGCTCCTGGAAAGAGAAAAGAATTATGGATTAGACTAAAATATAGTTCTTCTTCTTTTTCGTTTGAGAGTTCATTTTGGTCATTTTTGCATAATTTTCGGGATGTAATTATACAATTGTTGAGGTCACAACCCAGTACATTGCCTACAGAAGCATCACCATAAAATCTGTGCTTTCAGTCAGGATTCTTCCCTCTGTCCTAAGACATGTATAATGTGATAATATAGCCGCAAGTGGCAATGATTGGCCCTTGTCTGTCACCGCCCAGAGTGCTCGCAAAGGCCCCATTTTATCCCTTTTTTTCTGGACCGGCTAGATTGGTAAAAGTATAGTGGGAACAGTTTATCCTGTGGTGCACTGTCGCTCACATTCTGGTCCTTTGTGGGGTCCTTTTCACACTGGATGTTTTGGGGTTTTTCCTTGGCAATGAATGTTGAATGAATGTTAAAAACTGTTGTGATTTTGAGTAATATTATGACACTGAACTGAAGAAGCGGCTTGGATGAGCAGCGAAACGTCTTCACTCCTACAAACGATTTGTCCAGTTGACAGATTTTAACTTCGTCTTTGCTATGGATCAGACCTGGATGACTGAGGGTTTACACAGAGACATTGATTATGAATATGTCACATGATTAATCCAAGATGGCGGACTTCCAGTTTATAAGGAGGCGTGGTCACATTATATATTATTTTTGTTTTTGTAAGATTGGTCTTCTGATTGTGCCTTTTCCATGTCAATAACTTGCCACTGTGTGCACCCTGTCTCAGGGCCAAAATAACTGTAGATGTTTTTGCTACATCTGTTTTTGATTTAAGTTATATTGAAATCACACCGGCTTCATTTATATATTTATTTATCAAATGTTTCCAAATGCATTTATTGTCAATCACGGTTTAAAAAAAATATACAAGAACATATTGATGATTGAGTATGAGTTACTTATCCACTTCTATCACGCCATAGCTCTTTAAAGTGGTGAAAATGCCTTTCAGTCTAAAAATGGTTCACAAGACACCATTTTCTGAGCTTCTAGACTCTTCTGACATTTTAGCCGACCAAATACAGAGTTTTGAACTTTTGACTGTGCAGAGGAAAAGCTGAGATACACAATAGGTGACCTTTAAGATGCTGTGACAGGAAATGTTGGACATGTTTCACAGTTCTGCCACAGACCGCGAGGTGAGGCTTTTAAAAGAGTGAGAGAGAGAGAGAGAAAGAGAGAGACACAGGGAGAGGGAGAGACAGGAAGAAAGAGAGAGAGCCTGTTGAGGTCTGGTTTTGATGTTCACCTCTCAACCACTGCTGAGCTGTCCACAATATACATGTCTTAGCCTAGTGGCCCACTTACATGCAGACTACTTGTTCAACTCCATATATATATATATAAATATATATAAGTAAAGAACAAAGTTAGTCAAAAACTGCTGTCGTGTTCTCGTATCATGCACCAAGATCAGAGACACTTGATATAAGTGTGGAAGAATGGTCTTTCAAATAATATAAACAAATCAGTAGTAGATAACTGTTCCTCAAATCAAAATAGCAAAGTTTGGTTAAAGAATGACAAAGTCACAAAACTGTTAAAAAAATTGTTGTCAAGAATTACAACTCAAATATCATATTACTAAAATTGGAGCAAAAATGTAGTGACAGAAGCAAAGCTATTTCACATATAAATACAATTCATTTTGTGTGAATGCAGTGCACAGAGCATGCTCAGTAGCTCCCAGGTCTATGCCCGGACTTGTAGAGGCTGCTGGTGACGCACTAAGGTACAGAGAAAATCCACCTACAAGCAAAGAAACCATTACAGTGGTGAGAATTTATATCCTGCCACGGAGTGTACACTAATGTGCCTTTCAAACTCATTTTTCCACAAGATGGCCCCTGGCTATGGCAGCTGTGCAGGATTCATCTTTGTCTGCCCTGTTTTTTACACTGTCTTTTCAAATTTATCAAAGGCAAGCACTTTTCTCTAAATCCTCCAGCCCAGTGTGTATGTCCTGCTAATTTCAAACATAACCCTTGTAAAAAGTAGGGGACTTCTTATTACTGCTTGTATTAAAACAAAATGCCAAGTGGTATTAGGGTAAAACTTGATATGCTTGCAAATACTAGACTACTATAGTTATCCCAAAAGTCTGTCTCATTGGGCTGAGAATGAAAAGCACTTGTGTGTGGTGTAACTTTCTCCAGACTTGTGAGAGCAAAAACAAGTGGCGGCTGGGCTCTGCTTTATGTCCTGGCAGTGCTGTGTGTCTGCTCTCTACTGCTCTCTATTGGCAGACACGTGGTATAGACCCCATTATTAAGACCCCTGCTTGAATGAAGACAACTCCCCCTTTTCACCGTACAATGTTTAACTATACACACATGTTTGAGGGATATGATAAAAGAATGCTCTCACCTCACATTTACATACATTTTCACTTGAATGGTTTGCAGCTGTGGTTAATACAGAAGTGTCTTATTTAGTGAGTGACATACAGGGAGGCTGAATGCCAGAGGTGGAAGAAGAAACAGATATATGCACTGAAAAAACATGTCTTTTCTGCAGAGGAGGACCTGCTGCATGCTTGTCGCCAAGGAGATGATATTGCTTTGCCTAGAATGTTCCAGAATATGGCCTTAAACTTTGCATCTTTGTAAATCATGCATTGTTAATCTGAGATAGGCCTGTCATAAGTCATTTTTAGGGTTCAATAATTATCATGGGTACTTTTTTTGTGCTAATAGGGAACTTTTTCTTATTTTTCTGTACTATGATCAGATTTGCGCCGTAGAAGGTTGAATAAATAACTTCTATGACTCATTAAGTGGTTCATTCATTTTATTACAGCTCATGTTCATCAACAATACTTTATTTGTTTTTTGGAGGTTGTCTTATCAACGTCATAATAGCTTTCAATATTATCATTTATTGTCTATATTTTCATCATCAATGTATCATAGTTTGTGACAGACCTAATCTGAGCAAACTTGCCTCTACACAGATCTAACTTGACCTAGTAGCGTCACCTCTTCGTCTCCATGGAGATTACATTTCATGCCGTACTGTGGAACACCCCAGTCGATTCAATAACATCTCCTTGAAGACAAGCAAGTGTCGAACTCTCAGAAAAATACAGCATGGCAATTAAAACCATTCAAAGAGCAGCTGGCAGTAGCATCAAGTCCTTGAAATCAATACAAATTAGACATGGCTCATCTTACTACAAAGGTCATATTAGTCAACTTATATACTTTAATGACTAAAGTGCTGCTTATCCTTAATTAATGCTAGTACCAGTAAGTACACTGCAGAGGTTTTACCAAATAAAATCTCTCATAAACAGTACCTCAAAAGTGATTCTGCATGTACATATAAATGAAATAGCATGTTATATCATCTTTATATGTTGTACTGGTTGGTGTCATAAACTGCACTGCCCCATTTGAGAGTATTTACAATGTCTGAGGTCAACTTTTATTTGGGAAAACGGTCAGTGTTGTTAAAATCTTAATAAGAGCTACGTTTGTGGTAGCCTAGTATTCATTTTCCAAATATATGGAGTGAATATAGTGAAGCAATGTGTTAATGAAAGTAGCTGATAAAATTTTTAGTACAGTCCAAATCTTTTGAAAGGATTTACATGTCTATATAATGGGGAAGGCCTATGGGAAGTCTCACTGGAAGCAATTATAACTCGCAATTGTAAAGGTGCCCTGTGTAAGTTAACCACCTTCTTGTTTCTACGGAGATATTATTTGCTTGGAAAGCTCCATAGTGTGGCATTAAGTTTATCTATCTTGCAAAATTGTGGCCAAACCTCCTTGTCAAAGCCTGATCTCATCAGATCTCAGAAGCTAAGATTGGGCTTGGTTAGTATTTGGATGGGAGACCACAGCCATTATGTCCTTATGCAAGACACTTACCCTTCCCTTTACCCTCCACAAAGTTAACTAATAATTTCGTGGATGAAGTTATCTATTTTTATCTATATCTTATCCATATTTCCATTGGATTTGTTAACGACACCTTACTGACCTCTTTCTAAACTGAATATTCTGAGTTTTTCTATTATTCTGTACAGTAAAAGTTTTCATTGCATGTTGTGAGCCAAATGTTTCAAATGCAGGTAGAAGCTTTGGGGATCTTCTTTTCACCCCTGGCAATGAGGCATTACTGTAATTGTTCACATCACTGTCACTTTTGGGGCGTGAGAAGCAAACTCAGATATCATCTTTTCATACAAGCCTCAGTGTGGGTGGTGTGCCATAATAATGGTTTTAAGATGAAGCTGTATGACTTATCATGGACAGGAGAGGGCCTGCGGAGGGAAATGTCACCTGACGCCATAGGGGCTGTGTGTGTAAGACAGGAATCCATCCGCCCATATACTCACATGTGCTGTATCTGGGCAAAATACAAAATTGATTTATTATATACAGGAAAAATATAACTGCAATTTACTGTGAAATCTCTGGCAACAAATTCAACTGCAATTTGGCCCGGTTTCATTCCCATTCTCAAATGCACAATTCTTCAATACTTTATGAAAATGTGAGTCTGGTTATCAGTGACTCTCCCTGTTTTCAAATGGGCTTGATTGACAGATGGATTAGCCGATCAGAACAAAATGAAGGGGAAAAAAATATCACAGGGAGTTGAAAAACATTGCAAAACATTTGTGCAGAATCATGAATGAAGCACGAAACTCTTAAAACACTTAATCTGAGCTGAGATTTTATGTGTAAATCATAGGTGACCAATGAGCTCCTTCATTTCACGTGTCACTGAGAAAAGACAAATCTGATTACACGATGACATTTGACTGGGCTTAAGACACGACAGAAAGGGACCAGACAGATATCAAATTGTATAAAAAATAAAGAGCGATATCATTCTGGATTTATCAGGCAATGTCAGGAGCAGTGGTTGACCGTAAAGTACCAGTGTGCTACATCACATTTATCCTCAGATTTTCAGAGTAAAGATCTTAGTTAGGAAGACCTTGGAAGTCGAACAAATTGATAACTTTTACTCAGTTAACTTAGTAGTAGTAGTAGTAGTACTGTTTTTTTATACATTTTCAAATATGGATGTGGGTGATTTGGCAAAAATAAATGTTATAATTTTCTAGGTTCTAATGTAATTTTGATCATGATTTCTGTTCACTTACGTAGCAGTTTTAAAAAATATTTGACAGATAACTAAAGCTTTATTTACTTCCTCTGAGATTCCACACTTAATTGTGATTGGTTAAATGCACCTGTCACTGACTCGGCATGATAGATGTTCACCAATAGTAGTAGAGGATGAGGAAAATAGACAGCCTATGAGCATGGGGCTGCTTTAACAGAAATCACTGAATCAGTTCTGATATTGAAACTGATATAACATCTCTCAAATTGGCACACATGGGGAGAACAAATCAAAACTCCTGGAATCAAACCAGATTTTTCTAGACGCTTCCAACAGGAAAGATTAGATTTTCTCTATACCTTTTCCTCCAGAGTTGCTAAGCACTCCCACACACTGTATATCGCATGCTAATGTTATTTATACATTCATGGTGCAATTATTACCTCCCTTCACCTAAGATTTGAAATACTGTCCTGTTGTTGCATTAGTCCCTTTGAAACTGGAGCTGTACACACAATGCCACTGCTTAACATATCAAAGACCATTCATTCAATCCAGCTTTCATTTCAAGTGTTCACCTGACCCACAATGCACCAAACAGAATACACTGTTTAGGCAATGCTCTCCTAAGCAACAAACACTCCCTGTATTTTTTTTCCGCAGAAATTGATGTTGATCATTTTGCACAAGCATTCTGGATGTAAACAATGTCCAGTACAAGCTAGTAGGGTTAGAGGTGCTATGGCAAGAAAGAATGAGGAAGAAGGAGGAGGATGTTTAAGGCGCACATGGAGTTGGTTGGGATTGTGCTGCTGTGTGCAAGGAAAACAGAAGAGGGGTCTTTTGGAGGACAAGATTAATGGCGGCTCCCAGAAGCTAAACTTGGATGGACCAGGTGCGATGGAAGATGAGCAGACTGCAGTGGAAGATATGGGAATAGTTAACAGTGCATTCAGCCTGTTCGAAGAAGAACCTTTGACCCGTTCTGCTAGCTCCGTGTCCCAATGCTTAAGGTATCAGCAAAAAAAGAAACTCCAGCCTCTATCTTCGCTCCCAATTGTGCTACAACCTGAACTGGCCATAACATTTATCAGTGGAGATGATGATGAAGAAGAAGAGTTGTTGTTTGATGATGAGACACAAGCTCCTTTGATAAACTTGATTCCAGCAACACCCTCCGATGTGGTGGAGGATGAGCAGTTTTTTGAAGTGACTTTGGAAGACGTTGTAGCTGAGATTTCGGACAATGATGGAAAAGAAGATTGTGAAGAAGAGGTAAAAGATGCTGAACTAAAAGAGGGAGGTACAATGACACAGAATGGAGACATTGCAGATACCATTGAAGAGTGTGTAGAAGAGGATAAGGCTCAGGAGTTGGATGAAGTGAAAGAGGTGGTGCTTGAGACCAAAGGGGAGAAGAAGAAGCCAAAGCCCAGGTTACTGAGGAGTGGATATTTAATGACTCAGCTTCCTGTATTCACACAAACAAGTGAGTGTATAGCTGTTATGCCCTATACAGTTCTTGGTATAGGATGAGGCAATTATTTATACAAAACATAAATCCAACTGGCAAATCATATTGCACATACTGTATCTTACGAACTGTCACTAAATGTCATATTCAGACATAATTTTATATTGTATATGATTACTCAACATTGCATAAAGGAGGCCCTGGGTTCAGCTCCCTCATGAGGTTTGCATGTTCTTCCCATGTCATTGGTTCCCATACCACTAAAACATGGAGTACAGGATATGTAATCCAACCTGCCTCTAGGGCTGGTGTGTCATCATAATTTTCAGAGATTTTGGACAGATATGATTACAACCACTTATGTAGGTATAATACGTAAAGCACTGACTGTGCTGTTTTCATATACAGTGAGTGCCAGGCCTAGCTAAAAAGATACTTGTTTGTGGCTAAAATGCGATTTTTAGACCAACAATTTTTTAACCGACTATTGAAACCAGTATCTTTATTTCTTTGAAGCACAAAAAGCACATGTGTATATAGTATACACTACCATAGTTTCATAAGCATGAACCATAGCTTACTTACATTAGCGGCTTGGTCTAGTGTACTGAACCCTTTAGTATGGAAACATCGTTCTCTTGACCTTTTATGTCACATGTCAACTATTTATCATGAGTGATTTCCTGAGCCCAAATGTAGTCTATTCTTTGATGAGCCGTAGTCCTATTTAAGACAGGTCTAGGTGGGGGGTTAAGGCGATTGATGGTGGTTTCCTGATCCAGCTGTTGGAGCTCATGTATTGCCTCTTGGTTTTGATCTCAGAGCTCCATTCAGATGAAATTGCAGTCATTATGTGACATGGCTACAGTACTTGAGCGCCTCCGCTGGGACTCTCAGAAGTTCCCCTTTTGTTACGCGCCCTTTTTAGCCATTGTGAGTGTATTCCCAGAGCATGGCTGGGCAGGCAGTTCCCAGGTTTTGGGTTCCTGTGAGTCAGCATGCTCTCCTCCCTCCTCGGACATCTCTCAAAGAGCTGTACTCTCCTTTCAGATGGCTGCAGGACAATAATAGTGCAAACGATAAGCATCACTTTTGTATCTGTTACAGAAATGTGCTGAAATCTTTGGCTTCTCTGCTTTTATTTTGCTGATAATCCTGTGTCTGTATTAGGACAAGCTGTCATATACTAACCTGGGTTTATGCATGTATTCAATGGATCTTTTGAGTCTTTGTAAACAGAACAATTCCTTGTGCCAGGAGAATTTTAACTAACCCATTGAGGAAGTACTTTGCCCCCAATTAAGTATTATAAAATCCTTGAAATGGCCTTGGTAATTATGTAGTGTAAATGTCTCAAGCTATGTAAAAAGCTTTAGCAAATAGATATCATTGTTTAGCTGTAATCATTACTGTTGATTTAGTGTTTTTATGTCACCGCACATTACTTATAAAGGATTTATAGTCTGCATTCATAACTCACACATCATTTGACTTGTCCAGCTTGTAGAACACTGAAGTCCATCCCTGAACTGTGACCATGATTTCACACTTCAGAAGAGCATCATAAACATGTGCTTGTTTTTTTTGAATTTTGGATTTTTCCTGGAAGACAATGGCTCTGAGCGGTCTGCCCTGTCTGTGGTGCGACATTAGCATTCTCAGACTCTGTCGCTGTGTCATAAACAGCAGAGCAGTCTCACAGGAGAAGGCTGGAAGTGATTTTCTCAGGATTTCAAAGACACTGTGTTGTGTCTGAGGTCAGAGATAGAGCGTTCTCCGTCATGTCTATATAAACTACTGACACTGGTGTAAGTGAGTGTATTTGGCTGCAGTGAAGACATTTTGGATCCTGTGCAGAAAGATAGTCCAAGGCAGGTGAAGGAGACAGGACTGCTGCCTCAAAAAGTACTTAATTCACTGAACTACTTTCCTAGTACACGTAAGGACATTTACTTCACAAGACTTTGTTCTTTTTACGTTTTTTTTTTTTTGTTACATGTTTTTTTTCAACTTTTGCATCTCAGAATTACATTTGATAAATGCCCACCCATCTTCAGGCAAATATTTTCACTAATACTTCATATTACTTTTACTACCTACAATACTGTACTGCTACTATACATCTAAAAGAGTGTTCTACAAATAAACTATACACATTATGGGATGTCTTAACTATGGTATAGTAAAAACATTTTATTATATATTACTAATAAAAAATAAACTATGTACTTTACCATACTGGCATACTAATTCTATAGACTACTACCTACTACACTTAAATAGGATATACTTACATTACCATAGAAAGTACATATCCTGGATGTGTTTGACACTTAAGACATTTTGATCCTGTCCAGAGTATATCCTGGGGTAGGTGATGGAGAGGGTGCTGCTCTGCCCCCTCCCTCCTCTCCCCCCTCACTGTCTGTGGCGGGACCCAGACGAGATTCCTCTGCTGACACACATAAACCAATTACACTGTCTTATCTGATTCGGACTCCATCTAACTCCCATCCATGTCAAACCCGCCTTTCATAAAGTCATGGCCCTCAAATGAAAAACATGTGTCTAAATTAGGCTGAATATTTCTGTTAGGTAAACTGTTTTGGGAACGCCACTGTTGTCAGACAGTGAAAGACTCATAGATCCTTCAATCACTGGTCGTATTAAAGTTAATGTAGTTATGGGTTACAAGTGTAAACATTCCAGCGCCTATTAAAATCACATTGAGGAGAGTGGCATGGCTGAACTAAATGCCACATTCTCAGCCCCATTTGTCTTGCTTGTTATGATAGCAGAAACAAGGATATCTGCTGCTGACCAAAGAGTGACATTGGGAAAGTGGAGGAAAATGTCGTTTCTGTGGGAAAGTGCTCGAGTTGTCAGAAAAGCATGTCATGGATCAGACGGACGTTTGTGTATCTGACAGGTTACTAGGCAACCTCATGTAGTGTGTCCAGTATCAGCAGCAGCAGTTAAAGCAGCACAAATACACTGTGACCTGCAGACCGGGGCAGTACAGGGAGAGACAAACTGTGTCAAAATCTGGTCTTGAGTTTGAATGTCACTTCAAAACCTCTGAACCCACCTTTCAAACATACTGACAATGTATTTATTGTTTAATTGAATATGGACAGACACATCATCATATTTCTAAAGGCCAATGTTTGATGCACTATCTCCTCTGGCAGGGGTGTCCAAACTATGGCCCAGGGGCCAAATGTGGCCCTCAGACCAGTTTTTATTGGCCCTCAGGCCTCTTGCTGAACTGGCCCAATTAATCATAAGCAGTACTTTCAAGAGCAAATTAAACTATTTCTACCACTATAACCTCAAACATCACATTGCATTGTGACGCAGACCTAAAATAAATGTGTTTCAAGCCTTATAAATACACAGCGGCTCTGTCAAATCTGTGTTTAAAGCACAACACTGTATTAATCACCGGTCTGTGGCCCTCAGCTTCAAATATATTTTGAGATGTGGCCCTCGATAAAAAAAATTAAAAAAAAGTTTGGGCATCTCTGTCCTATGGGCTTTTAATAAAATGTGCATCATCATAAAAAAAAAAAAAATACTATAAAATATAACAATGCATATATTTAATTTACTTTAGACTTACTCACATGCTACTTACAAATGGGTATATGCTTGTTTTGTTTTTTACCAAATTTAAGCCCCTCATTTTGAAGTCAGATTATTTCTATGGGTAGTGAGTTCCACAGTTTACAGCTCTCACAAAAAGGTCGAATATCCAAAAAAAAAAAAGTCCTTCCTGTACTATAGGAGTTTTGTCAGATTTTGTAAGATGGTTGACGTGTCTTGCCCAAAGGCAAAACAAGAAAATAGTTATAGTTTGAGCTTTCAGCCTCTTTAGCGGCTATGACCCCAGATATGCCAGAACATAAAATAAAGGTTTACTGTTATTGTCAATGGAATGAATGTAGTTCAGTGTTGACAAGTACAGAACAGGGCCTGAAAACACAAACAAAAAAAACAAAAAAACTCCAGAACTCGAGCCAGGATCTTAATCAGCCAGGAGTACACATCAACCATCAATCTTTGTTTTTCATTTTGAGCATGGCTATCATGTTTAATGTTTATGTATTTATTTATGTATTTATTTATTCATTTATTTATTTATTTAAGGATAATCAACATAACATGCCATAGAGGGAGGATTAGTGTGCTCATATATTCTTGTCTTGACAGCCTGTGAGAACTGGTCACAAGAAGAAATACAATAAAATAAATATTTAAATGAATTTTGTAATTTAAAATACAAAAAATCTTAAATTACACAAAAGGGGCCTAACTGCTCATGTAGAGCTTATTTAGCAGATACGGGGATTGTCCTCCCCGTATCTGCTAAATAAAGATCAGTAATGTTATCACAAGTTTTTTGTTGTTATTACATTTTTACATAATTTTTCGTAATCTTATTGGAGATCTGCAAAATGTGATTATAGCAGAAGGCTGAAGGCTGTGTGCGCAACTAATTAGCAACTATATTCACAATATTGTTACTTGATGTGTTTGACAACCAGTTTAATTAAATATGAGGGACCGTTACAATCAAAAAATAAAACAAACAACAATGATTATTCTTTTTAACTCTGGAGGACAACAACCGTTAACAAATTAACTATTATTGAATACCTTGAGTACTATATCAAAGAACAAATATAATGGTAAGAGTTCTCTTTACGCCTCATCTTCTAATGTTGATGATTTGTTGAACTCTGTGACTTCGAGTGTTTTGAATGTTCTAGACACCATTGTCCCTATGAAGGTTAAAATGGTTATAGATAAGCAGAAAGCGCTGTGGGGGAATGATGACTCAGGGCACAGAAAAGGGAGTGCCAGAGGGCTAAGCGGAAATGGCGCAAGTTAAAGCTTCAGGTTCATTATGAGATTTACAGCTCATATCAAGGTGATAAATGGCATCCACCTGAACAATGATGCAGGAAAAGTCTCAGTCTTGATCCCGTTAGATCTGAGTGCTGCTTTTGACACTGTCAATCATGGGATCCTTTTACAGAGACGACAGGACTGGGTGAGCATCTCTGATACTGCCCAAAATTGGTTCAAGTCCTATCTAGAAGACAGGAGGTAATTTGTTGAAATTGGAAATTGTGTCTCAGATCACATGACACTAACATGTGGGGTGCCCCAGGGGTCAATCCTGGAACTCCTCCTGGTTAATCTCTACATGCTACCGTCAGGCCAATTAATACGCAGCAATAATGTCTCCTACCACAACTATGCAGATGACACTTACATGTCTCAGTGGCAGCAGGTGAATATGGACCAGTGGGTTCACTCTGCTACTGCATCCAACAGATCTGTGTGTGGATGCAAAACAACTTTCTCCAGCTAAACTCGGACAAGATTGAATAGTCATAGTCTTTGACCCAGAGAAACAAAGAGAAATAAGACTTTTTTTTTTAGGTTAGACAACTGTAACGGCCTGCTCACTGGCCTCTCCAAACAATGGGGAATCAGCATTTAAGTTCTATGCAGCTAAAACCTCATCTTCCTGAAGATGTGAGACAGGCCTCTACTTTGACAATGTTTAAATCCAGGCTCAAAATGGTTCTGTTTAGCTGTGCATATGAGTGGTTTTTATTCTGCATTTTTCTCTTTTAATGTTAATTTTATGAAGATAATTTATGTTTTTATTTGCTTATATTGTGATTTTGACTTTCTTATTCTGTAAAGTACTTTGTGTGTGAATTGTGCAATACAAATAAACTTGCCTTGCCTTTCCTTTACCACACAGATCATTACTCATTAAAATAAGTAATGTCATACTTGCACCACTGTTTAATTTGATTTTAAACATTTATGGGCATGCCTTTTCTCTGTCTGTGCAGATGACCTGAGCCAAACGGATCTGAGCTGTACTGAAATGCTAAAGCCTGAATTTTGCAAATTTGGTCAAAGTTCCAAGATGGACGTTTTCACTCAACCACGGGTAAGATTATAGTTACATAAGCGAATTACTTATATAGCTCTATGTATGATCTGCTTGAAACTCAACTGAATGTACTGCACATTCCTCCTTTATCAGATTTAGACTGACACATGAGCGCAGAGGTACTTTCTGAGACTAAATTGATTTGTGAAACATTTACAGTCCAATCGTGACAATAATCGGATTTGTGCTTCTTTTTTCTTTTTTTTTTTTGACAGAGGCCAATCACTCGCTCTCGCAGCTTTGGGGATATGTTGTGCAAGAGCCCCAGTCTCCAAATGTTTGCGCAAATTATAGAGAAACCTCGTGAGCTCAAGTCCCCACGACAACGACGAGTAACTGTGGGTGAAGCAGGTATGATTCAGCTGTACTGTCTGAAATAAGCATTTTTATCTCAAGAAATTGTATATGTATCTGTAAAGGTGCATTACATACCACCTGCTTGTCTCCACAGAGCTTTTCACCAATGTTGTTCCGCATGGTGGGAAGATCAATGTTTTATTTGATTCCATGTGTTTTTATTGCAAGAAATACCTTGATAAACATGCATTCCTACAATGAGCAGGGTGGCCTCTCCACAAATCTGACCTGTTACTTTGCTTGGTGGTGTGACCTGATTGTCTCCATGAAGGAAAATAGGTTTAATACCATACAGTTAAATTGGTTAAACAATAACATCTCTATGGATACAATCACTTACATAGTGCTCCATTAAATTAAGTATTAGTTCAGTCATATCCTATGATCTACCCAGTGCTTTTTTTTTTTGTCATGGATTTGATCACATTTACATCTGTAAGTACACAAATTGCTAGTGATACACTTTCAAATTTCAAAGTGCTATTGGCTTTATAGTCTCTGCACAGTTACTGTTAATTGTTTAATTTAATACAGTACTATACAGAAGTTTTCCCAGAGTTTTCAAAACTGTTCTTCCTTGGATGAGGAGGGTTAACATGGTGGAATCATTTCACTGTCAGACATTGAACAAGTAAAACAACATAGACATGCTGCTATTATTACAATACTAACAGTATAAACATTAGCACGGTTTTGAATCATGATGGATGGCTCAAAAGGCATGCCAACTGTTTTATGAACTATCACAAAGTATTCTTGTACAGTATAAATAAACTACAATAGGTCTGTCAATTTTTACCATACAAAGTAAACTAATTCATAACAAGTTATCTTAAAGAAACACTTCTCATTACTTTTCTTTGTGCTTCCATACAGCGTCCTATCTGCCTCTGAACGCCCTCAATGGAAACTACAGTGAGAAGGTACAGTAGTAAAACCATCAAAGCCTTGCCTTCAGGGTGGCATCAGCACACTGCCCTGAGCTGCTGCAATTACAGAATACAATATGTTTATATTTCCCAGCATCCCCTTGATCTGTCAAAGCAAATAGTGGCAGGATTTTCATCTTTGTGTCCAGGATTTGCTAGGCTAGATTGCCCATATCCATAGTGATCCATGTGTTGGCTGCACAACAAACCCAAATGCTTCTTTAAAGTAAATTGTTCATGGCCTGTAGTTAATATCACCATACATTACTGACTTTTATTTTTTATCTGGCAACCTTCTATTATACATGAGTCATTTATGCATTGTGTGAGGTTGGAAGCCCCTCAGAGCCCTCAAATTAGACAGTATAGATTATTTAGGTGGTCGTGGTCAATTGAGATATTGTTCGGGCCATTCGCTTAGTTGTTTTACTGTCAAAGAGAAATCCCTGTTCAGAGCCAAGCTAAGCTAATCAGAAAGCAGTCACCTTTTAAGGGAATCTCTTTGGGAATGTGGCAGTTTCTTCCCAAGAGTAGAGTAAACAGAACAAGCGTGACTAAGGCAGGAATTACGCAGAAATCAATGTTTATGGTTTCAGATAAGCAAACATTTTATTGTCCTTTCCAGAAAGATTATTTATGGCTAAACATACGCAGTGCCTGTTTATGCGTGCGATTGGTAGTAACATGGTATGTGTCAAAGTGAATCAGAGACGCAGACAATGACAAAGTGGCCCTGTTTGACCATGTTTTGTCTTCTCTTTAATTAAAGCCTGAATCATTTTCCATGTGTGACATTGTGATGACAGGACTGATTATGAAGAGCTTTCTTTCCCATAGGGGGTAGTTCTGCTGTATGAATAACATGAAAAGGGTACTGAGTGACGTTTTGAACATTATTTCAAATTAACTTTTATTAACAAAATATAAAATTATGCCTAAAAAATATATTAATACAAAAAAAAAGAGCTACACGTCTTAAACCAGTTAAGTTTTAGAGTTAATACAGAAATACAGAAATACTGATGCATTTTTGTTCATGTATCTACCTACCTCATTATGTAGGCTCCATTGTAACTATATGTGACATGTAATCCTCCATGTAACCCTCAGCACCAACCATAACTTTCATACAATGTTGTCACACAGTGCATTTCATTGTAATTAATTTTAGTATAAAAAGGTTGACAAAATATGATATGGTTTATATGTTTTTTTTTTTTTTTTGTTGTTTTTTTTTGTGCAGAGTCAATGTACCATGTTACTTTGACCAAAAAAGGAAACATGCCTTGTTTCAGATACAGATACAAAAAAGACCCTAATTTCCACCTATAGTCCTTGGAAAGGTCATGTTTACAAATGAGAATTGGTTCTCACCTGTTTAATAAAGATTAAATAAAAATAAATCTAAATGTACATGATTACATGACCTTGACGTCATACATGTAAAGTAGCACTGACTGTGGTTACATGCGTACATGATCTAATCTCTCTAACACTATTAAAATAAGATCTAAACACCGACACAATCTGATTTCTTTTTGATAATGGTCCCTCTGATTACTCATCGGATTTTGCGGTTTGCATGTCATTTAAATAATCTTAAAGGTCCAGAAATCAGATCATAATCAGCTCTGTGGGTGCATAAACAAATGCCATTGTGACTCCTCTTTTCCAGAACATGAAAATAAATGTGGCCAAAACTCTGCGGGAGATGAACACGGAGGAAGTCTGCCAGTGGTTCACCAGTATCGGACTCCAGAAATGCCTCCCTTTAATCAGAGGTACAAACCCCACTCTTGTAAACCTGTGGCTTTGTAACACAAGCAAACACACGGCCTGTTTCCATTATCTCCACCGCACATCTGATACAAAGTTAGCAACAGGAGATAGCACTGCTGCTAAATTAGAGCTGACACCTTTGCTGCCGTATTGCGGTAAATGAGTGTGTTTGTTACAGAGGCGCAGTTGTGTGGAGAGAACCTGGCTTCTATCAACATGAACATCCTGGAGTCGCTGCAGATCACCACGATGGAGGACAGAGAGCACCTACTGTCGGCCATCTTTAATGAGCTCGACAATCCAAGCAACATCAGCCAGAAGATCAACAGTGCATTCGGTACATTTACAAAGAACCAGATGATGAAGCAGGGCTGGGCAATATGACAACTTAAATTCAATGAAGTGATTCGAGGATGTGCTAGTTTGGTGATCATGTTAAAGTTACAGTGACAGCAATACAGACTTTTCTGTTTAATGCAGTTCTATGCTAGACATTTTTCTCTACCCATGCTGCCTATTGGTGAGCCTCTTTCACGCTTCGAGTGCATAACAAGTAGCTTAACCAATCACAGTGAACTCTAAGAAAAAGCAGATGGCTGTAGTCTCCCCCTTTATGGCAATATAAAGACATATATAGTGGTGAAAATGTAATAAATTAATATTAATGAATCCTAAATGTTTGAATATATAGCCCACCCCCAACCCATTGACAAAAACAAAATGGCTATCTGGAACTGGATTGCGACCCTTTGCATCTGAATATATACTCCTAATTGTAATGCAGTAATAGGCTCTAAAGTAGTTTTTTTTATTTATTTTTATTTCGTTCCCACAGATCCCGTAGGGTCCAACAACGGTCCCCTGCACTCCGCCTCTTTTCCCTCAATGAGCAAATCAACCTCGTCACCCCATCTCAGCTGCCTGACCAGGAATCGCAGATCTCTAAAGCTAAAGTAAAATCTCCTATTACATTCACCTTTCACTTTTAGCTAAAAATGGGTTATTTAATCTTTAATATTTTGACCTTTTCACCCATAGGAACAACACTCAAACTTACACGGTGCAAAGAAACTCCCAGTTCATCGAGATTGCCATAAATGGTGAGTAACTGAATGCCGTGGTGCAGGAAGTGTGTGCATGTAGGACAAACGATACAGCTGTATTAAAGCCCAGCCTTAAGCATTTGAGCAACTTGAGCACTAGGCCCACAGCTCTTGACAATAATTCATGTCATTTCTTCTGCTTGTTGTATCATGTTGTGATACAGTTTCACAGCAGATAGTTCACCTGAGAACTCCAAAAGAAACCACTGTGGGAAAGATTGTGGACTCGTGTCTCAAGATGGTGGGAATGACAGAGGACAGGAGCCTGTTCAGTATCAAACACACAGAAGGTGCAGTTTATAAGTCATTTACATAGTTTGAATAAGAACGTAGAGATGTTGTTTAAGACATGTGGATTGTATTAAAGGTTCATCTGAGGAGCTCTCTCCAGATCGTCAGGTTGGCAGTCTCCCCGGAGCAGATAACAGGCAATTGGAGCTGCACTTATGTAAACTGGTACAAACATCATTTTGATTTTATACTATGCAAGCCAAATAAAATACACCATAGAAACACTACACACTCTATATATTTATCATTTATTGTTTGTACTGCGTCAGCTACTCTTCCAGAGGACATATGTTTATGTCTGAATATATCATTACAATTCATGTGTTGTTGCAGAGGACAATGATTTCTTTTATGGCCCCTTATGAGTTCCGTACTGTGTAAAATTGAAATGAGATTGTTTGCTACTGTAAAATTATGTATATTTCATTTTTCAGGACAAACCCAGAGTCCCCCCCAGACACCATCCAGACACAAGCAGCATAAACAGCTGTCATCAAGTCCCCAAACCTCTCCAAGTGAACCAACTTGAGAAAGACGTGAGGATCAAGGAGCTAAACCAGCAAGTCGACTCACTACAAAATGTTATTCTGCAGGTACGGAAATCATTGTGGTATTGTTCGATGAAATATTTATAAAAACTAAAATATACTGGATATAATTAAATAACAATGCAGTAGTCCTTTATAGAACTTTTTTAGACACTTAAAGACGCTTTGCAATTTCATACATTATTAATATACCGCTGCCCAGGGGTAAACTAACTGAGCCAGGACTGTCAATTTGTGCCATCAGCCACTCTGACCGCCACCGATCACTCATACTCCACATTCATACTAGGCAAGGTGGATATCTTGCCCAATAAAACAGTACATGAAAACCACTGCTGCCCCACTGTGGCACCTGTAGTCCCAGCTGTTACCCATCCAAGAACTAATGGGACCACACCTTAGTTTACCTTCTGAGATTGACCGTTGACAAAGTGCTATGGCCAAGTAACTGTTAATAGATGATTGTTGTTAGGTCCAGGAGTTGCACCAGGGTCTTGTGGCGTTCTGCTCGGAGCTGAAGACCATGGAGGGGCCTGTGGATTTGGAGAGGCTGGGGTCTGTAGAGCTCAGACAGAGACTAGAGCTGGTCACAGGGCGACTGCATGACAAGCGGCTGACTCTGCAGACACTCAGAGACAACATGAACACTACCAACGGCTTCAAAAAGAAGTATGTCTTCTATGCTAGATATTGGATATATATGATTGATGAAAGTATTTCCATCAAGATTACTCCACAACCAGAATGATTGGAAGTTCTATTATATCGAGCCTCATTGTGTAATTGTACTTTGCTGATATGCTAGACCCGTTTTTTGCAAAATGGAGGGATTTAATGCAAGAAGATGATTTGAAATAGTTTAAATTTTGAACTCATTATTGAACAGAATACGTATAGATATAATGTAATAGAATGTATGTTGCCCAGCCCTAAAATATATAATATATGTATATCTATGCTTAATAGGCACTTCACAGATGACTTTGTGGTTAAGATTTGAGTGATTTAGTAACATAATAAATCATAAAAATGATTGCACTTCTGTGCCTCATTAGCTCCAATATAAACATCAGATGTAATGCATACGGTCTGAGAGCCATTACACTGAAACAACATTGTCTCTACATTCAGACAGCTGGAGGTCCGCCTTTTGGAAAAGATTAAGCTCAACTGTGAAGTGTTCAAGGAGGAGATTTCCATAGTGCATCTGAACAGACAGCTGGCTCTTCTCCAGGCAGCGCTACAGGGGAGCCTAATAAAGGTACTATTTCACTCATTCTCAAATCAGCCATAAATCAATCAGAACCTTGGATGGCTAACTGGTTCAGGAGATCTTCAAAACATAGACCTTGTGGTGTGTCCTTTCTGCAATGGACAATATCTATCGTGAACGTGGTCCAGGAAGCAATAGTTGTGAACCAAAGAGTGCTGATGCAAATGAGTGCTAGGGCTTATTCAAACTACAGTACTTATTAGTTAATGATGATCTGAAAATGTGTGTGTTGCAACCTGCAATCATAACTTTAGGACTACTAGGGATGCACTGTTACTGATACCAGTATCGGGTATCAGTCTGATACTAGGTGCTTGTACACTCGTCAATATGCTGCCAACAGCAAAAACTGACATAATTATAACTGCGCTGAATCTTATGTTGATACTCACAGTTCTCCTCTAGGCTCAGGAGCTGACCATAAAGATTAACTACCAACTGTACATGAAGCTCAGCTTTGATCATATGTGACTGTTCTATGAAAATATTTAGGACTCTTAAAGGTACAAGCACAATGCTTGTTTTTACATAGTAGCAGGATAACATAGATAAGTGCTGTCACCTGTTTGCTTGTGCAAAGTAGTAAATATTAAAAGGTACTTTTTAAAATTATATTCAAATTATATCTAACTACAGTAATTTTAGTAGAAAGTAAAACTGTAAAATAGCCCCTCAAATAAGTATTCTAGTGCAGAAATAAGCTAGTGGTTTTCAAACTTTTTTCTGGCTAATTGGTCACCTCTTCGACCCATCTTTCCTTAGGTATGTTAAAATGTATTTCCTCATTAGGCTTGTTTCTCAGTGAATGAGCCGGGTTGTAATAAAACACAGCAGTCATCTCTGCAGTCATCACTGTCCTCTGTGTTCATGATCTCTCTGTGGGAGTTACCTGTGGCTGCCTTCCTCCTTGTCTGCTCTGCTCTACTGTTATGCAGGCGAGAGGGAAAGGGAGAGATTATTAGTCTATTTGACTAATTAATTGCTCAGATGCTGATCCTCTATTCATCACCAGTTTAGTAGGAATACTTTCAGAAACTTATCAAACTGAATCAAAACTGACCTTGCATTGCAAGGCGTAGCCTTTTTGATGGACACGGAGAGGGTTGCAGGCTGGTTCAAATAATAGATACCACAAAAGCACTGATCGATTGCATATGAAAGTGTGAATGTGAGCGGTGGGCAAGAGAGAGCAGGTAAGGGGGAGCAAGCACTGGGCTGTAGCACGTTTTGTTACTCTAAAAAGACTAACTGCATTAACAGTTTTGAGAATAAGCTGGCTTCTATCTATGTGCGGGATTGCTTTTAGCAGCAAACAGGATTCCCTGTGCGTGTGAGGACAGCATCGAGGCACTCACTCACTTGGATACTTCATGCGACCCAACAAAGATCTCCTGCAACCCAAAGGTTGGTTGTGACCCCAAGGTTGAGAACCAGTGGGCTAGATGATAAAAATCCTATGAAATGAATTAGATTTACCATTTTGGAAAAAGTGGTATCGGTGCATCCCTAGTGACTACCCTTCATTATTGTTGTTACATGCAGAAATGAAAAACTGCTGCAGGTAACAGATGATCATAATGTTAGGGCTGATCAGTGAAATTTCCTTCATTAAAACAGACACTTTAATTTACAAAGATATTAATGCCTCACTGTCTACAAAGTCATTGCATAAAACTTACACCCATGAACTTCAATCTTCTGGCTATTGTCTCACTGACTGACAAGATAAAAACACCTTTTCATTATGTGCATGGTGTTTCATCTATTTTAGCAGTTAGCTAGTCTATGCGTCAAGTAAAGTCCTTTGCAAGTTTTAGTGAGAATAATGAAGTTTCGCAGTGTCATCTGAGAGGCTGGGACCATGCCACGGCAGGAATGTGTCCCACAAAAGCTGATATAGAGAAATGGGCCGGCATGTGTAAGGCTATCTGCACCTATCCCCGAAGGACACCCCTACTTTTTAATGTGCCTCTTTTATCCCATTTGGAGAAGCTAACGAGGTGGCATAAAAAGGACACACGGCGCTAGTGCTTTGAATGGTGCCCCGTGTCGTGTTGCAGTCGCCGCGGGCACAAACTTCTTCTTTTTAAGGTGCTGAGTTTGTGGGAAAAACAGCAGCTCTAATGTTTATCATATGACCTAATCAAGAGTTAACACACGGGTCAGAGCGGCCTGGGAACTGACAGATCGCTAATAAGGAGCAGACCGCAGTGCGTTTGGTCTCGACGTTGCAGACAATAAGGAAATATTTCATCATCAGGTCAACCTAATCTCCAGGATCTATAGTGGCTAGGGAGCATCAATAAAGTAGAGGACAGGGGAAGGAGAAAGAGAAACAAAGAGAACGGGGAAAGAGAGAGGGAGAGAAGGGAGGGGTAAAGGACAATAAATGGAGGAAGTGGTTTTAAATAAGCAGTTTAGCCTGGACAACCTAAAAGCTTCACACACACTTAGAGGGGAAATGTGGAGAGTAAAGGTTTGTTCTGCCTTTAAAAACACAGGGTCTGCAGGTTAGAGACAGGTTATAGCTGCAAATACATAACCACAGTCATAGAGAATCATTGCACATAATAGTATTTTAACCTTATAGTTTCATTCGTTAGGTTTTTTTTAATGATTTTTTATCTCTTTGACTCCTTTTTGTATCTTATTCATAATAATAGTTTAAAGGGCCCGTATTACACTGTTCTTAGATCCATGTTATGTTATTCTTGTCTCATCTAAAACATGCCCAGAGTTATGTTTTGCTCCATTCACACATGTTTAACACACAATGTTTAGACTGAGGTCTTCTCTCAAACAGAAAACACTCTGTTCCACTTTGTGATGTCATGTGGTAATGCTAGAAGTTCTCCACTGTGTTTTTAATCTCCATAACCCTTCACTAGAATCATTTGGATGATTTCAGCCCTGGAATTGCCGATCTCTACTCAACAAAAGGTAAAAGGTGGCTCTTAACTTGAAAACTACTGCTTCATAACATCATTTTGAGCATTTTGGAGATGTAGACAGACTAATAATAAAGGGTTACTCAAACATGTGTGAATGAAACAGAACACAACTCCAGGTATGTTTTTGATGAAGTAACAACATTTTACCATGACTTAAACCTCACAGGAGTCAATTTTGTGTAATATAGAACCTTTAATATTCTATTTAAACTATGAGATTAAAGCAACACAGTGTACATTTCTGGACAAGGCACATCACCTGCATGCAAAAAAAACAGTGGGGCTTTAAAGTCTATTGTTATTACATATTTATTTTTAACTTGATTTTTGTTTGCATTTTTTTATTCCTGCCTGTGTTGCAACATTGAAACTTTCCCATTGTGACAAAAAGTAAAGGTTTTTCTTATCTTAAATGTGCCCACTAAGAGTGCTCAAAAGTTCAAGTATGATTCTGTAATTACATGGATATTTAATAACTTTAACTCACCAAACAAACAAGTGAGATGAAATGGACAAGCCCCAAAATTGCCATAACCGAAGTAAATTACTGAGAATATAACAACTGCCCTACAAAAATCCACATAGGACCTTTATGGAATAATTAGATAATTCTAGTTTTATAACCAAGTGAAATCCCTGTTTGTGTAGCTCAGGTAGACCCATATCTGATCCGATCTCGGGAATGAACAAGACCAATATGAAAAATAAATTCCTCAGGGTCTTGGCATGTGTCCAATATTAAGCCAGAAGAGAAAAGGGAAGAAGCGATGCTCTTTAGTCTGTGTGTCTCGGAGGGCTTGGGCTGCGTTTCCGTGGTTATATCCTGTCTGGACCACTTGTCTGAGGAGAGAGAGAAGTCTTAGCTGTGACCTTTGAACCCTACAAGGCGGCATGTATAGCTGCGAGGCATTCACACGGCATTCTGGGGCAAGAGGGAGGGGCGAGGGTGCCAAGAGCCAGGATAAGGGAGTGAAGGAATTTGGTGGTTAGACTCACAAGTTATTTCTGATCCCCGCGAGCTACTTGCGGCGTGATCTCTCTACACAAGCTAATCATTACATGTTGTCTTCTGGCATCCTAAATCTAATCTCATAAGTACTTCCACATAGTTGTACACAAAATCCCTTTGTACTGAGAGAATTACGTTATTCTCAGGCATATCTATCACAAAGAAATATGTTTTTCTGTTTTAATCCAGTGTAGGTGGATATTGATCATTCATGTGCTGCTATCTCTGCTAAAAGATTATGACTAATGTTTGTGTGTTGCCAAAAAAGGTGATTTTCAGGAAAAGAATTCACCATGGAAGAAATAATATGTGTTTTTTTGTGGCGTTTTGTGACTAAACAAGAGGATGATGCTCTATTTGTAATATTTTCATCAGATGGGCTAGATTCTCGTTAATTACGTCCAGGTCAAGATTAGGATCTGGAGATGGGTCTCTAGGTGCTGTTCACCCACTGTTCCTGGCAGATTGTCCCAGTGGCATTGAAGTGTATTGCATGACAAATTTCCATATGGGGACAATAAAATGTATGTTAACCTTAAATGTGTTTCAGGAGAAAAAGCCCAAAAGCCGATCCGCAGCCTGAGTCAGCTGGTGTCCCCACAGTGTCCTGCCATGTTACTGGTGGTGCAGGAGAGCAGGGAGCCGGGAGGACACTACAACTTCACATATCGCTACAGAGAGGGCAGTGGCCTAGTGGTGGTGCAGGTGGGCAACACTCATCTCTGCATTGACGACAGGTGAGTTATGACCAATATTAATGAACTGCGCCATTTTAAAGCGCTTTTATTTTAAAACAATTAAGCATTTGCTAGTATCTCATCTACTACTAACATAGGGGTGGGCAAACTTTTTGATACATATATATATATATATATATATATATATATATATATATATATATATATATATATATATATATATATATATATATGTGTGTGTGTGTGTGTCTTTGAGGAAGGCTTGCTAGCTTTTGCTAATATTGAATGCCATCAAAACACTTGCCTTGTTACTTGTTTCACACACAACAAAATATTGTCCACTCTATATCAAACACTCAGTGCTTACTATCCACTTTTCTCTTTTGTGATAAGCTCATTTTTGCAGAAGGGCTGATAAGAGAATAAGAGGTTGATGCAGCTGAAATGCGCCATAATTTGGTCACGTTCGCCGGGCCGGATTAATAAGCCCAACGGGCCGTATGTGGCCCACCCCTGTGCTAACACTTAAACTTTGAAAGTCATTTAGTAGTACAAATTGTGTTTATTTTAACAAAAAAGCTCCTGCTCTGCTTTCACTTCTAACCCTGTAGTGACATGGCATGTAGCATGCATTAACACAATATACAGTAACACATGCCTCCAGATTTCTTTACCAGTCCCTCTTTGTCAACACTTCAAACAGTCACTATAGAAACATTACAGCCCGATGATTAAACACAGCAACACAACAGTGGGAGAGGACAAAAAAAGGGATAAACGTTTTTGGATCATCAGGCAATTATGGCATTACGAGAGGCTCATACTAAGATACACAACACTTCCAGACCTGTGGATGCACATGGCACTAACATTGAAACACTGACTGAGCTGCCAGAAAAGTATGATACTATTCTGGGATAAGGGAGGGACTAGTGAAGCCTTTGAGAAAGTCGTGTTTTAACAGTACCTGACAATATATGCAATTGTGTCATGGTGCATGTTACTAATTGTCATGGAAACAAACCAGTTTTGTAACATTGAATGATTTGAAGTTAATCCAATCATAATACAAAAGATTATTTTTGATCTATTGTAACTGGGCCAACAAAATAAAACAAAGGTGTTGTTCATTCAATTCTGCATTGTATTTCATTTGGCTGTTTACTGTTTTGTAAGAGCCAAATAGTTGTAGTTATGTTTTGTGGGAACATGTGTGTTTCAAGTTTGAATTGACACTCCTTGTTTCAGTTTCACACGTATCAACATTATTCTTAAATGTCGGTACTAAGCATGATAATTCTGCTCTCCAAGTCACTGAAATAAAATACTTTAATGCAAATGCAAAGAATATCAACTATTATATTTACATTTTACCTATACTGTAGCATGTTTTAAATATACAGTATGTAAGATCCATAACCATACTTAAACCATACTTTGGAACATTGTCCATAGAGACTGAGTTTTGTAGCCTAACCCTAATCCTAACCCTAATCCTAACCCTAACCAACATTTCCATGAAAATAAGCAGGCGGACTCGTTCACTCCTCCAGGCCAAATAAGAGTCAGGTTTTTGGAGATGCAAGTTCACTCAGAGACGTGCGTTTTTCAGTGGAATAAACACAACCAACATTAATAAAATGTCACATGCTGTGTCTTTAATTAGACCAAAATGATATCTTGAAAGAGACATATATTTCATCTCTAATATAGGTTATAGGGGGTTATAGTTTGGGGAAAATAATGCACAAATGCAGTGAAATAGAAATACAAAATTACACAAAATTTCAGATGGAATGATGGGATTTTTTTGGGAAGTTTTATTTTTATTATATTTTTCAGTACTGCAGTAATATTCCTACATATATGCTTTGGGTACTGGAGAGATAAACAAATGCTCTAAATTTTCTTGTGTATGTCAGTGAAACAATGACAGGTGTAATTTACAGACCGGTTTGTTACAGTGCCACACTTTGTCTCTCTTATTGATTTCCAGGTTAGTGGAGGTCAATGGTTTCCCGGTGGTGAACTCTACAGAGGCCGAGCTCACTGACCTGCTTTACCGTGAACACAGCGCTCAGATCGTGGTCCTGCGACGCCCACTCTCCTCTGCCAAGTCCCATCAGCCAACTCTGCTCCTCCCTGTTAACCTCTCTGACCCGGGCCAAACGGACTGTCCTGAGATGGATGTAGTCACCATGGAGACACCCCAGCGAAGAAGGGTGATCGCGGTGTGATAGGGGGGAGGAGCCACTGTGGTTAATAATAGACTAAGGCGATTAAAAATTCATGTGAAGAGGAGGGAGGGTAATAGAGTGTGACCGTATAAAATTAAAGGTCACACTGGGTATAACGATTAACTGCATACTATAAAGCTTTAGTTTGGTATTGGGAACCACTGAAATCAAGAACTTATCAGCATTTTTTCTTCTAGATATTCGCACTTGGGAATATCACATTATAATCACATATTTCCTAGGGTGGTACCAAAATTTGACTCACAGTTAAAGCTACCATCTGTAAGTTCATTTTATTTTTTTCACCAGTAGATGGGAGATGTCAAACCTGTTTCCCTTCCTCTCTCCTGGCATTTGTTCAACTCATTTGTGCTTTCTGGTCTTTTTCTGTCTGACCAAGGCTGCCACACTATCAGACTGGAGTAATGTAAAAAGCATCTAGTAGCGTTATTTAAGAATACAACAAGGGCGGATCTGCCAAGCTAATTACAGATGGTAGCTTTAAAGCAGACCTATTATGCAAAATTGACTTTTCAGAGCTTTTTACCATGTTATAGTTGTTTTCCCCTTCTCACTTCCCCTCTCGAAGTTGTATTTGGAGTGATTTGTGCATGTTTGAATCATCTTTACCGGCATACGCCCACTTCTCTGTACATTCTCCAGTTTTGTTTTCTTAACCGGTGATACACGTAGGATTCAGTAGCATCGCATAGTAATTTTGGTACAAATGCAGCTATCCATAGAAGGGGATTATAACGTAATGATGCACAGATGTGATAGACTATAGCTATATAGCAGACACAAAGTACAATAGGTCATCTTTAAATGCAGCTTAAGTTAAGAGGACTTTACAGGAATTGTTAATACCTTAGTTATTGTTTAATTTGTATATACATTGTTACCTTACATATTTATTTTTGCCTGAAGTTGTGTAAGCTAAACTGTCGCGAGACAGAATGTTGCTTGTACAGTATTTTCCTGTTTTCATGTTATGTGTGCTGGTCCTCAAACAGTTGACTGCAGCATGGGACTAAATGTTGTCTTTTTAACGTCTAGCCTAAATTGTTACATTGGTGATACGGGTTTTAAAATACATGTGCCATAAAAGTACTGGTAAAAAGTTTTGTGAATGGCCTATAGCAGGTCTACATACTTCAGTAAACAATCAGGGATAACACAGCTATTGCTCCACTGGCAAAGAATATAGCTTTGTATGTTTGTGTCATTTATATGCAACCTACTTTTTAATCAATGAGATTTAAAAATTTGCTTCTACACCTTGTCTACACCTTGTACATAATGTTGATCATATATGCGTTTTATATTTACCTCTTAAGAAAACACTGTGATAGAAAGTGTTTACCGATTAACCATCCAAATCATCTTGTACAGTTCAAACTAGTGTTCTTCATGACTCTTGTCCCTTGTGTTGGACTGCAATGCAATCCTCCAAACTAGGAATAAAGCCGTGGGCCCGGAAATGCCTCATTTCTTAGTTTTTTTTTTTCTTCCCTTGTGAAGTGGCAGTGGATGATCCAACTCTGACACAGTCAACGCAAACAGCGCTGAGCCCTGACCCAGACCCCAGGGTCCAGAGAGCATGAGAGGAGAGAAAGAGAGGGAGAGAGGGAGAGAGAGGGAGATAGATAGAGAGAGAGAAACAGAGAGAGAGCGAGAGAGAGGGAGAGAGAGAGAGCTATAGAGAGAGAGAGAGAGAGGGAGAGAGAGAGCTATAAAGCGAGAGAGCGAGAGAGAGAGAGAGGAGAGAGAGAAGAGAGAGAGAGAGAGCGAGAGAAAGCGAGAGAAAGAGAGAAGAGAGAGAGCGAGGGAGAGAGAGAGGAGAGGAGAGAGAGAGAGAAAGAGAGAGAGGAGGAGAGAGAAAAAGAGAGAGAGAAGAGAGAGAGAGAGAGAAAGAGAGAGAGAGGGAGAGAGAGAAAGAGAGAGAAGAGAGAGAGTAAGAGAGAGAGAGAGAGGAGAGAGAGAGAGAGAGCGAGAGAGAGAGAGAGAGAGAGACGAAAGACAAAGAGAGAGAAAGAGAGAGAGAAAGAGAGAAGAGAGGAGAGAGGGAGAGAGAGAGGAGAGAGAGGAGAGAGAAAGAGAGAGAAAGTGAGAGAAGAGAGGGAGAGAGAGAAGAGAGAGAGAGACAGAGAGAGATAGGAGAGAGAAAAAGAGAGAGAAAGACAAGAGAGAAAGAGAGAGATAGGAGAGAGTAAGAGAGAGAGCGAGAGGGAGAGAGCGAGAGAAGAGAGAGAAAGAGAGAGGAGAGACAGACAAAGAGAGAGAGAAAGAGTGAGAAAGAGAGAAAGGGAGAGAGAGGGATAGAGGGAGGGTAAGACACAGAGAGAGAGAAACAGAGAGAGGGAGAGAGAGAGGGAGGAAGGGATGGGGAGAGAGAGGAGGGCAGTTTGAGGATGAGAAAGGCCACAACAGTGACCTGTTTGGATGTGCTTCTATGACCTTTAAAGGGAAACTGTGAACTATGAAAGGAAATTGGCCATTTTAATTACCATGATGAGAAAACCATTGGAGAAAAAAACTTACCTTGTTGTGATCACTATAGGTCTATGTTAATATATACTAACGACAGGCCCCTCGGAAATTTGGGGGCCCAGGACAAGAAGCCTCAAATGGGCCCCTGTCTAATATAAATTATTCATTTATATTGGAAGAGGTTCCAATTCTGGGCCCCTTGTTCCCTGGGGGCAACTGACCCTTTGTCCAGTCCCTGTCGACTCCCCTGACTAACAGCTACTAAGATCAATCAATATCAAACAAAAAAAAGTAATTAAAATGTACTTCCTCTAAATGCCATCACATTATAAGCTACTTAAAGGTGTGCTATGTAACTTTGATGGCGGAGGGTATGCCATTTGCTCGTCTCCATGGAGATGATGCTTTGCCAATATGCTCGTGTTGCCACTGCATTCAACTTTCATTGCTCTGTA
This sequence comes from Periophthalmus modestus, assembly GCA_019594935.1. Taxonomy (NCBI): domain Eukaryota; kingdom Metazoa; phylum Chordata; class Actinopteri; order Gobiiformes; family Gobiidae; genus Periophthalmus; species Periophthalmus modestus. The sequence goes on from JAIEZT010000441.1 coordinate 24,739,950, forward strand.
TATGATATGCTCATATACAGGTGTTTTGTTGCTCAATAATATCTTGAAAAGCATATTCTTTCAGTGAGTGGGGGTCGCCTCTCCGCAGATCTGACCAATAACTTGGCTGCAGATAAGTTTCATACCATATTCTAGAACATTTCGAGTAAAATAATGTAACATATAAAAAATGTTTTTGTCTATGCAAGTTGACTCACTTTACCCTAATCTGAGTGACATTAGTATCATGGCAAAGTAAAAGAAAAAAATCACTTCTGTCAACTGGACAAAATGGTTTCAAGTTAAGACATTTTGCTGCTCATCCTAGCCACTACTTGAGTTCTGAGTTCAGTTGACAGAATTTATTTTTTTCTTTTACTATGAATCATACCTGGACGACTGAGGGATTACATAGACATGGGAGTAACCTAGCAACAAAAAATCCCATATACCTTCAATTATATCTGAACTGAATGTGCTAAGAAGAGCTCTCAATGCCATAAAACAATACAAGAACTGGATATATGGACCCTAGGCTGATAATGAGGGAGGACGTCAACAATGTTGGTGGTGCCCATTGTCGGAATAAAAACTGAAGAAAGACTGGAATCAATCTTGTCTTTCATTTCAACACTATTGTAAAAAGCCACACAGTTTGAGAGCAAAAGCAGAGGAGAGAATGTGTCATAGCTGTCTTGGTGGAAACAAATTAACACAAGGGAAAATGAGACAAAATCCTATAAACACTGCTGCTGGCATGAGAAGAAAGGCACCATGGGATTCCCAGTGACCAGAGCACCACTCACACGTCCATACAGTCCCAATATAAACCAATGAGCTGTCAATCTAAGAAATGCACTGGGTAATTGTACTGACACTGTGGAGCTCTTCAAAGGGAGCTGTAGTTTTGACAGGCACAAATGAATAGCAATTAACCAATGGCCTGTCAATCAAAACTGTAAAGGGAGAAAGTGCTGAGAATGTGAGAACAATGAAAAGACGCTATAGTAAAATTAAAGCTACACTATGTAACTTTTCTGCCGGAGGGGACCACCACTTACTTATCCCAATTGCTTTGCCAAAATGGTCTATTCTATATTTTAAACTTATCTATCGTCATGGAGAAAAGCAGGTGGCACCATCAGGTAAGTTATAGAACACATCTGTGGAGAGGCGAGCCCATCACAGAGTGGTTTTCAAGTTTTTTTGTGTGGTGCAACATAAAAATAGTTTCATAAATACACTTCTTTATAATTATGTTGTAATTTAAAGTGTCTCTACAACTTGATTATAAAATGTTATACGTCATATGCTGATTTCATGACTATAATCATCTTTCAATTTGAACTACTTTTGATCCAGAAAACTTTTTACCCAGTGGCAGATGTGCTGTGGACATTTCCATATGCCTTGGTGTATTCACATCAAGCCTTCATGTCGCCAAACTTAAATGCATCCAGTCAACATAATGTGGAAACAGTGAAACAATCCAGAAAGCCAAACACTTCCAAGTTGTATATCACTGAACATAAATATCTTATGCACATGCGCACCATCTTTACGCCATTTTTGGATATAGAACAAGTTTAACTCTATAAATATTAGGGTTTTCAAAAGTGTTATGATATTTATCTCTAGAATAACAACAGTTAGTATTGCCCCCTCCAAGGTAGAAGGGGCCCAATACATTCTGTTCATTCTGGTGGAGGTTAGGGCATCTGCTTGTCTCCATGGAGATATTATTGCATTGCTTGGAAATGCCCACAGTATGGCATTAAACCTATCTATGTCCATGCAAACAATCAAATGGCAGAGCCGGGTTAAGTTAGTATTTTATAGCAAGTCAAAGCCATACTATAGAACATTCATAAAAAGCAATAACATCTCCATGTGTGACAAACCCTTCACCAGAAAAGTTGCGTAGTTCAAACTTTAGATGTATAAATTTAATGCAATACAGAATCCCAAAGCTCCACTGTAAATGAGTGAGAAACATGTCCAGTTCGCCGCGCTCTGACCCCAGCTCTCCCTGACACCAAGTGGCACGGGCTCTCCTCCGCATCTGTTTTCCCTTAGCCGCCCGCCAAAGATCCTAAAGCTACATCCAGTTCACTGATAAGCCCTGAGGTGAGCCTGGTGTGACTGAAAATCTCTCGTTCACCCATCCCAGCCCCGCTCCGATCCTCCCCACCTTTTTTCACCTCCCTAACCAGCCCGTGACATTTTAGGGTGCCTGGCATGCGTTTGAAGTGGGAAAGGGGGCATTAGCTCTGGTTTCCTGCCCAAATCCCCACACAAGCCAATAAAAAGCACACAGGTCTAAAGCAAACCAAAGGAATTCCTGTCCACTAAACGTTAGACAAATAAAAGCAGTATTAGGTGGTGAATGGAGATTTGTGCTACGTCCTCCAACGTTATGTTAAGTGCAGGTTGCAGTTATGTATGTAGAGATGTGGAACTTTCATATGGATCGTGATTAAAAAATGCTTTGCACTTAAAAATGTCGTCACAGTGAATATCAAGATCACCAAGCCTTGTTGAAGTGCCTGTCTCCATGGCGATGTTATTGCTTTTGCCTGTAATGTTCAGTTTTATAATCTATCTACAAAGAGACAAGCAGGAGGTGGCTTCAGGCTAAGTTACAGGTCAGATCTGTGGAGAGGTGACCTCGCTCACAGCAAGAACGCCTTTTTCAGTGTATGTTTAAACAATAACATAATACTCGAGAAGACCCTAGGGAAGACCCAGGACACACTGGAGGGACTATGTCTCTCGGCTGGCCTGGGAACGCCTTGGGGTCCTACTGGAGGAGCTGGAGGACGTGTCTGGGGTGGGGGAAGTCTGGAAGTCCCTGCTTAGACTGCTGCCCCCGTGACCCGGCCCTGGATAAGCAGAAGAAAATGGATGGATGGAAAATAATACGCAACATGGGCATGTTTAATGTCATACTGTGTAACATTCATGGCGTAATACAGAAATGCCCACTATGGATTCATGCAAATATATTCTTAATAACTCAAATTTAACTAGTAGCAAGTTATTTTTTGTTCCTTTATATCTTTTCTGTCTTAACTTAAAATGCGTCACAGACATTACAAATTCAAAGCACATTCAATACATCTTTTATGTTTATGTTTTATGTTCCGTTGCTACCAAAATGTGGTCTTCCCTTATTCACAAATCACAGTTTTTTTTCTTTTAATTAAATCATTTGCTCTCCTGCTTGTCTATAGGCTTATACATGGGAGTTTTAGTGTAGTTAACTTGGCCCTACACCTCCCAGCTTCCCCTGCGCCTTCAGTAATCACTCAGCAGCGGTGAGGGCTTAGAGGGTCCCTGCCAAATCCCAGGAGCTTCTGATTTCATTTTGCCGAGGTGGAAATAGGACTTGTGCCTCTTCCTCTGGCAAATCTCACACTAAGCAGCAGCACTAGCCACTTGAGAAACTCCCAGGAGATATTTATGTCTTCACCCTATATCTTTGGTCAACAGTGCTGTGCTATTTGACCTTTGTACCCACTAGTCTCTTAGTCACACAGACACACAGACAAGTTAAGGATGCACCCCCACCTACTGGTAGCTTTGTAAACTTCACTGAGAGGGCTCTGAAGGTTGATTGTGAAGTGAGCTCTGATTGGGTCCTTTATGCCGACACGGGTATGGGTAACAATTATCTGTAATGTTGAAATGAATGCATCGGTGCCACAAATGTAATCACAGGGACTCTTGACATGATTATTTGCATTTTGTCAACTGAAATGGTAGAAATGTGTTCATGTTTCAATTTTTGTTTTGTTTTTAATAAAGCATTCACTGATTAGAGTCATTTTACAGTTCTTGTGCCTACTGCTGTTCTTGTAATTGTGTATTAAATGTTTTCACTGAACAACAGGGAACTTTTATAATTTCACATATTCAGAGTTGTCGTAATTTTGAAGCAGCTGAAGTTTTAGAGCCAAAGTTACGCAAATACTTTTGGAATACTTCTTGAACTAAAATGACTTTTTGTTTCTATAGGAACACACTCTCCAAACCTGGAGTGTGGCATTATAATCAGCAAAATGACTGCCCCAAACTACCACTCATGTAAGACCTTTTCAGTAATAATGAACAATATAATTTGAGCTATTTTAAATGCGTGCAACCTCTTTTCTGTTGGCTTTTCTTTCTGGGTCATTGCTACTGCACACAGACTATGGTTAACTTCGGTTTTATGTGCCATTATCTGGCACTGGGTGATCATTTGACCCGTTTTTCAAATTTGCGTCATCATGAGCAATGAGGTAACAGATTTTGAGCTGCTGAGAATGTACTGACTGGCTTGCATGTTTTAGGTTCATGGGTGAAACTGGGTGCACCATGATGAAGTCCACTTAGACACTGAGAGAACTGGGAGACATTCTCACAGTGCGTAGTCCTTTAGTCCGAACCCTATAACTTTAACCCCCGACCATAAATCTCAAAGAACATGTGATTAATGGTTACATCAGAAGGTTACCATGGTTTAAGTGCCACAATTGAACATAAGTCATGGCTAGATCTGAAACAAGGCTAACATAGAAAATGCACCAGTTTAACACTCTCCAGTCCACTCAATTAAAACTGATGAAAAGCCCATTAGGATTAAGTCTGAGGAGGACTGATAAATACGTTAGTGGAATTGCAGCAGGCAGCGATTGAGAAAGGTCAGCATAAGGTGTTAGTCATTTTCCGATCCATTCTGTGTGAAATATAGAGAGGATAATGGGCTGCGCCTCTGTCCAATAGGAGCATTAATTAAAGCAAGATGGAAATGGTGATTAGGATAATCAGTGTGAGCACTAGCAGACAGACAGTGATGGTTTATAGTGCCATACAATGCTATGCTGCAGATAAAATAATTGGAAGTTTCCAAGAGCAGTTACATGTTTGAAAAGAGGTCAAGCCACTGAGGTCTTCATCTATTATTTGTACCCATTCATTTTTGTGCTTGTCTTTTGTCAGGTCTTTTCAAAAGTTTTACATACAAATCGGAGGAATCCATTTTGGCTGATTGCATTTTTTATTATTATTATTTTTTATATATAATATGCACTTATTACTATTTATTAGGCTATTATTATTTGATTAGTATTATTATTATTATTTTATTATTATTTTTTTTTAATCTAACATGCACTACACACTATTTAAAAGGCTAAAATTTGATGAGTCAGTTTTCATTTTGTTTTATTTTTTTGTTTGTCATGATTTATTATTATAAATTATTATGTTTTTAATATTTCGGTTACAGAATTTCTTTGAACTCAAGTAATGAATGGAGTAATAAAGCAACTGTAGCTATCAGATGTCACTCCTTTGAACCAGATATACATTTCTATGAAGTCCAATGCACTTTCTTCAATTTGATACTATTGAATAGACACTGACCCATATTTTGCCAGTTGAAACACACATGTTGAAATCGTATGTAGGCTGAAATGCAAATTAGTGATTACCAACATGCCCAAATGTAATAAGCTATAAATAACAGTCTTTGATGCTCACAAGTCAATTTCTCCAAATCCAGGCTGTTTATTAGGAATGCTCTGCTGGCCGCCTCTAGATGGCAATAGAAGTCTCATTTCTGAATGTTAGGTTTAAGTTGCAGCAGAAATGACAGAGACGGTTTCAGTGAAACACTTAGAGGACATGGATGCGTCACAGCCATCTATATTTGAAAAAGTGCCAGGCAAATCCTTAGCGCGGGCTGATTATTTGCTCCACGATGGTTTGGAAACTAGGACAAGGCACCACTGATTCTGATTTGACACAAGCAGCAGACATCACAGGAGGGAAGAGTGCAAAAGAGGCAAAGACAAAAACAGGCCAGCGCTGGTCTGAAATGATCAAGACTCAAGACTGCAATATGGGGGCTTGTCGTCATCCGCTCTTTGCTAATTTGATCCACTTCAGTGCACAATGGAGAGCTAATAGAGATGTGAGTGAAGCCTGTTTTCTAATTAAAAGCCATATTCTCATGGTCCATCAGGGGAAGTGTGAAGTTAGAAGCGACAGGAAGGATTTAATGAAATGGTTGGGTACTTGTTGCTTTCAGTGGACTATGCAGAACGTCTATAGAACAGACACAACACATGAGCCATCTGCCAGGCCTATTTGTGAAGTCTAAAGATGCACTAAGTAACTTTTCTAGTGAAGCATCTGCCAACTACTTGCCTCCAGAGAGAGAGTTAAATCAACAAGATCTCCATGGAGACAAGAAGGTGCAAATGTGAGTTGGATTTTGGATTTGACTAGTTCTAACTCAACACCTTTCACCACGGTTCTTTCCTTAAACCACTTCTGAAACACCCTTTGGAATATAGTTGGAAACAGTCCATCAGTATAGAACAGCTCCACCCATTTGATTAAGTTTTGGTATCCTGGGGCTTACTGACGGCTGCCAATTTGTGCTTCTTGGACCACTACCAATAAAAGACTACATTCATGCAGGCAATTTGGGTAAAGTGTCTTGCTCAAGAACACAATGTCAGTTTAAACTAATCAGAGCTGGAACTAAGTGTCCAGTGTACCATTCTACCACCTGAGCCACTGTTGCTCCTATGTCACTCCTACTCAAAACATACTCAAATTGTTACGCTTAGTTTTTTTTGTTCTGCTTTCAACACATCAACTTCATGGACAGATTTGAACTTGCCATCATATCTTTTTAACTCACTAGCAGGTCCTGTGATGAACTGATAATCTGTGCTTGTATTTCACTTGTCAGTATTCATATTGCAACGCTCAGTCCTATATACAGTATTACCCATAGCTGTGACTTGTCTCACTAAATATTAAAGCTGACCTATTCTGCAAAATTGACTTTTTAAAGCTTTTAACCATGTTGTTCACTCACTCGAAGCTGGATTTTAGTGATTTGTGCATGTTTGAGCAATCTTTATCTCTTATTTTTAAGATGCCATTTTGCCAGTCAATCCACATTTTCACCGTCACCTGCACACGTCTGCTGTTCTGCACTTACTTTGTTCTCCAATTTTATTTTCTTAATCGGTGGCAAACACAGGATTCTGCAACGTTGCATAGTCATTTTGGTACAAAGTTAGCGTGATCGACAGCTGTCCATCAGAGGTGCCGACTCTTTGTTGTGATGATGTTTACAGCGACGTCAGCTCCCCGTTGGACACTGCAGTTTTCTACCACGGAAGTCAGTGGACTTGTTTCTTTTATGAAATCGTTTCAGATATTGCATTTTAAAATGTGCAAATTATGACATAATTCTATCCACAGGTGTCGTGCTTGTGTCTGCTATAGAACAGACACAAGCACAATAGGTCTGCTTTAAACTTCAAAAGTGCAAAAGTAAGAACAGTTATTTGATGTAAATTAGCCTGCTCTGAATATCATCTTGAAAACTGCCAGCAATCAAATCAGACAGTTACGTAACCTCTACATTATTATTACTTATAATATCACTGTAACATTTGCATGGACTTGGTATGGGAAGATATTGAAATTTAATGTCACGATCATCATAACAATATCGTGATGATGATTAAAGTTGCTGACAGTTTAAAAATGTTCCAAATATTAATAATTATAAAGTTAATGTTATGAATAAATTCCGTATTTAAACAACTTTTATATAATTCTACTCTGTACAACTATGATTTAGCGAAGAACATTATGGATAAGTAGCTTTTTTCTGCACATTCTGGTGGTACAATGGCGATTATCTTTGTTATCGATTATCACGATTATAAATGTCCCATGAACAATTACTGTCTACCCTTTGTAGCACGATAAACGATATTATTGTTTCTTGTCTCATCCCTAGCGTGGACCACTTCTCTGCGTTCATGGATAACCCGCACACACTCGGAGGGTCATAAAGGGCTTTATGAAGGCACTGGACAGAAGCGGACAAACTGAGGAGCTAGAAAGGGCGCGTGGGGGGAGAGATGGGAGTAAATGATGCGCATGATAAGTGCTGAGCGGTCGGCCAGTGGGACAGAGCTACAAGGCGTGCGGGACGGAGACGCGGAGACAGATGACACCAGACAGACAGAGCAGTGTGAGAGAGCATGGAAAATGATGGTCTTTGTCAAAATACTATTAGCCTTTGACAGCCCAGGTTTTCCCTGTCTGGTGTGTCATGCATGGATAAATCTTTTTCTGTGCAGTTGTGATGCTCTCTGGGGTTGACATGTAGCTTTACCGGGTAATGTGTTATGGAATTTTTTTCTATTTTGGATCTACAGTACTTTTTTTTCAAACAGCATGTGTCTGTGTAATCCCTCAGTCATCCAGGTATTATTCATAGTAAAAGAAAAATCTGTCAACTGGACAAAAAGTTGTAAGCGTGAGTAAGAAACTGAAACTGCAAACAAACAGGTGTGTTAGTTTCAGTGTAGTTAGCTCCTCCCTTCAGACAGATATAAGGAAATGTCCACCAGTAATCTGAAGAATCGTCTTGGATCAGCCAATAAACGTCTTCACTCCTTCAACTTTTTGTCCAGTTGACAGACTTGAATTTTTCTTATACTACAAACAGTAAATCAGAGTACAAAGATATCCTGCCAATAATAAAGGACAACAACAACAAAATGCAAGATTGAAAAACTCATCTTCTAGGAACACACAAGGCCAATATTTTTTCTGATCATTATTCAATTTAAAAACTGGCTGAGTTTTTATGGTTAAAAGTGAGCAAGCTTTTTGTTTTTTTTGTTTTATCAATATAAGAATATTCTCTATTTATTCCTTACATTTCATATTGCTCTCCTGCAACCAATAATATATTATTTCTAGCTTGGGCTACATGGGTGAATCATCTTGCCCGGAGACACAAAAAAGGCAGATTTTTTTGAGAAAGGATTAGTGCCTTATAATGTTGTACTTTCTCTATATTCAAAAAAAGCTTAATGATGGGCTTGATCTAAAGACTATGTGGCTATGTATCTGCTTGTCAATGCCCAATCTCATCAGATCTTGGAAGCTAAGCAACATCGGGCCTGGTAGTTGGGATACTGCTGGGAATACAGAGGGGCAGCAGTGGCTCTAGTGGAGGCCATTGTATCCTTAGACAGTTCCACATTGTCTATAGTACGAAGGGCTGATGGCACAGACTGTCAGCCTTTCTTCTTCAGCGTACCCCAGGGAAGCTGTGGCTACAATAGTAACTTCCCACCACCAAGTATGGTATGTATAAATAATGCGCTGTAAATATCTTTCCAGAAAATATTAATTTAATTCAGTGTATATATTACTATTCCTCTTTGACAATTAATGTTCTCCCTGTCATGTGCTTGCACTTTCTCCAATTGCACTGCATCTTTGGTGGGGTGTGCTGCTTTCTGAGGACCGGCGCGTGATTACTGACTTGCAGAGTTCACACACACACACACAGAAGTGGGGCGGGCTTCGAAGCATGATTTATTCAGCTGCTATTACATAAAATCTCCCTTTCTGCATTTCCAATTCCTCCCCATTGCACAAGTATTTCCGTAGCCCAGAAATGTCTTAGGGCTCCCTGGTGCTGCTACTGCTACATCCAACGTCATTTTGCTTGTTCTTTCATCCATCGGAGCCCTCACGCAGTAACAATGATGACCCAGTTCTTGAGTTTGTCTCTTTTACAGCCCCTATGTCCTAATCAGAAGTCCCAAAGCTGTGCTACCAAGACATGTGGAGAAGCAGGGAAGGGAAGAGAGTGCGGAAGACAAGATGAAACGACTAGCGAGAAAAAAAAGTCAGCTTGATAGGGAGGAGTAAAAAAAGTGCTAATCTCACAGGGGGAAAGCAGATGACAAAAGAATAGATGGATGGATAGTTATGTTCGCAGATAGGAAGAGAAAGAGGGAGAAGGTTAAATCGCTAGCACCTTCTGTGGTTTGCTCCCAAAAGAGGGCACATCTAAAAGGCAAGGATTGAAGCCGTGACAGCAGCGGGGGGAAGACAGGCCGAATGCAGCGCGGTTTCTTCATCCGCAGCAAGATGTCTCAAGAGATATACAAGAAATCAGGTCATTCTGCTCATCATCAGGTGTGATAGCTGTACGTTTGTGGTGCTCAAGCAATACATTATAAGGTATGTTAAAGGCAAGCATATACAGCACTATCTGGGGCTGAAAGATTTTGGGGAGAAAAATTGAATTGTGAGTTTTCTGGCATATTGTGACTGTTATTAGATTTGCAAAATATGTTTAGAAAGTAGGATCCTGTGCAGAGTTCACACTGTAAACAACACCAAGAACATTAACATTTGAGACAAGACTGAAATATGAATTGATAAACTACACAAGAAAACACACTATACAAAACACACTACACAAGAATCCCACTTTTAGAACATTTGTGGAGGTCTAAGCTACAGGTACAAGATTTTTCGATATAAAGAGGACACTTTGTTTGCTGCATATGACATTCTATTGTATAAATTGCCGCTTTTGATTTGATAAAAAAATGCCATTTCGATTCAATTGTGAATTATTGTGCTGCTCTAATCTGTCCCCACAATGAGATCAGATGCAGCCTAGCCTACATCAAGATACCGTCTGTGAGTTATGCAAGTTACGCAATAAAAAAAAAGACTGATCATAATAATGCGACCACCTATAGACAGCGCTCTTTCTATTCCACCTTTTCATTGGACCCAGCATTAATCGCAATTAGGAGATCATTAAATCCAAACCAAGCCAGACTGTTCCCATTATTCCCTTTAAGCCCAGTGTTGATAGATTCTGATCATTAAAGACTGGGTACACCACACATAACAGTTGCCGATTTGGAAATGCTCCAACCTAATTGTCTGCTTTCTTACCATCAAGTGTGACAGCTATTTTTGTAGTGCTCAGAGGAAATAATAGTCAAGACCTCTGACTGTGCTCATTTTCTTGATCAGGAGAGAAAGACACATTAACATCTCCAGGTGACGCAAGCGCCAAACATTAAAACTAATTGGATGCTTTTTATGGGGGAAAAATAAAGTCACATGTCCCTGGTTAATTTCACACATTTGTATTCTGGTAATCTGCCCATGTAATTTATCTGGCATTTAACTGCTTGTACTTAACTTTCTCCACAGGTCTGGCCTCTGACCATTGTCTCTGAGCAAGACACTCGGTCCGCATTGTCTGTTCCAATCACAGTGTAGCATGTTTAATCAGGATGGGTATCTAGAGCAAAAACATATCCCTGCAACAAACTTCTTTTTCCAGGGTGACTATAGCCAATATAAAAGGTTCGCTACGTAACTTTTCTGGTGGATTGTCTCTATCTGCTTGTTGCCAGTTGCCATTGAGATGTTATTGCTTTGCTTTAAATGGTCCACAGTAATTAAACGTATCTGTCTACAATTATTCACTTATGGTTGCTTTTAATCTTCATAATACGGTCTGCAGATAGGGTCGCCCATCCACAGATCTGACCTATAACATGGCCAAGTGCTTGTCTCCATGTTCATAGATAAATCCAATACCATACTGTGGAACATTCTAACAAAGCAATAATATGTCTATGGAGACAAGCAGAGACAACAGATCTAAGTAATAAATCACAAAGCCACATTTGTAAAGGTGTTGAAATAAGTTAGATATAGATTTCTGTGTTGAAGTAACAGCTCAAAACATTGAGTTACAGTGCTCCCTGTGCATGTCAGTCCAGTCTACAGTGGCTGATGCAGACGGACAGCAGAGTAAACACAAGATAAATTGTGCATCCAGCATGAAAACGCATCCCTCTTCCAGACACCCTCTTCTCTGGGGCCAATGCCAGCTGGGACCTGGCTCAGATTTGACCTTCCATTCTCCTCAAGAACATGATAAACTATTGCGCCATGGATGATTGATAAATATGTGAGATTTACTCAGAAAGTGCTTATTCGGGGAAAACCGCATGCCCTTTGTGCTGCTGCTTGGTTGACACTAAATATAATGCCTTCAGACAGAGGATGGTCCGTGGTTTTCTGTCGGGGGAGGGGAGGTGCGAGCGAGAGTCAGTGGTCATTGGCGCCAACGCTGAGGAGCTGGCACTGAGCTGGCAGCGGACTGGCAGGAGGCAGCGGGGGAGGGGCATCTTAAATGTGTCTAAAGCAGTATGGGACCACATCTCAGTGACCGCCTGTGTTATGCTAAGACATGTATCCTAAAGGGAGGGTGGCTTGGAGTTGAAAGTCGACCAAGGACGGAGATTGAGCGCGGCCGTCAGAGCTCTTTGCATGTGCATATTGGATTAGATGTCATTTGTTAGACTTTCTTATTAGCCAATCGATTCCTAAACTCCTGAAAGTGATGGTACGAAACTTTTTAGGACCAACGGGTGTAACATATTTTACTGCGATATTGCCAGTAGTGGGAGTACTTGATGCTTTCTTTTAATGGGCTCGTAAATACAAACATCTGTGTATGTTTGTGTTGCGCTTTCCCCCCGAATTGCAATTTCCACTGTGTGATATACACCACTGACACAGAGAGATGAATTACTCTCCCGGCCTATTTCTCTCCACTAACCAACCTCTACAGAAGGTGACCTTGTGAGTAGTGTAATTTACAACTGAACGCCATGTCGGCACCCAGCTCTGTTGCATTGACAGGCCTACTTTGACACTTAGTTGGTTTGCTAAATGCTTCAATACATAGACATGGAATAGTCTCTGGTTCCATATGTCTTCCATCTGCTTTATTCATTCTGATCCTTTCTTTCAACATCAAGACAGCGTGCAGCAATGGCATGAATGCGTGAATAAACAAAGCGCAGATGTCATCCTCTTGCAAACGGACGGCTTTGAATATTGGATTAACTGCAGCAAAATCATGGATCTTCTGTAATGATACCAGCTCTGTGTGAACTCCTCCCACCCAATATGTTGTGTTCACGTGCCACCGTAATGTTTGGTAACACTGACTTTATACCTAATTAGTTTTAATAAAGCTTTAATTCATGATGCCTGTCATAATATAAAATTTTAAGGTACCGCATATATTGCTGAAGAAAATATAGACATCCATTCACCCATTTTGTTCCACTTATCCGAGGCCGGGTCACGGGTGCAGCAGTCTAAACAGGGACTCCCAGACTTCCCCCACCCCAGACACTTCCTTCGCTCCTCCAGAGGGACCCCTGACTCGTTAGTTATGAATGAAGTCTTTATTCAAAGTGTTACCCAATATTCTATAGAAGAGCAGATCAGTTTTCTTGTGTAATGCAGGTTAATTTATCTGGAATTACTCGAACTATCCACATGAAACAGAAATTCTATCTTTATTATTAACAAAGCATGCCATACAATTTACTTATAGTTTGAAACAAGGGAACTCAGAATCTACTATAGCTTATGAGGGGGAGCCCATAGTCAGTTGTAAGTTCTGTCAATGCATCAATACAAGTTACAGTGTGATTGTAGTAAACTGGAAAGGTAATATGGTAATTTGTGGACCTATAATTTTAAGTTTTAACACAGATTTTCACAATTATTTCTTTCAAAAACATCACATTCGGTGTCATTCCCCGTAGAGTTCTACATGCTTCTGTTCTTTTCTCTGAAATGATTACATCAAATTCTAGATGATTTATATAACTGTCGAGGATTACCTTTTGTGTAGCTACAACACAATCCCTGTAAGCTATAATCGACCTATCTGGTGGTTTAAATGAGTGTATACCCGGGGCCCACATCTCTGCTTGCATGCTCTACCAACCAGCCGCTGATGATGTGAAATATTGATTTGCATGTCCACCCATATCACCATGCCTGACTTTGCTGTCGAGTTCATTTAGAAGAAGTCTTTTTAATCGCCCTTTAATGCCAAGACTGTGACATGGGCGTAGCAGAGGCGGTAAGAGGGGAGCAGCTATCCCGAGGGTCTAACAACAGACAGAACATAACAACATGAAAAAATAATTCTCATTATCTAACTCAGAGTATGTAGAAGGTTTGTGTTTGAAACCTGCAGCTATCCATGTACGAGGAAAACGCACCGAATGAGCTTGTACACCGCATTTTCCAATTAGTTATTTCAGCATGGATTCATCTTCTGCTTGATATAAACCGCAGTCTCGCACCAACACAGCACGATTTTCAAAGCATGTACACAGATGGAGAGCTGCTGCATGCATGGACCTGGCATTTGCAGAAAACATAAGCTAAAAGGTTAGTCTTCTGTCAGGTTAAGGGGTTAGCGCAGCATCTAGATTTCAGCTTGTAAAAGACTGTGCGATAACGAGGTGACCTTTTCATCTACAGTATCTAAATGACAAATTGTTGCTAATGTCACTAGCCTTCCTTTAGCTCTCTACCCAAACATGCCTGGCTTATTTGCGCTTAAAGAAGGATGACTGAAGAACTGCTAAGACCAAGGAAAGTTTGGCACAAATCACCTGCTGTTGATGGTTGATGGCTTTCTTTGCACTATTTTTCTCCCTGGGCGCATCTTAGAGAGCGGCTTAAGACAGACATCGACAGTCCATCATGGAGGGAGAGATAGCAGTGGCCTTTATTTGCACTGCTACAGGCCCTGACAGCAGCTGAATGAGGAGAGGAGGAAATCTACCGCCACAACAGAGAGGGGAGGCAGGCAGCAGGAGACCAATACAAGACACATGCAGGGACATTGACCGACATGGCTTATAGATCCAATATAGGAGGAAGGCTACAATGGCGATTTATAATGGGATAGATACTTTATAATATAGATACAAGGTTTTGGTCCAGTCCTTCAACTCAATACCGTCTAGTTCAGGGTTAAACTCTATATCCATTCTCATACTCATTCAATTTTCTTCATTAATTTAAGCCTACATCTTATATCCTTGCAGTAATATCAATCACCAAATGTATTTTTATTTTTTATATATATATATTGTAGACTTGGAGAAGAACCCTAACCTTATCCACAGAGCTTACAGTCACTACAGAGCGATAAATACCTGCCTACATCAGTAAGCAAACACATGTTGGGTTTCCATGCTTTGTGGGAACATTGACGTACGTTTATTTCCTGGAGACCGATCCTAACCATAACCGTAATTACTGCTTGCTTAACCCTAATCTAAAATGGCCCATTTCATGTTGTTGATCTAAAATTCAAAGATGCACCTCACAGGGCTCCAATCTGTACTGGAATCAGCTACTTTAAGTTCATTTGCCCTGTTACATTTCGTTGTGAGCGGTATTAACACATGTATTCAATGAAACCCACATGAAAATCTATTCAAAATCTGAACACTGTCATTTTGTTATAGACAGAAGGCCTCATCAGCATATACTGTACATTATGTGTCACTTTAAATTCTAGATGAATGCAAGGGACTGATCAGGAAGAGCATCTGAAATGAACCTCACAAATACTGAACTATATTGTGAATTTATCCTCCAAACCACATGAAAGCTTTACCATCCTACAAGGAGGAGGAATCAGTGAGTCACCATAGACAGCGCAGTGAGTCTATTCAAACTCATGAGTCCCATTCAGCGAGAAGTATTATGTGTACTGATTATAACCAAACGCCCGGGACAGGCTCGGTCTCTATTACGCTCGCAGTGTGAAATCCCCCACTCCTTATTGTTGTAATGTCATTAGCCATTCCTGTGTCCCACTTCTGAAGATTTGCATCATCCGCCCTAAACCCTCTGTTTATTTATTTATTTGCACCGGAATATGGGTCATGCATTCATACAGAGCATACATTTTTAATAATTTTGCAGTTTTAATTAAAATGTCTGTGTCTTCCTCCCTTATGAGGCAATCTGCAGCACAATGAATTGGGAACAAACAACACAGCGGTGCAGGGGTGTCTCTTCAAAAGCCGGAGGTGCTTAGAAATACCCCAGCCAATACATGCGGTGCGGTGATTAGCAGCATCCTCCCTTCAAAGAGCACCGAGAGATAGGAGAGGAGCGCTGGCGACAAAACAGGATTTTTATTATTGGATTATTGAACAAAGCCAGTATTTAGCCATGTCACGACTCACAGCACCGAGCAACAGTGTGAATGAAGCATACGCGATATCACAAAGCTGCTTCAATTGCAAAGTTTGGGGATGTTTATTCCTGCTTTGTGTGAAAAATAGTCACTTTGCTAAAATATAGTTAGAATTGAAATGAAATGGATTATTGAAATAAATTAACTGCAATGTGTAGCACAAAATTAAAACTATATCAAGTCGATAAAATGTGCAAAAAAGTACCATCAGAAATATCATCATTAAAGCTGCATTACATAACTTTTCTCAGTGATGGAAGGTAACAAAGTACTAGTAGTAAAGACCTGAACTTAAGAGTTTTTAGGTATCTGTACTTTACTTAAGGACAGTGGACACATTTGAGAGCAGTAGCTGTACTTTCTGAACAAGACTGAAAAGTAAAAAGTACTTTTCCCATTATTTGAGGGGTTGTTTTTGACCATGTTCGTGGTAATATCCTGACTAAAGTTTTTGAGTTCAAATTTTGGCTTTGAGTAAACAAAAATAAATACACAAAATTCACGAGAAAAAATAAGACACTGATTCGTATTGCTGCTGTTGACCAAAATATGTGTCACTTTTTAATCAATATCACTACATTTAACTATTTAATCAACAACACTTGTGCGAAATACTTTTACTTTTTACTCTTATTACATTTTTAAAGTACATGTTTAAACAGGTACTTAAAGACTTTTACATGTGATTTTTTTTTTTTTTTTTTTTTTTTTTTGAATAACCTTTTACCTCTGCATCTATTTTACTTAAGTAACAAAATTGAGTACTTCATCCAAAGAACTGAAGAAGTGGCTTGGATGAGCAGCGAAACGTCTTCACTCCTACAATGATTTGTCCAGTTGACAGATTTGAACTTTGTCTTTTGCTGTGGATCAGACCTGGACGACTGAGGGTTTACACAGATTTCTCTTCTATCTATCAATCTATCTATCTATCTATCTATCTATCTATCTATCTATCTATCTATCTATCTATCTATCTATCTATCTATCTATCTATCTATCTATCTATCTATCTATCTATCTATCTATCTATCGATCTATTTAAGACATAAGCAGGTGACTAAGAGAAAGCTGTTCCAAGTTTATGACACAGGAAAGTGGCAGATCTGACCAGCAAAATGATGGATCTCTTCAATTATTCCCAAAATTTGCACATACTGTATAAGAAAATGTCACACAATGCTCTATATTTAAATATAAATATTAATTATACTCTCTCACGATGTTCACAAAACTGCTGAAGTTCCTATCTGTAACTTTGAGGTGCCCCAGGAGGCCCCAGAATCTAATTTGGAAAAATATGGAACACACTGTAGCTATAGTATAGATATGTATCATCAGACATCCCCTGAACTCTTACTTTCAACATTCAATTTGTTCATCTGTTCCATCCACACTCTGCCCACCCTCTTTTTCAGCTGGGGACTATTTGGATCAAAACTGACAGGCACCATTTTAGGACATGGCTCTGTCTCTGACCCCATCTTATGTATTTTTCTATTCTCTAAGCCATAGGGATCTCCACTGGCCTTTTGCCTCGCACCGTCTGCTCTATCATTCCCCATAACTAACGCAAAATGACACAGGCCAGTCTGCTTGCCCTCTGTGTCACAAACCATGGAGATTGTCAGGCAGTGATAGGGATCTCTCTCCAAATATGCACCTGGAATATCATTTTGGAAAGGTGACTTGACTAAAAATAGCAGCAGGTTATGGCAAAGGACAAATAAAGTAGCAAAATGTATTAGATGAAACTGATTGGAAACAAGGGTACGGTCTCAGCAGAGCAGCAAAGCGTGGCATTGAGAAAAAGTAGTTCCATTGGTATATTTTTAAATCTATGTAAATTTGATTAGATGGTAAATTGGGATTTGCAGTCTGAGATGTGAAATATCAGTTGTTTTAGGTTTGAATAAAATTGCAACTGGGAGGCAGTAAAAATAAATGTCAAGTAGAACAATGGGTTGAGTTTAGGAGCAAACCAATTTCATCCTCTACTGCAGAAGTGGAACGTAACAAAGTAAAAGGAGTAAAGTACTGTACTTAAGTAAAAAATTTACGCATCTAAGATTTACTTAAAAATTGATACTTTTTGCTTTTACTTCACTATATTTGAGAGTAGATATCTGTACTTTCTGCTCCACTCCATTTTTTTTTTTTTTTTTTTTTTTTTTTTTTTTTTTTTTAAAGGGAAAAAAAAAAGTGTTTGATTTTTTTTTTAACAGGTTTGTAATAAAACATCTAGAAAAAAAAAAAGTTTCTATTGAACAAAATTCAGCACAAATCTTTATTAAAATCATTCCATTTGAAGCTTTATTAGATCTAAAACTCTGAACAAAATACTTTTACGTTTTACTATTTACATTCTTAAACAGGTACATAAATACTTTTACTTAACTGTACTTATTTTTACATAGTATTTTTCATGCCATACTTTTACTTGAGTATTTTTCGCTCCACTATCTGAACTTTTACTCAAGTAACAACATTGAGTACTTCCTCCACTGTAGAGGTAATAGAAATATGCAGTATACCGGTGCTTTGGTAATGTTGATTATATGAATAGCTACTTCTTACAGCACGAGTGCAGTGATGTGAGGTGAGGTTCCTGGCTGGTGAGGCACTGATGTCGTCACAATCGGATTTACAAACATATAAACCAGGTGTCGGTACATTTGGCCCCGGGTCAGTTTCTCTCCCAGTGACTTGGGGCCAGAGTAAAAAAAAAAAAAATCAAAATAAAAGTTCTGAAGTCGGTATGAAATAGCTCTAATAGTATGAAATAAAAAGCAAACTGGTTTTGTGGTTTTGTATTGTTGTTTTTTTTATCCTTATTCTGGTTCCCTAATTTTCACTGGATTGAAGTCATTAAATTTGTTACCATTTCATACCTCTCTGTTTGAAAAGAGTGAATCTTTTGTCCTGTAGTCTGGAGCAAACCATTTAGACCAATAGTCCAGTTTAGAAAACTGCTTGAGCTTTAATATGTAATTTTCCACCATTTAAAAAGTAGGGCTAGACATGAGGGAAAAAGTGAACGGATTGCTAAACTTGACTTGCTAACTCTAAATTGCAGCTTGCTGTCACTATTCTGCGGCCCCTATTCTGTGGGAGTTGCAACTAACCTTGGGCTCACAAGTGCCCCCTACCATGAGGCCAGGTAACTATGTGCCTCGCCCGGCGCCTTTTCACAGCCGCTTGAAGCAGCAGCGTCACTGCTGAGCTACAGCACAGTCCGTCCATGTGAGGCACGAACGGCTGGTGCCTCTCCGCGCGTCTCTTCTCAGTATTTCAACGGTAAATGTAACGATTCTGTGATTTTGAATAAAAAAATAATTAAAATTGCAAAGTTAAATAGAAAATAACTTTATAGTACAAATCATTGGATAAATATAACCATTTCATTTTTTCTCTGTGATGACAGGTGAGGCATGGCCTCCCCTGACTGCAAGTCACTGGTTACACCAATGTCAGTAATATACATACACTTAAGTTCAGGCTAACTGGGCTAGTGGATGAAATGTTTCAGCCATTTAGATTAATTTATTTAAAAATTATATTACACAATGTAACTTTTTGGAGGAGGGTCCACCACCTCCTTGTGTCCATGAGCACATTTTTGTTTGTTCGTGAAACTCTCCACAGGTCAAATCTGTGGAGAGGCTGTTCAAGGTTTTTTTGTGTTTGTTTTTTGTTTAGCAATATAAATACTTGTAATTGAGTGAGTAAAAAAATAGATCAATTTAATGTAATAGTGATGAGCATCTCTGACAAAGCAATAATATCTCCATGGAATCAAGTCAGAAAAGTTACATATACATTACATATATAGTGAATTGTAATTACATTTAGAACTGATTATTACTTTAGCACCATTAGCCTATAACATACACATTATCTGTTGTCTGCATAATGGTCAAACTAATATCTGGAAGTAGTATGTGAAAGTCTAATGCAGCTGATTAAATATTATAGGCCATAACTTTAGCTTGTTTCTGCACTATCCTCTTCCATAGCTCCCAAAGTGTTTGAATAAAATCTGGTAATTGAAATGTACCCGTTAGTTACGCTTGATCAGAGAGAGACGGACAGCTTCCTTAGCCGACTGGATCCGAAGTATTATATCTGGAATGCATTAAGTGGGCCAAATCAATACTGTGTCAGCCACTCAGAGCGGAAAACACATTTTATTTCACGCTCTGTCTAAAAATGAAATTGCTAAGAGAATAGGATTAAACTGCTGTTAAGTTGAGACATAGTAAGAAGCGGTCACGATCTGCCTATACATCGTGCAAATATAAAGATGGATAAAACAAGTACACATAATACAATATCATTTTCAGTTCTACTATATGAGTACAGTACTATATTTATATTATATACTATACTATAATTAATCTGAAGTCCACTGCTACTCCATATACTTCAATTTCTGTTGCTACAAATACTACTCTTTCTATATCTACAAATAAGTTCTAGTATTGCTCAAACTATACTGTATGTACTATCCTTGTTATAGGATTTATTTGTAAATGCACTTACCTATTCAGTGTTGCATGCCAGATTGAGGTAGCATGACAACACACTGTTTTGCATTGACGTCACTCTATGCATGACCGAACACTAGCCACATATTTAACCTATTTGTGAATCAAATGAGTTTGCATGCAGTGTCACATATATCCAACACCACGATTATATAATGCCACACTGTAGGATGTGGATGCTATATTTGCTGAATTTAAGGAGCGAGTATTATACAAAATCAACTTTTTGAGCTTTCTACCATGTTGAAAACATACCTGAGGAGGTTTTATATGTTGTACATGCATGTTTCGGTAATTTTGCAATCCCTCCCAGGCCCTATCCGAACCCTCCTTATGGTTAGCTGTAAGATTCTGTGCAATGCTCAGCCCCACATGCTTGCACACGACAATTCTCCATAAATATACAAAAACGTGATACAAAACTGTACACAAAAACTTGACAAACCTGATGTGATGTGCAGTATCTTCATTAACGGAATGCACTAATGCGCTAATTGTGTTGTGCTAGTGCTGTGCGTGGGGAGACTCAGAGTGTCAAATATGACATGGCAATGTGGTGATCTAAATATGTTATGTGTTAGCTGTTAATACTGTAAAATAGCCCCACTTTAAGAATGGGGTAATGCAAAGGCAAGTAGCGTTATGCTTTACATCAAGAGGACTTCCAAATGAAAATGATTAATGATTATGTGATGCAGTTTGATCATTATAAAACTGCAGTGCCATCAAGCACAGTTTCAGTTTTACATACAGAGTAATCTTTGTAAGAAGAAAGCATTCTCATGGCATTGCTTCACTTTTTTAAAGTATGTTCAGAGGTAAATGCCACATAATTCATAAAGTAATTATTTTAAAGATGTGTATGACTTAAGAATATAAAGCAAAACAACACACAAAATGGATGACGTAATCCCTCATTTGTCACTTCAAAAACATTACACAGATTACTTTTGAAACATTTTTCTAACCAACAAACAAATGTGAAAAATAAATATATTGAATGTGAGCACAGGATCTCAGGTACAAGTACACTTCTGTACGAGTACAACAGGTGCTGCAAACAACAGCTGCTATACAAGCAAACTGTGAAATGTACTAAAAATACTAATACAGGGTTATACTGCTAGCAGGGCATAAGCTACATTTAAAGAGGGGGTATTACGCTAAATCATTTTCTTTAGCTTTTTACCATATTGTAATGTTCCCTCAACAAAAACACATCTGAGGAGGTTTTAGATGTCATCCATGCATGTCTATTTATTCATTTATTCATCTCTCCCAGGCTCTATTTAAACTCTATCCCCTGGTTAGCTGTAAGTTTCTGTCCAGTGCTCAGCCCACAAGCCTATGTCACCCATGCTCCCACACAACAATTCTTCATAAATATACAAAACATAATACAAAACTGTACACAGCAACATCACAAACCTGATGTGCTGGAGTTTCATTAGTGGGATGTGCTCTGATTGTGCTGTTATAGCGCTCTGAAGGGGGAGCGACTTAGTGACTCAAGAACAAAAGTGAAACTTATAAAACATGTTAATACATACATGATGATCTAAATATGTTATGTGTTTGCAGTCAACACCCCACAGAAGTAAAAAATACAATATCCTGTCTTTAATAACAGGTGCCACTTCACAGCTCAGACAGAGGACGCCGTGTATCCTGAAGAAACCTGAGCTGGACAAGTGTAGACTGTTCCTGGACAACAGCGCTCTGAGACAATAACACATTTGGTTTATTATATTAATGCGTCTGTGTGAGTGACGTGGGCGTGTTTGGTTTTGAAGCCGCAGATAAATGGCGCCCGATGCTCTGTAGCCTCGCAGCTGTTGTGAGCTCCATCCTGTTAGCCAGCTGGGCGCGCAATTGATCAGGTTAGTGTATGATGTTATTATATGAGAAGTTAGAGGGAGCAGCTGCAGAGGAGAGAGACGGCGCATCATCGGGAGCTTTGGTGAGTCACAGTCTGATTAGGACACTGCTCTCTGCTCCTGGTCTCATAGAAGAAGAGAAATATCATCCAAAGTTACTCAGAAAAGCTCTTGACTGGAGAGGGTGCAGCTGACCATGTAGGTGTGCGGCGGTAATGTTCAAACTATTGAGATTAATGAAAGAAAACAGATTTGAAACTATTTTAATAACATATGATCACATGTATATAGCCCTTGTCACTTTACATGAAGGAACTACTCATCCACTTACATATTCATACAGGGGATGAGGCGGGTTAAGCGTCTTGCCCAAGGACACAGCAAAAGTATTAAACTAGCCAGGCGGGATATCTTGGCGTTTTATTAGTGTTGCATTGTTCTTTGCCTATGTATCGGATTATATGTATATTTATGTTTTGTTGGATTTTTATGTGAAGCGCTCTTGGCAGCTGAAATTGTATTTAAATGTGCTAAATAAATAGAATAGAATTGAATATGTGGAAGCTAAAATCACACGGTCACTTGTTGGGCAGGGTTACTGCGACCCAGACATAACCTAACTCACAATTTTGCCACAATGGTCAAAGTTAGTGAAATCTGTCCAAAGATTACAAAAGGGTTGCCTCATGAAAGGTATCCAGCATTAAAGTCTTTGCTAAATTATTATTCAAATCACTAAAATGAGGCAGATTATTTGATGTGGTGATGGGAAAGTAGATAGTGTCATGTCAGGAAGGGCATCTGGTGTAAAACTGAATTATTGTGGGAAAGGGAACAAACAAAGCAAAAAAAAAAAAAAAAAGCAGCTAGAATCATTTGCATGTCATAAAAAAGTTTACAATCCAAATTTCACTGTGTACCTTGGAACATGCTCAGCCATCATTGGAGTAGGGTCGTGTTACCAATTTCTCAGAATTTTACAGCATGAAAGCAAAAATAAATCATTAAAAAAACAAAATAAAACTCTGGAACAAACTGCTCTGTCTTGCTTTTTCTGGTTTCCTAAAATACAATTTATTTCAGTTTAAAAATCTTCACAAACTGTACAGTCACAGTGACACTGAGCCTTGCAGCTCAGTCACCCAAATCAAGGCTCACTGACGCTCTAGACACAGAAAAACAACTTATTTTTCATTTTGCAGTCTCAACTTTTTGTAAACATTTTGAAACTACCTTATATGGCATGTATCAGTGAAAAGTTGATAAAGTACATTTCTCGTTTACAAAATATGCATGAGTTTACAAGGTTAAGTCAGCCTTGTTAAGCCTCACTATTTTAGACATGCAGCTACAGTTGCCCGCTGAGTATATGGCAGTAATTGCATAATACATAAACCCAATCCAGCCTATTTACATATATGCAAATGAGCCAGCAGTACTTGTAATGCCTTGCCCACATTGCAGGTATACATATTGGTGCGCCCCCTCATGTGTGACCTGCTCCC
Organism: Periophthalmus modestus; assembly: GCA_019594935.1. Taxonomy (NCBI): domain Eukaryota; kingdom Metazoa; phylum Chordata; class Actinopteri; order Gobiiformes; family Gobiidae; genus Periophthalmus; species Periophthalmus modestus. The sequence continues at coordinate 24,763,816 of JAIEZT010000441.1, forward strand.
TGCACACATGTGGAGTATAAGTCTCGACTCAGTGGTGCCGCAGTGAGAGAGCTGAGCTGACAGGCGTATACCCAGGGCCTCCTCTGCACATCGGGGACAGCTGTGCGTTGTCAGGCAGCCATAATGCTGATGGAAACGGCCTGATTGCGGCTCTGGGCCCCTCCTTCCATAAATCAGCTTCACAGCACCCGGGTGGGATGGAGCAGGGACATGCTGCAACTCGCTGTACTCAATAAGAAACATATTGCACTATACGGACCAGACGTGGGTCACGATTTTTGTCATTTTAGGTACACAGAGCTAGAAGGCCAGTGTGAAAATACATCAATAAATACAGGACTGTTGTCGCAGTAATAGCTGTAGTTGTTTCAAATGGTATGAGACCAGTTTATAACCCTGTTGTGTACAGGATATGATGTAACAAATCTTAAAGGTGGGCTGTGCACTGTGTTACCTGCTTGCCTTCATAGAAATTGCAGTGTTTGCTTTGGAATGTCCAGGAGTATGGCATTAAACATATTCATTTTGCAATTATTTATTTATTTGACCTGCAACTTGGCTTGCTGGCATCACAAGTTTGTCTCCATGGAGACAGATAAGCTTAATGTCATTCTGTGGAACTTTGCAGGCAAATAATGATATTCCATGTAGGCAAGGAAGTGGCGGGCCCTCCTCCAGCAAAGTTACACAGCGCACCTTTAATACAAACCAAAGATACTAACTTCATCGACAGAATTTGCGTAACCATATTATTCGCCATTTTGAGATATGGCACGTAATGACATGAGTATTAAACTTATATATCTTGCCGTTGCAGAATAGGGCCAGTACTTGTAGTTGTGATGATTAAAAAGCTTTTCTGGACGCCGCCACTTCTCAGTCTGGTGCATTATTCACTCACTTTTCAGTCATAGTCAGTAGCAATGCCACTGCTGCCATATAGATAGAGGCCAAACTGCTCTTTTGTGCTTACGGTCTCTTCAAACCTTTAACACGTTCAGATAAAGTGGGTAAATTGACATTACAACAAACACCCTCTCCTGAATTGAGTAGAGTGGGCTTCATAACATAAACTTTCTGGTAATAGGATGTAGCTCTGTAGTGCAAACCCATTGTCATTTTAAATCGAAGCTTTTATATTCTAATTCGTTGGAAACTCGTGCACAGCATTGTTGCCGGTTAACTGTTGAAATCCATCCTTCTACATTACAGAGTAGCGTAACACCTCTGCTATAACAAGGCAGCCGTCTTCTCTCGTCCCTTATTGAATTGAATAGAAATTGCCAGCCATCTACACCACCCACATGGGCTGATCCCCTGTCAGACATGTCAGAAATTAGCAAGCACAAACTGAAGCACGCTGCTCCCAAAACGCTCCCTTTCTAATCACTCATCTCCCGCTCATCATCTGCACAAAATTATGAAGAGAATCTCTCAACGGTTTGTTTTGAATTTTAAAATAAGAGCTTTTTTCCACATGTTTGAAGCCTGAAAAATAAATGACATTGCTTCAGGGTCTGTAATGCCTGAATATCAAGCTCTTTGCAACATTTACAAAACTGTTGCGGTAATAAAACAGCATGGAAGAAATAAGCAAATTTCCAAGCAGGTAATAACAGAGAGGGACAAATTTGCATGGACGATCTAATTTCCAATCACATCGCAAATGAAATCTGTTTAATTAAAACTACCCATAATCCATCATTCACTGCTGACCTTTTGAACAAAGTTTATTTAAATTAATTGGGCAGAGAAATTGCGAGACGCCCTAAGGCTCGGCTCACAACAAAGAGCAGAAACAGTGGGTCTATGGGTTACCACTTTAATTGGCTTTAGTTTGATGTTTTGTTGTATATTGTACACAGTTCTCCTGATTAGTATTCCGCTATTGTTATCACAGGTGGCAATGATCCACTGTTATGACTAAATGATGGCTTGGGATCGAAGCATTTAGCTGTTGCACTGAAATACCTTAATTAGCTACACTTTTGAGGTTATCTTTTTCTGACATTGTTGGTTAGTTGTTGGCTTAATCTGTGCACAAGGGGTTAAGAGCATGGGTACTATTTGAGGTGGGAGGTGTGACGAAGGGCATTTGGTATAGAACTTCTATCTGAGGAACCCACAAATCCCAAGGTTGGCAGTTTGATTCCAGCTCTGACCATTGCACTGGACATTGTGTCAACTTGTGGATGTGAGTATGGTGTGTGAGTGTGTTTAGAGAGTGAGTTATGCAAAAGGTGCATCTAGATTTTTATTTTACACTTTGCTCATTGTAAACAAGAATATTCATGTAACATAGCTTAATAATAGTATGGGTACATTGATTTCCTGTTCAAAGGTGCAGAACGGAGAAGCCCTCACTCTAGCAAACAGCAGATGTACCATTTACTTGTTTTTATTGTTGAAAAAATACTACCCTACATGTATAACTTGGCATGTGAATATTTGGAATAATCACAATGTGTGCAGAGAAGTGGCTGGAGATAGGGGGTAGATGAAAACACACACAAAACATCACTCAAGCCTCAAATGCAGAACAATACATGATTACTCAGACATGCACGAATCAATGGCATTACAAGTATGAGTAAGCTAAGGATGAACAAACACAGTTACAACATGGTTAAAAGCACCTAAAAGTCATTTTTCCACTTTCAATCCTAGCCAATGTTATTATTATATGCAAATAATTTCATGCTAGGAGGCAGTTTTTATGATTTTGAGACAGGGCCAGTGTGCTAAATAGACAAGAGTGATAAAATACTGGATGTAACAATAAACAGCACCAACTAAAAAGACACTTATGGACTATTATCAAGGCAAATTACAAGTGACCATTTTTAAGACATTAAGAGTCTCCATCTGGATATTTGGCCCGGAGCACTCAGTCCTGCTGCTTTTCGTTTAAAAAGCACAATTAACTGCAGAGCCATGAGCCAATGTGTAAAGTTGTGAAGTCACGTAGGCAGGTTGGACCTAAGAGGTAGTCAGAAAAAGCCTTTTTATTTCATCTTTGTTGGCAGCTACAAGTCATAAGGCGTCTTTAAGATAACGTGGTGTGTGGTTGGACAGGCATCAGCAGTTCTGTCACAGTAATCTCTGCAACAGGTTTAGCCGTAGCTGTTCAAACACAGTAAATTGCGCACATTCTGGACAGATGCCAAAGAGAAAACTCCCCTACAAATATACACTGTTGTCTGCAGGCTCCCTGGGGTGTGCTCTGATGGATGGGTTAAAAATACATGATAAATGTGGCATTGCTGCGGTAAATGAAATGTTTGTAAAATTTGAATAAAGTATTTAGTTGGTACTAGCGGTAGAGTAATAGTAAGGCATTCGATTTTTTAAAGCATTTTTGAAGACACTCAGAGCACTTTACATTGCATTATTCATTCACTCCACACTAGTTGGTGGTAAGCTACTACTGTAACCACAGCTGCCCTGGGGTAGACTAGCAGAAGTGAGACTGCCAATCGGATCTTCTAACCACCCTCAATCACTCACGTACACACCGCATTCATACTGGGCAAAGTGGGTGAAGTGTCTTGCTCAAGAACGGCAGTAACAGAACCACTGCTGCCTCACTGCCACACCTGGTATTTCCAACAGTCTCCCATCCCATCCATTCTCAAGGTCACAAGTAAAAAGTGTGCCTGAGTGATGAATGAATGAATTAAAATGCGTCGTATTGTTACTGAGATTTTGAATAATTGTCTGCTATTGAAAACACAATGACCACCACAGCTACATTATCCTGATTACTGTCACTCTGCTTACTTTATTGATAATAAAAGTGGAAAAGGTCTTGTTTTGGCGCTGTGGGGTGGAGCGGTGGTGTCAGACAAATCAAGAAAAATTAGCTATGAGAAGGTTAACCCACCCAGCCCATTCCCAGCCCGTTCCCAGCAGTAGGTTATTAGAGCCTAAATGCATAAATCTAGGCGGTCATGGCATACATACATTCAAATTGCTGTGAAAAAATGTATAAATGTTAATGTAGTGTCAGAGATTAAATTGCGTTGTGGGTAGAGGGGGAGGTCAGGGCTGGGGAGGGATTAAGAGTCAGCTTTGAAGGGCTTTTCCCATGCATCACAACCATATCGCCGTTTCCCTTTTCCAAGCCTCTCTGTTGGGACTGTTTTTCACTCAGTTCAAAAAAGCCAATCTCCTCTGCGACCTTCTGCTGCCCAGTGTTTTCTATTTACACACACGCACACACCCACATGTACAATTTTATGTTTCGAATAGAACAATGTGGCCACCCCAACCATCCACCTAATGCAATCTACAGCTTTGGAAACTATGAAATGGCTGTAGTGGGAAAATGGAAATTGTACCAGTGAAAGAGCAGTTATGTAGTGAAAGAGCAGTCCATGGAGATTCAGTTCAATTCAATTTTATTTATATGCACCCATGGAGATTGAAATAAAATTCAGTTCACATTTTATTTATATAGCACCTTTAAATGCAACTTAAGCTAAAAAATGAAATAAAATAAAAAAGTCAACAAAAAACAAATATAGAGAAAACACGATACATAGGCAGAAAACAATGAAACAATAAAGCAGCTGGGAACACCTGCTTATACTGCTGTGTAACTAGAATTAAATACCAATGAGAAGAGGAGAGTTTTCAGTCTGGTCTTAAACTGTGTTAACGACTGTGAGGATCTGACAGGCAGAGGGAGGCTGTTCTATAGTCTGAGCACTGCCACAGAAAAGGCTCTGTCACCTCTGGTTTTGAGCCTGGCTTTGGGCACAGCTAGAAAGAGCTGGTTGGTTAACTTAGGGCTCTGGGTGGAATATAGGGCTTCAGTAACTCCCTCAAATAAAAAGGACCCATAGAGCGCAGACATTTAAACACAATCAATAACATTTTAAATTGCACGTGATATCAAATAAGAGCCAGTGCAGGCTGCACAGCACAGGCCTGATGTGCTCTTTTTCTTAGCAGACGAGCTGCAGCGTTCTGGACATTCTGTAAGTGCTGCAGGGAGCCCTGGTCTAGCCCCACATACAAAGAATTACAATAATCCAAATGCAACGTTACAAATGCGTGGATTGCTCTTTCACATTCTGCCTGAGGTAAGGCTTTACTTAAGCAAGGAGCTGGACTTTATGACAGAGCTATAGAATGTGCTTGTCCAGTTTGAACACGACCACCCCAAGATTCCTCACTGCAGGGTGACAATAAGAGGACAGAGGACCAATCACACTGTCATTCTCAGTGGGATAGTTTGGCCAAACACCACAATCTCACTTTTATTTTCATCTAAGTTCAGGAAGTTCATTGCTTTGCCTGAGATGTCCCATAGTATTGCATTAAGCATCCATCTCAAGCAGGCAATGCTACCACAGCAAGTTACTAGTCAGATCCGTGGAAAGATGACCCCGCGTACAGTATGAGTGCATGTTTTTGAGTAATTCAAATGTAAGATAGACAACTTTAATATCATACACATGAACATTCCAGACAAAGCCACCATCACCATGGAGAAAAGCAGATAGCAAATCTCCCTCCAGAAAAGTTACGTAGTGCATCTTTGAGGATTGTAGGTGACTGCAGCCTGTTCCAACAAGTAAAGCGCTTAGATAACCCAGTCTTCTAATGGAAACTTACTGAAGGAACTCTTACATTGGTACACATGGGAACACGGAGCAAATAGTACCAAGACTTGATTACAGAGACATACATTGAACCATTCACTCATCATTGCCAAATTACAATTATGAAAGAAACTATACATTGACTTGGAGACAGTGATGCTGGGGTAAAGACAAAGACAAAAGAGAGGAAGGAAAGCTAAAAATGTCCAGGTTCTTTTTCCAAGTGACAAGAATAGATATTACACCTTAACACATACCTCAAGAACAGTGTAAGATGTTTCCAAGTCTGGACAAATAGAAAAAAAGTTGACGTTCGAGCTGCCAGACAGAGACCTACAAAGGATAAGATATGAAATAAGACAAGTTGGTGCAGACATTACAGGAACATTAAGTGACATAACCCAAAGGAACAATCAAAAGTGAATCATACTTTTTATTGAATGTTTATTATTCACTAATGCACAATTTGTACAATGTCTTGAGTACAATCTCGACAGCTGTGCCATCATTATAATTGCTCAGTGTTATTGCTTTACCATTTATTAGACAGTAAGGAGACGTCCCAGTGTCCCATGGCGAAAGGACCTCTATTAAGAGCATTCTGTACATCTCCTCTCCATCTGCCCACTCTATCCACCCTCTCTTCTTCTTTCCTCTTTGTTTTGTTGCCCATATGTGCGTGTTCAGCACTTACGTCTTCTGGGACCGCTCGCACAACTTAAACACATAAGCAGCCTCTCAATAGCCATTTACATGTTTATCGCGATCAAAACATCTGAAAATAGAGTTAAAAGTGTTTAAACTACAAGAATATGTCAGGGATTTTGTCTTGGCTTCTCCGATGAACACAGCAGCAATAGCATCTGCCCAGGATACAGACATGTTAAATCATATCACACCAGTGGACATATGGTCAGCTTGCCCAGCCCCACCGGGAGTCCAGCCAACACCAAAAGAGCTGCATCAACAACTCGCTTTCCATATTTTAGAGTGGCCACAGCGAGAGACAGGACGCGCGACGGAGCAAGCAAGCAGTTTGTGTGCTCAAAATTCATGCATTCCGCAACATTCTGCTAATATATATGGGGTAATTTGTGCTCAATTAGATATGATGTTGCCTGTAAACTGTAACATTTCAGATTAACTACACCTTTATTTCTGTTAATAAAGCAATAAAGTCTCAAAGGTTCTATATTACGCAAAACTGACTCTTGTGAGCTTTAAGTCATGCTATAATGTTGTTACCTCATCAAAAATATACATGGAGTTGTGTTTCGTTTCATTCACACATGTTTGAGTAACCCTTTATTATTAGTCTGTCTATATCTCCAAAGCTCAAAATGCTCTATTCCACCTTGTGATGTCATGAAGCGATAGTTTTCACGGCTACTTTTTATCTTTAGTTCAATAAAGATTGGAGCTGAAATTATCCAAATGATTCTAGTGAAGGTCTATGGAGTTTAAAAACACAGTAGAGCACTTCCTGTATTACTACATGACATCACAAGGTGGAACAGAGTGTTTTCCTTTTGAGAGGAGAGCCTAAATATGCAGGGTTTGTGTGTTAAAAACTCCAGGCATGTTTGTGATGAGGAAACAACATTAGAACAGAGAGCAGAAAATAGTGTAATATGGGTCCTTTAATTAATAATACTTCATAATGAACAAATAGAATGATTCAGGCTTAGTAACTACTTAATTGGCTCTGTGCACAATAGCGCCGGGCAACCTCACTGTTAGCATCACCACTTCCTGTCATATTGTATCTCTATGGGGTTTTTGTCGAGTCATACTAAAATGAATAAATAATTAAAGATCAGGCAGCGGACAGGGAGCTACAGGTGGTTTAGGGGTCAGGGGTCAGAGGTTACGGGGTTAGAGTCAGACAGTGGACAGGGAGCTGACAACATGTTAAACACTACACAAATATGATGAATACTTGACCCGAGGACTCTTCCGTGTTTAGACTGAGAGATGTTTGTGTCTCAATGCTACAATAATGCTAATTTTGAGGCATTAATAAATGTCAAAACAACACCCCAAACTGAAGTATGCTACATTGAAAAACAAGCGGGTAGTCTTTATTTTAATTAATTCGATATTGTCCACTGCCTTGTCTTTAAATATGTATTAATTTTAGAGCCAATTAATTAAGGATTATGAGTTAGAGTTTGATTATTAATGAAGTAGTTGCCTGAACTAACAAATATATATAGTTATTTTAAAGTATTATAACAATATGCTCATCAGCCTAACTTGAGCTCTCAATATTTCAAAAATGAAGATACATTAGTTGTCCAAACATCAGGAACAGGGCCACACCTCACCAAGCTTATCCTCAAAAACCCCAAAATGGCTTTCCACCATCGAGTTCTCTGCCTGCGATCGTTACCTCTGCACAATAAATGCATAAATATTTCTCTATTTTTGTGTTCCAATCTAGCGAACCAGCAATAATGTCATTTTAGCTGCATTAACTTGTCTGTCCCAATCCCAGGGGCCATCCTTCATTCTCCACATCACCTGATCCCAGTTTCTTTCTGTTTCTTTGCTTGACCACTACTGACCTGGAACACAATTATGAGCTCTACTGAAAAAACAGTCACAATTTTAAATCCTTACATGCTCTGTTTTATTTTTCAACTGAGATGCTGTGAAGTATCTGCATTATTCATGTTAATGTGGTCTCTATATGGTCATTATGTTGTGGGTGATTTCTGTCCATGTCAAGGTACACCGTGTAATTTTTCTGCAAGGCGGTTCACCACCTGTTGTCTTTTATTGCTCTGCCTCGAATGTTCCCCAGTATGGCATTAAATGTATCTTGTATTTACTCAATAACATATGGTCTTATTGCTATTAAAGACCTTCAAATCATGCATGTGAGTGGGGGCATCTTCTTCCAGATCTGACCAGTACTACAGTCAGTGTCTCCGAGTTTAATGCTGCACTGTGGAACATTCCTAACAAAGCAATAACATCTTCATGGAGGCAAGCAGGTAGCAGACCCTCCACTATAAGGTTACACAGTGTACCTAGAGAAATAGAGAGATAACTATAAACGTTTCGACAGTCATTCCCTTGGGCCCGTGTCTTTGAACACTGGGTACCTGACCTTGAGTGAACCCGCAGTAGTTTTCTCCATTTCAGCCGAGTGAGCGTGTGTCTGGGATGTCCCGTGTGAGTGACACTATCACTACGCGCTCTGATGTGGTGTGAATGAAAACTTTACAAACTCATTTCTTGCCTGTCAGTGGCTTGTCCTGGCTGTACGTGCCAGACGCCTGTGAAACATGCTGCTAATTGGTAAATTATGCAAGGCTACCCACACACAAAGGAAATCACGCCGACTGCATTACGGATCTGAAAGGCGAGAAAGCAAGGTGTCACTACAATTAACAGATAATTGGACCACGACTTGGATTTCTAGGACAGCTCATGGTGTGATGTTTAAACAGATCAATACATTTATAGTCAAGCTTCTAGGTACAACTGCAACCTTTAATTGGATTTACAGCTAAAACTATATGTAGAAAAACCTTATACAAACCACATAAACCGGAACATCCAATTCTGTTCCATAGTGCATAAAACGAGGCTTAATCCTCATCTGATGCCACGTGTCACATGGGCCAACCTCAAACACATCCTTTTAGTGGTAAACCAGATTACCCTGAGGAATCGTGAGTGAACATGCTAACTCCATGCAGAAAAAACCCCGAGAATTGAACCCAGGACCTTCTTCTGACATGTGGGTAAGAGTGCTAACCGCTATACCTCAACCTCATCTTACTATCATGTAGTCACTTTGTAGGCAATTGTCAACTCTTGCTTTATTGATGAAAATTGCTGCCCTTTTTGTTCTTATAGGATCTCATCAGTCACATGTTTGCATATTTTACACAACGGATATTTTGAATGACCTGTTTACCAAATACTTATGCTAAATGCTGATTATATATGCTAAATTGACTCGCTGTGCCCCCAAAAATCTGCTGACATTTATAGCTCATTTTGTATGTGGTTGTTGTTGTTGTTTTCCTTTAAAAAGTAAATTTAGTTTGACAGCCATTCTGCACATTTCACATTCATTTGCATATCCAAACACAGCCTATATTCTACAGACAAAGTCATACATTTGTGTTGCCTCTGTGTCGTTTGGGCTGTCACTTCAGGAGCAGCAGGTGCTTCAGTATTTTTGGCCACTCTGAACCTGCGCTCCACTCAGAGCTCCATCTCCGGCTCCACTTTTGATTTTCGCCTTTGATTGTTCTGCTGCTTTTGCCATTACAAAATCATTTCAAAAGCTTATACTCACATCTTGTAGACCATAAACAATGATATATATACAAAACAGCATGGTAATTTGCCCCTGTTGGAAAAAATAAAATGTTCTTTCTCTCAGAATGCATTAGCTCACAAAACGACAACAATAATTTACAAAAACATCAGAGCACAGTAGTTGTTTTAACAGTAAGTAACAGACTTTCCCAATAGACTGAGAGTGGAAAAGCATCAAGAAACTAAAATAAGCAATATCAGATAGCTTTACTTTGACTACTGTGTAATTTTGAGTTGAATTAAATAAATAGATAAGTATGTGGACTACAAATGGACTATAAATGACAAACGGAAGGAAATGAGGAACATTTATTTGAAAATTTGGGCTTTTAAAGGTAGATGCTATTGCTTTTGTGTTTTTACTACTCGAAAATAAAATGAAAAAATACCCTCTTACTATGAGCACGGTCACTTCTCAGATCTGGTCTGGTGGTCTCCATGGAGATAGATACCTTTAATGGACTGGAAACCAAAGCCAAGCAATACAAGCTCCGTGGAGACAGGCAGGTAGCAGGCCCTCCAGCAGAAAAGTTACGCAGTGCACCTTTAAAGTAAAAAAATAAATAAAAATTAAAAAAAAATAAAAATCTATTAGTGAACAACCACACATCTACTATCTGTTGAGGCTCTTTCCTTCACTGTGGTGCTCAACAGTACTCTCTCTTTCCCACATTAAAAAAAAATATATATATATTATTATTATTCATATATTTATTTTGAGAGTTTTTTTTTTCTCTTTTGTTGTTTGTTTTGTTTAGTTTTTCCTTGCAGCTATGCACTTGCTTGTTTTCGTAAATGCTGCTCCGTCTGCTTGCCTTTTATAAACCCCTTACTGTGTCATTGTTAGACTTCCTGTTCCCGTTGGTCAAATCAACCATTTTTGTGCAACTCTGCGAGGCGACCGCTGTTGTGATTTTGGGCTGCACAAAAATAAATTGAAAAGGAAATAATTTGGATTTTTTTTTTTTTTCTTTCCCAATCACTTTTTCATTTGGGTTTGGTGGAGAGAACTTCCTGCACAATTACAAGTCGGTCACACAGAGCTGATGTATTTGGGGCTATTTCATTTTAACATTTAACCTTTCCTTCCTGTAACTGGACACCAACACCACTGCAATGACTCTACCGAGAATAGATCAAACTCCTCCCTCGCAAAACACTTGAGTTTATACATTATTCATACCACTCCCCTAATGTGCACATGCATTGGCTATAATTAGCTCCATGTATTCAATTATTTGCTGATTTAATGTGAGTAATGGCTATATGGATACACGTGAACTGACCAGACCAGGAAACCATCTAGCGCAACCTAACCAGAAGAGGAAGCAAATTAAATCAACAGTAAGGCTAACTGTATACAGTGTCAGGGTATAGGCCAGGCCATAGCACAAACAAAGCATTTAATCACATGTTGAATGATGACTGTTCCGTGCTATGCGTTGCTGTGGAGGTGGAGACGAGCGAGTCCCGGCGCAAAGTGTGTGGGTGTCACGGAGCGGAGCGGTGGGCTGAGGTCAAAGGTCATCTCTGCGCTGTCATTAGAGCCGCGCGAACGGAAAGATGGAGAGATAGAGAGATGAGAGATAGAGGGATGGTTTGGGAAAGGAGCTCAAAATGGTGTCGGTAGGGAGATACTGTGTCTGTTATGTAAAAAGGTTATGTAGGTCATTAGTATAGTTTTAATTGTATACGTCTTTACGATTACTGCAGCATAACAAGTCGTACCTTTTATTTTAGTAGGTAATTAGCACAGATGCCGTTACTGATGCATCCCTCTCCATAGGCTGATCCTTCACTTACTCTTTGCCAGGTCCCAGCTCAGGATTTGGAGAAGTGCCTCACGGGTGCTGCACTGCGGTCAGCCAGTTAGCCCCAAGCCTCAGTAGCATTGAAGGACGGGTCAAAAGAAGAAGTTACATTGGAGTGACAATAACGTATATAAAAACTCATTTAAATTTCTAGATAGGAAGCCTTAAAGGAGTCGTTAAAATGGTGAGACGGTCTTTAGCTGGAAAACAATTGATGCTGATTTATGTTTCCAGATCCTGCGACTAAAACCAGAGTACATACCCTCCCTTTAATTGCCTTATTGTTGTTATTTACTGTCTGCCAAGGTGCTTTTTGGCCAGAGAGAGAGTGGGAAGTGAACTGTGCTTCTGCCTGTCTCAATGTTGTATTCACCCACATTCATCTTCCACTTCCATTTTTCTTTGGTTTAATTTATTTATATATGTTGACCAACCATATATTTCAAAGGCTGTCGAGGTCTTCATATTTGGGTCTATAGATTTGACAAATTTCAGCATTCCAAGCCCAAAGTCAGTGTGGAGGTCAGATGCGATGTTTTGGAGGCAAATGCTTTTCCATTCTGCACTGAAGCATAGAATTGTGTCCAAGCGTGATGGCTCAGCTCCTTCTGCAAAGAGGCACCTTTTGAGCGGCTTGGTTGGGCAGCACGAGAGAGAAAAGGACGGAGGGAGGGAGCGAGTGAGCAAGAGAGATGGAAAGAAAGGGAGAGAGAGAGACAGAGAAACAAAGAGAAGGGGGGGGGTAGATGGAGGATGGAGACAGAATCCGGTGGGGAGAAAGGAAAGAACGCTAGAGAGCTAGAGGGGAGAGAGTGGGAAGAGAAAGAGCGGGAGGACAGAAGGGAAAAAGGAAGAAGATAGCAAAAAGAATAGAGTAAGAGAAAGAAGGACAGGATAGTTAGAAGAGAGAGAGGGAAGGGAAAAAGATGCCAAAATGGAGGAGAAGAGAAGAGAGGAGAGAGCAGGGAGAAATATGAGAGAGGAAAAGGAAAAGGAAGGTTAAAGACAAGAGAGAAAGAAAGATATTGGAGAAGAGAGGAGAGAGAATGGAGAGGAGAGAAAGGAAAGATAAAGACAAAAGAGGAGTAGAGAGAGAAGATGGAGAGAAGAGAGAGAGAGAGAAAGAGAAGAGAGAGAGAGGGAAGTGTAGGAAGAGAGTGAGAGAAGAGAAGAGAGAGAGAGGAAAGAAGAGAGAGAAAGGGGGGGGAGGGGGAGAGAGAGAGAAGGAAGATAGAGAGGGAGGTAGAGAGTGAAGTATGAGAGAGAGAAAGAAGGAGAGAGAAAAGGGGACAGATAGAGAGGGAGGTAGAGCATGAGAGGGGTAAGAAATGAAGAAATACTTAGTGAGAAAGGGATGAGAGATGTTGCAGAAGGGAAAAGAGAGAAAGAGGGTGGGGGAAGGGGTAAAGAGAGAGAGAGAGAGAGAGAGAAGAGAGGGAGGTAGACAAGGAGGTAGTGAAATAGAGGGGTAAGAAAAAGAAGAAAATAGTTAGACAAGAGAGGGAAGAGAAAAAGATGCCATAATGGAAGAGAAGAGAATGAGAGGAGAAAGGGGTGAAAAAGAGTTAAATAGATGTTGTAGAAGAGAAAGAGAGTGGGGGGAGGGGTAAAGAGAGGAAGGGAGACGGAAGATAGAGATGGAGGTAGAAAGAGAAGAATGAGCGAGGAAAAGACTCGTGGATAGTGAAGGCGAGAGAGAGAGAGAAGAGAGGGAGATAGAGAAAGAGAGGGGTAAGAAAAAGAAGAAAATAGTTAGACAAGAGAGGGAAGAGAAAAAGATGCCATAATGGAAGAGAAGAGAATGAGAGGAGAGAGAGGTGAAAAAGAGAGTTAAAGAGATGTTGTAGAAGAGGAAGAGGGAAAGAGGGTGGGGGAAGGGGTAGAGAGAGAGAGAGACAGAAAATAGAGATGGAGGTAGCGAGAGAAGAATGTGCAAAAGAAAGAATTGTGGATAGTGAAGGCGAGAGAGAGAGAAGAGAGGGAGGTAGAGAAAGAGAGGGGTAGAGAGAGCGAGAGGGAGACTGCAGTGAACTGTGCTCCCGCCTGGCACGCAGGAGCATGGACAGGATCTTCACATGGTCGGGCTCTTGGCTCGCTCCCTCTTTGTCCTCTGTGTCCCTGCCGCCAGAGCAGGAGGACACCTGACAGGTGGAGGGAGGGCATCTGACAGGAAGGGAAGAGATGGCACGCACCCAGACACACAGCTTTGAGTGAGAAACACGGACATTTTGTATCTGTGTGGAGAAAGAATCAAATTTGACGTCTTTCCAAACTGTTCTTCTGTTAGTCTAATCTCACGTCGCCTTTGCCAGCTCTCACACTTTTCAAACTCTAGTTAGACAATCCAAAATTTGCATATTCCACTTTTAATTACAGTGATATTTTTGTTACGGCACATGATGGCCAAAAAGTTTTATGATTTCGGTAACAAGCCGACAATTCTTTAATAGAATCTTTCCATTGTATCCATATGGCACATGTAATAAAGCGCTACAGAGATATCCATGGGTTTCAGAACAACGAAAAAAGACAGTTTCCAAAGCAATGATTAATCTAAAACAAAATAACATAAATATTTAATGGTCAAATGTCCTCTAAACGTTGCCAATAACACAGAGCTGAGATTCATGGATAGTTATGACCATTTCCAGTGATGACAGCACTGATAGCTGAGCCTTCCAAACACGCTGGATGTAATGTGTTCTCATTTCTCGTGGGACTACATTGTTTTTATTCTAACAAATCAGATGAGACACTGGTACAATGGACACAAATGCCTCACACATCATTTTTGAAATCATCGGCCCAGCCACAATACACAGAGCATAAAACAAATATACTAGAAACTCATTGCCTCTGAAAGCTATCAACATTTGTCCCACCATTTGCCATTATATGAACTGAGGTATTTTGTTTATTTCACTTTACACCTACAGAATAAATATAATCATTTAAAGGTGCTGTGCCCGTCTTAAAATCGCGAAAAACAGAGAGAGTTCGTTTCAAAGTTATTCCCCATTTAACTCATGCAGTCTGAGCATCCTATTTATTCACAGTGATGAGTTTATAAGAGCTTTTTGACAACTTTCAGAGTTTTACAGTGACGGTACAGCATTTTTAACATTCGCTTCCTGATTATCTGGCAATAAAATGCTTTCTAATTAAATGCAGACAGGACAAAGCAGACATATTTTGACCTCAAGAGCTGCTTCTACAAAATATCTGAACTGGAGCAAGACAAATACAAGCTCAAATACATGGGAAAAATCAAGTAAAGGGCTTTCAGTTCACCATTGTAAACAAACCCCTTGAAACGCACTGCTTCATGTTTTTGAAAGCAAATAATTCCTCCATAATATATGTTCAATGGGAAAACTTTTTATCTTATCTTGATGAAAACAACAGACAAAATGTAAAGGGCTTGCTGCTTATTTGTTGAGGATTAGTCATCTTGGCGGTTCGCTGGAGTTGGTTAAAATTGGAAGTTTGGGTGGACCAACAGACTCAAACAAAACACCCACTTTGTCCCTTCTCTCAGGCAGTTATTTATACATGGTTCGTATCCAACAATAATTGTCTGTCCCTGGCCATTGCTTCCATGTGACTCTCATCCAACAAAATGTCTTTTAAAATGTATTCAGCCAACATCACTCATTCGTTTCCCAAATAGCTGCTTTTACAGTATAAACTTGTTGTTGTTTTCCTGAACTAGAACACATAAAAGACAGGTACGCATGCCCTTTAAGACAGTACAGGTTTTGTAATCTTTTTGTCAGATGCTCGACCACTGTTGAGTATTTCCTGGCCTGTCTCCGAGCTTGCAGTTTGCTCTGAGAAGGACGGACGTGTGCCGAAGTAAACCTCTTTTGAAGATAAAGGTGTTTGTGCTGCTGTCATCAAGGAGTAGTCACAAAAGCACAGCTGGACTTCTGTCTCTTACCTCCTGCGTTTGAAGTTTGTCCAGGGACTGAAACCAAATATGAGGGCTCAGTTTAGTCTTCTGCGTCACGACACAACAAGCCAGGTATATAAACACAAAAGGGAGAGTTTGCGTGGGGATTAAAGGTGCACTATGTAACTTTTCTGGCAAGGTCAACACTACCTGCTTGTCTCTATTGTCTTGCGTGGATTGTTACAAATAATGGGATTAAACTTCTATCCTGTGTTTATTTAGTTACAGGTGTTGCATTAAAAAAAACATTCACACCTTGAGCGGGCTTGCCTTTCCACAGATCTGTAACTTGGCTCTATTAAGATGAAAAGCTATACAGTGGAACATTCTTGGCAATGCAATAACATCTCCAAGTACACTTTTAATTTTCAGACTTATGAGATGAATAAATTATCATCTTTGATCGTCAGCAAAATGAGGAAAATTGCAACCGAGGCTATTTAAGCTTGTTTATGAGAATCTGGGCTATGTCTGAGGTAAAGTGTGAGACAAAGGTGGCAATGACGCCGTGACAACAGCGTCGGTACTTCCTCCTCTTGCTCGGTGGATGTGTGAAAAACAAGATTACATTTTGTGCTGATGAATGGAGAGAAATGCAATTACATAGAGCAGAGCAACATTCAGGTTAATCCAGACAGACACCTTATTCATCATGTGTCCTGCCCGGCTGCGAGGTCAGACGCTGCTTTGGCATGATCTTTTGCTCTCATGCTCGCTTTGATTTTATCTTTTTTTTTTTAATGTTTGCTTAAAATAAATGTGTTATGAGCAGTAATCACCATATAAATGTACGTTACATTTTGTTACAGAATCAAATTGAGGATTTCAAAACCAAAATGCAACAATTACAGCAGTATATCTAATTGTTTGGAGTTCATAATTTTGTTCAAAACAGCATAGTGCAGACATGGCATAGCTTTAACCATGGAGCATATGGCCAGTGTACAATGCTTCCGTATAGCCACTTCATTCAATAAGCAATAGGGATGTACTCAAGGCTGCACTCAAAGTAAAAGCAATACAAACAAATAATATAAAATACTTTAGGGAATGAAGCTGGAAGTAAAATCATAAGTTAAAGTGGGGATAAAGTGGCTCAGTCCATCAGAGACCGCCAAAGAGCTTAGGTCTCCAGCAGTATGTGACAATAGTAAGCTATATTTTTATAAGACCTATAGGAAGCCTTTTAAACATTTCTTTGTCTTTTTACAATGTTATAAATAATTTGACAGTACCCCACTGAATAAAAGTAGCTCCTGGACACATGATGATTCACAGAGTAATTTTAGCACATAAAATGCTTAAGGACAGAACAGAAAAGAAGCTTTAGTTGAAAACTTACAGCACAAGATCAATAGCTGCTGGGGCTGTGGGTCTGAGCTGAGGCCGAGGGCTCAAAGGACCAGGGCAAAACGAAGTAGAAATATAGACTGTTTTTGTACATAAATAAAAAATAATATATGGTATACTTGGCACTGCACAATGCAGTATGTGATGCTGCAAAATTTCTTTTTAAAATGATTAATGATTACATTTTTATATAGTGCTTTTCCATCTTCGGGGTACTCAAAGTGCAACACGGAACCACTCATTCACACACACATTCATACACTAGGGTACACAGGCACTGGGGGCGAGGTGAGTTAAGTGTCTTGCCCAAGGACACAATGGCAGCATTCATCTGTGGGAGCTAGAATCTGGCTTTGGCTCTGCCAACCTGTGGGTCAGTGGATGTGACCTCTCTATCAATGATGTTTATGTCGAGAGCAGCAGTCGAACTGCCAACCTTCGGATCAGTGGACAAACACTGAAATGAGCTACTGTCGCCCCTTCTCATTCTTCTCTTTCTTTCCTTAAAGGTGCAACATTTCTAACATTTCTGCTCTGTGGACAGGTGACCCTGTTCACTATCATGTCGGATCAATAAAAATACATGAGACTGAATATATGACAGATCAATTTGATAACAAACTTCAATGTAATAACATCCCCATGGGAACAAGAAGATGGCCACCCTCCATCAGAAAAGTTACATAATCCACCTTTAAAAAAAAAAAAAAAGTAAGAATCAAACAACACCTGGGTTTGTAAAATTAAGAAGCACTGAATTGAACAATGAATATATTCTTTTATCATTTACTCTCTCTCACTCACACTTACTCTGTCGCTCTAAGCATTTTATAGTGATTAAAAAAAATGCAATTTGTTCATAAAAAAGCCCCATTGTTTGTCTGCCTTCATAGATAATGCATTGTTCATATACCCTGATTTAGACCTGATTGGTTTTTTTTGGTTCTCCATTTCTGATGCTCCTGCTCCTTGTGGATGTGGTTACCTTGGAAACATCTCTAGTGGCCTGCAATTTGAGAGTATGGTGCCCGGTGGTAATGTTACCATAGCAAATCCCCCTGTTCGACAGTGCACTGTATCAAGGGGCTTTGTGGCCAAATGCTTCTCAGCCCAAGACAGTTAATTAGGCTTTATGCCCAAATCAATAGAGTGACAACAGTTCAAGCAAGGCCTTTTCAATGACACACCAGCGGCTCCTGCATTAGAGTACTTCTCAAAGCATTATGAAACTGGTCTAATTCCAAAAAACAACACATTTAACAGTCAGAGGAAAATGATCAAACAGATTAAAACTAAAAAGGGAAGCATTTCATAATATTTCTTCCTCAAGCAAAGAGCTAAATCGTGTCAGCACTTAAAATAGCGTAGTGCCAAAGCTGGGGAGCATAAGAAGACTATGCATTATACATAGTGCAAAGGCTGTAAGACATTCATAGCACTGTGTAAGCTCCTGAAGAGATGACTTAACAAGAAATGCATTGGGAAAATACATACATGAAGCAAATAGACTTAGACAGTGCTTCTCAAATGGAGGGCCTTTATTCAGGTATCCTGGACCCGACCTGTTTTACCTTAGGTTGCGTCCTTGCTTAAAGGGGCTGTACCCAAGTAATACTTATTTTTGCCCTAGTACAAACAGAGTACTAGGGCAAGTTGCTAGTGGTTTTTATCCTTTGCAGTGATGCGGGCGCTGTATTGGGTTGTTGTGATGAAGAAGGAAGAACTGAGTCGAAAGGCAAAGCTCTCGATTTACCAGACAATCTATGTTCCTACCCTCATCTATGGTCATGAGCTTTGGGTAATGACCGAAAGGACAAGATCACAGATACAAGCAGTCGAAATGAGTTTGTTCTGTAGGGTGGTTCGGCACTCCCTTAGAGATAGGGTGAGGAGCTCAGTCAGATGGGAGGAGCTCAGAGTAGTGCCGCTGCTCCTCCACATCAAGAGGAGCCGGCTGCACCTGGAAGAGCTGAAGGAAGTATGTGTGGAAAGGGAGGTCTGGCTCTAGATGGATGGATGGAAGAATTGCATTGATGATTAAGGCTAGAAATGCTTTTACTAAGCTTAAAGATAATAGGACCAATCAAAGCAGTCACGAGAACAATGACATACCAATTCAAGTGTATGAACCCATAAAAAGGTTATTAAGGAAAATGTATGCTTTTCAAACAATGTATGAATTAAGCAAATCCCGCCCTTATAAACTGTGTGCATTTGCATTGGCCTTTTGAATCTTAACATGAAGATTGAATGTAGAGCAAACTGCCTGCCATGGCTGTAGGTGTAGCACACTGTGAGTGATGATGGATTTATCAGTCTTATGGGGCAGGCTTGTCACTTTAATTGAGCCGTTGCCTATTACATATTTAAGTATGAGCTGCGCCGGTGGAGAGGGCCAATCAGAGCAGAGCATCGCTGGGATTGGGCAGAGCAGAGAGAGAGCTGAGCAGAGTGAGAGGGTGGGGGTCTGTCTATCTCTGCGCGCTCTCATTCAGCCGCTGGAGTCAGCAGAACAGGCAGCATCAGCGCAGCCTGTGTGGACCCTCCATGGACCAGAGCGGACAGGACAGACGGTCAGAGACACACGGACAGAGGACAGCCTCTGACACGGAGAGGGGGAAGAGAGAGGGGGCCGGCTGCCTCAGGACCACTGCAGCGCCTCTAAATCTGCAGCTGTCACACTGAACTCCGCGCAGAGAGAGGGAGAGAGAGAAGGAGAGCGAGGAGCACAGGGAGGTAAAGTGATGTGAAGAGCCCTCATGGACAGGAGGATGGGAGCCTCACCAGCACCTTCGACCACATGTCAAAGTTTATATGAAGGAAAAGTGTTTTTGGACCAGGAGGAGTGAAAACAGGAAACACTCCAGAGATGTGTCACCTCTAACAGGAGCAGGCTTTGGTGCAGCTGAAGTCTTGTAGAGCTGTCTTCACCGGCCCGTCTCTGTATGCCCCACTGCTCGGCAGTTCAACACACTCATGGTGGATGCCAAGGCGAGGAACATGAAATGTCTGACTTTCTTTTTAATGCTACCAGAGTCTGTCAAGAGCAAGTCCAGTAAAAGCTCCAAAAAAGGGAACTCCAGCGGCAGCTCCAAGCTGCCCCCTGTGTGTTATGAGATCATCACTCTGAGGAGCAAGAAGAAGAAGAAGATGGCAGCCGATATCTTTCCAACCAAAAAGTCCTCCTCCACTACCACAGTGCAGCAGTACCAGCAGCAGAACCTCAACAACAACAACACCATACACAACTGCAACTGGCAGGGACTGTACTCTACTATCCGGGAGAGGTACGTCTGCATGCACAACTGTAAAACTATATTATACCCTTAGTTTAGTAGTACTGTTTGAAAAGTTAAAATAATTCAAGGAGGATACATGTGTAGTGTACCACAGTGCAGAGCTGTATAGATGCTGTACATTATGAGTCTGGTGGGTGTTCCCTGTGTGCTCTGGGCTTATGTGTTTACAGCCTCTCTCCTGCAGACTCTGACAGCACAGAGGGGACAGGCACCGGCTCCTCTCTTATGCACAACAGGCTGACGCGCTGTAAAAGCGCTGTGAAAAAGCTCAATATTTACTTTGGCTTATCAATAAAAGAGGCCAGCTGTCCGGCTAAACGTGTGCATCTGACCGGCTTTGTAGTCCCTCCAGAACATCATGGGCTGTTTACCCAGCCCGGTGACATGTTCCACCACTCAATAATATATGAACAACGCTTTATTGTTGGCCTCAGTCTTTCACAGTGGGGATTTTCCATCCTCTTCATTGTTTCTGGTGCCTGTATTTATATAGATTTACAAGTTTAAATAATCTGAAGTTTAAATCCATAATCTATGTGTAGCTATCTCACCGGCATACCTTACTCATCAAATACTGAAGTCATGTTAAAAAAAACAAACAATAAAAACATATATATATTTCAGTAGCAGGCAATGTGTGTGTGTGTGTGTGTGTGTGTATATATATGCACACATATATTTATTTATTTATTTATATCTATCTATAGACAATACACAAAATTAATAATATTTCTCTCTTGAGTATATATATAAAATAAAACTTTACACTTTCCATCTATCTGAAATACAATGCCATTATATAGACTTGGAAAAGAAATTAACTTTTTGTCCATATAGCATTCAGTAACTTCACTACCATTGGTGCCCTTAATAATAATAATAATAATAACTGAATACTTCCCCTGTTTTCTCCCTTATAGAAACTCGGTAATGTTCAACAATGAGCTGATGGCAGATGTTCACTTTGTGGTGGGTCAACCTGGAAGAACGCAGCGACTCCCCGGGCACAGAGTAAGTATCTCTCCAGCAACACCAAAAAATCCACTTCGACAACAGGGAGGAAATGAACACACAAGTGCAATTATTGTATAGTTTGTCTCATATCAGCAGAAGAATAGCCCTCGCCATTGCCAGCCATATTGGGAGTCAACTGCTTTGTGCACTCACTTCCGCACCATGTGTCTGTCTTTCTGTTTGAGACAGTCTTCAATTATTTATGTAAATGAGGCTGAAGGAGAGACAGAGGAAGGGATATCCTCCTCTCTGCAGTCATATCTCGCTCCGAATGGACCGCTTTTGTCTGTTTCGCCTTTTCAAAACTGCTCCGCAATTACTCAACTTTTTAATCCAAATCACCACCAGCAACCCTCCGTGAAAAGCCATACATTGCAATATACTTAGCTTTTGAAAGGAATATTTTTTTGCATGGATTGTGTAAACGGCTGGTGTTATTACTGTAATTGTAGGAATATGCTTATGGCCCTAAAGGTTAACTGCTTTCCTATATGTGGCCTGGCTGTACACCCCCCATGCACATTATAATGGGTTCATTATAGAAAACATTAATCACCTGTCATGCATTTGAATGGGATTTTATCATTCACATTACATTTTAGCCATTAGGCCGCAATGGAAATAGATTTGTCTGTCAGGTCTCCACTATCAGGGTCCTGCCAATGTCATCTCCTATCTCTATTTATGAGAGCCCAAATGTACTGTGTGTAATTGTTGGCTATAGTGCAATTTGGAGATAACCTGTACAGCTAGTGCCATCCAGTTTCTTTGCAAAAGGGAAACAAGGGCTTATCCGAAGTGTTTTCTAAGATGTTATAGGAACAAATCTATCACAACTGGCCAATGAAAAGTGATAAAATGTCTATATTGATGTAACCAAATTGCCGCGCGTATAAACCTATTACAAAACAAATTCTCTCAAAGTCTACAATTTGTTACAGCACTTTTTTCACTATACACTGCAGTTACCTGGAAATAACATCACTACTACAGTCACTTTCACTGTCATTTCAAGGTTGGAATTTTGACACTGTATAAATGAAACTTCTAAGTTGTTTTATAGCTAAGACAGAAGCAACTATTCATCTCTCAACCATGCCCCAGTATGTGTAGTTTATAGCGCTTTGCTTGTGTCACATCTTTCATTTCTCTGATTGGTTACTCTATATTCATTAGTCCCACCTCCTTGACATCCACCTCAAACCAAGTTCCAGACGAGTACTTATAGAACAGGAAAAGTGTGGCTAAATGTCCTTAGAAATGTTTTAAATTGTAGCGATGAATGAACTAAGGAGAACACTTAACTTCACTCTATCCTTAGACATATAATGATATTTAGTGCAGCCGGCTTTATTATGTCCATTTGGCTGGCGTTCAGACCTGCATTAAGATTTAATTCACAAAGTCATACCTTTTCAATATGGCGAATGCAGCCCCTGGATAATAGTAGCAATTTATGTGGACATCTGTAAAATGGATTGGGTCAGAGGGTGGAAATGATCATATTCTAATGTGCGTAAATATATAGCGCTCTTACTAGATACTTAAATGAGCAACTGTGACTGAGAGGAAGACTTTGTGAAACAATAATGAAGGATTAATCGAACTGGGAAATGTTCGAATGTGATTTGCATTTTAGATTTATTCTACATTTCAGCAGGATTCGTTATCTGCAGAATCTCCATGAGAAAATATATACCGCCCACAGACCCACCTACACAGCATTGTGCACAGACCAACCTGCTCAAGAAAAGACTACAACAGGAATAGCCTTCCCTATTGTACGTGTATTCCCTGATAGTCCCAGTTTTGCACTTGGTTTCGTCATATCTGATAAGTCATTATTTAACCAAATTGAACTTGTGCAGTAATCTATTGTGTTCTGTTATTAGAAGTTCCTCTTTTAATTAATGTGATTGCTATCTTTTTCTTCTGCTGGCAGCGTTAGATTATTTTGAAAATGGTTTGACTCCAATTGTGTAACAAACTCAACAGGTCTGACTCTATGGTTAGAACAGAAAAACAAAAAGGTTCATCTTTTTGTCGGCAACACAAAGCTGAACATGTGCACTAAGTAATGTGATTTTTACAGTTCCTATTTAAAGCATGGATTTCCTTAGTCTCTTTGTCTGTCTCCCAACAGTATGTTTTGGCTGTGGGCAGCTCAGTGTTTCATGCTATGTTTTATGGAGAGCTGGCTGAAAACGAGGATGAAATCCGTATTCCAGATGTGGAACCAGCAGCTTTCCTGGCCATGCTAAAGTAAGAGCCCTTTGTTCAAACTCTTTTAGCTCTGTCATTGTTCATGTGCTCATATTAGTGTCACTCTTCCTCAGGTATATTTACTGTGATGAGATCGACCTGAGCGCAGACAGTGCTGGCCACACTGTATGCTGCTAAGAAGTACATCGTGCCTCACCTGGCGCGCTCCTGTGTCAACTTCCTGGAGACCAGCCTGAGTGCGAAGAATGCGTGTGTTCTTTTGTCTCAGAGCTGTCTGTTTGAGGAGCCCGAGCTGACACAGAGGTGCTGGGAGGTGATCGATGCTCAGGCCGAGTTGGCTCTGCGCTCGGAGGGCTTCTGTGACATAGACTCCCAGACTCTGGAGAGCATCCTGCAACGAGAGACACTCAACGCCAAAGAGATCGTGGTGTTTGAGGCTGCGCTCAGCTGGGCTGAGGCTGAGTGCCAGAGACAGGAGATCACCTCCTCCACAGACAACAAGCGCAAGGTACTGGGCAAGGCCATGTACCTGATCCGAGTGCCTGCCATGGCTCTGGACGACTTTGCCAACAGTGCGGCACAGTCGGGCGTGTTGACTCTTAATGAGACCAATGACATCTTCTTGTGGTACACCGCAGCCAAGAAGCCGGAGCTGCAGTTTGTGAGTCAGCCACGGAAAGGCCTGGCGCCTCAGCGCTGTCACAGGTTTCAATCGTGTGCTTACAGGAGCAACCAGTGGAGGTACCGCGGCCGATGTGACAGCATACAGTTTGCCGTGGACAAGAGAGTGTTCATCGCAGGCTTTGGGCTGTATGGCTCGAGCTGTGGATCAGCCGAGTACAGCGCAAAGATCGAACTGAAACGACAGGGAGTTCTTTTGGGACAAAACCTCAGTAAATACTTCTCGGACGGCTCCAGTAACACGTTTCCTGTTTGGTTTGAGTACCCTGTTCAGATAGAGCCGGACACCTTCTACACAGCCAGTGTGGTGCTGGACGGGAACGAGCTGAGTTACTTTGGGCAGGAGGGCATGACAGAGGTGCAGTGTGGGAAGGTCACGTTCCAGTTTCAGTGCTCCTCGGACAGCACTAACGGGACGGGTGTACAGGGCGGACAGATCCCAGAGCTCATATTCTATGCCTGACAACTACTGTAAAGTGTACAGTCAATGCACTCTCAAAAGATATACTGGATATACTGCATATTGTCACTTTGTTCTTTGATTTGTGTCACCGCTGTGAAGTGAAGTTCAAAACTGCCCCAAAAGGGGCTTCATGTATGTGCTTTTTGTAAATTGTCCATTTGAGGGACAACAGAATATTTTATTGAAACATATCAAATGACAAAAGAAAACATAAACAATTGTACAAAATGTGCATGTAAATAGATATGTAAATATGAAATGTACAGTATATGAACTAATGTTGTGGCCAGAGCAGGCCACTCAGATATCTACTCTATATAATGAATATGCTTCAGTATGTTTATGATTTCTATGCTCGCATAGAATGCACATATAGCAGCAATACTTCTATTAGGTATTTTCTTTAGATTTGGTTTAAGGTATCAGGAACGCCAGCATACACTGAGCTCATGAAGCATCACATGGTTTATTTACTGTACACTACATAAGACGTTACAGATAAAGTCAAACCAGCAGCTTGTTTTAGACTTGAATAGTGATAATGCACTTAGACAGAGTGGGCTTTTAGATAAGAGCACTGCATATACTGAGGCACATCCCCCTGTACTCTGACTAGAACTACACCAGTCCTTAGATACTTACTTACATCTATTGTTTACAAAGGCTTCAAGTGACCATGTGTACAGTCTGTTAAAGTTTGCTTTGTACTCAGAGCATGAGCTGCCCAATGTCATCATTCATGTGCATCATTGATTTTTCAGGCACTGGTTTTGTTTACACTGAAGGTCATGTGCCCTGTTTATAAGATATACCCACTGAGCACTAGCATTAATGTAAGTGGTTTTAGACCACTTTTTCTTTTCTTTTTTTTTTTTTTTTTTTAATGAGAACAATCTTTTAATTTCTATTATTATACTTAGAGAGTTCAATTGCAAAAAATGATCTCCATTTTGAAAAATTTGCAAAGTATGTTTTGTATTGGATTTTATCAAGGAGGGATGGAGTAAAATTTAGACTGCAGTAAAATACATTTGACTTTTGAAAACATATCTCTACAACAAGCAAACGGCAAACCTCCTATCACTTTTTAAAATGGCACTTTTCTGTTTTTGCAAATGAACTCTATCTGGTCCACAGGCAAATGGTGGATGGACAACTGGTGTTAAAGTCTTGTGTTTACTTGATCATTTACTGGGAGACCAACGAATGTGTATGATTGTCAATGATGCAAATAAAAAAAAACAACTTGTAAATGCCTTTCCTTTATATTCCATCTGTAAACGCAACTCTTTCAAACCACACTTCCAAAATGTCTCAGAGTTGTAGATGGGAACAGATGATGGCCCTCAGCGATGTTGTAATTCACGTTGCCAAGGAGAGCAGTCTGTTGATTGATGATTTTTGCTTTTATGCCACTTAAAACCCCTCTTTTTATGGTTGATAATCTCTGACTGAGTTCCCCATCACATTGAGCTATGCAGCAATATTATACCTCACATTTTGAAATCTGAATTTTTATGCGCTACAACTTTGAAGAATGGTTTTCTGATGTGCGATCATTCCTGCTGAGTGGTGAGAAAGAGACAAGTGAAATGGTAAATAGCAGTGGATTTTGTTACAGTTGGTGGGCATAAAACATGTTGCTTTGACTGTTGACCGAAGCATCTGAGTTTACATTTTCTCCATTCTCTAGTTAAGTGTTCTCACCTGAACCACCTTTAATACAAGTCTTAGTTCATGACCGAGACAATGTCATAATGAAAGTAAAAGTTGAGTTTGGAAGCTCACTGGTTAGAGGTTAGCAGTAAAATCCCAGGCCCAACCAGTGCATACTTTCAATGTGTTCTTTGGCAAGACACTTCATCCACCTTGCTTATGTATGCTCCTGCTGGTCTATCTCTGGGCAGCTGCGGCTACAGTCAATGAAGCTCGATATAGCAAAGTGATTTTGAGCTCTTGGAACAGTCTATGTATAAAAGTAAAACAGCTAAATAGTAGAGAGTTCAAAGAAATTAAACATTACACAGGTATTTTGAGGAAACAATGACAATATTATAGTAATGTTGCTAAATTGTTAAAATTTGACTACAACTTTGGACTCATATTTTCTCTCAACATACATGATTTAAGCAAATAGGTCTCCAGGTTTCTGTAAACTGTTTTAAACATAGTAAAAGAAAAATTCAAATCTGTCAAGTGGACAAAAAATTGTAAGAGTGAAGACGTTTCGCTGCTCATCCAAGACGCTTCTTCTGTTCTAGTCAGATTACTGGATTACAGATTACTTGATACATTCTAAACTACTTGTTTACAAAATTTTAAAAAAGCCATTGAAACACATGCCATAATGTGCACTTATTCATATTTTCCAGGAAATGTGATAAGGTGACAAAAAATGCATTCAAAAGGCTCCTCAAAATTTGTGTATCACTGCACAACCCTCCATCTGCAAATGTGAAAAAAACTCCATTTGAACCCTCTCTATCTTGAAGTAACATACAAACACTCCGCTTGACCCACATTTGAGGGCATTAGGCCTGGTTTATGCATGACAGAGCCCAGGATGCACCGTATCCTCAGACTTAGACATATTTATCTTCAAACAGACCTGCTCCTGCTCCACAGACACAGGTATTCGATTTGCATGGCCCCCAAAAGAGAGCAGGTTTGGGAGGAAGCAGAGACTGAGTTTGACACAAGCAATGAGCAAAAAGCCCAAGATGAATAGTGCAGGATATGTCTGGGGACTGTTGTTTCTCAGTGATTTTTCATGATTGTGTGGCGCTAATGTTGTAAGCAAGATCATTAATTGTGCCGAGGCAGCAGGGGAGCAGGACTCACCAGGAGTTAGGACTGTTTCAGCAGACAGATATTTGGAGATGGCAGTGTAGCTACAAATCTACAATTTATACAGTGCAGAAGTCTTTAAGATGTCACAGATGAGGTTATAAACAAGGATATTGATGAACCCAAAATGTGAAGAAAAGTATATAATTTTAAAAGGTGCAATTTGGAACTTTCCTGGTGAAGAGTCTGCCACCTGCTTGTCTCCATGAAGATATTATTGCTTTGCCTAAAATGTTCCTTAATATGACATTAAACCTAACTATCTCCATGGAGACAAGAGATAGACCCCACTGTGGTAAAGTTACAGGCCAGATCTGTGTAGAGCAGGGGTGCCCAAACTTTTTTTTATAGAGGGCCACATCTCAAAACATATTCGAAGCGGGGGCCACAGACCGGTGATCAATACAGTGCGGTGCTTCAAACGCAGCTTTGACAGAGCC
The DNA here is from genome assembly GCA_019594935.1 of Periophthalmus modestus. Taxonomy (NCBI): domain Eukaryota; kingdom Metazoa; phylum Chordata; class Actinopteri; order Gobiiformes; family Gobiidae; genus Periophthalmus; species Periophthalmus modestus. The sequence goes on from JAIEZT010000441.1 coordinate 24,791,846, forward strand.
GCTGTATATTAATGAGGCTTGAAACACATTCATTTTAGGTCTGTATCACACTGCAATGTGATGTTTGAGGATATAGTGGTAGCTGTTAAAAGTACTGCTTATGATCAATAGGGCTGGTTCAGCAGGAGGCCTGAGGGCCATGCTAGATAGAGAGTAAAAGTCAATAATACACACCTTTTAATGATAATATTTGATTTATATAGCACCATTTAGACACAGAGTAGCTTAACATTATATTATGCAAGCACTCCCTACACTAGTATTGAGTAACTACTGTAGCCACAGCTGCCCTAGGGTGTGGCTGTCCATCTGCTCCAACAGCCTCACATCAGATTCATAAATAGACAAGCTGGGATGGTCAATAACCATAGACTGCATAAAGAAGTGGACTAAGGGAGTTTGATGTCACCCATAGCGTTTGGCTCCAGTTAAATGAAGCTCATCGAGGCTAGCGGCTACAGGGGCCCACCTGCACTGCTGGTTTAGCACAGAGTCAATCAAACCTGTTGTCTAATTCGTCTGTTATTAATGTTCATATCTTGATTTACGGACACAAAAGTGAAATACCAGGAGCGGGTTAATATGAACATTTTAAGACCATAAGGACGAGGCTCACTGCAGCAGTTACAGAGAGAAGGGCGACGTTTTTTTAATGTAAAATCGATAAAGACGGAAGCACGCACATGATCACTTCCTATTTGGAACATGGCGGCTAGCAGGGTTAGCTATGTCCATTTATATATACAGTCTAGGCCAAAAACACAACAATAATATGTACAAGCTGGAACACTCTACCACATGAGCCACCGTCACCATGGCTACAGAAGAAACCCTATTTAGCTTAAAAATAAAAGACTCAATCGAGCATATAGGCCATTGTGTTATAAATAAAGTATAGGCTGAATGCATGCTGATAATTGGCATAAACATCCGTTCACATTATGTAAGCCTTACTCAATTGATGGAAGGCTTTTAACTGCATGAATGTGATGCCAGAAAATCCACAGCGCTTTAATAAAATCGCATGGTTAGGCAGCTAATTACAAGCAAAAATAAACACAGAATGAAAGTTTGTGTGCTCTACACTGGGGAAACAGTATTGGACTTCCACACTGATGATGGTAAAAATTTATGACAAACTTATTCACATGTGGTTATTAATAATGGACAATGTTTATAACTGCAGATCTCATCAGACTATAGAAGAGGAGCGCATGCAATATTTATCAACTAAATGAACTTGTAAAATCCACTGAAAATGCAGAGTCGGTTGGTGACGCAGCCTGGGTGTGTAATGTTGAGGAAAGCTTTATTGAGAGTTTAATTACTCTTCAATACGAATTAGCAATGAATAGATGGGGCTGGCTGGAGGGGAACTGTGGATTACACTGATCAACATTCTTAATGCTGTCTCAGATTGTGCCAGGAGCTGTCAGTGAGGAGAGCAGTGGGGGGTTGGATTCCATTCTATAGACCTACAGTTCTCTAACTGCAGTGGAGTGAATGTTTCTAAAGCCACTGCCTCAGCTGCCCGAGGGCACTTGAAGCTGTTATGCCAATTTGTGCCTTGGCCACTCAAACTGCTGCACTCATACATACAAATGGAAGTGTCTTGCTCAGGGACACAACATGAGTAAGTCACTTTTATGTTTCTGGAGCCAGTGCCCCATAATTTTCCTGAACTTGATTTAACCTGGGTTCTCCCCTAAATTGTGTCTTGATTTAGTCTTGGTTGGGTCGTATAGGTTAAAGCTCAAGTATGTAATTCTCAGGTCGCAAATTGAGGAAGTAACTAGTTTTCCGCTTGCACAAATCCTTTGGCATATGGTTAATATTCTCTTTCATTAATTTTCAGGTGCATGCACGACTTTAAAAGAGCTTTTATTACACAACAAAGTAAAACTGGGCGGACTGCCAAAGCTCAAAATCCTAACACTGCTTATGGCTCACTTCCGGGTTTACGATAGATAAAATCTTTATTATTAGGCTAGATGCAGACAGGGCACAGCAGACTCATTTTGTCCCAAAGTGTGGCTTACAGTATAATCTCATGGGGAAAGATACAGTTTATAAGGAACACAACTTTAAGAATAGATTTTCTGACTTGCTATGGATGGATCACATGGGTAGGTGACCGCTTACTAAATGGGGTGCAGTGTGAAACAAAGAGATAAAAAATACCACTTAAATCCACTATGAAAAAAGCAAAAATAACCAAGAAATCTGTGTATTTCACTGTAAATTCCCTGTTAGCCTGAATACTGCAGGCAATCAGCAATCCCTTCTTCAACATCCTGATCATTTCCATTTTTGCAAAATGTCAATGAATTAATAATGTCCTGCAAGGGGATGGAAACACAGCTGTGGTTTTCAAGAATTCATCAAAGAAAATCATTTTTAAACATGTTTTTTAATTCTACAACTCTCAATGGATTAATTTTTTTATTTTTTGCTTATCCGCCCCTAGAACCATACGTCTTGCTCCTAAGCACTATCGATGTAACAGTGGTGCTACCCCCATAAGCCATACAGCGCAATGGGAAAACATTCTGCAAGGTCTGCTCAAGGTTGCAGTGAATTGCAGTAATCCAGACACATGTAGGGGTATCCGAGCCCCCCCATGGTCTTATTGCATTCACAGGAGCCGGTCGGGGGGACGATGCGGGCAGGGGGTGGAGTAGGATGGAGATGGTGAGGAACAGGTAAGAGGTAAATGGGACTGACTAGTATTCAGGAAAAGTGGCTGTTCCCATGATAATTGTCCCAAAGGTTATAAGTGGGAAGTCAAAGCAGCGATTAATCACCACAAGGATGACAAAAGGTCGCAGAGGTCGGAGAGGAAGAGCAGGTGAAGGCAGGGACAAGACTGATGATGGCCAGGTTAGCCTCTTGTGTCAGCACGCTACTGCCATGCTAAAGACCAGGAACAAGGAAGACACTATGTACAGTATATGGTTTGAATGCAAGTCAAAGTTAAGCAAATTTTGTCTCAGATGGTTGGATTATTAATTTGCATTATAAATACAAGGAACTACAAACTGCATAAATCAGATCAGCTCAGACCAACCTGACCCAGTTGTAGGAAACTAGTGCATCCAGAGTAAATTAAACCTACACAGAGAATTTGCAAACTCAGTCATCAGAAGAGTTTTTATTGCCATTGTTGGTGAACAAAATGCATAAGCTAGGAATATGAAGATCTGGTGGTGTTGATAGCGCAGTGCTAACCCATACTAAAACTTACTGAATATGCACAGAACCAACAAAATACCTCAAGATAGAATGAATGGGACTACTATTAAAATTACATTATATTATATGGCAAGAAAACGAACCCACACACATAGAGGGAAGAGTGAAAGAGACAGAAACTTTTTCACCCAAAGGACAAAACCCCGAGTTTTAAACAAAGTAATGTAGTAATGTGATGTAGTCTACTCTTTTCAGTGTAGTGAAGAGTGCAGTGAGTAGTACATTGGAGCCACTCCATATGAGAATGTACTAACACGGGCGCGAGAGCTCCTCTAGACCCCAGTCCACTGTCCATCTCCATCTCAAAGCCATTAACCACTCCTTTGAAGATAGTGAGGTCCAGATCTTAGCTAGAGAAAAGAAATGGTTTGAAAGGGGAGTTGAAGAAGCATTTTTTTGTTAGGAATAACAATCCTTCCTTAAACAGGAATGGGGACCTGAGACATAATCTCTCAATGATCTATGATTCCAATATCAGACCCAAAGGGCTAATAGGAGCCCAAAAGGCTGAAACTGGAGTCGCCTGTTTACAGTTTCAGTGTTATCCCCAGTTTCAGTTAACCCCTCCCTTCAGATAGATAGAAAATCAATGTCCACCAGCAATCTGAAACAGACTGAAGAAGTGGCTTGGATGACAGCGAAAACGTGTTCATCCCGCAATGATGTGTCCATTGACAGATTAAACTTGTCCTTAGACTGTGGATCTCGGACGAGGAGGGATTACACAGACAACCCATTATATGCAAAAGAGATTTTTTTTTGTTTTGTTTTTTTATTTTTGTTTTTGTTTTTCTAATTATGGTATTGAAATCATATCAAGCATTTTTATATCATCAAGAAGTTTTGGCTCTATCTCCTGAGGCGACTCCAGGTCTTCTGGAGTGAGAGGCCACTCCTGAAAGGACCTTCTATGACTCTGTGGTGGCATCAGCCATCCTGTACGGTGTGGGTCTGCTGGAACAGCAGCATCACAGAGAGGGACGGGAAGAAGCTGGGCAAGATCATCAAGGGTCCAGCTCTGTCCTGGGCTGTCCTCTGGACTCAGTGCAGGCGAGGGGGGGTCCAGGCCATCACCGGCTAAGGTCATCTCTATGCTGGACTATGAGTCTCACCCCTCAGACGCTCTGTCTGCCCTGGAGAGCAGCTTTAGTGACAGACTGATTCACCCTCGCTGTGTGAAGGAGAGGTTCCGCAGGTCTTTCCTTCCTCCTGCTGTCAGACTATACAATGAACACTGTAACACTGAACATGTGTCATTCAACCATATTTAATCAAAACCCATGTGCAATACTCAAGTCACTTTATCACTTTCACTTTGTATATCTATATGTATATATATGTGTATATTAGACTTCGTATTTTTGAATCTATTTCTTAAAAATTTCTTACTATTTTATCTATTACCTGTTTCTCTATGTGTTCTCTATGTGTGCCTGTTCTCTATGTGTGCCTGTTCTCTATGTGTGCCTGTTCTTTATGTGTGCGGTGCAATGCTGGGATTTCCCCACTGTGGGACTAATAAAGGCTTATCTTATCTTATATTATTACAACTACAGTGTGTGGTCTGGGAATCAAACCCAGGATTGTCACACTGTAAAACAAGTGACTTCACAACTCAGCCGTAGTGGATAAAACTGAATCATTGGTGAACTCAGTGTGCCAGTGCAAGTTGGTGCCCAATGGTAAATGGTGAAAATTCTGGTCATTTTTGGACGTATTTCATAAAAGTAGATTATGACATCAAATATCTTTAAGAGTCAATAGGTCAATAGGTCAATGAGAATTGGCCTTCTCAAAATTCAGCCGAAAGACTCCAGTCCTGAACTCCCTCTCTCTCTCATCCCTACTCTGTATTTGTTTGCACCAGTGGATCAGCTCTTGCCATTGTGTCCCATTTATCTATTTACTTATTCATCGCCACCAGGCAGAAAGCTAAATCGTTCGAACGGGGCATTGAAGAGTCGGCTTTTATGTAAGACTAGCCTGTTTACAGCGACGTCGCTTGCCTCCAAATGAATCAATACGGCTCCTCTGACTCGCAGAGGTAAGCACGGTTTGTCACTGCTGAATTATGATCGGTGAAAAGAGTGAAAATACACTTTGGGTGGACAATACCGGCTATTCAGTGTGCTTAAAAATACAAGAAGTCTCAGCATACAAATGGCATTGGCTCCCAGCGCCATAGAGGTAAATACCGTGTTTATATAATTGTCTGTTTGGCCTATGCAGTATGATATGAGCTCAGGCAGGAGGCACTGGAATTTGTTGGGGATGCATTATGTAAATCAAGCTATTTATTTCCTCAACTATAGCCTCGTATACCTGTCGAGTACTGCCGTAGCAGCGAAGTCTGATCAAAACGGCGAGCGCTGGCAGGCTCCCGTAGAGACGAGGTGATGAGGGCTGTGCCTGCTACTCTGGGTGCACGCCGCTCTGTGTCCTCTAAAGGCAGTGCTGCGGTGGCTTTGATAGTATGGAGTGAGAGGGCCCTTCGCTCCCTCTCCCCAGGGTCTAATATAATGAGAGAGCTTACCAAACATGATACGCAGCAGCTCTCCCATAAGCTTCTCGAAAAAGGCCTGGGCTTGGAACACTGACTACAGCAAACTGCTCTGATTCATTGCTACATATGCTCAATCCATGTGCTGCCTAATGTGGGATGAGAAGATACTGATGCAAGCAAATAGGGCTAGTTTACTTTCAAAGCCTCACCGAGGAAAAGGAGTCCAATGATGGTTTATCATTTTATACTATAAGGAAGGCTGCAGTAAAAGCATCTGATGAAACATATCACTACTTAGGCAACATAGAATATTGAGCCATGAGTCACAGACCATACAGTGATTTGATTATGGATCTGGTATGGGTGCACTTCTTTTCGATTTTCAGAGGGATGTCTCAATATACATTTTTTTAAATATTCATGATTTTTGATGCCATGCCAAGGGTTATCCTTACACTAATTTACTATCATTCAGTGGTGGAAGAAGTACTAGTTTTGTTACTTAAATACAAGTAAATATAGACAAAAAAACACAAGTAAAAATATGAAAAAATACATGAAAAAATGTATTTGAGTGAAAGTATTAAACTGCCCGTTTCAAAATGTACTTAAAGACTAAAAAGTAGAAGTATTTTGCTCATATTTTAAGGCTTATAAGGCTTCAAAACTAGTGATTTTGATAAAGATTTGTGCTGAATTTTGTTCAACAGAAACAATTGAATTATTCTTCTCTATTTTTTTTTCTAACTGTTTTGATTTGTATATTTTTGTTGCAAAAATATGAACTGAGGCTTTTCAGCAGGTCTCAAATTATAATGAAGAATACTTTTACTTTTCAGTCCTGTTCAAAAATGTAGTGGAGCAGAAAGTACAGATACCTTCTCTCGAATGTAGTGAAGTAAAAGTAAAATCTATCAACTTTAAAATTCACTTAAGTAAAGTACAGATATGTAAATTTGTACTTAAATGCAGTACTTTACTAGTTGTATTTCATTATGTTCCACCACTGATTTCATTCACATTGTTTAAATAGATGAAAATGTTTTGTTGTGGAATTTCTAATAGTAAAAAACCTTTACAAATATAAAAATAACAGAGAAGCTGTCTTGAATCAAAAAGTCTAGTTTATTGAATCAGTGGCGCAGAATCGTCAAACAGTGCTGCCTCGCCCTCAGCTGACAAAATGAACATACATAGAGTGCATTTATACCATCAGATCAGTCGTACCAGTTTAGTGTAGTCCAAGTGGCTCGAGGCCACTGGACGCAACAAGCAAGAGATACATCTATGAATGACAACAGATGGTATTACAATGGTTGGGTTGAAGAGATCCATAACAATACAAATACGGGTAAGGATTTAGGATAAAGAAGGCTATGACAGTTTCTTTCTGAATGATGATGTAACATAAACATCCAGATGAAAAACAAACGGAGGCCACAGTACAAACTGAATTCAAATTCATTCTCACATTTATTATTTTTATGATAATATTGTTACTTAATCACCAACAACTGGTTAATGTTGACATCAGCATCAAAATACACAGCTGTCCTATCTGCTCTTCCTTTATGTCCTCATGCTAACAGATTACCAGTTTGAGTCTGGTAACACACAATGGGATTTTACATCATGTGAGCACAAAGAAATTGACAAACTGCAGATTTTGGTGATTGCATTCACTGTTGCTGCTATAAAAACGTGTATCTCAGTAGAAAATAATAATTGTTTGGTTTGTGCGGTGCTATGTAGCCATGTCCATCCATTATCTGTTTTTGGATCTCAACACAATGCACCACGAAGATAATCAAATACGATTTTGTAAAGCCAATCTGAAATATCTGCAGTCAGCACAACTATTGTTTGAAAAATATTGACAGATGTTACATGTTTTTGCCAAATCATTTTTCAGCAGAAACGCGGCAATGTGGTGACGGCAAAATGCATACATTAAGCCAGAATGAAGGAATATATAGATAGCCTATAGCAATATAAGTGTTGTTTATGCAGTCGGTGAAGCTGCTGTGAGGAAGAGCATCTGGCATAGACCTTAATATGCAAATCATTTAGAGAATTTAGAGAGTTACAATATATTATTAATACAAGTGGAATCAAATGTTTCCCAATTGTTCATACTGTGTATTTAGAAAACAACATTCTTAGAAATGCATAATTTTTACAATATTTTCACCACAATCCCCTGAGATGAGCATACAATTGAATATTACATGCAGAACCACCTACATAAAACATTACAGTTAAGGATGGGACTTTTGTCTCTTTTAGGGGATCCAAATCTTTTGGATCTGTTCATTTCAAAGAGCCGTTCAAAAGGCTTTTCTTTTACCATTTATTTATATGACAGAAGCCAATGTGAGAACTTATTTTATCTACAATTTATCACAGAGAGAAATGACCAAGGCTCAGATCTGTGTAAAATGGTTCAAACTGGAAGTGGGAATGTGTTTACCCTTTGGAATGATGAAAATCTAAATAAAACGTTGCACTAGAATAATAATTAAAAACTAACTGTTATTATTACATCAAATATGTTTTTTTGTGCACACAGTTCTCTGTTGTGTTGCCTGCTCTGCTTCTGTGGTGATTCTTTTGTTGCTTTAGCTTTAATCGGACTAAAAATGTATTAAAAAATAGAACAAAAAAGATCTGGCTCTTTTAAAAAGTATATCCGGATCCAACCATTTACATTAAGGAACTATTCAAAAGAGCCAACAAAAGTCAATAATTACAATTTATACAAAAGATTTTTAAAGTCAGCATGCAAAAAAAACTTAAATTTTTGTACATTTTCTGAATAGCTACTACACTTTTTCTCTCTATACAATATTTACCAACTCTCAACTCACAATCCCCCTGAGCTGCAACTTCATTTTAAATCAAATTTATCCCAAACCGTCCTGTCTGTCCTCATATCGTCCCTCCTCTCTCCGTGGGGCTGCTTCTCTTTGTCTTTAGCGACTCCATTACATTAGATGGACACCTGGCACACTTCCTCTGCCGTAATGGTCTCTCATCTCATCCTTTTCTATCAGCATAATACAACCATGACATATTCCCATCCCACAGCGAGCTCCTTTGTGCCTCATTGCGTGAAAAGAAACTAATCATCGGCCCATGAGACTTTAATGACTTCACTAATTAAATGGACATATTCAAGTTGCCATGAATGGGGCACATACTGTAGCTGTTAAAAGGACTGGAGTGCTCCAATCACACAAATGTACAGTTAGTGAGTCATGGCTCCAAGCTTGTAAATGTGTTATTTGGTGTAGTCTTAAACCAAGATTTTACTTTATTTGGTTTTCCTGTAACAATACCTGCATTGCGTGAGTTTTATAAATATTTTGCACTTCTGTTATGCTTAGGGAAATTTGACCATAGACTAAGTGAGTGTGACATCACCAATAGCGTTCAGCTCCAGTCAAATGAAGCTCATCGAGGCTCATCGAGGGCTACAGGGGCGAATTTGGACCCGAGTTCTGGCCACGAGTATCAAAACAACCAACGAGCCAACCTGGAGCGAGGCTGTTGAAGGAAACGCCCCTTCCTGCTTAGCAATGCCTGATTCATCTGTTATTAATATTCATATCTTTATTTATGGACACAATAGCAAAATAAAAACACCACGATCATGCAGAGTGGGTTAATATGAACATTTTAGACCAAAAATGAAGAGCCTGACAGCAGCAGTTACGGAGAAAGGGGCAACATTTTTCAAATAGAAAATGAAGTGGAGCCAGAGTTGATGGAGCTGGAATGACGCTCATGCTCGCTTCCTATTTGGCTAGCAGGTTAGCTATGCCCATTTATATATACAGTCTATACATTAAACCCACTACGGCTGTGGAGCAGTACACTAGCGCAGTGCAGCACCTGGGGAGTGGGGACCCATCTCCAGATAGGTTCATGATCATAGCTGAAGAATTTGCCAGTAGTTTTTCTGGTTTCTTTTTCTTGCTGTGTAAAAAGAATATTAACTACAGGGTGCAAAAAATAGCTGTCCTGGTTTTGTCAATGTTTGAGGCCAGTTAAGTCTGTATGTGCTTGGTTCGGCCTAGTTCTGGTTTAGTCCTGGTGTAGTTCAGGTCTAGCCCAGCAGAGAACAGCATGAAAAAACATATTGGTGTTTTTCGGACTTTAGAATATGATGATGGCATACTTCTAGATTGGGGGCAAGAGCCAGATTTTCCTTTTAATAACCAGACAGTGTATTGATAGATTGTTTGGCCAAAATGTAAAACTGCAAATGTTGAATGTGATCATTTTTATTAAGGCCCCTTTAACAATATTAAGTTGAACAGTATTAAAGGTCCTATATAATGTTACCTCATCACAAACATACCTAGAGTTGTGTTTGGTTTCATTCACTCATGTTTAAGTAATCCTTTATTATTTATTTGTCTACATCCCCAAAGCTCAAAATACTCTGTTCCACCCTGTGATGTCACGTAGTAGCCTTACTTTCGTTTCGGTAGAGGTTGGCAATTCCAGGGCTGAAATCATCCAAATGATTCTAGTGAAGGTGTATGGAGTTTAAAAACACAATGGAGCACTTCCTGTATTACTACATGACATCACAAGGTGAAACAGAGTGTTTTCAGTTTGAGAGAAGAACTCTAAACATGCAGGGTTTGTGTGTAAATGACACAAAACACAACTCCAGGTATGCTTGTGATGAGGAAACAACATTATAACATAGATCAGAAAAAAGTGCAATATGGGCCCTTTAAATATTATTGGTATAGAATGTTATATCATCTAAAACCTAGCAATATGTCTTGTTTAGCTGATCCTGACAGCAATTAACATTTCCATCATGTTATTTTTCCAATAGCACAAAACACAGCTGCACAGTAATATTTTTATCTTAGAAGCTGCCATGTTCTAACATAAGCACCATGCAAATACAGTCCTTGCATTGCTCTATAGTTAACTTTGCCATATATAATGCATTTTGTACACCTTTGTTATGCAAACGAGGCATGATGAAAAGAATTCCATCAGAGCGAATGGATCAGCTCCTCCTCCTCCTCCTCTTCCTCACTGCCTCTGGTCACGAGAGCTGCTGAGGATGCACTGTACTACCACCACCACTACTACTACTAAAGTACTCCTGGAAAATCCTATCCTCTCCAATCGACTCGAGCTCCTGCGCACTTGCCCTTTTGATATTTCATATGGCTCTTCACTGTGATATAGAGTGGGCAGAGCACTGGAGAGAGCAGATTACAGTAGTGTTTAGTGTCCTCGTAAACACACTATCTTGTAGATCTATAATAAAGAGTATACACTTGTACCAGCTCCTGCTTAGTGAACCTACTGTTGCAACTTTGATAATGCATATTCATTATTCACTCAGGGTCTTGGCTTACAGTAACAACGCGCTCTGCCTGACTGGGCTTGTTTGCAGGATCGAGAATATAAATGTATTCCTATTGTTTCTTTGTTTTTCAGAAAATGCAGATTCGGCTAAAATTTGCAAATGCATGTGTTTGTGTAGTAGGGGGAGAAAAGTTTAATGCCATACTGTAGAACATCCAAAAACACTGCAGTGACATCTCAGTGGAATCAAGGGATGGTGAACCCGCCCTTCACATTTCATTTGAAGGTGTTTTAAAGGTTATGTTGAGGTGGAAAACGTGCAGATTTATCAGTGGTAGTACAACAGCTTAGTCAAAGAAGTAGTGATGATAGCAGCATTAGTAGTAGTGGTAAAATGGTCAAATTTTAATATAGTGCCTTTCCACCTTCAAGGCACTTTGCGTACACCCATTCATACTCACATTCATACACCAGTACATGAAGACACTGGGGGTGAGGAGAGTTAAGTTTCAGTATTATTTTCCAGGTAATTATGTCTTATTCTAATGGAGTAATGTTACATCATAGCAGTGGCGGAAGTAGTAAAGTATTGTGCTTAAGTAAAATTTTCATGTATCTCTACTTTACTTTAGTAAATTTTACAGTGGATACTTTTTACTTTTATTCCACTACATTCGAGAGCAGTATCTGTACTTTCTACTCCACTACATTTTGAACAGCACTGAAACGTAAAAAATATATATGATTTGAGGGGTTATTTTTGCCATGTTTTTAAGTTTTTGGGTTTAAACTTCGGGTTTGAGTAAACAATAATAAATACACAATACACACATTCTTAAGAAAAATGAAGAAATTGATTCGTATTGCAACTGTTGACCATCATTGTATTATTTTTAATCAATATTACTACGTTAAACACTTAAACTTTTTAATGGGTGCTTAAATAATTTTACTTAAGTAGATTTTTTCATGTGATACTTTTACTTTTGTAACTTTTTACGTCTGCATCTGCACTTTTACTTTTACTTAAGTAACAAAATTGACTAGTTCATCCACCACTGCATCATAGTTTGTTTGTTTTTCTTTATTTCCAGTCCAAAAATAATGATATGAACTGTCTATATCTGTAAATAAGGAGCATTTTTTATTTATTTATTTTTAAATAGACACAGCTCTCTAACCCACAGACAGTGTAAACATGCTAAGTTGAGCGTAACATGGTTGAAATGCTGTCTACCCACACACTGACAATGGCATCGTAATTCTTTACAACCATCAGAGCACATGGAGCATATATTCCACCTCCATGAATGAATACATAATGCTCATCCCACGCGTGTGCACATGCCATTACTCCCATATAAACACGCATTACTCACAGTCAAACAGAGCCACCACCACAGAGCTGACTTCAAATAAGGACTTGTTATCTTCTTTTATTTATAATTTCATTTCATTTAAGTGTTTTATAGTGTTATACCGACTGTCTATAAGAGACTATATAAGTAAACTTGTAAAAATACTTTCATTCCTCTTCTGTGCTGATTGCTTAGCGTAGCTCAGAGCAGGAGAAGCGTCCTCAAAGGGAGTAAAAATAGGAGGGAAGGTAAGGCAGCTTAAATTGAGGCCATTATCGAGGGCAGTGAGGGAATAGTTTCAGGCCTGTCAGTAAAAAGCATAGGCAAACCAGTTTTAGTTAGGTCAGCTGATGGAGCGCATATAAATATTTCAAAGTGAATAAAAGGTTCTGCGGAAGGAGAGACGCGCCTTGCTTGTCAATCTGGGGTCAGGAAGTACAAAGATATATATGCTCATTAAAAGGACTTCAACTTGACTGTCATACTAATAATGCTATTGATTTAAACAGCACTTTTCAAGTTACTCAAAGCCTATTACTTTGCACTGTAAATATCACCCCCCGACAGTTTGTGATGTTTTTCTTTCTCTGATCACAACTACTCAGGGTCTGACTGACGGAAATCTCTGCAAAGGCCTTGACTATGATACTCTAACCCATGACCAGTAAGTTTGGTGAAGTGTCTTGCCCAAAGAAACAACAACAAAATGCACAGATTTGGACTGGACAGTGACAGTAACCATCACCCATTGCTATGCCCTAACCCTGGGAGTCACCTGCTCCATACAGCTAGATCACATCAATACCATACCGTAGAATGTCCCATAAACATCTCCATGACGACAAGCAGGTGGCGAACCCTCCACCATGAAAGTGACATATTTCACCTTTAACTCGACTGCCATAAAAATCACAGTAAAAACTAGCACTAATTTGCACCTAACACCCAAATATTTGTGCGCAAAATTTCATACAAATAACACATAAAGAAGAATAGCAGGTGCCAGTGCCTCTACAAGTTTGCATTTCGAGAACTGATATCATTTTAATATAATCATACGCCGTCCAGAAAGCTTGTGACTTGTGCTTACTACTATTTTTCAATTCATTCATTACTTGTTTGATGCCTGTGTTTTCAAATTCAATATTTTTCCTAATCTGCCTCAACATAAAGAGCGTGCGCCTGACATTTGATAGCAAACGTTAGCGCTGACAGAAGAGGCAGCTGCAGCTAATTATGTGAGTTATTGGTAAGATGAGAAAAGATCTCGCGCTTTGCCAACACTGAATTCATCATCAGAGCTGCACAATTAGGCCAGAACCATACAGCTGTGAGCATGTTTGTATAGAGCTGCCTGTATTAGTCCCAATCCCCTTTTGATTGAACAGAGAGTCTCGGCTTCAAAGTTAAAATGAATCTTTCAAATCACATCTTCGCGTGATGCTGAAATATTCGACGAAATGCCCTCTTTGAATTCTGCTAATTGCAATGCCGCGAACATACAGTAACGTACACTAGCCCTGTGGTAAGTGGTACACAACAAAGACGTAAGAACAGTTCCGCTTCTTAAATTAGGCCACCAAAGAGTTGTGTTTTAAAATTCTCTTCGAAGAAGTTTTGCCCAGAGTTCACTATTGTATCCTGGTTATGATTCATATTATCCAGAATAGCATAGATAGAGAGAGTCACTTTAAGGTCATGGGGAAACAGGGCATTCATTATGGTGTACTGTTAGTTACAGGAGAAAAGCTTTTCCAATTTCATTAGTTTCTGTGTTATGATGGTTTTCCCCTCATCATAACTCAAATCTATACTGGAATAATTGAAGCATGTTTGACGTTTGAGGCTTGAGAGCGCACAGAATTTTTATTACAGTATTTTTTCATAATTCATGTCCACACAAAAAATCAAAACTGTAAACTCGCTGTAACTGTTTTCAACTTGTTGTTCAAAATCATTTTCGTATTCTAATGAGCAAGTAACTAGTTAGTTTCCTGAGATCCAGAATATACACTTCCTCAACACTTACAAAGATGTGAGTCTGGTCAACGATGAATCTCCCGTTTTCAAATGGACGTGATTGACAGGTGGATTAGCCAATCGGGAACACGCATGGTCCACAAAAATCTGAAAAAATTAAGGAGAAAAACATCACAGGGCGCTGAAAAACATCCTAGCCTTCTCTCTGAGGTGAGAAAAAATTGATTGTATTTGTAAATCACAGGTGACCAATGAGCTCCTTTGTTTCACATGTGTCACTGAAAAAAAAAAGGATTTGATTGCACGATCACGTTTGACCACCGCGGAGACCAGGCATGATATGAATCTGCATAAAAAATACAGAAAGACACCAGCCAGGATTTGCCAGATGCCAGTTACATCTATACTAGTGATGGGACTTTCAGCTCAAATGTTGGGATTTGAATCTTTTGGATCTGTTCTCTTCAAAGAGACGTTCAAAAGACTGTCTTTTTTTTACCATTTATTTATATGACAGAAGCCAATGTGAAAACTCATTTTATCTACAACCTAATCACAGAGACAAATGACCAATGGTTCAAACTGAGAGTGTGAATGTGTTTACCCTTTGAAATAATGAAAACTGAAATAAAATGTTGCACTACAATAATAATCTTTTTTTTTTTAAAACAAAAAACTTTTATTATGATGCCAAATATATTTTTTTGCACAAAGCCTGCTCTGCTTCTGTGCTGACGCTTGGTTCAGCATTAATCAGTATAAAAATGCAAAATAATTGTAAAGAAAAAGATGTGGCTCTTGTAAAACAAAAAAAAATTGAGATGCGGTTCTGACAGTTAGCATTATGGAACCGTTCAAAAGAGCCGATTCATTCCCGTATGTCTATCCTACTGTTCACCATTAAAAACAAACCAGGATATGTGTCGTGTTATTTTGCGCTGCTGTAACTTCACTTTGGTTTCTTGGTTGTAAACACTCGCGTGAAGCTGTTAGGGAAATAGACACGCGCATAATCAGAGGATCTAATTGTTGTTTTCATGGTAAACAATAGAGGTGTAAGAGGTTAACACATTCCTGAGTGTAAATGTGTTCAAGGCTAAACAATTCTGCCCCAATCAATAGCTCATGTTCTTCTGGCTGTAGTGTACAATTACTATTTAGATCAAGCTCGATGATAATAAGGTCTCGATACGTATGAGAAGCACTGTGTAAGTTACTCAATACTGTAGCAACTACCGCGCTTTCAGGGTCTATGCTTGAATACACGCATAGGTCAAAAAGACTATTTGAAGTTACAAGGAGAAGGCCCTGCTTACAAAATGGAATATGAATGCTATAGAAATCAGGATGTTGTAGAATTTTCAATTAAATTTATGGAAAATTAGCATATATTTACCACATAGACCAGACATGTCAAATTCAGGCCCGCAGGCTAAATTTGGCCCCCGATATAATTATATTTGGCCCGCAAGATCATATCAAATATGTATTAGAGCTGTCCCGCTGGCCGCCGCACTAGTATAGCACATGCACCTCTGATACTACGAATCCAACAATGATTTGCAAATGTGTTGGCGCTGGCCCCCATCACTTCTGTTGACACTCATTAGCATCTGCTACCTGTTGCCTCACTCAAATTGAATCCACCCCTTCTGAAAAACATGTCGATGTTGTTGAAAAATTTCAGAAGGGGTGGATATAAATATTTAGTTTGGCCCTCTGTGAATTTGAGTTTGACACCCCTGACATAGCCAGGACAAAGAAATGGACTACATGATTGTGATGTCACCCATAGTGTTTGGAAGGTAACGCCCCTCCCCGCCTGCACTGCCAGTTTACCACGGAAAAATAAAAAAAACAGGATCATGTAGAGCAAACATTCTAAGACAAAATGACAAGTCTGACAGCAGCATTTACAGAGAGAGGGGCGACTTTCTGAAGTTTCAATTAAAAAAGTGTTTCTCTCATTTTGAAGTCGATGGGGCCAGAAGCGCGCTCATGGTCACTTCCTATTTGGAACGTGGCGACTAGCAGGTTAGATATGTCCAATTAAATACACAGTCTATGATTTACTAGCACTGACACGGCAGCTTATCGGGAAGTTCCACGGGTCTGTTGAATGTTTAATGTTTTTACCTGCCTTAGGACGACGGATGAAATGTAGCCATTGTGCTAACTCGGGCATATTTATGTTGAAGCTGCTTGCTGACGCTTTGGTTATTATGCACTGTCAAATAAGTTGATGTATTCCACATTTTGCAACAACATGGAGGATTTTGACAGTAACATTCATTTTTTGACGTCTGATCTCAGTCTTAGAATTGATTTAGTCATGGGTGCACACATCATAACTGGGACTTAACCTGGAAGTAAACCTGAATTAGATCAGGATGAACCCAGGAACAGGACAAAAACAATCAGGACCTAATGGGGATCAATCCAGGACCAAATTAGAACAAGTGTGCCATTGGTTTAGTGTTTCCGGGTGTTTGGCTTTATTTCATTATTGATTTTTCATGACTTCATAATTAATTTTTCAAAATGTATCAAACATAGACGTGTGTATATCTTTTTTTTTAATTATAAAAAAAACTATATATAAAAACATGTAAATAATACCAACTAGCAGAGTTGGTATTAAAGGATACACTGCACATAAATATAGGCTATAAAATACATATGCCAACCTCTCAAAGTTCAGTCATAAATATACCATCGCACAATAGGTCTACTGAGGTAAAAGTCTTTTGGCAGGAGCCGCAGTAGCAGTAAAAGTGGACACAGCTAAGGAGATGTATTGCATTAATGATCCTTAAACAGTGCGGCTCTCCCTCTCATTCACATATTCAGCGCGGCATTTTGAGACCTCCACCAGATCTGCAGGATTAGACACTATAAGCCCGGCTGGCTCAGTGTATTGATCTTTCTCACTGAGCGCTGACTTCAATTTCCCAACAATTAAATCCAGCTGCAGGTTAATGTGGTGCTGCACTAATCTGCTGTTTGTTGTGGCATTCTCACCAACACTCTTGCATTTATTTCACCATGTAGCACAGAGCAGAATACGTATGTCGCCATCGTTATTCATTAAAGCCTTCACCTCTGTGCTTGACCATATCTTGGTTTACATTTATCGTTTAACTGCAAAGTGTATTAATCCCATTGTCTCGCAAAGTCACATAAATTAGCGAAACAAGAATAAATAATGTCTGTATTTAAATCTATTTTCCTTTGACTTGCCTGGTGAATCCAGAATGATTTCTCTTTGTATTTTTGATAGAAAGTGATATCAGTCTGGTCCCCCTGTCCTCCGTTGCTTCTCTAGGCAAGCATCCATCCATTTTCTTCCACTTATCCGGGGCCGGGTCTAATAACGGACTCCCAGACTGCCCTCACCCCAGACACATCCTCCATCTTCTCCGGTGGGATCCCAAGATGTTCCCAGGCCAGCTGAGAGATAGTCCCTCCAGTGTGTCCTGGGTCTTCCCCGAGGACTCCCCCAGTGGGACCTGTCCGGAACAACAAGGCAAATATATTTGTGCAATCACGTGAAAAGAAGGAGCTCATTGGTCACCTATGATTTACAAATAAAATCAGATTTACCTCACCTCAGATTAACAGTTTCATGCTTCACTCATTGATTCTGCAGAAATTCGCCATGTTTTTCAGACTCCTGTGATTGGCTAATCCACCTGTCAATCACGCCTATTTAAAAATGAGGAGATTCACTGGTGACCAGACTCACACTTTCAAAAATTGTATTCTGGATCCTAGGCAATTCTTTGACTATGTATTCATATAAAGTCTTTCATTCCTCTAAAAGAGCAACAAACTAATGAGCAAATTTACACTGGCAAAGTATTTAGCAAATGTCATTAGTTGGGTTTAAAAAGCCTTGTAGGTCTTATAATTTAAGCGACTTTCTGATTTCCAATTAGCTTGACCCTTTGTCTGGTCTTTTGTATAAAGTATCTTGCTAAAAGAGTAACAAACCAACCAAATCATCACTGGCAAAGTATTTACTACAAAGTATTTGCCATTATTTGTCATTATCATTGTAAATTATTACTAGAAAAGCCTCAAATATTGGAATAAAAGCTGCGGTACCCAATTTTCAAACGTGAAAGGAGGACATAGGAATTCTATCTGTAGCGATATCGCTCACAAATCCTTTGGTACATAGGGTAATATTCACGTGTATGAACTTTCAAGCATGTGCGCAGCTTTAGAACTGCTTTTTCAGACTGCAAAGAGAGAACCGACACTTAGGTCATTTCTTGCGGGTGTGCAATCAATAAATTACTTCATAATTAGATAAAAACAGCGTGCGATGGTGTAATTTTGACAGCTTTGCAATATTCTCTTTGAGATGAAAAAGCAAAATGTATTCATTTAAAGGAATAAAGCAGGGGACTCCTCGTTTAGGGGTGATAACTCCATATACTGTTCATGTATTGGATCTCTTGGATAAATAATATCTCATACT
This sequence comes from Periophthalmus modestus, assembly GCA_019594935.1. NCBI lineage: Eukaryota > Metazoa > Chordata > Actinopteri > Gobiiformes > Gobiidae > Periophthalmus > Periophthalmus modestus. The sequence continues at coordinate 24,810,768 of JAIEZT010000441.1, forward strand.
CACCATATGGAGCACATCTAAAATAACAATATGTCAGTGGAGATATAGAGTCCAGTGTCATTTCTGAGGAACCACTCGGGCTACTCCACTAAATTAGCTTGGATGCTCCTCTGACCTGCACCCAGCTAACAATACTAGCCCCTCCTATATATAGCCTCTGTGTGTTTTTAATATGTCGTTCCACTTTACCCTGTGGCAATTTTGTTTCCATTCATTCCCCCACCACGATTTGATATTCTGGGGATGCCGTCGGACTTATTGCTGTGTGAGAATGAAATTTGTCTCGTGGGATGCTGGGATATTTCTCTGGTGTGGCATAGGGGGCTCTACAGTGGCTGCAATGACAGCAACATTACATGGTTGGAATGCAGCCGTCCATAATGTTATCCATTTCTATTCATAAGGAGGCATATGACATGAGTCTCATTGGCTTTGGCGTGTGAATACTGAGTGGTGGGGGGGATTTTGGAGCAATTTTCACTTATAATACACGGATATATGGGAGAAATATAGAGGAGATGTGCTATTTGAAACTAGACTTACATATGTTAGCTTTGAGTGACCTTGGATCTTGACAAGGCCCTATACATAAAACGATCAGCCATACCGTTAAACAAGTGCTCTTGTACATATACTGATGAGTAGCAGTGGTGGTACTCAGTTTTGTTACTTAAGTAAAAGTACAGTAAAAACCCAAGTAAAAATAAGTAGTAAGTGTCTTTGTAATCCCTCAGTCGTCCAGGTCTGATCTATAGTAAAAGCCAAAAGTTAAATCTGTCTCAGGACAAAAAATTGTAGGAGTGAACATGTTTTGCTGCTCATCCAAAAAATGCAAGTTCATGCAAGTAATTTCTTAAATGTAGTGATACTGATTAAAAATAATACATATTTTGGTCTTAAGAATTTTGCATATTTATTTTTGTTGCGCAAAGCTAAAGTCTGAACTCAAAACCTTTAGTCAGGATGTTACCACGAACATCGTAAAACTAACCCCTCAAATCAAATGAAACATACTTTTTGCTTTCAGTCCAGTTCAAAAAGGCAGTGGAGTGGATCCCTGCTCTCAAATGTAGTGGAGTAAAAGTAAGGTTAAGTAAGGTACAGATACCAAAAAATTCTACTTACGTACTTTACTACTTGTACTTTGTTACCTTCCACCACTCATGAGTAGTGTACTATACCAGCATCTTTATTGTGGTAGCTTGCTTTTACCTACAACAATGTATAATCAATAGATATAATTTCTCTACTTTAATTGTTATTATTAGTGTTGTTATTTATCGATAACTTGCTATTTATTTTGCTTGTTGGGGTCTTCCAGGTCTTGTTAAGCATCAATCACACGTAGTCCGAGAGGATCAATGGCTGGCTGACAGAAAGAATCCACATGGGAAGTGAAGGCTGGACAGTATCGTTCAATACAGCACATGGCTCTGCTGGCTCTTCTTGATAGGTGGGTGGTCATAACATTTGCTTCATTAGACTAAACTCTACATGAGTGGCAGAGAGAGAGCGCGAGGGAGCAGGGGACTTGCATTGACCAGTGCAGCAGTAGAAGATTAACCACACCATTTTTGCTGTGCTGTGCGGTTTCCCTGCGACACTGATGGCAACTGAAGTGAAAAAAACAATAGCTCCAGATTGAGAGCTGAGGCCAATGGGGAAAAGCAGGCCCTTTATTTAACTTTCCATATGAAAATGCAAGATAATGCTTGTAGGTGCTGCCACAAATTGTCCCAACTGTGATTTTTTTTTCTTTCCATGGATGTGATGTTCCATTAAGCAGAGTAAGGCTAATTTTCTCATCAAAGAACCATTTCCATCAAGGCTGGTATTTTCAGCAGGGCAGAGTAATAGGTTTTGAGCCACCTTTTTCACAGTTCAGCATATTGAGAAAAAATACACATTTCTAGGTTACTTTTTTTTCTCATTTATACATCACAGAATTCAGATAAAGGCAATATTTGGTCCATATTTTGTGTCTCATGCATGTCTATATTCCTTGTGCTTGCTATAAATGACACATGGAGCAATGTGGAACTAGTAAGGATTATCAAACCACTACTTTATGCGTGTTTTTTGAAAAGTCTCCAGCATAGCCAAGTCTTTTCTTCTTATTTTTATTTTTTTCCTATATTGGTGCACTTTTCTAGGGAAAGGTCTACCACCTGCTTGTCTCATTAGAGATGTTATTGCTTTGCCTGGAATGTTCCACAGTGTGACATTAAACTTACAGGTGTTTTATTTCTCAAAATTACCTTGAAAAACATGCTTTCCTACAGTGAGCAGGATCGCTCTTCCACAGATCTGGTCTGTGCCTTGGCTAAGTAATAACATCTCCATGGAGACAAGCAGGTGTTTTAAAGGTCCTATATTACACAAAATTGGCTCTTGTGAGCTTTAAGCCATGTTATAATATTATGTCTTCAACACATATATAATATTATGTCTTCAACACAGACCTGGAGTTGTGTTTTCTTTGTATGGTCTAAGCTCAAAATGCTCTGTTCCACCTTGTGATGTCACGGAGTGATAATTTTCAAGTTAATAGCTACCTTTTACCTTTAGATCAGTAGAGATTGGCAATTCCAGGGCTGAAATTATCTCAGTCATTGTAGTGAAGATGCATGGAGTTTAAAACAGTGGAGTACTTCCTGTATTACCACATGACATCACTAGGTGGAACAGAGTGTTTTCAGTTTGAGAGAAGAAATAGACCCAAAATATGCAGGGTTTGTGTGTTAAACATGTGTGAATGAAACACAAACTCAACTCCAGGTATGTTTGTGATGAGGAAACAACATTAGAACATAGATCGGAAAATAAAGTCACATGGGCCCTTTATACCATCCATACTGCCACCTGCAAGAATAACACAATCTTACCCACTACAGTTGACTTTCCTTGTCACCTTTTGTAAATTGCTTCCCACAAAGGTGACAGTCAAATATTGATTAAACAGTTTTTTTTTTCACCCAAACTATATTAACCTGCTCTGAGATCCATGTAGAAAGGTGACCTTAAATTCAGATAAGCCTCCCACCTGCCGCACCACTCATTTTCACCTTCCCTCTGTCCTCACCTCCTCTCTATTATATTTTCACCTCTACAAAAGCTGATGCAGCAAAACAGAGGAATGACACAGGCTAAAGGTGGTTCCACAGTGCTGCGTGTGTGTCCATCTATCTAGAATATCTCTATGTCGCAGAGGAAGTGTGACAAACTTAGATGACACTAATCAGTCAATACTTCAATAAGATGGATCTTGTAGCAGGGCCATTTTTAAGCTGCTGTCAGGGCTGATGACTGATAATGCATAGGCCAGTCGTTGGCTATAAATCCGATGGCATAGATGGTGTATATGTTCCTTAAAGGCGACACTACATCATACAGCACAGAGCAGAGGAGAATGCAGCCGTAAAGTCACTTCCAAGTTGTTGTTATGTTGTAGATAAACTTTGTAGGCCAGACAGCAAATACAAGTGGCGGCAATTTTGAGACTATGTTTGGTCGATGTAAATTAAAAATTCTTATAAGCATGGGGAGTTCACGGATCACTGCCAATGGATAATAAATCTACAGTGATTTTCTAGTCCTCGGATAAAAACTATGGCCAATTGATTCACATATGACCTCTGAAACACAGCATGAATATACAAGATCTAAAGTGGGAATTCACAGTTAAAGGTGCATTATGTAACTTTTCTGGTGGAGGTATTTCTTTTCCACAGCATGGACACTTGCATGTGTTTAATTATACATGCTGTTATTGCTAAAAATCCTTTGAAAAACTTACAATGAGTGGGGTCACCTATCCACAGATCTGGGGAGTCATTTATAAAGCCTCCATATGCACAAAACAAGATCAAAAATGTGCACAAGTTCATCGCATTAAAGTTGGTATTTACAAAAACAACATAGACGTAAAACATTGTGCACCACCACGTGTGCAGCTGACACCACCGGCACTTTTCAGAGACAGGGCTCGAAGGAGAGTGTGAGGAGAGTTTGAGGAGGTCATGTTTGGTGGAAGTTTGAAACTGTTCATTTTGAGTTTATTTTCCCAGAAAAAGAAATTGAGAGAGTTTTTGGTCACAGGCATGTGGGAAACATACGTACTTTAATTGAGTATAGTCATTTTACAACGTGCTGTGATCATTAGAAGGGAATACAGATGTGTGCGTGCACACTTTTCCACATGCACCGGAGCACTTTGGCACTGACTGACGCTCATGTTGGATCATCCTTATCCCCACTGTGTCCTTTTATGAAATGATCACTAGACACATGTCTGACCTGCTCGCCCTCTCACACACCCGCACACCATGGCTCCCTGTTCAGCTCTCCTCAAACCTGTGGACCTCTGTGTGCGTGTGGTTACAGCATGGCCCAAACTAAACACACCCACGTACTCCCCATGCCTCCTACACACATGCACTCCTCACACGACGCACACTTAAACTTCTGTGTATGTTTCACACTCTTATAGGTGCTCCAAAAAACGTTTCAATAAGGCACAAGATTTTACATTTTAAATGCCAGGATAAGTCAGTTCGTTACTGAAGTTCCACGCACCTGTGTCCTCTGCTGCAGCCTCCTCCCATGAGCCCCTCCTCTTGCCCCCATGTGTCAATCAAACCCACTCATTATCAGCTCATGTTTAGGTCAATCTCATTTCAGAACTCACTTTGCATTGTTTTTTTTGGTTTTTTGGTTTTTTTTGGAAATGGAGGTGTTAAAAGGGCGTGCAGATTTCTGCTGCAGACACAAACTTTGAAAGGAAAGTGCGCGAGGGAGTGTGTATGGAAGGTTGTATAAATCCCAATAGTTTTTCACGCATGTGAAATTTGTGTTTTGTCCGTACAAACTCTTTCATATAAATTTTGATGGACTCTTTTATAAATGAGGTCCCTGGCCTGTGCTTTGGCCTGGTGGCCTGCAGCACCTACTTGTCTCCATGGAGATATGAGTTTAATGCCATACTGTGAAAAACAAAGTAATAAGATCTTCACAGAAAGTCACCACTCCCACCTCCAAAAAAGTTCCCTAGTGCATCTTGATTCACAGTGTTCTTATTTGCAGTACAGAATCATCGATTCTCTGCCATATATATTTTTTCAACATGTGTAACGTATGGCTCAGTGCATAATTCTAAATCGTATGGCATAGACAGCATGTTCCCTAAAGGCCACACTGACTCACAGACCTTCTTGCTGACGTCACTCCTCCATTTGAAGCTTTATTCAGAGAGAGAGAGCCATCCTTTGGGAAAACTAGTCCTTATGATGTTTTAGCACATACATGTCCACAATAGAAAACCCTCGGAGGGCCACTATAAACAGTAGAGACGTCAGCGTAGATAATAAGCATGCTTCATTTTCACTCGGATACTGTTAATATCATTAATTTAAACTCGCACGGCTAACAGCAGCCTCTTTCTCTCTCCTTCATATGTTTAACCCTCTGGTGGCGGATGGGCTAGCGGTTGGGGGTAGTGTCTCAGTAATTGGAGATGGGTTCAGAAACATGCAGATCTAGCACAGTGGGGAAAAGTGGGAAAAACCGGACCAGATTCCTAATTATCTTTTTCCTCTTACGTTATTCAGTCTTTTTTCTATCTTGACAGGGTTCAATTCGTACTGTGGGGATCATGCCTCTCATGCTATAGGCCTAAGTATAATGAGGTATATAGTGCAGAAGAGAGAGGAGAGGAGGGGAGGACTTGGGCTTTGATGAGAGGGTCAAAGCACTGTCAGCATGCTCACTCTTACATGTGTTACACCAAAGAAACCTGTCAAGCACCAAGCACATTAAGAAATCACATTAAATAGGTAAACAGGTTCAGTCATAAGAAGACCTGGGTGCATGAAGGTTCGAGTCGGGGAGGACATCTGGGAGAAAAATGATATTGAATGCTAAGTGTACATTTAGTAGGTAAGTGTAAATGTGCTCTGGAGACAGGGTCTGCAGGGGTTGATCTAGACAATGGTTAATAATTGGATGAATGAAGGTGAATGATGATTTGCTATTGTGTGTTGATGAATGCTTTTATAATAATCTTTGTCAGATAAATTTGCCACAATATCTGTTTTTTAATCAAAAAGTAGTGATGTGGTGTTTGTGAACGAGTCGGCTCTTTTGAACGGTTCCTTGGCGTGAACGATTGGAACCGGATCTCATTTTTTTAAAGAACCAAATCTTTTTCTTTCCAATTTTGATGCATTTTTATATTGATTAACGCTGAACCAACGCAAGAATCCGCACAGAAGCAGAGCAGGCAATGTGAGTGAGAGATTTATGCAAAAAATATATTTATTTTTGGCATCATAATAACAGTTTTTTATGATAATATTATTATAGTGCAATGTTACATTTAGACTGTGCATAATTTCATAGGGTAAACACACTCCCACTCTCTGTTTTGAACCATTTTAAACACATCTGAGCCTGGGTCAATTCTCTTTGTGATTAGTTTGTAGATAAATTGAGTTCTCACATTGAATTCTGTTGTATAAATAAATACAAAAAGAGCCAGTTTTGTGAACTTTCAAATGAATGGATCCAAAAGATTCAGATCCTATAAAAGAGCCAAAAGTCTCATCACTATCAAAAACGTCAGCCTGCCCAGGGACTACAGATACCAGACCTAACCTTGTGCAATCCATCATCTCTCATTTTTAAGGTTCATATCGTGCCCTCTCCCTGTCTCAGTAAATTAATGAACTCTATGTAACAGTTTCCTTTCGGGTGTCTACTTCCCATCTACTGTCTGCCGCTGCTGAGAATCACACAGCCTGATATTATCACACTCTCCCTCCCTATACCTTTCCATTGCTCTCTTCACCGCAGCAGCAGAATCATAAGAGCCACCTCAGCTGCTCCATCTCACCTTCCCTTCGCCACTTAATTCCAACACACAGTCTATTATAAGCTCCTTTTATCACAAAACAAATGATGAAAAGTGGTGTGTGCAGACTCGTATGCATTGGCAAAAGTCACAGTTTTAAAATAACAAAATAGGAAGCAGAGAGATTACAAATAATTACTCTACAGCATTGGGAAATATTGGAATCACATTCACTTTCTTATATTGGTGAGGGAGGCTTAATACAGTGAGGAAACAGAGGGGAACCCTGCCAGCTCCCAGCACAGAACAGCACATCGGGAGAACTCTCTAATCTCTAATGTGCTCAAGAGATCAAATTCTGCTTTGTTCAAATGAGATATATACAACTATGAATAGCTCACTGTAATAAGACTATTTAAAGCATCTAACTGGGGCTACACAGCGGATTCAAGTTTATCACAATCTTGATCCGTAATGTTCACAGCACAAAAGGCATTGGGATAATTAGGGCTGTGCAGTTAATGACATTTTAGACAAATTTTGAGATTCAGTTATTGGTAATTGTCATCGCTTGGGTCTACAGCCAATTCTCTGTGAAGTGTGTGATTGGGAGCAGAGTTCAGACTTTGGATAAAGAAATTAGAAATGGTATTGTTTTTTTGTACTATTACTGAAAAGCCAATCTGAAACAGAATAAAAAAAACATTGATTGATCCAAGAATATTTCCCAGTCCTATAATAGAATGGTGTTTCAGTCCAAATCTGAACAAAAGGAAACAAAAATTGAAAAATGATAGACAATATTGTGATGACATATACACATAATTATCAGTCAAAAAAAACACAAAAGCAGTTTTAGCTCAATCCTAAAATACTGATACATTTTGATTTTGATTTATGCCTTCATGAATTCTGATGTTTAATGGCTCAATATCCTAGTGTTCCCCAAGTGTTTCCAAAATGCACCTTCTAAAATGAGTTTCTATTTCTCTCTGTACGTGCATTCATTTTCCTGTAAGCCATGTTTTTCTGTTTGTTTGTTTACTCTGTGGCAATAATTCCATTCCTGTGCTGCTTCTTTGCCTTCCCTGAGCCCCTATCTCCATATTCCCTTTTGTTACATATTTAACACTTGCATTTTTGCTATTTTTCTGCATTTCTGGCAAGTCCGTCTTTAATAAAACCTACACATCTTCTGCTGAAATGATGAGCGTGTTGTCGTATGGACCATTGTTCCCTTGGTTAAGCCACCCAGCGCAGCCAAAGGAGGCTGAGCTCTGCCCCTCTGTTGGCTCTTATCGCCCCTCCATGTGGCTGTTGAGGGGTAATAGGATTGCCAAGTACCATGGTCGTAAGCAGGGGAGGCCCGGGCGAAAGTGCCCCATCCAGAGAGGCAGACGCTGGGTGTGCTGTGGCCGTAAAGAACCCCGCTAAATTGCAGATTTCAGAGGGTCAGTGGGACATTGGTGTGCCAGTGTAAATCTGACGGACTGGGTATAGCCTGTAATCCTTCAGCCTAAAAAACCCACAGCGCAGCAAGTTATCAGAAATGTGTTTTTGGAAAAAGCCAAGTCCAGTACGAGACATAACTTTAGGAAATAAAAAGAAGCAGGCTATATACCACTTCCACCAAGGCAACATTTAAAGGTCCTATATTGCACAAAACAGACTCTTGTGAGCTTTAAGTCATGTTACAAAGCTGCTACCCTCTTAAAAAAAACATACCTGTAGTTGTGTTTTGTTCTACATCTCCAAAGCTCAAAATGCTCTGTTCCACCTTGTGATGTCATGAAGCAAAAGTTTCCAAGTTAACAGTTACCTTTTACCTTTTGTTCTGTAGAAATTGGCAATTCCAGGACTGAAATCAACCAAATGACTTTAGTGAAGGTGTATAGAGATTAAAAACACAGTGGGGCATTTTCTATATTGCAAGATGACATCACAAGGTGGAACAGAGGATTTTCCGTTTTAGAGAAGAACTCTAAATATGCAGGGTTTGTGGGTTAAACAAGCGTGAATGAAACAAAACACAGCATGAGTAATATGGGCCCTTTAAAGGTAAAATGGGTACACAAAACAAGAACTGTTTACTGTTATTTTGCTCATAACAGCTAGTATAACACATTTTCTTGGTTGGAACAGTGCATATTACTGAGCACTTGAATGTCCTCAAAAGGCACTATATAAATAAAATGTGTTATTATTTATTAGATGAGACATGCATGCAAACACTTGTACACACTCGTAACACAAAGCATAAAAATGGAAGAAAGATTGATGAAAAGCTTTGCCCAAGGATACAAAAACCATACTGATGAGAACTGAGGTTGAACTACAAACTTTTGGATGGACGGGCGAGCACTCTACCACTGAGCCACTGCCGCCCCATTTATTATGTAATGTCATGTAATTTTCTTTGGCTCAGAGCATAAATGCGTTTTTGACATGTTTTTTATTTGATCCTATTTTTTATGTTACTCTTTTTTATCGATTATTGAGTTTTGCTTTTTTGATTCTTAGAGCAAGTTCTCCCTTACTTAACCGTGTTTTAAGACAACTGGATAACAGTAAGTTGATGTATTTGATCGGATAGTATTTCTTCCTCCACGACAGTAGCTCAGTTGTTAGAGCGATTGTCCACTGATCCGAAGATTGGCAGTTGGCGGTTCAAATCCCACTCTTGACATAAACAGATCCACTGACTTACAGGTCAGCGCTGCGATTCCAGCTCCCTCAGAAGAATGGTGTCGTTACGTCCTTGGGCAAGACACTTAACCCACCTCGCCCCTAGTGTCACTCTCAGTGTATGAGTGGTGTGTGAATGGGTGAGTGCTTCCTTGATGTGAAATCTCTTTGAATGCCTTGAAGTTGGAAAAGCGATGTATAAAAATATGACCACCGCTTTTTGGAACACATCCATTCCCCCATTCTATTTAGAGACCATTAAAAGGGTCTGTGGGGTGATTTTGTGTTTTGCAGTCACCGTTAGAGCACTTCCTCAGCTGGCTAGGTCCCAGCAGCAGCAGCAGCAGCACAGCGCAGACTGTGCTTAGAGGAAGGAGATGAAAGCCGCCCAAGCTCCTATCGCCGAATAACGGAGGTGTGTGAGTACCGCTCTCTTTGACAGACAGCAGGATCACTTTGGTTTCAATCCTGACTTGGTGAGAAATAACCATTCACAGAAAACTCCCTGGATTAGGTAAGCATTGGAAGTTTAAGCCCTGATTTTATATATAGCTCCAGTTCTGTGATGGTTTAAATCCTGCGGGGATAAAATGTACACAATATGACTGGTACGCCTTGTCAGCGAGGGCAGGAGGAAAAACTAATGTAATGTTGGTTTTATATGGCGCTTTAGTTACACCAGAGGGCCAGCGCTCAGAGGAAGGGCAAGAGAAGCACAGCAGGTGGTGGCCCATTGAGTCGGCCATGCTGGCTCCTAGATAGAAATAATTGGCCCGAGGTGGTGGACAGGAGATGGAGGGCAGAGGAGGAATGTTAGGGTTACTGCCAAGAGAGCGGCCATGTACACATTGGATATCTTCATCATTATGTTACTGCCGTTCATTACATCGTGCATGATATGAGATGCTAAAAAACAGGTAAGTGATATTTAAAATGTTGCTATTCCATCACTATTATCTTGGTGTTACATAACTGGTACAAACTGGTAAAAGAGAATGAAATGTAAAATAATTGGTCAAGTTTAATACACAAATTGCTGTTTATTGTTCCATTGTATTTTCTCTTATATTGTAAGTATGATATACACATTATTGGGGTATACTGTTATCTCAGTGCACATCACCTGCATTATTCAGTGGAAATAGAACATTAAAACCACACTTTGGAACACTCACCTTGGAGATAGATGTGGTTTATGACATACTGTGGAAGATTATAGGCAAAGGAACAACATTTCCATGAAAAGAACCAGGAGACCCCAACCCGGCCAAATAAGAGTCAAGTTTGTGGAGAAGCAAGCCTGCATACAGTAAGGATGCTTTTTCTTTTTTTTTTTTTTGGTGCAATAAAAACTTCTGCAAGGATCTGCCACCTTCACTGAGATCTTATCAGTTTGCCTGGAATGTTTCAGAGTAAGGCATTAAACTTATTTATCAGCATGGAAATAAGCAGGGGTCGCCGCAAGGTCAAGTTACAAGTCATATCTGTGAAGAGGCGCTCACAGGAAGAATGCAAGACATGAGTAATAAAGACACACGTAATTGAGTTAATGTAAGAAATGTAAATTTAATGACATACTGTGGAGCATTCATGGGAAAAGCAGGTGATGAACCCCTCTTTCAAAAAAAATTGTGCACCTTTAAATTTATTACAGATCTTGAAGAATACTTTCACCCAAAACAATTTTTATTTCCTCGTACCTCATCTCAGGGCTACGTGCCAGAAGTTTTCAATTGATATGAAAAAGATGACGACAACTTTGACTCATACTAGCATGTTAAAATCTACTCCCCAAAGGAAGCCCTCCACCTCTGTCTGGGACCCCAAAATGATGCATGGCCTGTCTGATTAGCTCTGATTGATGACACTGTCGGCCGCTCACACACTCGCGTTATATTTGCTTCACTCACGCTGACAGCTGCGGGCCGCAAGACGCTGCCGACGCTAACGTCAAGGTGCAGATAAATTGGTTTGTAAGAACTCAATTCACTGGACGCCAAAGTTATACTGAGGCCTAAACACAAATCTTACAATGAAGAGCCCAGTGAGAAACATTGAGCAGTTTTAGAGAAATATAGATGCAGGTGTGGAACACTTTATATCCATGGGTTTTGAATTGAATCCTCATGGTACAATATTATCACAATATGCATCTCCCTTATGTTATATATTGTGATATTTTTTGACTAAAAGAATTGTGGATGGCAACTTTTCTCTTTTAAACTGCCTTTGTAAGACTTTGGTGCTATCAATACTGTCATAGAAGCAGAAGATCAAAGTGAATGTAGCTCTCTCTGTTTTTTTCTATGACCGCCACAAAACAATACATTTCAGCAAAGAGACTTGTAATTCGGTATATAGTGTATATCACAATATTACGGGTATTGTTACATATATGTTTTAAATAATGAAAAACATAATTAACAGGTAAATTCAATTCTTCAAAATGGCATCCATAACAGGAAAAGTCATGAAATGAAGATGGAATATGAATAGGTTTAGATTATATAGTGCTTGTATTCAGTGTTAATTGGCAACATCAAATTCCATAATAGAGAAACTAACCATAATGAACCAAATGACCTTTGACATATAAAATTTTGCACACACGAGACATGACATTCCTTTATAACAAAAAAACTGAGATAAAATGTTGTAAATATTAACCGTGAGTAATTGAAATAAAAAAAAAAACAAAACACAAATTCCATAAATGTGCCCAAAGCTCCAGGAAAGAAGAGTGAATGAAGAGCCCAAACGAAAAGGTCACATGAATATGAAGGGGGCTTGTTATCAGTAGGACGGCTGCAGGGGGTCCCAGCAGTGCCAGCGCACTGTGGACACACGTGGAATGTGTTCACTTTCTGGTCTAGTTTGATGGTTTGGAGGGAACAGTTATTGCTGACATATTCATTGGAGAAATGGGGGTAACTGAGGCCACTGTGCCAGCTTTGGGACACTGTCAAGAAACACAAAATAACTTTAGCTTGTGTTCCCTCTTGTATGATTTAAAAGGGCGAATTTTGACAGCTATATCGACCAGGACATAAAGAATAGCAATGTTTATAGAAAATGGGATTCAAAAAACTCTGTGGCCAAGCCTATTAGTTAGACATAAATTGCAAGTGGTAGACATAGTGGTTGAGTATATTGAAATAATAGTCTAATGTACAGTATGTGGGACAGTAGCTGAGTAGGTAGAGTGTTTGTCCACTGAGGTTGCTGCCGTTGTGTCCTTGGGCAAGACACTTAACCTGCCTCGCTCCCACTGTCTGCGTACACTGGTGTCTGACTGTGTTTGTGAATAAGTCAGTGGTTTCTTGATGTAAAAGCGCTTTAAATGTCTTGAAGGTGGAAAATATGACCATTTATACCATATGTTAAAGGTGTAACTTTTCTGGTACAGGGTTTGTCACATAGAGATGTTATCATTGCCTGAAATGTTCCACAGAATGGCATTAAACAGATATGAGCATGTGAAGTTACATGCAAGATCTGTGGAGAGTGTGTGTTTTTTAAGGTATTTTTGAGCAATACACCTGTATCATCACCAGTAATGAAATCAGTGCAAGATAGATCAAACTAAAGTCTTGCCCAAGGGTACAATGATAGAACCCACCATGCTATTGACATGTGTAATACAGTATAGTGAGAATATACAATGGTTGGGTTGGTCTAAAATCCCACTATATTGTCTTTCCATAGGGCGACTGTAATGGTATTGATGTTTTTCTTAACTAATTTCCCATTGTTGTTTTATTTATCAGACTCTGGCAGTATGCATTAAACTGTAATCACATTACCAATGGATGTGCATGAAATTAGATCCATTGATGACAAACAGGATCGGCACCAAAGTCACATGTGTCATAGAGGACGCCACCCGTGGGCTCTCTGTCTGGGCTCTGATATCATTTATTTCAGACGGTCTGATGAGATAAGTCCAGACAAGAGCAGAGAGAGAGAGGAAAGAGAGAGGGGGGGTAGAAAGATAGAGGGAAGAGATAGACAGAGTAATAGAGAGAGAAGAGACAAGGGGAGACAGAGAGAAAGAGAAAGAAAGGAGAGAGAGGGTGAGGGAAAGAGAGATGAAAGAGAGAGGGGGGTAGAAATATAGAGAGATGAGATTGTCAGAGCAATAGAGAGAGAGGAGACAAAGGAGAGACAGAGAGAAAAAGAAAGAAAGGAGAGAGAGGAAAGAGTGGGGTAGAAAGATAGAAGAGACAGACAGGGTAATAGAGAGAGAAGAGACAAGGGGAGACAGAGAGAAAGAGAAAGAAAGGAGAGAGAGGGCGAGGGAAAGAGGACAAAAAGAGAGATGATAAAGAGAGAGGGGGGTAGAAATATAGAGAGATGAGATTGTCAGAGCAATAGAGAGAGAAGAGGCAAGGGGAGACAGCAAGAAAGAGTAAGAAAGGAGAGAGAGAGTGAGGGAGAGAGAGGAAAGGGTGGGGTAGAAAGATAGAAGAGATAGACAGAGTAATAGAGAGAGAGTAGACAAGAGAAGACATAGAGAAAGAGGAAGAAACGACAGAGAGAGTGAGGAGAGAGGAAAGATAGAGGGGGTGGAAAGATAGAGAGAAGAGATAGACAGAGTAATAGAGGGAGAAGAGACAAGAGAAGACATAGAAAAAGAGGAAGAAACGACAGAGAGTGAGGAGAGAGAGGAAAGATAGAGGGGAGTGGAAAGATAGAGAGAAGAGATAGACAGAGTAATAGAGGGAGAAGAGACAAGAGGAGACAGCAAGAAAGGACAGAGAGGGAGAGAGAGGGAGAGAGAGGGAGAGAGAGGGAGATGTCTGTAGGAGAGAGGAAGAGTCAGAGAAAGTAGAGAGAGGGGAGAGAGCAAGGAGAGAGGGGAGAAAGAGGGCCTTTCTATAGAGAATATCAGAGTTCAGATCTGGACGAACTGAAAGGGTCAACAGCTCTCAAGCCACAACAGAACCTGTCTTTGTTGGAGGTTGACACTGACACACGTTACTGCTGAATGTGCTCAAGTCTTAATGGAAACCAAGATTTAATCTGCAGATAAACCTAACAGCACACTGGTATTTTCATACACAGGGAATTATGTAAATTAGGAATGGCCCACTCCCATTAATGAGAACATGGAGGCAGAGCATATGCAGTATTATCAAAGGCAGTACCTGTAAGTAGTTTTAAAGGTATAGTCATTCAGTAGAAGCACATATGCCCAGAAGTTGTGGGTTTAATCCCAACCAGTGCACATGTGTCTTTAAGCAAGACTCCCGTGTGATGAGGGAGCCTTTAGTGGTTTAGTGTTATTCTGAGGGGCTGTAGACACAGGTTCGTTGCCACGGTTCTGTCAGTCTACCTCAGGGCAGGTGCTCTTACAGAAGTAGCTTACCACCACAAGTGTGAAGGGAATGCATAATGATGCTTAGCACTAGAAGCTTGTCTTAGCACTAGAAGCGTGTCGAGTTTGAAAAGTCCATAATGTATTTATCAGGAACACTATATCACATCTATTTATTTTTGAAATCTTTATATATAGCCAGCTGGGCCATCAATAATGTAAAGAATGGTTTAAAGCCAGAAACACATAATGGCCGGCAGTAATTCAGTTGGTAAAGTGCTTGTCCTCTGATCCGAAGGTTGGCGGTTTGATCCCAGCACTCACAGAGGGTTGTTGTGTCCTTGGGCAAAAACACTTGAAGGTAGAAAAGTGCTATATAAATGTGACCTTACATCATTTACACAAAACACTTCTCTGGCTATGAGCAAAATCCTACTATAATACAGATAAATGTATTGGTCTATTTTGTTACTTTCTCCAATCCTGACTGGACTTTGGCATTATAAAAGGAACCAATCAGACGGCAGGTAGATAGAGACTGTGGATATTTTTAGGCTCCACTTTGGGTTAGAATCAGATTACATCTAAAATGCCTCGCTGAAAAATGCCTCACATTCACATAATGGTGGTGGGCAGGTTTCGTATCTGTCTGGCCTGCATGTCTGGAGGAAACGGCAGAGGAACTAATGGCATTAGACGTCCTGATGCGTGCTGACTGAACACACGAGAATTGATGAGGCTCCGTTTAAACAGTCATTTGATTGAGATATATGCAGAGATATTAGGAGATTTTCTGAGGATAAGCATTTGTAGAAGCAGACACAGAGAGATCAAGGTGATAGAAACTAAGAGAATCAACTCAAAATACTCGGTCTTTCATTTTATATAGCGCTTTTCTACCTTTAAGGCACTCAAAGGCCTTTACGTCAAGGAACTGCTCACCAATTCACACATTCATACACCGGTGTACACAGACACTGGGGGCAAGGTGGGTTAAGTTAAGGACATAACGACAGTATGCATCTGTGGGAGCTGGGATCACACCACCAACCTGTGGGTCAGTGGATCTGACCTCTCTATCAATGATGTTTATGTCGAGAGCAGGATTTGAACCTTCAGATCAGTGAGCAAACACTCCACCAACTGAGCTGTAGCCCTTCTACTACTACTACTACTACTACTACTACTAGTTGCAGTGTGGCATCTGTATCATCAGTAGTAGTATGAATAGAAATAGTGAAGTAGCAGCATGCTTGTACTTAAACATAATTGCAAGAGTAATGCCTCATGTGCACAGCCATATCAGGAGCAGATGCACTCCTGTCCTTGTTGATTCTGTTAATGCAAATTTTTAATTAGTATTATTGCTCTTTGTTTATTGTTGCTTTTATCTTCTTTAAAGCATCACTGGGCCTTGAAGTACAGATTTTGAGTTTGTTCATATCCTCGCTCCTATTTTCTTGCACATCTAGATCGGGTGCTATATTTAACATTAATAATCATATTCCCATTCGTCTTAGCATACGATGTCTAGCCTATTTTTTCCAACTCTTTTACTGTATGATGGTCACTTGACAAACTGATGTGTTTTTCTCCTCATCAAAGCCTTCATCTCCTTTGAACGCTTCATATAGATCCATTCCCTGTTCCCAAACCTGTCAGATTAAAGTCTTCATCATCTCTGCATGCCTCTGTCTGATTACCCAGCAGTCTGACACACAGGGTTAAATTATGACGCTGAAATGCTTTGTAAAATGCAATATTTGTTCTTTAAACTCAGTCTTTTGTAGGGAGCAGACGTAGTGTAGTGTTTTGCTTACGCTTCAAGACACACAATCCTGTTAGGAGCTGGCACAGATCTGTCCATTTGATGCCAGTGGAAATATTACAGTCTGTTCAGAGATGGAGCGGACACCCAGCATAATGCAGCCCGTAATGAGCGTGCTTTGTACATGTAAGAGCGAGAGAGGACTGGAGACGTGATATGGTAAATCACTACAATCCCTTCATCTTTCTTTTTTTTTTTTTTTTTTTTTTTTTTTGGTTTTACTACATTTATTTGAACAACAGCTCTCTTCTGTAAAAGTTTTGGCAACTCTTCCCACTGTGAGAAGTGACAGAAGATTTATGTTGACAATCTTAATTTACATTTCATTTTGAATTGTTATTGATTTGTTGTGGCTGTTAAAGTTCAAGTCTGAGTCCATTATTACCCCTAGATTTCTGGCCTGATTTGAAGGTTTTAGAGAGAGAGACTGGAGGTGACTGCTGACACTTTCTCTATGTTTCTGTGGGCCAAAGACTATGACTTCAGTCTTGTTTGAGTTAGCTGGAGAAAGTTGTTTTGCATCCACATAGTGATCTGTTGGATGCAGTGGCAGAGTGAATCCACTAGTCCATATTCACCCGCTGCAGTGAGACATAGATCTGAGTGTCATCTGCATAGTTGTGGTAGGACACATTATTGCTGTATATAACTGGCCTAATGGCAGCATGTAGAGATTGAACAAAAAAGGTCCCTGGATTGACCCCTGGGGCACCCCACAGATCAGGGCCATGTGATCTGAGACACAGTTTCTAATTTTCAACTTCCTGTCTTCTAGATAGGATGTACCAGTTTAGTGCAGTACGAGAGATGCCCACCCAGTTCTCTAGTCTCTGTAAGAGCAACCCATGATCGACAGTGTCAAAGGCAGCACTCGTTTTGTGGTCTATTATTTTATGTTTAATTATTTAATCTTTCTTTATGTATTTATATATCATACACAGAAAGGGCCCAACCCAGTTCAGGAATTAAACCTGGGATTTTCTAAAACTGTCTGCAGTTACATGTATATTGATTTTATTTATTTATTTATTTATTTTTTATTATTTAATATTTCATTAAAATAACATGTAAACAGCAATCCGGTTTCGTTCTGATCTTGGTCTCTGATTAGTCACATCAGATTTGACAGTTTGCATGTCATTTAAATAAATAATTAATGGTCCAGAAATCAGATGTATATTCAGATGTTGGTGTATATATAACAGCCGCCACTGAAGCACTAACAACTAGGCCTACGTATTTGATGTTATATCTGTTTGAGTACATTTAATCTGTATTACAATCAAACATACAAATCATGTATTACTTGAGTTATTATTTTGGTCACAATCTTTTAAAACAATAATCATATTTGAATACAATGTTCTGTTTTTCTTCCCTCCTCTGGTGTGATATCGGCCTTGTGTTTACAGATGCTGGTAGCTGTTTGAACCCTCACAGCCGGACGCGGATGTTGTCGTGACGATGAGGTGAGTGGCACTAATACAAAACAACAGGGCGATCAGGATGCAGCAGGTGTTGTCCGTAACCTGAGTGACGCAAGGTACGCTCCATCCATCAGAGTTAAATGGCAGATGGTCCTCTCTGTGGCCGGACAGGAAGTGCACCGACACAATTGGCCGTGGAAACGGGGGGAGCACTCTACCTGCTGATAATCCACTTACCCGCTGCAGACAAAGCTGCTTTAATCTGCTGCCCCCCTTGCCTCCTCCTCCAGTCGCCTCTCTCCCCCACACGGCCGGGCCAGGCTCCATGCTGTAGGATCATCAATGATCCTCTGTAGAGCTGACGAGAGCGTTACAGTGAATCTGTAATCAGATCAATATAAGGGCCAGAACAGACACAATCTATACAGCCTCTTCAAACCACAACGTGTTTGTTTATATTTTAAAGCTTGTGTCCAACATGCTGCATGGGAAAGGTGGATAAAAGCAAGATTTAACTGGATCAGGCCAAGGCTTGAGTCTCAGAGGGAGCCATTAAATAATCAGATGATCTTTGATGGAGATCTGGTGCCAGGGTGCTTCATCTGATTGGGCTTCATTAAAACAAGGCAGACATTTTGAATCTAAGCAGGGATTCTGTGTAATCTCCGGCATCAGAGAGGTCTGTGGTGCTGAAACGCTGCCCACTTCAAAACACATTTACACTGAGCATAACTGAGCCTGGATCATGGGGCAGAGCACGGCTCTTCCTCCAGAACATATCTGCTAAAGAGCAACAATAATGAGGTGTCCTCTGTTCTCACAGCCCTGAGCCCTACAGAGAGGACGTGTCAAAGAAGAGAGGAAACCCACAGTTAGCACAGACTCGGGGCGAGCTGAAAGAGGCAGGTGCAGCACATCCTTCCTGTCAGCCTGAAAGAGGAAGAGTGTTTAGCTCCGAGGGACGCATGGAGAATGCTGACCACAGGGTGAAAGAATCCACTATTCTGAGCGCATCCCGGCCATGTGCCCTATCGGCTCAGGAGGCATCTGCCAAGTGAAAACTGCTGCCAACGTCTTCAAAAGTGAAGCCTGCAATACCGACAGGAAAGTGTGTCTGAGGAGGAGCGCGACCTTGATCAACACAGACTCTGCTCCAGTGAGAGGAGAGCTTCTGGTACTTACTGCAGTAATGAGAACACTGATGAACTGTTATTAACTGTTACAACACTAATATGCAATGGGTGTTTTTTTACTTATTCATATTTTTTGTTTTTAAATTATGTATTCACAGAGTCTTTGTTCCTTACATTTGTGCCTTGTTCCATAAAATCCTAAAGAAGTGGAACATAGACTCCTTTTTGTCATATTCCTTACTAATAACTAGTAAAGGTATTAAAAGAAAAACAAAAAAAATGAAGCTTTTCCCTGTTATAACGTTGTACCCTCATCAGAAAAATGTCTGAAGGGGTTTTATACGTCATCCCTGTATGTTTGAGTAATGTAGCAATCTCTCCCAAACCCTATACAAACCCTCCTTACGCTTAGCAGTATGATCCTGTCTAATGCTCAGCCCGCAAGCCTACATCACCCATGCTCCCACACAACAATTTTCTATAAATATACAAATCAGGATACAAAACACTACACAACAACTTCACAAACCTGATGCATTGTGTAATAGTTTCGTTAGCAGAATGTGCACCAATTGCAATGCGATAGCGCTCTGAAGGGGTAACTTGACTTGAGGAGTGAAACTTATTAAACATATTAATATGTTGTTTTAGGCAAATATTGATACTTTGCAGCTGATATCATCAATGTTCCCTGAACGTGTGATGAAATGTGGCAGTCGGCCTGTGTGACCTGAACCTTTAAGAAGAAGGGTCCTTCACCTGTTTGAGCTTTGAGTCATCTCAACATCTAGGAGCAATGCAGTAGCACGAACACCAGATTGAGCCTTAATATTGCTCTTTTTCAGACCTAAAGTCTGGTGCATCGCGTGTTCCATCATCCCCCGGTGCATGCACAAGGGTCAACTCGGGATACCTCCCAGCTTGTGCCTGTAGTATTTTGTCAAACACTGTGCGTGGCTTCCAGGGCTCTTCTCCATGCACAAAGACACCTCCAGGCACCCGCTACGCACCATTCATTCAAACTCTCGGCGTGGGGCGCCAAGATTACACCCCCTGTCAGTGCTGGGTCTGTCTATGCGTGGCGCATCCTTAGAACTTTCGTCAGATTCTCCATGAGCTTCCTATTCTCTCCTCCTTTGCCCTCCCTCATCGAGCACAGGTCGTATTAAGGACTCTCACTTAAAACTGTAAATCAAAGTTGTTGTTTTTTTATTCAAGTTGCTGTGGGTATTGGAGCCGCTTGTTCCAGCAGAGTTATTGTAGTTGCATACAGTCATTATAAAATAGTATTGTATGAGTGAGAGAGTGAGTTTTATGAATTATCTTTAAAAAAATAACATTGTATACAACAAACCAATAAGTGACTTTCTTTCATATCCCATGTCTCTGTCACTTCATACTTACCTGCATTAACCTTTATACTTACCTGTGTAAGCCTTTATACAAGAATTACTTACCTGTTTCCTTCGCTGCAGCATTGTCAGACAAATTCTGTGGTTACAAATTGGGGCTAGTGACCAAAACTGTAACATTTCACTCTTTTCTGGGGCCTTCTGCCCCTGTGCCACAGCTCAAACTGCAGGCATGCTCTGCCTGAGGCTTTATTAGACTTTAATCTGAGCTTGATATTAACACAATCAACAAAACCAAAAGGACCTGACATAGCTGGAATTGGAACAGGTGAGATGATTTTTACTGTGAAGTCCCTCTCAAATAACCTTACAGTCACAAGCATTAGCTCACAGTTTTTTAGTTAGTCACTCTCACGTTTTGGTTTAAAATCAAACATCTAAACAGAACCTATTTGTTTAAATCCATTTTGTAATTTTCCTGACTTTTCAGGCTATCTTAAAATTTTTTGACTGTGTTTGCGAATGTGTGCATTGTGTCATCATGGTAACTGCTGAACATTCTGCCATACACATACATACAGAACACCCCCGGCATGATGTCACTGTATATAGCATTTTCAAATAAAGGTAACATGATAATCTAAATATGTTATGTACTAGTTATTAAAGAAGACAGAGTGAATAGTCAAAAGAATAATATAGTAAGTTATTTTGGGCTGTTTAAAACTTGTGCAATAAGGATGTTACTTGAGCACACATTACAGTAGATAGGTAGGAGATAGGTAGGTAGGGGATGGGCAGTGACTGGAGGAGTGGTTAGTCACAGGTGTCAGAGCAGATGATTCACTGAGATATTTCTGAATGCAAACCTCCCATCTCAGTAGGAGCCTCGTCACCTGCTGCATCTCCTCTCATTCGTAACAATGAAAACACTATAATTTACACCACCGCTAATGTGTATCTAGCCACATCCATTTATAGTGTACTCTCCTTCACGTACAACAAGATCTATGCAGCTATAGCCTCACTTTTATTGTTCAAATGCCCTTTTCAGTGCAATTTACGATGCTAGGAACAATAAAAATTACCAAAATGAGCTTGGCCTTATTCCCAATAGTCCTCTGCAGATGGACATGTCTAAACCTTCCACTCTTTAGCATTTAAGTCAGGGCCAAATTGTAATGGTCTTTTCATTTCTGATTGTCTGTGTTTTTGATTGGCCTTAAGTAGCGCCCAATCTTCTCTAAATGGTGATTACTATGGAAACACAGGATAATTTGTTCTATAGGCTCATTTTAAGGATTTTCAATTTCACCCGAGGGCAGCAGGTGATGAAAGAACAACACTGCAACCAATAACAAGATTACTGAAAGAGCAATGTGAATGTTAAGGTAGACTCACATGGATGGTCGAATTTGCAATATTGAAAAGTCTGGATTAGGAATTAGCTCTCCACTTTCTTAGTCCAATTCCAAATTACAACCAAGTAATTAAATTTGTTCAGAGCGAGACATACTAGTGAATTTTTTGGGTTTTTTGTATGCGCTTAGAGTTCCCTATATTTATTAACATGGTGGGACATTCCATATTACACTATTTTCTGATGTTATAATGTTGTTTCCTCATCAAAAAACATATCTGGAGTTGTGTTTTTTTTTTCATTACACATGGTTAACACACAAACCCTGCATATTTAGCTCTTTTCTCAAATGGAAAACACTCTGATCGTAATCGGTTTTATCTTGTAATATATATGTGGAGGCGGCGGTTTTAAACAAGGGGTCTGGAAAGTCTCTAATTCAAGCACTGGGGGCTTTAAGGACAAAAAGGTTTGGAACCACCCCTCTAAGAGATGCTGTAATAAAATTTGCCACCCGCATTTGACCCAGTAAGTATTTAGAGGAATAATCTTCTGTGCAAGTTTTTGGTTTAATGCCCTCGGCAATAAGAGATAAAAAATTAAAAGTCAAGCTCCAATCAAACAAGAAAGTGTGTGCAATTCAACTTATCAATCTATTATTCAAAGAGGGTTGAGAACATGTGGTTTCTGCTTTTCAAACTAAAAGCCCAACTGGAGAGGTCAACATGTTCTCTGCACTTTTTTAGTCAATGTGCTATAAAAATTCATTGGATTTTTTTGTTTTAGTTCAGAGGAGGGCCACGGCACACTTGATAATGCTCTTTTTCTTGTCACGGGCTTAAGTGTAACTCTACATTGATTAGACTATTTGTTAACAGCATGTGCTAAAGTGTAGTGTGCTGAGTGCCGGGTTGCCAGGTTCAATACTGCTCTTACTGCCAAAGTGTCCGATCGCTCATCACAAATATGCAAAGCGTTTTGTTTCTGTCGCCATTGACATTTTGCTTCAAAGTCAATACGGGGCACTTATTCACTCAGTCAGGCACAAGTATAGAGCTAGTTTTCTGGGTATAAAGGGAAAGCAAGGACACGGTGTTCTGAAAAGTTTTGCCATCTGCTGAAAAGTGTGTCCGTGTAGTCATTTCTTAAAAGCCTCTTCTTCACAACAATCAGAGTGAAAACAGTAAGCACCGCAGTTTTCTATCATATAAATGTCACTTGAGTTGCAATGCACCGTGCGGCTAAATGGTTGGAATCACAACAGAGGGACAGGTTAATGGTGCCTATATGGAGACAATATAACTTTCTGCTTTTTCAGACAGATTATTTTATTGATCACTGAAGGGACTATAAAAGACAACAAACAATAAAACTGGATGAATGATAAAATAAAGTGGCTCCGGCATCCAATTCTGGTTTAAAGGACTCTTAAATCAAGGTTCAATGCATCTCATTAAGTCTATTTTTGGTCACCTCTCCAGGGGCTGTCTGTCCTCTGAGGACTCACCTTCCATTGTTTTTGAAACTGGCTCTGAACGCAGAGAGGAGCTGAACTGTGGCCTTGGACTCGGCGCAGGCCAGACAACAGCCACAGGGACAAAACAGAAGAAGTAGCTATGAAGTAGTAGTAGTAGTCAAAAATACTGGTGGAATTATATAACTTTAAGGACTTTTACTGTACAGGATATTTATTTCACTTCTAATAAATGTTACATTGACTTTATATCATTCAATACATACATACACTTTTTTTTTTTTTTTCTGTACTACGGTGAGTTTTTGAGACTTATATTATAAATTTCTGACTAATTTTATATGCACGATCACTTCTTTAAGTGTAGCATTTTGTTCAGCTTATATTTTTTCACAATATTGTTCATTTAAAGTACCTTTTGAGGGAAATGTATGGTTTGTTCTTCTTTTCTTTCTTCTTTGAGACCCAGTGAGAGCACTTTGACTCTTTCTTGGTTTCACTATTATCGTTTATTGCCTATGTTTCCTTAAGCAATATATCCCAATTCAAAACTTGTTATCCCCTAGGTGGAGGGCTCCCATGACAATTGCTTAGTAGTCACAGTTTCACACGTCAAAACACAGACATAACATTTACAATTAAGAGGCAGAGCGTATTGCCCCTGAGATAACATAAAGTGATAATAACAATGATGCTTTATACTTGTAACACACTTCACAGGCCTGTTGAAGGCTCTCGAAGCGCTACACTGGAGTAATTATTCATTCGCTTCACACTTGGTGATAGGCAGCTATTGAAGCCATAGCTGCCCTGGGGTAGAATGACAGAAACAAGGGTGCCAAACTGTGCCATTGGCCCTTCTGAGCCAATAACAGAACTCGGCCCGAGCAGGAATCTAACCTCCCAGAAGAGCACTGTAACCATCGAGCAGCACATGTAGACTCTACCCGGGGATTGAACCATCAACCTGTGTTTTGAGACTGTAGCACTGCCAACAGAAGTGCAAATAACTCATTATTAGCAGATATTACTCTATTAGTAGATAATAATCCCAAATCAATAGTGCAGGTGATATTTGTGGATGGCTTTCAGACTTCCAGAATATAGATCATGTCCAGTGAAATGAACTGTTCAAATGTAAGACTTTGCTATGATGGATTTAGTTGCATGAATGGTGGTTTTGTGTATTTAGCAGTGCATGTAAAACAAAACTGACTTTACAACAAGTCGATCTTTACAGGTTCCCATTATGTAAGGACAGTATAGCCATTAGTCCACCATGGCTCTGAGCGCAGGATTAAAGTGAACATAAAGTTCTTTTAGGCTGCAGTGGACAGGGACGGGACGGGACACCTCTCTCCTTTGAGCATGTGAGTCTGCTGAGGTGAATATTTCATGATCATCTCACACAGACAGTAACAGTGAAGGAGATCATAATGGATGAAGGTGGAGTCTGAATGAAAACAGAAATAAACGTAAGGATAATGTGGAATCATACAACAAATATAAGGCTTTAGCATGACCACTGAGAGAAGAACATAATCATAAAATACAGAACAGGGATTTAAAAGTGTAATATGTAACTTTTCTGGTGTTGTTGTTGTCCTCAATATAGATATCTATCTTGTTAAACAGATCTGCTCTTACCAGGATTTTGACCTGGTGGCGTCACCTGTAATCCTACACTGTGTAATATTCTAGACAAAGCAGTAACATTGACAAAGAGGTCTGTATAATCCCTCAGTCATCCAGATATGATCCATAGTAAAAGAAAAAAATCATTGTCCAGTTGAGAGATTTGAAATTTTCTGACAAAAAGAGATGCACGTAATGGAACCTCTACCCGAAAGGTTACAGAGTGCACCTTTAACTCGCTATAATGAGGGCCATATTATGATGGCTTTATTGGGGGTTCTTTTTCCATCTTTTTCTGTACAGTATACCTGGTTTTGTGGCTTTCCTTGACTTGACGATTTCTCAAGGCAACTCCAAAGTGATAAAGGGTCACATATTTAGTGCATATTGTATTATCCTCCACTGGACACTTAAAAGTACATGATGGAAACACTCAGTCACGGTAGTAACCAGACCTCTGAGGCAAATCAGGAATCACTAATCAAGTACTGGTGATCAACAGTACTGGTACTGGTGGGAGCTGGGATCAAAGTGTCAACTCTTTAAGTGAGTGGGCAAGCCTTATATACTAACTGAACTACTACCGCCCCCGAGTGTATTATGTTGCCATACACTGCATGATTTTAATAATGTTTTTCTTCTTAAATTTCCTCAAATACATTACACTTTGAATGCACAGTTAAAAACAGTCCCTACGGAGCTATTAGAAAAACCTTTGCGCCGACAGTGAGCCTCAAACCAGATTATAAACCTAGGTTCTAACATTGCATCTATTCTCATCTGGTTAAAAAGTGTCTTTGTACAATTTCATCATCTCCCACGCATTTTCATTTTGGTTCAAAAAGTGCTTACGTAATCCAAAACTATTAAATGCATTGTTGGCTTCCCAAATAGTTTTTTAGAGGGCACCATTCAGCAGCACTGCAGCCTGCACCGTGACAGGCCCCCTCCCACCCTCCCTCCGCAGAGAGGCCAAATCATGTAGCCCTATTATAGAGGAGACAAATCAAGTGTACCAAAAGCCTCCCCTCCAGCCCTACTTTCTCAAGGTTATTTTCAAAGATAGCACAAGTCTTGTTACAGTATGTGGGCTGTGAATATAAGCCACTGGAGAGATACAATAACCCTATGTAGTCGGAGTGAAGGGCTTAGGGGCACGCCAAGACATGGGTGTGACTAATTTGAACCCCAGGGAAGCTTGGATGGGCATGGCTTTTGTCCCGTGTAGGCAGAATACAGTTAGGCATGCTGCGTGCTCTAAGAAGGCGGCGGCGGCTTGTGGATATGTGTTCAAAAGTAATGAGACGGAGGTTTTGAGCATGTTAAAGTCCATGGGAATCCAGCAAGACAATTGTTTTCAT
Source organism: Periophthalmus modestus (assembly GCA_019594935.1). NCBI lineage: Eukaryota > Metazoa > Chordata > Actinopteri > Gobiiformes > Gobiidae > Periophthalmus > Periophthalmus modestus. The sequence goes on from JAIEZT010000441.1 coordinate 24,837,187, forward strand.
GTTGTGCAAAGAGCAGAAAATCATATGGCATCATCATATCAGGAGAGCCGCAAAGGTGCACTATGTAACTTTTCATGGGGGAGGGCTGCACCTGGCTGTGTCTGTGTAGATGTTATTGCTTTGAATGCTGCATGGTATTAACTTTATTCTATTCCATATGTCTGACCTGTAACTTGGCCAAGTGGTTTCGCCCACTTGTCTCCATGGAGATATGTTTTATGCCATGCTGCAGAACATTCCACAAATAACAGCCAACTCCTTGAAGACAAGCAAGTGGTGGATCGTCCTCCAGAAAAGTTACATTGTGCAATTTTAACCATCACCGAAAATATAGAAAGATAAAAGGGCATGAAAGCACTGACCACATATCAAAGATTAATGACGCAATTTAGTAGGACATGATGACTATACATTGGAGAAATATTGAATGAGACTTTTTTGGTGTGGTATGGACCTGATAAATCCTGGTTTAGACAAGCCTCAGAATCTTTTTGGATCTAGTTTATGTCTGATCTAATCCATGTTCTTATCACTTAAAACCTGAGCACAAATGTCCTGAACTTAAATGAGAAAAAAAGTGAGATTGTGATGTTTGATCAAACTATCCCACTGAGAATGACAGTGTGATTGGTCCTCTGTCCTCTTATTGTCGCCCTACAGTGAGAAATCTTCTTGGGGTGATCGTGGACTCTGTGTTCAAACTGGACAAGCACATTGCATAGCTCTGTCATAAAGTCCAGCTCCTTTCAGCTGAGGCTCCATGCTTCCACAGGCGGATTTTGAAAGAGCAATCCATGCATTTGTAACGTTGCATTTGGATTATTGTAATTCTTTGTATGTGGGGCTGGACCAGGGCTCCCTGCAGCGCTTACAGAATGTCCAGATCACTGCATCTCGTCTGCTGACAAAACCTAAGAGGCAAGAGCACATCAGGCCTGTGCTGTGAAACCTGCACTGGCTTCCTATTTCATATCGGGTGCAATTCAAAACGTTATTGACTGTGTTTAAATGTCTGACCTCTCTTATTTGAGGGAGTCACTGCACTCCACCCACAGCCCTGAGATCAGCTGATCAGCTCCTGTCTGTGATCCTCTCAGTCTTAATGCAGTTTAAGACTAGCCAGAAAACCCACTTCTTCTCCTTGGCATTTAATACTAGCTAGACAGGGCATCTTGATGTTTTATTGTTATTTTTATTGTTTTGTGTTCTCTGTATATGTGTTTTTTTTTTTTTTTTTTTTATGTGAAGCACTTTGGTCAGTTGAAGTAGTTTTAAACATGCTGTATAAATAAATAAAATAAATAAAATAAAATAAATACAAGTTTTATTGAAAATTTAATTGAAAAGCCTGTTTTCACATTTATTTAATGCTTCAGACCAGGATTAGTCAAGATTACAGTATGTCAACCATCAAGGCAGTTTCTCGCATTGAGGTAGGACTGTGCATTGTCGGTCATTTAGGATAAAGTACTTGACCAGTATTTATTGGACACAAAATATACTAATCAAACCTACTAAAATATGAATATAAATGATACAGAAGTACGAGACATTCAGTTTTTGTCTGCAATACCAGGACATGGTACTGACGGCCAATGAAAACACCTATTCAGTCTTGTAAAAGAAGAAAAAAAAAAAACACATATTGGGACAGTTATAGTCCATGTTGAACCAGTGGACACTTGGAGAGCCCTGTCTCTCTGTGAGTGTTATTGTATCAGCCATGAGCTCTCCTCCTCAGCTGCAGCATCCTGACGCTACTCCTCTTTTGTGTGAGGAATCCCACTTTTACGGCTCGCTGAACTCAGTGAGATGACTCTGGAAGCGCTGTGCTCAGTCTGATAAGGGCTCTCCTTATTTACTCAATTCAAAAGCCGGCATCAGCAATATCTCTTAATAAAAAGCGTCACGTTCTCTATTTTTAAGTTGTGAATGTGATAGCTTGGAGACTGCTCCGAATGTGCATCCCATTATGGAGTTAGCCAAGCATTGCTAACAGAGATATTTTATTTTATAATGTAGCATAATGAGTCAAGACATGTCGCTGTATATTACCCTCCAAATGAGAGCTGCACTGCCTTCCTATACACGGCTCTCTCGCTGACGCAGACAGATGGAAGGAAGGCATGGTGTGTGCAAAAGCATCTTCGTATCTATTTCAGATTGCATTTGATCTCAATGCGATGTTTATTTATTCTATACATACGATATGAGACCTATTTTGAGAAAGAAACCAAGATAAAAGCATCACCTGGGGGCTGATACGGAGATGTCCTGCTTGCAACAGCATAAAAAGCAGAAATCATGTTATAACTAAACATAGCTTTCTACAAGAGTGACAGTGAATGAACAAAAAGAAGATGCACTTCATATGTTAGAGTGTGCAATGAAATCTGAAAAATATATTCACTGGCTACTTTATAACAGTTTCATATATGACTTTTTGCTAGGTTCATGCATGCGTGGGTATATGGTACATCCTGGATAGTGACCAGTTCTTTAGTTAATATATGGTCCCACACATGAGCAGACCAATCTACTCTCCCCATTATTCAGATGTGTAAGATATAATAAACCTGTTTCAGAGAAGAACCTTTTTATTTATTACCTAACACAGTTTTGTCATTTTCAGAATTTGCTCATTGAAACAGAATCATATGGGATTTTCAGAGAATGGAGGGAAAATTTCCAATAAGCAAAACTTGGAAATGGCCTTGTTCCTGATTCCAAAAGAGAACAGACAGTTGTAAGATGAGAGAAAGATAACATCCAAGTTCTGTTGAAGACAATTACTGTACCAAATAAAGGGCCATAGCTCTAGCTGTTAGCCAGGTTAAGACAAGTGTAAATGCACAAGCACACTTCAAAAATCTGCCCACTTGGAGCATCTTGAGCACTATTATATAACCGTTGTTACATAAAGAGCGGCAGTGAAATCCAGGGCTTGTACTTCGCACAGGGCAGCCCTCACATGGGCCACTGCCTGGGGCTCAAAGTCAAGATACATCCAGATGGATCACCCTCCTCCTCCTCCTCCTCTCTTGCACCTATCTCACTGGTTTAACTCTGATCAGCTTAAAATATGGGAAGGAGTAGAAATAACATGTAACTCCATAAAATACTTCAATACTTCAAAACATACTTATAGTTTATTGAATGGGCACTTTGAAATTGAGGAAAACAATTTATCCACCTGAATAATAGCTGAGTATATATCCAGTTGACATAGTTTTGGCTAAGATCACACACTACAGGGACACTGTGCTGGCTGCCAAAGATCGTACAAGTGAGGCTTTTGGTGCTGGCTACATTTAACAAAACAGGACAACAGGAGAAAACATAAAATAAACAATATTCGTTCTGCATTTGTTTACAGAGGTGGGGATAATTATTGGTTTGGTGCATGGGAAAATGGAATGAAATAGCATTTTGAAAACTGCAATTAAAGGTTTTAGTCTCAAAAAATCACTATTTATAATACTGGTGACATTAAATTTAGATGCCATCTCTTGATTTACAAAATGTGTTTGTAGCTAACCATTTCCTAGGCTTATTTCCTTATTTTGTAATAGTAAACAAGAGAAGCAAACAAGCATGCAACTAATCCCATTAAAGGTGCCGTGCATGATTTTTTAATGTAAGTAAAATTTGTCTTCCTCCAGTACAGAGATATATTGTAAAACTTACTGTTCTTATACAGTAAAATGAGCCCACCGTGTGCTGTCTGCATCTAGTTAAAGCATTTTAGTATCCCACAAACCAGGAAGTAATGCTGCTGATAAACATAATTAGATGCACAACTATAATTGCTTGTTGTAGCTGAAAGTTGTGAAACGTGCTTATGAACCCATCGCGGAGATCATTAAGGATGTTAGGAATGCTTTAAAAAGTTAGGAATAAGTGTAAACTAGTTCTAGTAAAAATCAGGTACTGTGCCTTTAAGAAACCATTAACGGTGGTCCTGATAGTACTGTACTGTAGTCATACTGTACTGCATATGTTGTATGTAGCCTACATATTGTGCTGAGTGCATCGCTTGTCCTTGCAGCAGATGCGTTAGCTGCACATGTGTTTGCTCTTAGTTACAGTAAAGGCTCATCACACAGACAGGTAATTGGCTGCTGTTTACATTGCTGTTGGCAGGGCCCCCTCTCCTCCTGCTCTCACCCCTCTCCCCTCCCCTCACTCACTGACACATCTGTAGTGTTCATTAGTGCGGGAAAGCTACGCTGTGTTCTGAATGTGGACGTTCAGCCAATTCACTTTCAAGCTTTCATCCGACAGGGCATATAAATCACTCCACTGTTTATGGTAGAGGATTAAAAGTTATATACTGTGTAATAGTTTTTTCTATTACTTTAGAGTAGGAAGGTTCATGGTGGCCATTTAAAACAGAGAGATTGTATTAAAGAAGGCAGTTAGTAAGGCAAGACTTTGCCCAGGTGCAGGACTAGCAGATGGTGAAGCAGCTGAACCCAGTCCAGCGATGTGGAGTCATCGTCAGAAACATTTAGAGATTGTGGTTCACAGACATCCGCTGAGGGGGGAGGCTATATTCGCAATGTGAATATTGGATATGTTAAGGGAATGTATTGACATGTTTTAATTAAAATAGATCAGAAAAGATGGTGAATGGAACAATGTGAAACAACCACTATGTAACTGAATTGCTATAAGAGTATTGTGTTGGTGACGTAAAAGAAGGGCATGCAGCCTGCACAGATTTGTGGCTTAACCTGCATATGTGAGTATATGGATTAATGATTGGCTGCAGGTGCTGGGGCTTAGGTCGTGGCGATTCAGATCAGAGAAGCAGTTTAGATTTAAAGGTTTAAACTTGACTTCAGCATTGGAACTCACAACCCAATGAGGGTTAAGAATAAATCAAGATTAGAATTGTAAAACCTCTATTTGATTTCAACATGTTTACTTTGTATCTGGGAACACCGGTAACGTTTATGAAGTTTGAATAAAACATTCTGCCCATACTTGATTATACGTTCCACCTACATAACATAATATATAGTATATATAGTTGAGAAAACAGTTTTTGTACCCTGTAGAACATTGTCCTCTTACAAACGAGAACTCATGTCTCCTATATCGCCTGCTGTGTGTTGTCCCATTACAGTGTACATGTGCGCTAATTGCCTTCAGAGAATAGCTGACCCTTGGACCACGTAAGAGTTTTATTACCTTGACCAAGCTCACTGTTCTCCACAGGTTTCCAATCAGGAGCAACAGCAGGCGCCTGGTTCCCACATCACCCCGTATGGAGGTCAGGGGGGTCTGAGATACTGCAGAGAAATACAGCCACTGCAAGTGGAGAGGGCTCTGCTAAATAAAAAGAGGAAGTAATGTACAGTATATGAACAGGTCAAGTCTACGGAGCACAGAGCTGCAGGGAGAGGAGTGGTCCCTGAGGAGTTCTGCAGTGAACAGGCTAAAATTAGACCAAAATGTGTCAAATATGAGCAGTGTTATGGATAGTCCTGCAGTGTTAGCGAAGTAGTTTAGCCAATTTTAGGTACACAGGGAAACAATACAAAAATCTTTCTCCACTTAACATGAAGAATAACTCTAAATACTCTAATAACTCTATCTTAAAATGCTAATTAAACCATCCAGGCATAACTGAGTAAATGTTGTTCTTTTAGCAAGTGAAGCTAGCAGCAAAATTCTTGTATCTCAAATTTATCTAAAAAGCTACCTGGAGCCACATGTCATTTTGTCCTTGACCGAGTACTAACCCTGTTGTAAAAGTACTCTTTGTTACCAGAATTGTACAACTCACTTTTTGCAAACTGCTGCATTTTTAAAACTTTTTGTCAAGAATTGACTTCTCATTATCATCCCCCAAATGGGTTTAAAATCAACGATTATAGGAAGAAAGAAAAGCCAAATATGTTTAATACATGAGGGGGGAGCATGGCTTGTGTATCGCTCTGAGCTATAATTAAATTCTTAATTAGTCAGCCCTGCAGAAGACATACATCGAAACACAATTATATCCAGAGTCCGACTGGTCCGTACGCAGAGCAGAGGAGAAGGTCGGTTTGAAGGTGGCAGTGAAGTTAAAGACAAGTCCATCCCTCAGTGTGATTTAGTGCCCTGTCGGTGGCACTAATTGGCAGCAGTCTAAAAGTGACAGCAGCAGAGTATGTGTCATCTCTGCCTCCAGCTCCTGCTACACCGAGACAGACACTACAGCGCTAAGTGGGAACATTATTTGTCGTAAACTTGTTCTCTGTCAGCATACTTCAGGGAAAACTTGAGGGCTGAAGAGTTGTTGAAGTTAAATAGGACAAGTTTAAGCTTTTTAAAGATACATTTTGAGCAAGTTATAGGGAGGGGGGGGGGGGGGTTGTACTCAACTTGAAAGTATGAATGACGACATGGGATTCAATTTGGACCTATCTGACAGGTGGCGACTTGCGGTTCAGTTCAGAAGAATTGGACTTGGACTCATACGTTTGGACCAAGGACTCTGACTTGATTAGATACAGTTGGAAGTCGCATTGGTGTTTTTTTTTTAACATAGACAGTATTCAAATACATGAAGTGCCTGACTCATGCAACTTTAGAACTTTTTCAGAGTGCAAAGTGAGGCAGGACTGGACCACCACTGCTCAGTCAATCGCTACTGCTCTATCTTCTGAGTTTGCGATCGATAAAGTTCCTAATAAGATGGCGCACAGTGGGTTGATTTTTTCACTAAGTGCTGCTTTTACAGTGTCTAAGGGAGGGAAAAACTAAAGGACTCATTTACAAAAATACCACCTTTGAATCAAGTTTGAAATGATAGTTACTTGAGTTACATTATGAGATCAAATGTAGTTTAAAGCTGCTGCAATGATCTGATATTTTGTGTTTCAGCTCAGAGTTGACACCTTTTGTTGTTCTTGTAACTGTTTAAGTGTTAATGTAATGTTAATGTATGTTAATATATGTTAATGTACCTGCGTTTGTATGTAACACTTGGCTGTCGGCACTTAAGCCGACAAGTTAATGTGAAGGTTCTATTTGTTACTGGTCTGTTTTGCTAGACTGGCTCTAGAAAATTGAGGCTGCTGCTGTTCTGCTCTTGTTTCAGCTTGGGTTACAGCCTACAGTAGCTCTTGTGTTCAGAAAATAAACAACCAGAAGAACCGGAACGCTGATTATGAACAATGAGAACTTGAGAGTACTACACAAACAACTCTGCCCAGCCTAACCCAACTAACATAACTACAAACAAAACTCTGTTCACCTAAATAAATGTACTGTACTGAACAATTTCTATGTTTTATTTAGTATCAGTATACCATAGTTGTAAGTGGACTCAGCATGTTAAGACACCTATCTCATAAATAGCTTTAAACTAAAAGCGAAACTGTTTCTAAAATTCACTCAGGTTTAGTTAGTCTTCCTCGTCTTAGGCCTCTGATCATCTGTGTGCTTCCCCCCTGCAGGTCTGACTGTGATGGGACGCCAAACCACCGCTCTCTCCCCATCAGCAGGAGGATAACTTCAACTCATCCAAGTGAGAAATAGAGAATCCATTTTTTAATACGTGAGCTCAGGTCTTTAGTCATGCCTGGCCTCTCCCGGTGCCACCCCACAAGCGCATGCGGACTTGGGGCGGAGGAGGATGTGGTTGTGGCGGTGAGCTTTGATGTGTCACCTTTTTCTGCTGCAATATTGAAATGTGGAGCACTGATAATGGGTAAGGAACAGCTAGGGGCCAAGTGGATACGTGCTGTCCTGTTTCAGTTTAATTCACACCTAAATGTTTGTTCATATGTGTTTGGACTGTTAATGAGTGAGTATATAATATGCAGTCTATTGAAGTTGAAAGGGTCAGTTCTAGTTCAGAAGCATTCATATCCTGTAAGTAAATGTAGAATTATATCTTTAGATTCACAGTAAAGCTTATAATATATTTAGCTGATGATTTCATGGATCAGTGCAATTGCATCACATGATAAAAATTAATACTAACCAGCCTATATTTCACACAGATAAACAGTATTTGCGCATTTTTGCTCTAGTTGCTCCTTACCCTTATTTTACATAGCCTTGCAGTCAATAAAATGTATAGTAATATAAATATATGATCATATTTTTGCATATTTTTCAGCAGATAAGGAAACATAAATAAGTAACGGTTCAGGAAGACAAGCCATGCCCACTCAACAGTAGAGCATTCTATCTAAAGGTGCAGCATAAACGTCTCCATAAAAGACCCTATTTTTGATATTGTTTCAGTTTTGTACTTCCTGATATCCAGAAATGATTCAATACCAAGTTCACTCCATAGCAAACACACGGTAAGTTTGACAGTCAACAACCACATGATCCCGTACGCACTTGGACAACCTGACAAATTGACTCAATCTCCGACCTGAGTTGGCACTGCGGGGCTCGGCTGATCTAGAAGTAAGAAGCGTCTGGGGAGAGGGAGGACTGTGAATGGAGCTGCATGGGGATGAGAGTGAGATGATTGTGCAGTCAGATCAGCTCTAAAGGCCCTGGTTTCGACAGCCCAGCACATGTAATCCCCAAGCCCACGGGTAGGATGCCGTGATGGGAGAGTTGTTAGCTGCATGATGAAGAGGACTAAAAGAAAAGGTTTAGTTATTCACACAGATTCACTATAGAAGAGTCTTATTAGCCTCGGCTACATGTTAACTTTCATCCGGCATCCTACAGCACCCAGAGGACATGATGTTGGCCGTACTCTCACCTCTGTGTGGGCTGCGCAGCTTCCAGTGAAATCAGCAGTCTTAATGAGTTTGTGCTAAGCTTCCTCTACAACTACCACTTCCCTGCAAGACAGCCCTATTATTTTAAAGCCTTATTAAGCATACTAAAGGCTAGTACAGGTGCCATTTGATGTCAAAACATAGCAGTAAGCAGGTTTTTTTTGCATGATGTCATCCTTGATAGTAATAGCAATAAATGTGCATTCTTAACTCCTTCTTGCTCATGTTCTTAATGATCTGCCTGATATAGAAAGTTAAGTAAAAACAGGAATGAATACAGCATAGCAAGGGCCCATGGAGTGACTGAGATGTTTTTTTGTGGTGGATTACAATGGCACAGTGGACTTGCAACATATGTCTAAATATATTCATTGTATAGTATAACTAATAGGTAATAATCTACATTTACTGCTGCATTTGAATTATGTAAAGCCTTTTTAAGCTGTATTGCAAACGATCATAATTTCCACACAACAACCACTGGATTTAAAAAATAAAAAAACTAAGTTATGTTCTGAAAAAAATCAATATTCTGTACTTGCTCCTACTCAGAAATCAACTCAAACTTCAAATATATCAGAACAAAAACATAGATTCTTGAAAGTAAATTGTGATTATTGCTGTTAAGAAAAGCTCTCATCTCCATTATGAACAGGTGAAGTTGCCTGCATCTCCCCCCTCCTCCCTCTATCCTCTGTGTCTTCACTCGTCCCACTGGGAGGCTGAGGAAACTACACATCAGCATTACTGCATCGTGCAGGAAAAACAGCAGGAAAAGGTTGCAGAATACAGGCATTGTATGGATTTTCATTGTTTTGCATGCAATCTGGCAAATCTGATAACGTGCACAGATCAGTGATTTACAACTGATGTTCAGCATATGTAGATATCAGACCACCACCACATTCACACAGGCAAGTACAATTCAGTGGTTTTAAATCCCTGTTTATCCATGGGTTTCAGAATGATAAAAAATGAACACAGTTGCCATAGCAATTAACAAGGCAAAACAAAATACCCCTTTGAACAGTGAAAAGCCCTCATGACACTCTAACAGGAAGCTGAAACACATGAATAGGCAACATTTTGACCATTAAAAAATAGATCATTGTGTTTTGAATTATTGATTGCTATGGCATTGGTGCTCTTTTTCATCATCCTATCCATGTAACTCATGGATAGGATGAAATGTAAAATATAAAGCAGTGGCAGCAGCAGGAATCAAAACACAAACCTGCTGGAAAACTGCCGGAATGCACTGCAAATACTTTAATTACAAAACTAAAGTCTAAAATATACTATATATTTATTTATTTATTTATTTTCCAGAAAATCACATTTGTGACCTGGTTTTATCTATAAATCTGGTCATATTATTAATATTTAAATCCATGTTAAAAAAGTCTTTTCCTTTCACAACATAATCTGTTGACAACTTTTCCTGACCTCATTCTGACATGTCAATCCAACGAGGAATACAGTATCTCTAGATCTGCCGACTCCCACATCCATCTACATTTGTTTGTGTTCTCGCCTATATCAAGCCTTTTCTGTTTGTTTTTGTTCTTGGATCTTTTTAAAAATCAGTGACCTACTTATAATTACCCCCTGAAACCAGCCTCTATCTGACTCTGCTCTGCTCCTTGTGTGTCACTAAAGCTGCACTGGTATGTAGGAGTCTGGGTCCTAACACAGGGAGGTGTCATGGACTTCTCTGCATGTCAGCGAGAGGCAGAGAGGAGGAGAGACGAGAGGGAAACAGGTGATGGGGAGTACGTCTCTAGGCACTTTGTAGCTTTGACAGGTAGTTCACATGCAAACACTTTCAAACAGAATGGAGAATGAAAAGAAGTTACTGGATTACACAGCGACAATTAATGACTTGAAAGTGCCATATGGACCGATGAAACTAGGAACATAAAAACATGCAGTAAGGGTGCAAGATTATTGGTAACTAAAGGTGCACTATGCAATTTTTTTCTACCTTCTTGTCTCTGAGGAGATGTTATTGCAATCCCTAGAATGATCCCCAGTATGGCATTAAACTCATCTATCCCCATGAAGACAAGCAGGTGACACAACCAGGGCACTTACAAGTCGGATCTGTGGAGAGGTGTCCCCCGATCACAGTAGGAATGCATAGTTTTTGTTTTTACAATAGAAACATTTGTCTTTGAATAAATGCAAAATAGTTATCTTGAATGCCATGTTGTCCAACGTTCTAGGCAAAGCAAACCAGATTCATAGAGACAAGCGGCTGGTGTACCCTTTTCACTGTGAATTTTACTTGGATTTAAGGAAGGCAAGGCAAGACAAGTTTATTTGTTTGGTACAATTCATACTCAAAGTAAGTCAATGTGCTTTACAGAAAAAAAGGGCATTAAAATCATAATACAAACAAAACAAAACGTAAGTAATCATTATAAAATTAACATTAAAAGAGAAGAGTGCAGAATAAAGACCTTTCAGTCATATGCACTGCTGAACAGAACTGATTTGAGTCTGGATTTAAACATTGTCAAAGTAGAGGCCTGTCTCGCACCTTCAGGAAGACTGTTCCAGATTTTAGCAGCATAAAATTTAAATGCTGATTCCCCATGTTTAGTCCTGACTCTGGGCACCAGTAGGGGGCCGGTCCCTGAAGTCCTCAGAGTGTGAGATGGTTCATATGGCACAAAGATGTACTTTGGTGCTAGGCCATAGAGAGACTTGTACACAATCAGAGTTTCTTTAAAGTCTGTTCTATGAGCCACAGGGAGCCAGTGCAGAGACCTGAACACAGAGGCCAGTGAGCAGGCCGCTACAGTAGTCTAACCTACTGGAGACAAACACATGGATAAGTCTCTCTAAGAGTGGTTTATACAGTACACCTGGTTCGATTTTTGCAATGTTTTTAAATAGTAAAAAGCTGCAGATATTATTGATTTGATGTGGCTGTTAAAGTTCAAGTTCATTATAGCCCCTAGATTTTGAGCCTGATTCAAAGGTTTTAGAGAGAGGGACTGAAGATTTAGCTGCACAAAGTAATTTTGCCTCCACACACTGATCTGTTGGATGCAGTAGCAGAGTGAATCCACTGGTCCATATCCACCTGCTGCCACTGAGACATAGATCTGAGTGTCATCTGCATAGTTGTGGTAGGACATATTATTGCTGCATATTAACTGGCCTAGCCGCAGCATGTAGAGATTAAATAGAAGAGGTCCCAGGATTGACCCCTGGGGCACCCCACAAGTCAGGGTCATGTGAGACAAATTCCAATTTTAACAAAGTACTTCCTGTCTTCTAGATAGGACTTGAACCAATTTTAGGCAGTACCTGAGATGCCCACCCACCCCTCTTGTCTCTGTAAGAGGATCCGATGATCAACACTGTCAAAAGCAGCACTCAGATCTAACAGGATCAAGACTGAGACTTTGCCTGCACCAGTGTTCAGGTGGATGTCATTTGCAACCTTGATAAGAGCAGTGCTGTGATGGGGCCTAAAACTGGAAAGGAGTTGCTCATTTGGAGGAAGTTAATAAGCTCTAGATTAAAAAAAAAAAAAAAAAAAGCATTTTCAGGATTTCAGATTTGAGATCTAAAATTGACATGAACTCAGACTGGTGACGATCTCTTGGATAGTTTTGTCAGTTACAGGTGCAAAGTGAATCAACCTAAAGTAGCTGCAGGGTTGTTATTTGCATTGTGGAATTGATGGCATTTTAAATGCTCTGAATCTTGTCATTAAAGAATACTGCAAACTCATTGCACTTCGATGTAGAAATTAGTTCTAACAGCAGCTGAGCTGGAGGGTTTGTTAATCTGTTTACTGTTGCAAACAGGACAGACAGTTATTACTGCAATTTTCAATAATGTCCAAAAAATACCTCTCCCTTGTTCTACATATACTGTGGTTGTACATGTGCATCTTTTCTCTGTAAATCTCATAATAAACCTGGGGCTTGCCTTGCACCATTCTCGTTCGTCCCTCCAGGACTCCCTTTTCTGTGCCATGACCGAGTCTTCATTCCTCCACAGTACTTTCTGCTTTCTTTAACCATTTTAACCTTCAATGGTGTCCAGAACGCTTGAAGTTCTAAAAACAACAACAAATCATCAACATCAAAACATGAGGCATTTTCAAAGTGGATCCATGTTTCCATGAACAGTGCACCTGTGTTAACATGTATGTGTCTCATTCGGGGGAAAAAACAAAACAAAAAAACACACACTGAAAAGATTTTATGCAAAATTCAGCAACTGAAATTCAGAATAAAAATAAGTCAAATATGTTTTTTTCTGTTAAAAAAGTTATGGAGAAAAATTCAAGGATTAAAAATTACAAATCTGATAGAACTAATTATCTCCCATACACCTACAGTAAAATAAAATCTAAATGTGTTAAAAGCTGATCATAATTCCATTTATATAATAACATTAAAGTACCACATAAACACACTTGCTTCTTTATAAAATAGGTCAAATTATCATGTTATTTTACAGATGCCCAAATGGTGGCCAACCTAATTCCAGACTTGGCTCCTAATGTTTCAGGGCTGAGACACACACCCAAACAGCTTCATCAAATGTGACATGACACCGTGTGGTGTGGCCTTCACACTTTGTACCCGCGATGTCTAATTAGGTCACTCTCTGTGGGGGTGCTAATTCTCCCAAGCATTAATATTGTGTTAACCAAGGATTTACACCAAGCTGTTACTACTAATATAAACTGGTATCTGTAGCTTGTGCTATGATATTGGAGAAAAAGCATTTTTATTGAACAGCTCAATAAAATGCTATTATTTATATTTTGCAAGATAAAACCCTGGTTAATTATTTCAACCTTTCAGTAAATGAATAATTGATTGTGCCAATAACATGAGAGGGTTTAGGTCAATGGACTCTCAAAGTTACAAGTGGAACATAATATGCAATTGTCAAATAAACAGACTATAAATCCAAAACTGTATTACACATATAGCATTCCAATAGTTCCTAACATTTGTGTAACCATTGACGACAATTACGTTGCTAAAATGAACCCATTTTTGTCCATGTGATGAGATTTTCCAATTCATTAAAAAACAAGGCAATTTCTCAATGTCTCCAAAGATAAATAGAACAGTTTAAAAGAAACTCGGGCCATTATTTAAGCCATTAGGAAATGAGCTACTTACCAAAGTTGTTTAGGATCCTCCGATAAAAGCGCCGGCAGAAAAAGTACAACAACCGAATTAGCTGCGCACATTCTGAGCAGAACAGGTGGAGAATGCCAAGAAGCACATTTACTCTTGTTAAAGTGCTTAGCTGGCTCCAGATCGTCCTATAGTGTGGAGACAGAGAGACCGCATTATTGACTTAAACCACTTTATTTGAACAAAAGCTCGTTGCCAGTTTTATTTAACCATTAGTTTGCGTGTCACAAACTTCTTTAACACAGTGAAAATGATTGCAGACATTTGTTTGTTTATTGGATTTACATTATGCACTGTTTGCTTTGGATATGCATTTATAGTGATAATATTGCTCATGTATTTATGCCATTTTCATAGAGTTGTCAGTTCTATTTTAGTGACAAAAATATACTAATGTTTACAGCTAATAGCAATTTTAACCAATTGTTTTCCTGCCAAAGATGAAAAAGTGTTCAAAATATATTACATAAATGGATCATAATAAAAATGTAAAAAGAAAGAAAGCTTCTTGTTGATATGGCTTTCTATACAACATGTAACCATAGTATAACTGAATGTACAAGTGTGGCAACAGTACTCCTCCAAACGTTTATTACGAGCCTCATTAACCATTAGATTCCCTGTCTGCTTCCACAAACAAACATGACCTTTGACCCCTCCTTGATAAGGCTTGCTCCTGTTGCCCTAACTACTTTATACACGCATTATTATTCAGAAAGTGTTGTGCATCTGCATGTGTAATTCGGTGAGGTTTCCCATGATGAGGCGGTGGCTCTGATTTCCTCTCCCTGATGCTGCAGATCAGTCCTTTCATTTCACGCGCTGTTTGCATGTTGGGATGCCTTTAATTGAGATGTTTAGCCGCTCCCGAGTGTCCCTCTCTGACATTTTCACATGAAAGACAATATTTGCATTTCAAACAAGGCTTAAACTGCTCCTCATAGAAATATATTTGAAACTGGGTAGATGTTATTTGTTTATCTGTGTGTTTACATTGCCAGTTTGATTTCTGACCTCTTTCTGACCCCTTTCAGTTACATTCTAAGTACATTGCAAAGTGCATACTTTATGTCTTAGCAACAGAAAGTTCAGAAGATGCATATTGCTATTCCTGAGTTGCAAGGCTGGATTTTAAGTAACAACGTGCGACTAGGTGGCAAGTCACCTGCATGATAATTAAAATCATACTTTGGAATATTCTCCATGGAGATAGATAAGTGTATGGAAAATTTTAGCCCGTTTACTGGAAGCATGTTTTTTCTATAT
The DNA here is from genome assembly GCA_019594935.1 of Periophthalmus modestus. NCBI lineage: Eukaryota > Metazoa > Chordata > Actinopteri > Gobiiformes > Gobiidae > Periophthalmus > Periophthalmus modestus. The sequence goes on from JAIEZT010000441.1 coordinate 24,852,377, forward strand.
TTTTCATGCAATAAAAACATCATAAAAGAAAAACATGCTTTATTTTAGTCAGTAAAATGTTACACAGTGAGGCTTTAAAGATCTTGGAATGGAACATGGAATTACACCACATTACGCCATTATTATTAATACTTTTATTAAACTCTAAATTATTGTCACTATACACCGAAATCTAGAAATGTTTGTACATTTTACAGTTCTATCCACAAGAGGTCAGCATTGTAACAAATAGTTTGTTTAACATGAACTGTAAAACCAAACTGCACAAGGGCATGCGCTAATTAGGACACAGTTGTTAATGTAGCATTTTTCATTTTTACAAAGGTGCGAGTCATATTTTTCATTGTTGCGAACTGCATTGCCTCCTAATTAGCAACACTGAGCTTACAGTGTATGTCCCATTACATGTGGTCACCGAGCTCCTCTGCTCTCATCAGCACCACTGCTATCCTTCATACATAATTAAAGATTTAATCTGTGATATTTCCAAAGGTCAGGTGCACAACAAAGAAAAAAGAAATGCCATTCTCCATTCTGAGAGCCTTTTGATATCACTGACTTTGTGCACCTGCTGCTATAGATCCATAGATATATTGTTATGTGTCTGGAGAGAATGGGAACTGCCACCACCAAACAATACTGAATCTGCTACTGTCCAAATGGCACCTCATGCATGTTTAATCTTTTTGTCTGAGGCTATAACGGGACCCTCCTGAACTGTGCCAGTTATGGGAGGTCCAAAAGCACCGCCTCCACTTAGCCTGGCCAGAGGTGCAGAGACAGGCCAGTGTGCACTACTTCCCATGCAGAGATGTCGGCTTCATGCATTAAATGGATAAAGTTCTGATGGATTCTTACCTGATGCATTAGCAATGAGAGTGCTCGGCTCATCCCCCGCCCCACCCAGGCAGAACAGGCACCTATTTCCCCCTTCACTGCCCCTTGCCTCTGGACCCATTGGTTATTTAAGGAGACGGTTCAAGGCGGTATCCAAATCTCACTCAAGTGAATTGGTCCGAAGAAAGAAACACAACAAAAGCAATTTCCTTCAATAATAAATACATTACATGGAATACATTTTTAAAAAAGTTTATTCAAGGATGCATTCATTGTTCTGAGATTCTTTTATGTTAGTGTCAATGTGAACTTACAACTAAATAACTTATAACTGAACAAAATTATTTTAAGTATCTGTAAATATATGCTTGTCAGTAATGGACTCATCTACAGTCCTGGTTCAGTCCGGACCACATCGGCCTGCCTGTCCATTGGAGTGGATTCCTCCTTCATTGTGTATCTCATAGGTGTCTCTTTTTTGGAGTTTTTCCTTGCAGAGATGGTCTAAGGACAGGGGCACTCTGGGACAGTTATCCATTTGCGTGTGTCATGTGAATGCTGGTTAATCTGCTCATCTTTTATTGACCCGTGACTGTTTCATTGACTGATTTTCTTACTTCCTGTTGGCTGAATCAACAATTTTATGAAGCCCTGATAGGCGACTGCGGTTGTAATTTTGTGTTCTACAAAAGATAAATTGAATTGATGTTTTTTTCCTTTTTGTTACTGAAGTAGTTTTATAGTTTTCAAAATGTGTCACAGTAAAAGCCAAAGTCAAAATCTGTCAACTGGACAAAAAGTTTTACTACTACAACTTTTTGTCCAGTTGACAGATTTAACTTTGGCTTTTACTAAGGATCAGACCTGGAATTTATCATTTAAATATGGGGTATTATGTTGAAAAAAAAACAATTTTGGACCCTTGAACCATGTTATAATATTGTTCCCTGAAGAGGTTTTATATGTCACCCATGCATGTTGTTTGCAGTCTCTCCCAAGCCCTCACGGTTTGAGCCAAAACATTTACTTTACCATGGCATTTTCAAAAGGTAGCATGGTCAGCTAAATGTTATGTGCTAACAATTAAAACCCCATAAAAGTACAATACTGCCTCATTGAATCCATTTTTCAGTTGCTCCTTTTGGTTGAGGTATTGCAACGATTTTGTCGGCATATTTTTTTGCCACCTCAGCAGTCTAGCTGCAAAAGGATACCAAAATAGCCTTATGTAAAATTAACAAATAACCCTAAGCAAGGTCAGAATGCTTTGTTAAACTTATCTAAAAGTTTAAAACTGCTTCTGTGCTACAGGATTTGCATATTTCGCCTTAAGAGTTGCCAACTGACTTCTGGATCTTTAAAGATGCACAAAGAGCCAACATTTACAACTGCTTCACATTGTTATACTTAAAATATGGAGGACCATTACATAATCTGCCATGCCTTGTCAAAAAGGAGCAGTCCAGAGTTGGCCGGCTGAATATATGTAGCTCTTTCTAAAATAGACTTTTTATTGAAATGAAATTCATATGGCGTCTCTGTGTTAGCTGACTCACCACTGCTCTTCCACATTGTGCCCGGAGCGGGAGGTTTTATCTTGTCATGCCACCCAAGCAGTAAAATGTGAGTTAGGCTCAAGTTAAAGTTTCCATGAGACTTTTTTTTAGGTGTTCAAAGTCCTCCCCGTCTCCTCTGTCAAACTCTGATATACTTCACTGCTATTCCATCACGCCTGTCTCCTCCACAGAGAATAATTGGAGAACTGTCTGACAATTGACTGAGTCAAAATAGGCCTAATTTGCTTTTTGTGATTTTATAATAAAATATACATATACATTTTTTAAATAATAAAATATACATTTATTTCAAGCTGAATCCTTGTTCATGTTTATTTATTTTTTATTAAGTATCATGCATTATACAAACAAATGTGATGGATGGTTGCCAAACACCTCAAGGGGTTTAGCATATGGCAACCTACATATAAATTACATATATTAAGCTCTAATACGTTTGCTGATATATTGCTCATATTTTGTCATTGTGGGATGGATAAAGGTTGTTTGTTTGTTTTTTTATCTTATCCTTGATATATTTAAAGTTGCACTGTGGAACTTTTCTGGTGAAGTGCCCGCTACCTGTTTTCTCCATGGTGATATTACTACTTGGGGTGATAGTAGCTCAGTAGGTTGTGTGTTTGTCCACTGATCCGCTCTCTACGTAAAACATCATTGGTTGAGTGGTTAGATCCACTGACTCACAGGTTGGCGGTGCAATTCCAGCTCCCACAGATGAAAGCTGTCGTTGTGTCCTTGGGCAAGACACTTAACCTACCTCGCCCCCAGTGTCTGCGTACACTGGTGTGTGAATGGGTGAGTGGTTCCTTGTTGTAAAGTGCTTTGAGTGCCTTGAAAGGTGGAAAATATATAAAAATGTGACCATTTACCATTACTTTGCCTGGAATGTTGCACAGGAAGATTTTAAACTTATCTATTTCCGTGGAGACAAGGAAGTGGTGCATGTTACAGGTCAGATCTGTGGAGAGGCTAGAGCGTGCACAGTGAAGATTGTTGTTTAAAGGTATTCTTTAGCAATATAATCCTATAACTGAAAAAAATGCAAGATAGAAAAGTTGAATGCCATACAATGAAACCTGTTAAGCAGAGAAATAACATCTCACCACAGGTGGTGGACGTTCTACCAGAAAAGTTACAAAGTGCACCTTTAAAGAAAAAATTATTTTGAAAAAGCTTTTAGAATTCCTGTAAATTTGTTAAGATATAAGGTATTTGCCACTCAAAGGATTAAGTAGTGCCCTTAAACTAATAAGACCTTCATAGAATTGGGATACTGGCAGAATAATTATAAAAACTGTCTCTTATTCCATTGTTAAAGATAAGCTATACTAAGCTTTATTTTTTTCTTCTGTTTTTGAAAATTGGGGTTCTGTGAAATCCAATTATCCTCCCATCTTGTGGTTGTGAGAGTCACTACAAACGGCTTCTTGCTGCGTCGCTTGTTTTCAGGTAATTTCATGTCAGGAGCAGAGGATAAAACAACAGGTTTGGTTTCTCATGAAGTGTTTCCCTTTGATTTAATTGCAGCTCTGTTTTCACACCTTTTATGAAGCAGCTGGTCATGGCCACAGTGTTGTGTAGTACAACCTCCTCCTCCGTGCGGGTTAATGTGTGGACATAGCTGCCAGCACAGTGCCATTCAGACAGCTTAATGACAATCTGATCAAGTGATATTGTTTTGTTAATTTACTAACCTCTTTAATAGTTTTACTACATTTGGCAGGGAATATACAACTGGAACTGTTTGGGCTAAGCAGGTTTGGACCCAGACACAGATTCAAGGAAAACTGCAAAAATGTATAGACTGAGCACCACAGGGAAATAGCTCTAGAATATAGGGACTAGTTTAATGTAAAACACAGAGATAACAATAACAGGCTTTTCACATTGGCCCCGTTTCACAAAGGAGGTTCAATAAACCTTGGGTTTAAGAGTTAACTCAGGGTTAATCTCCCCAGAGACAGACAACTCAAAGTTTTCGGTTTCATGAAGCAGGTTTGGAACAGAGGTAGAAAGCTCTGAAGAGGTAGAAAACTATGAAGATTATTCTAAAGGCCCACATCAGTTTGTTGCAGCCTACCTACATAAAATAACAAGTTTAAAATGATCATTTTAATATTTGATTTCAGACTTTAAATTAAAGCTGCTAATTACTATTTGACTACGATATTGATTACGTTGACAGCTGAATAGCTGACTTTATAAACATATCCTACATAAATCAAATTTTAATTGTATATTAATTAAATTGCATAAAGTATGATCCATGATGTTGAGATTTGCAATTCCCAACACACTTTAGCGCATACAGTGATGAAAGTAAAATACATGCGGAGTAGAAATGAATACATGTTAAATCATTAAACTTTTGTCAAGCCTTACTATCTGCACCTGGTTCATCTGTGACTGCCCAATCAGAGCTCTCCTTCAGGAGCAGTGACTGTCCAATCAGAGCTCTCCTTCAGGAGCAGTGACTGTCCAATCAAAGCTCTCCTGCAGGAGCAGTGACTGTCCAATCAGAGCTCTCCTGCAGGAGCAGTGACTGTCCAATCAGAGGTCTTCTTCAGGAGCAGTGACTGTCCAATCAGAGCTCTCCTGCAGGAGCAGTGACTGTCCAATCAGAGCTCTCCTTCAGGAGCAGTGACTGTCCAATCAGAGCTCTCCTGCAGGAGCAGTGACTGTCCAATCAGAGCTCTCCTGCAGGAGCAGTGACTGTCCAATCAGAGCTCTTCTTCAGGAGCAGTGACTGTCCAATCAGAGCTCTCCTGCAGGAGCAGTGACTGTCTAATCAGAGCTCTCCTTCAGGAGCAGTGACTGTCCAATCAGAGCTCTCTTTCAGGAGCAGACTCTGGTTAAACTCAGGGTTAGAGGAACAAAATCTGCTTTGGACCAGGTTAGGTTCATAGAGGGTTTAGGGTAACTCTCTCTGTGAAACTGAAAACTCTGAGTTAAGCGCTTTTCCAGGTTAACAAACTCTAAGTTTGCTTCTTGAAAAAGGCCCATTCACAGATGTGCCATTTCAGTTGTTTAACGCTTACTTATTTAGTTTATGTTTGTGTTTTCCAGCTGGGATTTTTTTTGACATTTTAATGTGTCCTTAGAAATCACAACTCTGATCAACAAGACGTGTAAGAATAAACCAAAATCATTTAAGATGCATTGTAATTTTTTGTAGAGTTCAACATTGTTTGGGTGCATTATATATTCATTCCACACTCACACTTGGCTTGCATAGTTCTGTAGCCACAGTTGCCCAGGGGCCTGGCTGATGGCTGTCAGTAATGTCATCACTATAGTATGTTAGTTCTTGCAGAGCCAAGTTAAGTGCATGATGAACCTTTGCCCTATTTCTTTCACAACCTTCATCAAAAACATTCTAACAATACCTTGTCTACAGTATAACACGATACAGTAGACACTTGGCACGTCTCCACTATGAAGAAAAACAGGTTAATGCAGGTGTCATTTTCACTACTAAATATGGTGAGAGATCCGCAGTCTGGAATATGTGAGTGGAAACAGGTGGAAACAGGAGACAAGAGAATGTTTATTGATCCACAAGGAAAGCTCTTTATAATTTGTTCTGTCCATTCATTCACTTTTATCTCTACTATACCAAAGCATTAATGGACTCCTGTCACATGACTTTCTGTTTTGAGGGACTTTATGAAGACTTTTGATAATTCAGCACAATATTTTAATTTGAATTATGAGTTACTATGGAAACATTCCCACTTTTTCATCATTCTAAACACTATGGCTATTCCACAGTATACATATGTGCAGTATAGCCATTGGCAACTCCATGTCTCTGTGTGAATAATTGCACGTTTTTGCATGGGCCGTGGGTGTGAGGGTGTTTTTACTTGTCAGGGTTGGAATTTTGCACCCACCCCTCCCTCCCTTGTGACTTTGAGTTAGTTTGTTCCTGTCATGCAGCAAACCCAGGCTGGCAGGCCCCAAAACAGGCTGCCGTTGCATTAAACATTCATGAACTGCAGTGAGCCAGCGCGGTGGCACCAATGCAGAAAGGTCACTCAAGAATGATCGCAGTATTCCAGTATAGCCCTACCTTATGAATAAATACAATATCCCCGCAGACAGCACACCTGGTTGGCTTCGCACTGTGTATAGAAGCTGTCACCAAATGTAGGACTAGGCCAGATGATCTGATCCAGTCGCTTACAAGATGGGAAGGGTTTTCCAGCAAATGCTTGGATAGGGATTTGAAGTAATGCTTATGAGTTACTGTCAGTTCCTCTTATTGTTGAGGATTAGTCTATAGCTCAAAAGCAAAGTCCATATTTGTATGAGATTTTCAGACTAGTCAAGGGACAAAAAATAATCTGTAGTGTTTTTTTGGATCTGGAATCTTTCAAAAAAGGGTTATGTAGAGCTGCAACATAGGGCCATATGGGCAAACTGGATAACCACACCAACTTCCTCAGTCCAGTCACAATAGGTTGTTAGATAGAAGGGACAGTTAGCGAAATCTACCAAAATTACAGCTGTGCAACTGGTTTCCTATAACAGCAGGCAGGTGTGAATGTGGTGTGTGAGAGATTGGAGGTGGTTGGAGGGTATATTGGAAGCCTTGATTTCATCAGTCTACCCTATAGGGCAGCTGTGGCAATAATAGTAATTTACCACCACCAAACCAGGAATAAATGAACAATAATAAATGAACAATAAATAGTTAATTGTAAAGTGACTGGAAAAGTGCTATATAAGACTAATACATCATTATTATTGTTATAACAGCTGTGGTACCAATATAGATACCAGCAGAAAGACCGACAATATGATTCTGAACCAACTGATATGTATGTAAGTGTTTTAAAATAATACGGTTTGCTCACCACTTCTTGATGTAATGTGAACTATTTTTATATATGGGGTTTGCATATAAGCCTCGCTGTACCCGCCAAAGTGTTCATGGCTCTCACAGTGCTCATTAACTGTGAGAGCGTTGTGTTACCAGCTCTGTAATAATGCACAGAATAAAGGTGTGATATTTTAATCCATGGCAATGCTATTTCCTGACAAAAAACAACGTCATGGAAAAACACAAAATAGTGTATTATTCAACTATATCTGTAAATTTGCTTTCATACTGCTGCAACCTCCCTGAGCAGCCATCTTAGCGCAGAGTAGGAAGCAGAGACTGAGGGCTCGGAGGCGGACTCACCCAAAACCCTGGCTGAAGTCACTGAGGTGGTTGGCAAGCTCCTTGGTGGCAAGGCTCCAGAGGTGGATCAGATCCGAGTATCTTAAGTCAGTGGATGTTGTGGGGTTGTCTTGGCTGACACGCCTCTGTAGCATCTGGAGGGTTTGTTCCAACTACAAGGGAATCACACTCCTTAACCTCCCTGGTAAAGGTCTATTTCAACTTTTCTATGTACCAGGCCAAGTTCCAGGTCAGATCTGTGGATGGGCAAGCCCACACATTAGTTAAATACATGTGAAATAAGCCAAATGCCATACAGTGGAACATTTCAACCAAAGCAATACGTATCAGACATCCGTGAAATGACTACTCACAAAAGTACAGTATTCATTTTTATTATTAATCACTTCTTCATTCGTGATTTTTTCAATATATTGCCCAGCTCTAATTTTACTAATAGTCAGTAGAAATGAACTGTGCATTCACCCCTGAACTAGAGAAGAATCAAATCAATATTAAACTTTCTCATTCCTGCTTTGAATTGCATCCCATGGCTTTTATAGTTCATCTTAAAAATAGTCACAAAAATCAGTGTATTAAATTTAATGGGAGCTGCTCTTATTTTGTGAAAGCTGAAAGTTTATTAAGCAAAAGTGAAAAGGTCATGTCTCAAAAGTCGTATTTGTGGTAGTTGGCGCCTTGAGCTTTAAGTCCAAGTTTTATTCCCAACTTGTTATTTCTGCAGACATGACTCAGCTGCATAATTATGCACTTTAGAATGAAATAATGAACTTCTTTCCCAAACAGCAGATTTAATACCCACTTACTTTGCATATGTGTTTTAGCATTACCATTATATTATCAGAGATGAGGCTTGTTTAAACCTCCCAGGAAGCCATCGGAAGCCATTAAAATGAGATCCCATTGGGTTTAATTCAAATGGACAGGAGAGGGCTGTGGGAAGGTCCAGCAAAACAAATCACACTGCACCTCAATTAACACCAGCCAGGCCCCAGGAGCCCCCTCTCAGACTGTAATAAAACTGTGCCCAATGTCTACACACTTACACATTTATACTGTAAATCCAATACTGCAAGTTGCACAAAAGTAAGGCTGTCCAGCTCAGTTAATTATGAAATGTGGTACAGAGATGCAAATGTGTTTCTTTTTCAGCAAGATCCTTCATCAAGAGTCATCGCGGTAAAATAAATGTGTTGAAGATTTTTAATGTGGATGCCCTCCCTGCTACAAACAGCCACTACTACAACTGGAGTGCGCAAAAATATGACCCATGATTATTTTAGTTGTGGAGTAGGTGCAAGTATTTTTTCACTGATTTGCTTTGTTGCATTTGAGATTTTTTTTTTTTTAAATAAAACTAAATTTGTGTAAAAACAAGGCAAGTTTAGGAGAATGCGGTAACATTTATAATAACTACACTTTTAACAGCATGAACAAAGACTTAATTCTCATTGAAAAACATGTATTAAGAATGATTCAGGCTTAGTAACTGAGGGAGGAGTTAGGGTTTGGAGTTAGGGTATTAATTAAGTAGTTACTAAACCTGAATCATGGTTATTAAGGCTAATTAAGGTGTAGTTATTCCATTAAAAGGCATATTATTTTTATATTTGTATTAAATCATAGTAGATCTTACGTGGCCAGCCAGAACCACAGGCTTTGACACAACTTTGCAAAGACGAGTGGATCTGGAGCTGTATCCTGTCTCCCAATTTCAGAGGGTGTGATTAACCAATCAGAGACATGCACGGTCTGTTCCTGTCAAAAACCAACATGGCTGCTTACATGTAAAAAAAAGGGAGAAAAGCAACATAAAGGACTGACAAACAGCACATATTTTTGCAGAATCAACAGTCGAAGTTTATATATTGTTCTGAATGTTTCGATAATTTTTGATTCTGCATTTGAGAAACACATGATACAAAGTAGCAACTGTGCATGGACTGTCTCACGTTAGGATGGAGGATTTTCACCTTTTATTGTCCACTTCCAGACCCTTCAAGCTTCGATCAGAATGTAGAAGGTACTAGCTGGTCAGGCAAGGAAGGGTCTTTGAGATAAAGCCTTGTCCAATAAATTGCATGTTTTGAAAATTGGTCATCAGTTATTTCAAAAGTCACTGAATCATAATAATTTCCATTGCCATATTACATATAACACTGGATTGTAGTTCTTGGGATGCACAAAGGTGGCACAGCTGTCTCACTGGTTCATCCTGAAGTGCTGAGAGGGCATTGTGCTGATAGTCCCACCCCCATCAGAACACCTGCGTCCCTTCCACCAGACAAGGACAGACCTACAGGGGCCTCCGCTGCTCTGCTCCGGGCCAATTACCCACCTGCGGCACACAAGAGCATAGCCGTGTCACTTCATGCTAATGCAGGGCTCATAATGGCTGTTGTTTTCTCTGTTAGAGGTTTAGGCAAATGAGATTTAAACAGGTTTTAAGGGCCACTCAATTTGACCAATCTAACTGGTTCACTTACTGGAGAAAGCAATACTAAAACAAAATGGCTGCAAGGTTTATAACACAATTAATGATAACAAGGAAGATATGATCAAATAGATAATCAAATAATACTTTATGTCAACCTTAATAAGTCATTTAAATGTAATGCAAAGCGGTGAATATAGCACTGGGGAATGCCTTATACATGTCACCATTTGTTTTTCAAATTGGTCTAGACCCCCAAAGGACTCTGAAATGAACCAACTGTGGCAGGTCATTACTGTTATTCCTTTATGCAACAAAGGAAGATTGGATTAAGGTAAATAAGGGAGAAAAGAAATGTCCCAGAGGCATATCATTTTGTGTTCCTGTTTGACTTGTCTTGCTGCTTACATTAAAATGTTTCATAATGCTCTAAGTGCAAGTACAATGTCTGGAAAATTCTAAATGTATTAATAAGAATAAGAAAAATCCATTTATGTTGAATGTACTTTGCCCTTCTGCAGCTGGTTCCCTATTGAGATGAGCTGAGGTCATTATAGCCCCCAGTCATAACATGCAAACTAATGATTACCAGTATTTTACCCCTACCTAACACACTGTGCTTTCTTTGTGGTAGCTCTTCCGGGTAAGAAGAAAACCCATTCTTTTCAAAGACAAATTCAGGAAAGGTTTTGCCTCAAAAATATGAAATAAAGTAGTGCTGATTTGTGAAAAATGTTCTATGATCATGTTCATGTGTGGTTGGATACAGATCAAATTTTCTAAAAGAACCAAATCTTTTTCTTTCTATTTTTTTATGCAATAAACTTGAACCAACACAAGAAACAGCACCGAAGCAGAGCAGGCAACACAGGTGAGAGCTTTGTGCAAAAAAACCCAAAACAAAACATATTTGGCTTTGTAATAAGAGTTGTGTTTTGGTCCTTTCTTTCTGTGATTTATAGATAAAATAGTTAGATTGTTTATAGATAAAATGAGTTCTCACATTGGCTTCCGTCATATAAATAGTTAAAGAGACAGTCTTTTAAACGGTTCTTTGAAGAGAATGGATCCAAAAGATTCGGATCACACAAAGGAGCCAAATGTCCCATCACTAACATTTGTGCCAACACCTCACTGATTCTCTAGGAGGTTTTAAAACGTGTCTGTAGTCAGAATAGAACTTATCTGCTGTCAAAATCTCCAGCCCCATACAAAATAATACAACCCAAATGACGATGGCGGGCCCATGGCAATTTCCAGAATAATGTGAATAGTACTCAAATGTAGAAGGCATAGGGATAACTCCAGTAAACAATGCCATACAATGCATTCAACGCTCTGAGCTGCCTGGATTAAAACAGTGACTTCAACAGTTAAAATGAATTCGGAGGTAAATCTACAGAGCAAAAATGTTTTTTATCAAATGATGATGGTAAAGGGCCCTTTCATTTGTTCCGTTCCTAACTACTTTCTGAGAAAGTCTGACCTTGCAACAAAAAATGTAAAAAAAAAGGTCAATATAGCTTAAAGCTCCCATATTGTTTTCCAAGGCCGGCCCTTCCTATAAGCAGACTAAGCAGCTGCTTAGGGCCCCAAGGCCACCAGAGGGCTCTCAAGAGCCCATAAATTTGTAAAATGAAAATAATATAATATGTAAAGTTATACTAGAAACAGTGCTTTGGTATTCACAGCAGCCTAAATATCCCTCTATAAAGATTACATTTGTTTATATATATATACATACACAACTTGACAAAATGTTGCCTACATTTGTTTTCTCTATGTGTTTACATCCCTGAGGTGCGTTAAGGCCACTGAGGTACTTTTGAATGGCTGGTTTAGAAGTGAGATTAAAACATTTCAGTCTTTTGATCATATAAGTACAAATACAATTGGTCAAGGTGATGAGAGCAGAGTCACAATGTTGTCAAATGTGAATCACCAATAGCTGAGCCAGGAGGCATCTGCTGCCGAGGGGCCCAGAGACATATTCTGCTTCGGGCTTCCTGAAAGCCACGGCCGGCCCTGTTGTTTTCTGATCCATGTTATGTTGTTTCCTCATCAAAAACATACCTGGAGTTGTATTTTGTTTCATTCACACACAGAAGCCTTGCATATTTAGGCTGAGTTCTTCTCTCACACAGACAACACTCTGTTCCACCTTGCCATATCATGTGGTAATACAGGAAGTGCTCCACTGTGTTTTTAAACTCCATACACACTCTTCACTAGATTCATTTGGATAAGTTCAGCCCTGGGATTGCCAAGCTTTACTAAACTAACGGTAAAAGGTAGCTGTTAAGTTGAAAACTAATGCTGATGGGTGGAACAGAGCATTTTGAGCTTTAGAAGACTAATAATAAAGTTTTTTTTATGTGTGAATGAAACAAAACACGACTCCAACAATGTTCTCAAATGGCTTAAAGCTCACAAGAGACATATTTGTGTAAAATAAGACCTTTAAATGTTGTATATTATGAGATATGGGGTTTTCTGCTTTTGACACCAGTATTTAGTGAAGTTTTCGTTATAATAATGTATGTGTATATTATTCAAACATGCACAAATGATGAGCAACATGAATTTTCAGTGTTTTTGATAACAGCACTGAAGCTCAAAAAAGCCTATTTTGCACAATATAGACCCTTTAAGGTCACCATAACTCAACCTATGTAGCCTATGTGTTTGTTTTGTAATGTTTCTATGTATTGCTATAGATTGGTTGGAGTGAGCCCCAGAATCCACACACTGGCTCCTCTTTAGTGCAGTGACTAATGTGTGGTGCTCTCCCTCTGCAGCCTTTGCCTCCAAACATATTAGTGAAGCTGATGATGACTGACAGGGACTTTTACATCTCGCCCCAATTAGCGAGCCACCCCTGTCCCCTTTAACATTTACTCTTAAAGTCGGGTTGACAGATGCCCATCACGCCCCTCCTCCCTCTTCTCCGTCCTCTCCCTCTCTCTGTCTCTCTCTCTCTCGTCGTTCTCTGTCTAAACTGAAGTCACAGCCAGCTGCCATCGCCCTGCACATCTACAGCAGCAAATCAAAGTTGAGGGCACGTCAGCATGACCAAGACTGTCATCATTTGAAAGGATATTATTGTATTATTCTGATTCATAGAAGAAAAATATACAGGATGCATCTTATATTATTCATAGGTTTCATTTTATTTATTTTATTTGAGAAATTTGCATTGGAAACTCAACAAACTCAGCTGCAAATAATTAAAGAAGTTATACAAAGTTCAAATGGAGTAAGTAAGAGCTGAAAAACTGGGAATGCTACCATAGAAATGAGTAATTCTTGACTAAATATTCTCCATTATGAATGATCAAAAGTTCTCAAAATGACATCCAAAAAAATAGTGACTGTGATGTATTGAACTCTGTAGGGCGGAGAAAGTAATCAGTATTTTCACATTTTACTGGCGTTTGATGTTGATGTTTGAAGTTTTAGCTTCATTTAATATTTTTTTAAGATACCAACACCATCTATGTCATCCTCTAAGGGTTACTGAGGGCACTCTATTGATAAATATGTGTTCTACATGTAACTCTATTGGGGGAATGTTCAGCAGTTACTATGGTGACACAATGCACAGCAAATACAGACAAAAAGTTAGTCTGAAAGTTGGATTTAAAGAATTAATTTTCAGGAACCTGTGATCAATATGAACATTCATGGTCCTGGTTACGAATTTTAGTTCCAACCAAGTCAGCTTTTTCTGGTCAGACTATGTTAAAAGTAAAACTCAGATTAAGTCTAACTTGAGTAAGAGAGCTTCTAACAAACTTCCAAAATAGTGTTTCACATGCTGCAATTTATCAATTGATTAATGAGTTAGCTTATCGAGCTATGTCAATACACATCAGATGGGCTTTAGTGTTTTCATTCAAAATATATAATATTTTCTTTTAAATCGCCATGAATTACATTAATTAATTAAATACATGTAAATATATCAGCAACCCGTACATGTCATCATGTGACATCATCAAAATTCAGTTTTTTCGATGACATAGACGATTTTATTCTGTAGTTTATGAGAGGGGCACAGGTCTTTATAAAACTCCTTTCACATCAGCACTTGCACCGATAAGCAGCGATCAAACCGAGCAGAGCGAACACAGAGACAATAATGTTGACGAAAAACTGGGCAGACTTTACTCCGGAAGAGGACCAATACCTCTACACCGAGGAATTCAACCTCATGGAGGAGCTGGCAAAAACATCCCCCATGCCAGAAAATTTCCACCAGACCACAGTCGAAAAGGATGTCAAAACCTTTGAAACTGTGGAGGAGAGAGTAGAGGAGCAGTTTGAGCGTTTCGGCTTGACCGAAAACCTGCAGCAAAAAACACCACCTGGTGAAACCATGCAGCAGGAGATAGAGCGGCTAAAACAGCAGGTTGTCCAAGAACAACAGAGAAGACAAAAAGCAGAGGACGAGAGGGGAATGATTCTGCTTCTGTCTAAATTGGAGATGGCCTCAAAAGCCGCAGAAGCCAAAGCCAGAAAAGAACATCTTGTGAAGGAGCTTGAACATCTTAGAAAACTCCATGAGGAAGGCTCTGTTAGCTCTGACAGCCAACAGAGACAGAAACAAGCAGACGAGATGGGGATGACTCTAGTTTTGTTAAAACTGGAGATGGCCTCAAAAGCCGCAGAAGCCAAGGCCAAAGAAGAACGTCTGGTGAAGGATCTGGATGAGCTTAAGACGCTGAGAGAAAGAGAGAAGGAGGAGTCTGCTGAAGTAATCAAACTCACAGAAGAGGAGAATGATCAGCTAAGACACACTGTCGACAAAACAAAACTGTCACTGTGGCAGCAAGCTGGGGAATACAAGTTGATCATGCAACAAAAAGAGACCGCAAATGCAGCTCTCATTGAGAAATTTGAGACTGCACTGGTAGACATTAAACAACAGATGTCTGCTTTTGTAAAACAGTCTCAAGAACAAGACCTAAAACTGCAAGAGAGCGCTCAGCAGAAGGTCCTGATGACAACTGCAGGACAAGGACAAACGGATTCATGAGATGGCGGAGGCCCTCGACAAATCCATGGACCGAGAAAGCAAAATGAACCTGCAGTTAACACATATTCATGCCAAACTTGAAGATGTGGAAACCCTGAACCAAAACCTAAGGCAGGAACTGGAGCTGGAGAAATGCAAATGTGCCAAACTAGAGAGCGAGAATTCGGCCATTTTAACCCAGCATGAGAACCTGAAGCCGACAGAGATAGAGGAACAAGCCACTCTGCTGCTGAGATTTGAGGATGAGCTGAAGATGAAAGTGACCCAAAGACGGTGCTCCCTGCAGGAAGAAATGTGTAATGCCCTTGAACGAGACCTGAAGAAGGAACATGAACAGCCCTGCCTGCAGGAGGAGAAGTGTAGTGTGCTTGAGCTCGAGCTGATACAGGCCAAAGAACAGTGCCTCCTGCAGTACGAATGGAATACTGCAGTTGGACGGGAACGACAGAAGGAATATGTACAGCGCTCCCAGCTGATGAAACAGAGTATTATGCTTGAGCTGAAAATGAAAATGGCCCAAAAACAGTGCTCCCTGCAGGAAGAAAGGTGTAATGGACTTGATCGAGACCTGAAGAAGGAAAATGAACTGCGCTCCCTGCAGGAGGAGAACTGTAATGCGCTTGAGCTCGAGCTGAAAAAGGCCAGAGAACAGTGCACCCTGCAGGAAGTGAGGACTAATGCACTTGAGCTGGACTTGAAGAAGACACAAGAATGTTGCACCCAGCTGGGGCAGCGGAGCAGAGGTCTCAAGGAGGAGCTGGAAAAGAAACGCAGGAAAAAGTGGTACAGAAGGCTGCGCTGCCATTAGACCCTTTCCCACACCTTACCTCATCACAAAAGCATAAATAAAAAGCATAAAAAAAAAAAAAATGTGTAAAATTCTTTGTTTGAACTACTTCAGTACTATTACCCAATAACATATTTTTTTATGTCACAAAAACAGTTTAAATGTTAAAAACACCTGTCTCACAATCTATTCAAAATACAGAAAATAAGAAAACTTGATTACATGTTGTCACTTGCACAAAACCAGGCCTAAACCAAGTATAAACCAGGTCTAAATCACGTCTAACCCAAGACTAAATGAGGACTAAAGCTCTATTGACATGAACAGTAAAAGAATGCGTATTTTGCCTTGACTCTGTGAAGGTATAGGATTGTAAGCTTGCCTCACTAAAC
The DNA here is from genome assembly GCA_019594935.1 of Periophthalmus modestus. Lineage (NCBI taxonomy): Eukaryota > Metazoa > Chordata > Actinopteri > Gobiiformes > Gobiidae > Periophthalmus > Periophthalmus modestus. The sequence goes on from JAIEZT010000441.1 coordinate 24,868,630, forward strand.
AATGTAACTATTTGGAACTGATTTGATTTGTAGCCACTTTACGCTCAATATAACACAAATCATTATATCGAAACACACAAACTTCCCTTAGAGCCATGGCGCCATCATATTATAATAACAAATGTGCCTTTTAAAATAGCATGTCTGACATTTGAGAAATACTGTGTTAAATGCGTCCGTTTGCTTTATTGATTCCTCTCTCATAAGGTGAAAGCGAACCATTAACTTCCCTCTTTGCTTTGGGAGTTTCCCGTATCGACCCATTCTTCACTGGACTCTCAGAATAAAGTGAACCGTGGATGCACTTAAAGGTTCAGAAGCCTCAAAGAATGCTTCAAGTACATTCTACTCCTGCTGTTGCTGCTACTGTTGCTACTGCTACTGTGAAGGAAAAATTATCTGTGATGCAGCCGCCTGCCACAGATGCAAATAAACTAAATTGTAATAGTTCTATAGTATAGTCTATAGTATGTAAAAATCTACCAGTTTTTGTAATATTATAAACTTGTATACAGAAAGTTGCCACAGTTACATAATGGTCCAGTCGTATGTAACTTACTCACTGTGGTGTCTAGCCCCTCCTGAACTAAAGCCCACAGGAGCCGGAGAGAGCTGGACTGCTTTGAAAGGTAGAACACACTTTGGATCGCTTAAATGGGCCACAGTTCACTTTAGACAATGGGAACACTTTCAGACCGCACCAATCTGTTCCAAGGTGAACCAATGCCATTTGACATTACCTGAGAATATGTCATTTAAAATTGTAATCATATTTCACAAATGGCTTCAAAGATGGCCAAAGTTGTGCTTCTTAAGTCATATCAGCACAGATGGAACTTGAGAGAGGGGCGAAAGTTACCATATGCTGCTGAATTTGAATTTTAAAATTGGAAAATGTTTAAAAGTTAGCACATGGCTAGTTCCCTATAACCACTGCATTTTAAATAACTCGCAGAGGCCCAAGTGTCAGGCATTCAGAGTGCGTTGCCGTTCCCAAAGCCGGCATGAAAAGCTGCAGTGCGGTGACAAGCGGTTGGGCTCTGCATGGCTTATAAGGCTTATTAACATTCTTGTCTAGCTGTAGTGGAAAAGAATAACAAATATTGAATGTGACTTTTAAATACAGTAGCTGTGATATTCCCATTTGGGCTCCGGCTGCGTGCTGTAAATGAGTGGAACAGTGCCGGTCGTAATGGGGATTGATACCCTCATAATAACTGAGCTTCAACTAAACAGGTTGTGAAAAAGCCCCTTCAGCAATCTCTCTATCTTGCTCCCTTTATTTCTCTTTCACTTAAACTAATGCAGATTTGATAGCATGGCGGACCACATCTCTCTCTCATAATCTTGCACTGGACAAAGCAATGCTCCGGGCGTCTATTAAGGTACTTGATCATTGTTTTATAGCTGTGTACAATGGTAGGCTAAGTTTGGTTTTGCTCTGGTGGAATCAATCTATATAAAGATTCATTTTATAGATAATCCATTTCAGTTTTTGCCAGGTAATTTCTGTAATGATGAAAAAAAGATAAAATATGAAAAATAAAATGATTGTACTGGGATAGAAAAAGGTGAGAAAGACATGTGTTTCAACTTCCTGTTAAATAAATGTTGAGTACTTCCCATACAAAAATAATATTTTGTTTGAAATTGGTAATCGCTATTGTCCTAATTTCACATCTTTCTAAAACCCATGAAGAGGGTTTGAGACTAGTATAGTGTATCCAACATGGACAATGAGTACCCAGAGAGACAGAGAGATCAAACAGGCCAAGAATTGAACCCACAACACCCTTCTGGGTTATACGTGTTGCATACTACTCTGCCACTGCACTTCCCTACAAAACAATGTGATTCTAGTTTCCATTTTGCTGTCAGGTACTCTCTATATCGTTCTTGCACTTTGGGTCTATGTGGACAACTTTTACCATGTTTTCACAATGTTTACATCATGCCTCTGCACATAGCAACCTGTTTACTACATTCCCATTTTGTTGACAGCTGAGCCATAGCCCAGGTCTTCTTTCCTTTTCCATCAAAATAGCTGAAAGCATTACTATGAATCTTATATCTCATGTATCCAGGAGACTACATTTCTTTCTGGCCAATATTTTAAACTCCACAAACTCGCATCTATCCTCTGCAGGCAGGTTGGCCCAATGTGACAACGTCTTCTGTCTGAGCAGCGTAGGAGGCTAGCCCATCCTTTAGCATCAGCCCACACCGGTTCATATATCACCCAGCACAGAATAGTCTCCGCTTCGAGGGGGCCCTGTTTTCTGTGGCTATACCTATCTCAATGTCCAACTGTCAACATCCACAAGATTTAGTGGCAACTCTTACCACGGCCTGGTCAGGACAATCCAAGCAGATAGGAAACTGTGATTACCAGTGAGGGGGAGAGGAGGGAGGAGGCAGGCAGCTTGATGTCAGAAGGCCAATGGTTTCTTGTGTGTGGAACAAATAGTAGTTGCACTTGTAAAGCCTGAAAAACAGAGCTTCAATGTTGCTTCCAAGGAGGTAATTTACAAGTCTAGAGCCTGTTAGTGACATAATTATTCCACAATGGGAATATTAAGACTCCATATTTTATGAGAAAGATTAATAATGCTTTGGTAAAACTAATTTCCTTTCCATGTTAATAAGATGGGACATACCTATTATATTCCACTGGTGTGCTAAACATCACAAAGCGTATGGTGATGGAAATAGGATCTGCCTCATTAAAATGTTGTGGCCAACCAGTGCCGGTTATTGGCAATATCTGCAGGATGTAACAAGGGTCAAGCCAAAAAAGCATGTCAATGAACTGATCGCAGTTAAGCCACTTTAACATATTTAATGTTTATTGCAGCAAATTATTATTTTTTTCTCCAAATGGTTATAATATAACAAGGGGATAAGAGCAAGGCAAAGCAGGGCAAGTTTATTTATATAGCGTAACTCATACATAAGTGCTTTATAGAATAAGGAAGACATTAAAACCACAAACAAATCAAAACATAAGGAGAGGCCGGTCTCACATCTTCAGGAAGACTGTTCCAGATTTTATCTGCATCGATTCCCCATACTTAGTCCTAACTCTGGGCACCAGCAGGAGGCCAGTCCCTGGGGTCCTCAGAGTGCAAGTTAGTACATATAGCACAAACATGTCGTGGAGAGACATGTCCACAAGCAGAGCTGCTTTAAAGTCTCTTCTCTGAGCCACAGGGAGCCAGTGCAGAGACCTGAGCACAGGGCTTATGTGCTTATAATTTCTGGTTCTAGTCAAGACCATAGCAGCAGCATTCTCGATGTACCACAGCTATATTACTGCTAGTTTGGAGAGACCAGTGAGCAGGCCATTATAGTAGTCTAACCTACTTGAGACAAGCACATAGATAAGTGTCTCTATGTCTGGTTTAGCATACCTTGGACTTTTGCAACGTTTTAGATGGGAAAAAGCTGTAGATATTATTGATTTGATGTAGCTGTTAAAGTTCAAATCAGAGTACATTATTACTCCTAGATTTCTAGTCTGGTTTAACGGTTTTAGAGAGAGACACTAGAGGTGACTGATGACATTTTCTCTTTGTTTCCTTGGGCAAAAGACAATGACTTCAGTCTTATCTGCGTTTAGGTAGAGAAAGTTATTTGACGTCCATGCACTGATTTGCTAGATGTAGTGAGAAAGTGAATCCACTGGTCCATATTCACCAGCTGCCAGTGAGACATAGATCTGAGTGTTGTCTGCATATTTGTCGTAGGACACACAAATAACTATTATTGCATATTAACTGACCTAACAGCAGCATGTGGACAAAAGAGGTCCCAGAATTGACCCTTGGGGCACCCCACAGGTCAAGGCCATCTGATCTAAGACACAGTTTCCAATTTCAACAAAGCACTTCCTGTCTTCTAGACAGGACTTAAACCAGTTTAGTGCAGTATTTCAACAGAGCTTTTGTGGGTTCTTTTTCTCATCTGCAGAGGTCTGTATCAGCATAATGTTGATTTAGGGCCTCATTGCAAAAGATCTGGATTGGAAACCTAGGATGTGTTTACACTTGTCCTTTTCTGACGCTATTCTAGCTCTGGTCTAGCCCAAATTTAGTTTTTCGTCATCTCCCACATGTATGAATGTGCCAAAATCTACCGAACAAGGACTGTCAACAATGCACTGTCACATTTATTTGAGACTACATTTATTTACATAATATACAAAGCTATAAATAAAATGCAGCTCTGTACCATTTATATAGGTCTTATAACATTTCATGGTATTATGCAGTAACTTGTCCAAAGGAAGAAACAGGGGTGAACTGACAGTTTATCATTATGGTCATATGATCAAAAATAATAAGCAGATGGTCATAATGTTTTGCCTGATCGCTGTCTTCAAATATTCACAGATATTGACATAGACCTTTGGTGATCCCTCCTCCATTTCCAAACTCCTTCATCCTTATTCTCCAGCAGTTCCCTGTTTGCACCAACAACTCTGTCATTCCCCCGTGCTGTCATTCTACAGCTCGCTCTCTCTAACCTTTCAAGCCACAATCGCTCCTTCTCCCACTCCCTCTATAAATATCTGTCTCGGAGACTGGAGTCTTTCCCTGCGTGCGCCCATATCTTCACACGAAAACAGGGAATCTTCATCCGTGCTGGATCAACTCCCACTCAAGGTTAGGAGTGCTACCTCTGCACTAGCACAGGCAGTCAGGGAAGGCTTGCGTTGTTATGCATAGTACTATTATTGCGTTAATATAGGGTTAATTATGCATACAAATATGAAATATAAGGTACTCCAATAGACTGAAAATGTCAAAACACCACAGGTACTTTGATACATGCAATGGGACTGCCCTTTAGTCTCTCTGATATGCACTACTTGCAGGGTCAGTTACCACGGGACCTACCAAAGTTACCCAGGCTATGTCTACTACTCTGACCAAGCCTGCTTTTCAGGTGGTACATACAGGATGAGTGACATAGACACAATGCATTCTGGTACTGTGGAAAAAAAACACACAGAGCAATAAGAATGTGGAAGGAGAGGATGGTTGAAAATTTTGCGTGCAATGAAATTCTGGGAAGGTTCTAGGCAGATACAGGCAATGGTCAAGCTATTGGTTGGATTTGTGTTTAAGTTTTGAGTCTTCACTGATGTTATTTTAATTTTGTTTTGAATTTTATGATGTTTGCTCTGAAAATAACACTGCAAAACACAATTATTTTTATGTTCAATTTATGACATGCAGTGCCTATTTTTATCCAAGGCAATACAATGGTACAACCTTGTTTGATGTATTCCCTCTTGGTGGTCCAAATGGATTCAACACATTGCTTAACTATACATAGACAAGCCTTTCAACTCTCCCATGTGGCAACAGACTGTAGAAATACATGGCATCTTTACCAAATTGAAAACTGAGCATATTCAGTGGATGTTGTTTGCATGAGATAAAAATGTCCTCAGAAGAGAAAAGAGTGTGAAATGTGAATGCAAAGACAGCACTGGAGATACACAATTCAATATTCTTCTTTTAATGTTTTTTCTCCCTAATGCTGTCTGATGTGGGTATTAAAATGAGGTCAGCTCTGCCTGACGAAGAAATTACATGATTTAATGGCACCCCAGGGGAAGTTTAAATATAGCTCTGCAAAAGGACTGGCCTCTGACGGCACAGCATGACACAACTTCATCCATAAGCACTTAAATTCTAAATGAGGCCTATGTGTGCACAGTAATACCGTCAGCAAACACAAACATGTCCGCGAAGACTACTTTCTAATATAATGAAGATTTTCCATCAAATAGGCCAAGACCATTTAGTACAGAAAGAAAATTACATGGTCAGAGGTGGGTGGTAATTAGAAACATTCCTTACATACTAACTAAACAAAAGTCATTATTTCTACGCAATAAAACTGCAAAAGTGTTTTTCAGACAGTTGACAATTCCATGCTTTATATATGGGCTTACTCATTCACGGCTGGTGGAAATGTGGCTGCCAATCTGCGTCAGTGGGCTCTCCAACAACTATCACCACATTAATGGATTTAAGTATATTCATTTTGACAACCATAAGAACAGTTCTACACAATTACAGATCAATCACATAGCTGAGTTAGACATGTTGTTCTCTTTGTTTCCACAAGGGGGAGAGACAACTCTAAATTGGATATTTATAAGCAGGAATTACAAGAATACTGCCTATCATTAATGCAAGCCTTTTAACAGCATTTAATAACTTGAAGCGCGCGTTGTCATGTCTCCTGCTTTAGCTCAGCCCATTTTATATGACGTTGACGTTGAAAGATGTATAGAAATAAAAGTGTGTCCCCCCAGGCTCTGTGCAACCCACTACCAGTGAACTGTGCTGCTCCATTCATCTGCATTCAAGGTAGAAGCGTCTTTCATGCCTGCTTCAAAACAATTTCCACGTCTTAAAAAGGGAAATATGTTATAAGATAAAATGAAAGGCAAAAGCAAATTAGATCAGTGGAAATCAAAGAGAACATTTTGATGCCAGTGTTTAGCAGCATGAGGAAAAGCATAAAATGAATTGCTCAGAGAAGGTTTGGTGTGTTTCTTGTAAACATTCTCATCAATTTTATAAATATGTAACTAAGCTTGTTATTTTTGCGTAGCTAGGGCTCGCTTGAAAGTTTGCAGCTCAGACAAGTGCATGCAGTTGTTGTTTCCTTAGGCAAGACACTTCACCCACGCACCTTGCCATATAAATGTGGTGCCTTACTGATTGATGATTTAATGATTTAACTGATGACTATTTTTATGTTTACACTCAATGCAGTGATTTGATTTGTTTAATGTATAATTTATGAAGTCCACTGATATATTTTAGAAAACGGTAAATGGTCATATAATGGTATACAGCGCTTTTCCACCTTCAAGGCACTCTAAGCGCTTTTATATCAAGAAACCACCACCCAATCACACACACATTCATACAGCAGTGTCTGGGGACAGGGTGGGTTAAGTAGTTAAGGACACAACAACAGCATTCATCTGTGGAATCGCACCACCAACCTGTGGGCCAGTGGATCTGACTGCTCAACCAATGATGCTCAGATATTTACAGATATAAGCTGTTTAAAACAAAAATCAATCAATTATTTACCACAGAAACATTAAGGAAGCTCAGGTGAACAGTGCTTTCTATCTAGACTAACTAACTAATGAGTCCTGGCACATGTAGGTTAAATGTGGTCCCACTGACAGAAAGCAATCCACTGGTGAAGACAGGGAGGCATCAGATCTTCTGCATTGCCTCAACCAGACAAGAGCTGGGGATGCCTACCTAATTTATTAAGACTGTCCCGTGCTGGCCACCACTCACTCATCTACTGTGAAATAGGCAGACTAATCTAGAACCAGGATGTGTCGCTGTCTCTCTAAATCCATTCTTTCAACTCCCAATTCTATTTCTCATTTTCCAGGTCTTCTTTCATGTAAGTGACAGTCTGGGTCCCACTTTACCGCCTCTGATAAGCATCTTGAGTTATTACAAAACACCCGGCTTCATCAGTTAAAATGTAACATGTAGACAGTTTGGGGAGCGATGCTAGCTGACATGCACCATCCCACAAGGCCTCTATGTCTGGAGCCAGAATCTCACACACAATGCATTGAAAACAGTAAGGCAATTTATATAGAAAGGCTATGAACAGGAGACATGTGTCAAAAATAGACAGCTTTGTTTGTGAAAGCGGTGAACTGGGAGAAGCATAAAATGGAATGGTGCAATGAAGTTTGTCAAAAAGGTGGACGAATCAATCCAGGACACCAAGAGAGACATGCTTTGTATGTATATGTGACAACACCATAAAGGATGATGTGGTTTTTGTGCTGAGCAAAGACTAAGCCATGTCCAATTCCAAATAAGCAGGGGGGAGAAGGGCGTGTACTGTCAAAACCAGGGTTTCCTAATGTGAAAAGCCCAGACAAGCTCCCACATTCCTACCTCTGAGGCTTCATAGTAACATTATTACCTCCGCTGACTGCTCTGCTCATGCATGTCTGTCTCATGACCAAAGGCAATACAGAACTAGATTTTTCAGCTTTCTCTAGTAGTTGTCATTTATGAAGAAATGTACACAAATGAGCCAAGAGTTGAATCTAGTCTTGCCTTGAGTCATCTTCTCAAAATAATAACAATGGGTTTACATGCAAAAAGCACTGTATCAGATGCATAGTGCTCGGATTCTGCTCTCCTGTCATATTATACATCATTTTGAGGAGTATTTTTCATTCAAAAAATAGAATTGTTTCAAATAGTTCATTCCTATGGTAGATTCTCATTATTCTGAAATCATGAATAGCAGAAGCAATATGAGACTGCCATTAAAAGGCACAATGTTGTAAAAAGAGCAACAAGTTGCAGCTTACTCTTTTACATAATTCTGGCCTATCCAGTTTGCATTTATTTGTTCTCTGTTTTACTTCTTGACTACCGCTAAATGAGTGTGGTCATAACAGACATGAAGTGCGGTTTGATTTGCTCTGCACTTCTGAAGATTGCACCATAACACACAGAGGAGGTGATGACCTTTTACAGAGAAAGAAAATCTTTGTCTTTCTCCTGGCGGGGAACGTTTCAACAATGCAACAGGGAAGACTGCATTGTCCAGTCTGTCTGCATGAACCAGGTTTACAAGGGTGCCTTTATTTTGACTAGTGCGACCAGTGGTCTGCTTTATTATACATACAACAAGTAAATCATCTGCCAGAAACTAACCGGCAGAGTCAAGGAGTGGCACATAGCCTTTTCTGGTGCTTTAAAACCGGCTTAGCTTTACTGTATCTGCACACAGTATCATTACTAGCTTGACTTCTGTTGTACAGGACCAGGCGTAAATGCACTCACCTTTGTTTACACTGGGTTCATCATTATTGTTTGCAGTTAAAACCATTGAGTGTTTCCTTGTCAGAGTGATGTGTGCAATCTGAAAAAGAAACATTAGCCTAACTAAATTAACCATTAACTAAATTGGCACAAATATATTTTTGGTAATGTGATCACAGTAGACCTAAATAAACAGCATGTGGGGGAATCAAAAAGGCTGCTTATGTATCAACATAGCCACTGATTAAGTAACAACAATGAATGATATACAATCCTAAACATACAATGTTTTTGATGGAAACAACACCACCAATAAGTTTTAATCCTTCATCTGAATTTGGTTATAAACATGGTTTGGACTGACAGGGGGTCCTTGGGATATTTTCATACCAATAAGGGGTCCCTGCCCTCAAAAAGTTTGAGAACCCCTGAACTAAACTAACTAACTAAAAAAGTACTGTATCTCATCTTTTTCAAAGGTGCACTAACTCTCCTGGTGGGGTGCTCACCACCTGCTTGTTTCCATGAGAATGTTATTTCTTTTACTGGGCTGGCCCACAATACAGCGTTCAACTCTCATGTTTTAATTCGATTACAAGTGTTTTGTTGCTCAAAAATACCGTGGAAAACTTTTGTTCTTACCAGAAGGCTGTGCACAGGGCTGACCTGTACCTCAGCGTGGTGAAGTTAGTGAACTGATGTCTCCATGCAGAGAGATCTTGGCAAAGTATTAACATTTCCATGGAGACAAACAGGTGAGGACTCCAGCAGAAAAGTTACATGGTGCAATTTTAAATAAAAAGTGCTACTGTGGAGTGTGTTTGGGGAAGCGGCTGATGCGGGTGGGTGTCAAACAGCGACAGTTTCACCAGAGGCTCCGCGCACATAACACAGAAGGAGGAAGTCACCTATAACCGGAGACTGGAACGTGAGCAAAGAACAGCGATTTCCCTGCGTGCTGTCAAACACACAGGGCACACACACGCACCCTCTGGAGTATGGCCGTGACTGCTGCCAACGAGATTCTCAAGCACCATTCAAAGCACAAAAGTCCCAAAAGCGAAGAAGTTAAAGTGAATGGATTTCACAAGAAGATCCAGGTACGTCTGAGAGCACCTGGGTGTGACGGGACGCACGCGCCACTGTTGTCTGTCCGCGCGACGTTAGCTACCGGTATTTTTACAAGTTGCGTAAAATTTAACCTTCTTGTAATTAATATTGTAATATAACGCAAACCTGAAACATATCACTGTAACCCATTATGTGTGTCTCGTTACAACAGGCTACGAGTTGTAATTAAATTGTAATAAAGAAAACGTAAACATGAACATAATTTGGGTTAACGGCTAACGTTATAGCTTGATTCATTTAACATTAGCTAAAAATGCTAACGTCCTTGGTGGCTTGCATTTATTGAAATAGTAGACTGAAGTTTTGCAATTGTAGGGTGTTGATGCATAGTTTCCAGGTAGATGTGTTTGGATAATAAAACCCGTCAGACATGGACGTCATTCAAAATAGTTGGATAAATCTGAACTAACGTGACCCTGTTTTATGGATTACACAATATAAAGAAATTATAAACGTGAGCACACTGAAAACATTCGACTTGGGTTCAGGGAGTGTCTGTGGCGGTAGGTTCAAGGGTTCCCATAGAAACCACACACGGCTAGCATCTCAGCTAAAGCTGGATTATGCAAAAGCAGAAGTGAAATAGGCTGCTTGATACTAAATTTGTAAATCTGTAAATCCTGTTTTATGTCAGTGGGAACTAGCATTGCCTTGGACAGAAAAAGCATTAGTAAAGTGCAAAAGTGGGTTAATCATAACTGACTAGCCTTAAAGGTGCACTAGGTAACTTTTCTGGTCAAGAGTTTGCCACCTGCTTGTGTCTGTGGAGATCTTTTTGCTTGATTTACTTTATCTCCAGTCAGTCTACAGGTGTTTTATTACCAAAAATTACCTGGGAAAACATGCATTCATACTGGGATGTGGTCTCCTCACCGCAGATCAGACTTGTACTTTGGCCATTGGTGGAGGGTAATACAGTAAAAGTAGTAAAGTACTGTATGTAAGTAAGAATTTTAGGTATCTGTACTTAAGTACATTTTAAACTGGATACTTTTTACTTTTACTTCACTACATTTGAGAGCAGGTATTTGTACTTTCTACTCTACTACATTTTGAACAGGACAAGTAATAGTATTTTTAGTAATGAGTAATGAGTATTTGAGACCTGCAGAGGCTAAGAGGATTATTGAACACATTCATAATTTGAGCTAACAAAAATATACAAATAAAAGCCTCTAGAAAAAAAAACCCCAATCGATTCAATTGTTTCCGCTGAACAAAATTCAGCACAACTCTTTATCAGAAGACCTCAAAAAATAGTGTGAAATACTTGGTACTGGTACTTCAATTATTTTACTTAAGTAAATGTTTTCATACAATACTTTGATTTTTACTTGAGTACTTTTTTGCCCCAATATCTGTACTTGTACTCTGTACAAAATTGACTACCTCTTCCACCACTGACTTTGGCCTAGTATGGTCATCTGCTTTTCTCCACAGAGAGGCATACATTTAATGCCATACTGTGGAACATTTTAGTTAAGACATGTCTTAACAAGCACATAGACCTTCCATCAGAAAAGTTACCAGGCGCACTTTTAAATTAAACTATGAACAATTAATTTGAAAATACCCTTGATAATCCAGCACAGTGTGAATGTATTTACAAAAAGGAAAAGGAAGAATCATTTCCCTGTTTAAATATTAAATATATTAATTATTTTGTCTCTTCTCATTGTTCATTCCAAGTACAACGTCACAAACTCAAGTGGCGTTCAGTGAGATAATGAAATTGAACCAGCTTGTATCAAATTCTGGTCCAAAGTAAATACTGTTTCAGAACAGATAGTAGGCCTATGGGTCTTAACTTGCAGAAGAGCTAATGAACATACCTTTACTGGTAAACAAACCAAACTGTAAAAAGAAAGTAAAGTAAACTATAAGTAACAGAAACAATACACCTGTGGTATCCAGAAAGTCTTATAGGGTCTGATACAAAGTTTTGTTGTTAGCTTAGTGAGGTAGGCAATCTGGTAGTATGTTTAAGTGTTCAGATTAGTTTTGACAGTCTGCATAGAGATCAGCAACACATTTTCAGCTAATTAGACAGATAAACTACTTCCACCTTTTCAACCTGTTTCTGTCCTCTCTTATTGAAATGTCATTGTTTCCATCCCCCATGTACAGTATAAAACCATAGACTGTGCTACTTTCATACAGAAAAATGGCCCAGAGAATGGTGTCGCCTCCAGGCAGCCCAGACATGAGGCGTTTGAGCAGGCCCCCATGTACGTAGCTGTCATGACTTACCTGGGTTTCGGCTTGGTTACCCTTTTCGGCTACTTCAGAGATTTCCTCAGGGCTGTGGGCTTAGAGAAGTGCCACCTTGCCCGGGAGAGACCTGAGCAGAAGGTAAGCATAAAATGGACTCACTCAGGCTCATTGTAGGTACTTGCACTTTTGACATTTTAAACAGAAGCGGATGCATGCCCCTGGGTGTCAACACATTTTGTTTTTTCCTGGTAATTATTTTTTCTTTTTGTTTTCTTGCATTCTCCACATATTCCTGTCTACTTCTCGTTCTTCTGCACTTTTGCGTTGCCAGGGGTGAGACAGGTTGCCTCAGAGTATTTATGAGATCTGCCTCAAACTCTAATTAAATCTCTCTCTCTATATATATATATATATATGTGTGTGAGTATATATATATATATATATATATATATATATATATATATATATATATATATATATATATATATATATATATATATATATATATATATATATATATATATATATATATAAATTTAACAGTAGTTTGGATTGCAGATAAAGCTGAAACACAAAAGTCTTTACATTGTCATCAGCAAGTATTAAACGTTAAATTTGTCTAAAGATAAGTTCATAGTTGCCGGTGAAGAGAAAGGGTTACTTCTTTGTCACTGCTCTACTGTTGTTTTCTGTCAAGAAAATTGTTGGCAATTCACATTTGTAGGTTCTTACGAGGTGGGTTTGTTGTGCACATGCAAAGAGTGTGTGTGTGCATTGTGAATTAGCTTTTTATTACTTAACTTTTTTTAAACTGAAATAAGCCGTGCGATAGACATGTTTTGTATTCACAGTGGATTTTAAACATGTGCAGGAACATTAACATTTGTGAGAAAACCTAAGATTTACTAAACTAACACAAGAATCACATGCATTATAGAGTATGTTTATAGAGGTCTCAACTACAAGCTTAGCAGGTTTATTCATAAGAGGCTCAGCAATATATTATCAGGAAATAACATTACCTACATAATTACTACCTTTTAAAATTTGCTAATCACAACCTTTCAAATTGCAATTGTGATTTGATTAATGATTAATGCAGCTCTTTTGTAACTTTTTGTTGAATATATAGTTGTAATTTGTTTTACTTACTGTTTTTTGACAGGATTTTGTACCTCTTTATCAAGACTTTGAAAACTTCTACACTCGTAATCTGTACATGAGGGTACGTGACAACTGGAACCGTCCAATATGCAGCCTGCCCGGACCTGTGTTTGACCTCATCGAGAGAGTGTCTGACGACTACAACTGGACATTCAGGTATTGTAACACTGAATTTTTTTCCACACAAGTGACGTATATAAAGATCTAAATCAAGGTAAGAACGAAACGTCAAGGAGGTTGAAGAAGGTTTAATGCACCAGGTGAGTTGAGAAATAGGACACTCAGGTTGTATGCGGTGAATCACTAAAGGATGAAGATGGGTTTTCATGGTGTTTTTACACAGCGCTGAGCAAAAGTAGGTCAGATTTATTTGAAAAGAAACCAACTACTTTCAAAATTATCTTTAAAAAAATTCTGTTTCGAACATGTGCGACCTACCTGAATGTGTTCCCTTATCCCGAAAAGACATCTGGCATACAGTACATTCCGTGTCAGCATCTCTAAAATCTCATGTACGTCTTGAAGGCTCCTCTCAAACATGACTAAATTGTGTCATAAACATTTTATTTTGCACTCTATATGTCTCTGAGGGTAATAAAAATAGCTACTATAGCATGCACGGAATCAACCACTGTCACATTTCCTGGGAATGAACTCCACAAATGAAGTACCAGATTTATAACAAGCAATTATAGCTAATTGAATGTTGATTACTTTTCATTTTGTGTAATTTACTCCTCCAGCCTTCGAACATTTTAATTGACTTTTGCTTGTTTACATCTGTGCAGGTTTACCGGGAGGACCATACCCAATGTGACCAATGTGGGCTCATACAACTACCTCGGTTTCGCAGAAAACAATGTGGATTTCCTGAAAACGGTAGCAGAGAGGACACAGCAGTATGGTGTTGGCGTGTGCAGCACCAGACAGGAAACAGGTAAAGTTTTATGGTCAGGATTCAGTTGATATAGTCTACCGCACTGACTCAGAACAAAAGAACTAAATCAGGACAAAATCTGTAGTGAGACTGTTTTAAAACAAAAACAGGAGCTTAATCAAATTTTAATTAAATCCTGACTAATCAATAACAATGTATTCTCAACCTAAAACTGAAAAAAAAAAAAAAAAACACAAAACAATGAAGTAGGACTCCACCAGTGGATATAGACACAAGAGATAAAGGGAAAAAGAACAAAAAAAAAAATATTTAAACCAAGTTGAGATTAATTTAAAGTAATAATACAAATCATAATAATAAGATAAATTAATCTCAGCACAGCACCTACTATCCACTTAAATATAAAAAAATAGAGCTAGTGAGATAAGAAAAAACATTTGAACAAAAAACAAAAAGACTAGAACAACAAAACTATATATTACGTTTACTGTTACTTATTATTCAGTGAACTATAATTCACTGACCAGTCCTTAATTTTCTTGTATTTCCAGTACCTACTGCATACATTTTTTGTATGTGTAAGTATGTGAACAAGTTTATGGAATCAAACTTTCTATGGCCACGAGTATGATTTGTCAAGCCTTATGATATTGTGACCTGAATGATCATGATTATCAATAAACTTGATGTCCCTAGTGGGAAAGTGTCAGGTTGACGGCCATCTTTAATTGCCGTACTTTAAACAGTTCAAATCGCCGCAACTGCACTCAACAGTTTTTGATTTAATTTAAAAGAATAATGGCTTCAACATCAAACTGGATATAAAGCCCCTTCTCCCATTTATCTGTTTTAGATTTACGCGCTTCAAATGTTTAATTGTCTGTCTGTTGCTGCAGTGCACAATGAATAATTCAACCTTAGTTAAATTATGTACCATTTGGGCTGAAGCTGATGTCATTACATACTGGTCAGCATGAAGGGAGAGAAGTGTACGTTCATGAAACACATGGGCATTAAACAAGATGCAAGAAGAATACACGTAATGGAAATGTTAGAACAGCGAGGATCAGAGCGTGCTTCAGATTAAATTTGAATAGAGTCTTACCCTCTGAACTCACTGGCTCTGATGGTTTTAAGCATTTCTTACTTTACTGTTGCTAAAGGAGAATAAATAAAATCACACCCTAAGATTGCAAGGATATTACAATGATTAGAATTGTTAAGCTCCCATGTTTCGATTAAAGATTAACCAAGTAGTTATTGAAGTTTTAGGCCAATGGTCATTTGGCATTTGTAATGGAAATGTGAATTTTGAAGCTGATTATGAATTTCCAATGGACTAGAGTTAAGGCTACCTAATTACTTACCTATTAGCGTAACCTGCCTTTTTCGAGGGCTAATGCATGTAATATACACTTTTCCAAAACATATATCTAGCATTTAGTTTTGTTTAATTTGTTCTATTTAATGCATCTAACTCTCCAGAGTTATGATCATGTCCAACAGTCATTTTTAAAAATCAGTACAGATTTTCAGAGATTAACAAACCATTTATTTTTTTTAGGTCAGTCTTTAAATATGAATTCAAATTTTTCTAAGCCACAATTAAATTTTTTATTTTTAATATTTTACAGTTTCAATCTCAAACACAGATGAAGATTCGGATATCATAGCAATTCTAAAACTAATAGACAAACAATACTCTTCTTTCTTTAATATTATTACGTGGTCTGTAAGAATTGTTCGTTTCTGGTGCAAGTGTCAAAGAGGACTAAGAGACTAAAGTATAAAGTCAGAAGGGTTTAATGAGTTACACGGAGGTAAAGTGAACAATGAAGCACCGGACTCTCAGGAAAGGATAGGAAGAGAGTCCCGAGATGTGCCTGTTTACAGCTTTTATAAGGTCTCCCAATGTGTGTGTGTGTGTGTGTGTGTGTAAGAGAGGCGGGTCTTCTTCAGGTCAGCATGTTGTCACAACCTTAAGAAACCTTTAGGCAAAATCAAACAATGTGATTGTAAGAAGTTGCAAGGCCAGATCATAGGTGTTATCTTCTTGTCCACAGTCCTTGTAGTCTCCAGCTGGTCTCCATAGCATCCTATGTAGAACTATTCAGGAAAGGTCAACATTTCTCCTATATATATTTGTTGAATGTGTAACTATTTTCAATACTACTTTAAGTATTTATTAGTATCTGGGTACTGACAATGCTATTTCATGATGTACCCTAATCACCGAAACGCCAACATCCAATATATCTCAGTATTAACTCCTATTTAGTCCTCTGTAGCCATACTGTTACTTGACAGCAGTTGCTTTGTAATAAGTCATGCTTTTTCAGTACAGAAGAGCCTCTCCAATTTTCTTTGATGGCTCTTGTGACAGTGGCGTGCTGTGCTGTAGATGGGCAGAGGGCAAACTCATTGAAGACGAGCTGACAAAATGGCTCAAAGCAGCGGCCGCACACTGTTGCATGATCTGATATGAACAGTTGAAAACAAAGCCACGAGCACAGGACTTGTGATCATTAGTTACATGGCGATGTTTGTCAGTGCTCTCCACACCATCCATTATTCATCTATCTGATTTATTCATATGTTTATTTTTGTTTCTGGATTGTCGTGTCTGCCTTTGTGGTCCAAGTTTTAGCTGGCTCACTGAATGGGTGAAGGAATAACAAGCGCTGATCCCATGAGGTCTTATTAGGCATCATTTAGCAGAGTGCAAAGAGTCTGGTGAGATAGTGACAATGTTATGATCAACACTGCCTATGTCCACTGTATACGCAAAGTGCTCTTTTTAAAATATGCTCAAAAACAATTGAAGAATAACTAAGGGATTTTCGGGCCTTGTATCTACTATCCATAGGATTGGCCTATATGGCAAAAACAATCTAGTGATGATTTTCTTAAAACCTAGGTTACAACTTGGAGTTACACAGCTCTTTTAGGCTTTGTTGCTCTGTGTTTAAGGAGTTAGTAAGTATCTTTGTTATATCACAATCCCATTCAATACTACCATATTGTCCACACCCACTGTAAATCCAATGAAACACTTCAATATTAAATACAATGTAAACCAAGTTGACTTATCTTACTTTTTTATGACGTTTTTCTGAACTATCTTGAGTCATGAGCATTGAGACAAAGGGCACAGAAAACACTCCCTGTGTGTGACTTTGTGCCACATACAAATAATAAATAATTAACTATTGTTTCCTACTATTAATCTAGCCAGCTAATACATTACAATATGTACCCACACTTGTCACAGTAGAACTGTGACTTTGAGCGTGAAAAGCGCTATATAGGACAAATGCATGATTAGTATTATGGACATTATCATTATTATTATTACAAAATGTGCATAGTTACACAGTTCATTTGAAGCTTTTTACTGACTGAAGCCACGTGACAAAGGATGCTGATTGTGAATGGGCAGTGCTGTATTTACACAAGTGACATCTGCACTAAAACTTCACTACAGTTTATTCAAAGCAATAATTAACATTTTGTTAAACATTCAGTCAAGGTTCCCCTGAGTCAACCTGAGTGGATGTGATGTACAGTAGCAGTTATTATGACTATTGTGCCATTAAGGGTTACCACTGTATGAGAATAATGAGAGTCTGATTACAATAAAAGAAAGTGATCTATCTATGATTATAGATGCCACATTCTAATTATAAGAATTTTATGAGCAAACATGTGATTGATGTTATTTAATTTCCACAAATAGTAAAGTCGAAAGTGCTTTTTATATTATGACGCAAAAGAATCAGAATCAGAAGAAGTTTTATTGCCATTGTCCGTGAGCAGAGCTCACAGACTAGGAACTTACTTTGGTGATAAAGTGCACATAGCACATACAACACACACAAAAAAACACACTGAATAAATACAAATACAAATAAGGGCATAGAAAAAAATATATATATACAATAGTAGCATCAAAACAACAACAACAGTGCAACATGGGTTATTTAGTGACCAGTGTTATGAAGTGTCCAGTTTAGTGCAGGTTTATGAAGTGTTCATGAGAGAAGCAGCAGAGGGGAAGAAACTGTTCTTATGACGAGAGGTTCTGGTCCTGATGGACCGTAGCCTCCTGCCAGAGGGAAGTGGCTGAAATAGTCCATGTCCAGGGTGAGAAGTGTCAGCTGCTATACGACCTGCTCGCCCCCGAGTCCTGGAGGCGTACAGGTCCTGGAGAGATGGAAGGCTGCAGCCAATCACCTTCTCAGCAGAGCGCACAATGCGCTGCAGTCTCTGCCTGTCCCTGGCAGTGGCCCCAGCGAACCACACAGTGATGGAGGAGGTGAGGATGGACTCAATGATGGCCGTGTAGAACTGCACCATCATCTGGACCGGCAGCTTGGCTTTCCTCAGCTGCCGCAGGAAGTACATCCTCTGCTTGGCTTTCTTGATGAGGGAGCTGATGGTCGGCTCCCACTTGAGGTCCCGGGTGATGCAGGTGCCCAGGAAGCAGAAGGAGTCCACGGTGGTGATGGGGGAGTCGGTCAAGGTGAGGCGAGGCAGGGGGGCTGTGACTTTCCTGAAGTCCACAATCATCTCCACTATCTTCTGGGCATTGAGCTCCAGGTTGTTGCTGCTGCACCAGGACACCAGCCGATCCACCTCCTTCCTGTAGACAGACTCATCCCCGTCCGAGATGCGCCCGATGAGGGTGCTGTCATCGGCAAACTTGACCAGTTTGACCGAGTCGTAGCTGGAGGTGCCGCAGTTGGTGTACAGGGAGAAGAGGAGGGGGGAAAGTACACAGCCCTGTGGAGATCCTGTGCTGATTGTCCAAGTGTCCAAGACATTCTTCCCCAGCCTTACGCGCTGCCTTCTGTCTGTCAGGAAGTCAGTGATCAGTCAGTCAGTCAGTGAAGTCTTATCAGTCTGGGTGAAAGTTTGAAGGACGGTAATAATGGCGTGCACCATAGGTACAATCCTAAAGCTAAGATAGTCCTCACCAAGCCAAGCAACAAGATCACAGAGGTGGGTCCCTGGGTGTGACACTGTGGCACTCATTGCTCCTGATGAGTTAACCAAGTGGCATTGAAGGATGGGTCAGATGCAGAGGACAAATTTCCCTACGAGGAATAATAAAGTGTATCATAACATACCTTACCTTATAAACAAATTCAATATCAGGCCAATACCAATAAGATGGAAAACTCTCTGATATCACTTACTTAATATTATCCAAAATTAAATACATATTTGCACCTTTTTTATCTGAGCAGTACTGATACTGTGAATAGCCTGCTGAGGTCAGTACATCAATACTGAGGTCAGGTTATCATTAGCCTATAGAACCACATCTAAGTGAAATGTTCCATAGAGAGAAATGCCAATGCGCCTGATTCAAAAAGCTGTTGGTGGCACCAGGACTGTGCGTAGTGGAGGAAATGTATGCATCGATTGAACTTGGTCAGATACAAAGCACCGAAAGACACAGCAGCCTCACAACTCTGTAGTTTCACAGGCATCACTCAGGGCTCATTTTCTGTTGAGTTCTGAAAGATTTCATCTGTTTGAACCTCCACATTTCCTCTCTGCAGTCTCCGATTATGTTAAAGGACTTAAGAGCTTTGTTTGCAGTAGGTGGAGATAATCATACATGGCTGTCTCACCTTGTGCAATTTAGTTGATCACAATTGTAATTTTATTTTAAAGTCATTTCAAGTTTAATTTTGCTTCTTTATTTTTTTAGAAAATTTGCAGATTGACATGCTGGTTAAAATTGCACTAGGTTTGGTACATTACTACACTTCACAATCTTAAACTAGCAGTAATAGAAAATTAACTAACAATAATGCAATCTGATCACAGTTTACCCAGAAAGACAGTACCACAATAGTGGTTGCACGTAAGCTGAAGTGTATTGTGTTGACCTGTCCTGTGTATAAAGTAGCTGGCGCACAGTGTGATTTGGTGGCACAGACACAGAGACAGAAAGCCTGAGGACTACCCCTAAACCCAGAGGAATAGAGTTCTTTTCAATGAAATGCCTTTTCTGATTACTGTGTTGCAGCAAACCTGAGTCTGCACCAGGAGCTGGAGCAACTGGTGGCCAATTTCCTTGGAGTGGAGTCCTCCATGACCTTTGGAATGGGGTTCGCCACAAACTCAATGAACATCCCTGCACTTGTAGGGAAGGTACATGCATCAACACAACAAACAGCACACACATAAAAAGTGTAAACTATCTCCTTCAGATATAAATTGTTTTGCAACACTACTAATTTGTAATTAGTGCTGCTTTTGTTCAGTCCCCTAAACCAATAAAAACAAGTTAACTAATATCAAGCTGTGAACAACCATGGCCCCGCCCCCATTAATTAAAGTCATAATGGCACATTAGTGTCACAAGAAGAGCAGAGCTCTGGGCACGCACTGTGCAGGGGCACATAGACAAGAGGAGCTGCTCTCGAGGGTATGATTACCCATACTTTGGCCTGTCGACACTCCACTCTGACTCACAGACCACCGCTGGTTACTAAGGGCAACACGCAGCATGAATGTCTCTGATTAGAACGGACATGAGAGGGTGAGGGTGGTCCAGTGTTCGGGGGTGACACGGGTGTGCTGTGCAGATGGAGGGGTACAGACCCCACAGGCAGTCCAAAGTGAACCTCCAGAGACCAGGGTCAAGCACTCTGCCAGTCCAGCCCATGAGGACGTGTGGTGCCCACAGGACGCGTGGTGCCTACAGGGACATGTGGTGCCGAAGCCCTACCGCTGCAGTCAAAGGCAAATGAGAGTGACAGCTGCTGCTGCTGGAGGGGCAGAGAGGGATTTGTCACTGAGACAGGGTCAGCTCGTGCTCATAAAGACAGTCAAATGCTTAGAGCTTCACTGAAAAATATGGAAATGTAAGTGAAATTTCCCTGGAATTACTGCATAAATTTGCATACAAATGTACTCACAATAATATAAGTACAATACTTACTAGACATAGTAATTAGACATTGGACTATTTATTTACTAACTCTATGTGACATACAGTGGAGCAACTGTGAGTGTCATTACCACAGAGAGAAGGCCAGTACACATTTCAATAATTGGACAAACTGTTTCCTCTAGAATGTGTTGGAATTACAATGAACGGGCTCTGCCATACTTTTTATTGTATACTTTAAACCATATACACAGCACAATGCACACATTTGACTGAGAGCGTGTAAAGTGACTTGTTTGTGATTTCAGGGCTGTCTGATCCTGAGCGATGAGCTGAACCACACATCCCTCATATTAGGTGCCAGACTGTCTGGAGCAACCATACGGGTGTTCAAACACAACAGTGAGTCTGCCTTTATATAACATCTAACATACTTTTGTTTTGTCTTTTATAATAATACATTTTCAAAGCCAATAAAAAAGTCTTTTCCTCGTCCAAACTTGGATGTCAGTTGTCACGGTTGTGCAGATCTTCTACTGTTTGTGTGTGTAGCAGGATTTGCCTTAGGAAAGACCTAGTTAACATTCTGTGTTTAGACCAGCAAATCTAGAAACTTTAATGAAGTGGGTTCACTTTACAGTCACGACTTTGTTGTCTCCATCTGCCGCACAGCAGCAAAACAGGGCTTCACTTCTATGGCTGTGTTCAGAGCTATGTTACAGCACTGTTACAGCACTGATACTGTCAGCAGATAACAAACGGAGAGGGCTAAGCTTTAGTTACTGGTTAGCATTCAAAGTGCCTGCTTTGGAAGGAGCCTGTGCTCTTTTGGGAGCAGGACAAATGAGGCAGTCCTCTGGCAGCAAATGTCTCCTGACAGGTACAAGCTCATTCGGTTAAGGGTCCTCCAAGCGGCTCCCTCAGGCCTGAGAGAGAGAGAGCCCTGAGGCACCTGCACTGACCCCTCCCTCTCCCAGCCCCACACACAGCACTATACTGCTCTGCACGGAGAGCAAATATTGACTAAGAGGGATACATTAGTGGATGTAGCATCAATGAAACATGGGCGGTACAACCTCTTGTTTTGTGAAGAGACATTCTTTTTAAGTCGACCATATCGTCACTACAAATGTGTCCTGTAGAGAGGCAAACATGTTTTTCTGTCTGCACTATCTCAAAAAACAAAAAGGAAGTTCCATATATGATCTCATTAATAGATAGTTTTGTCAGATTTACTACCAATTAATAGTAACCTAAGTTAACATTAGATCACAAACAGCACATAGTTGTGTATAGTCAAGTTTCAGTCCTAAATAATTTCCTTCTGCAATAGCTTATTCTTCCTCAGAAGATATTAATTATCTGCT
This sequence comes from Periophthalmus modestus, assembly GCA_019594935.1. Classification (NCBI taxonomy): domain Eukaryota; kingdom Metazoa; phylum Chordata; class Actinopteri; order Gobiiformes; family Gobiidae; genus Periophthalmus; species Periophthalmus modestus. The sequence goes on from JAIEZT010000441.1 coordinate 24,891,160, forward strand.
TTTATCTGCAGCCTGTTGTTAGACCTCTCTGTTATGGTGTTTTCTATCAGTCATCTGTGGGAGATTTCCTGTGTTGACAGCTTAATGCTTTGATTGCAGTCAGACCTTGAGTAATTCCTTTTCCTGTATGAAGCTAATCAACACTGCCATCTGCTGGTGGGTGATATGTTGTAATGAAACATTGCCTGTTTTTATTACGTTTCAGTTAAAAAAAAAAACATCTCAACATTTCTCGCAAATATTTACTTTATCTAATAGTGTCTTCACATAATGTGTGTTCATAGGTAGCTTGTGAATTTCCTGTCCTTAGTTTGTGAAAGGTGTATTAGGCTGATAAAGTTGTACTCTGAGGCATGACCTGTCCAAATAATTACTGTTTGCATTATCTGTGCTGCTATCCTAATGTAGCTGTATTACCACAATCCTGATAAAGGATTATTTAGTTCAGTATGTTTTCCTCTTGGTTAGGGCCATTATTTTAGTAATCCAATAGTATAGCCAATTCATTCTTAGTCAGCTAGGATTATTTCTATGGTACTTTGAAACTTTTAAAATAAATTATCAACCAAATAAAGGTTGAAATATTTACTAATAAAGTGTATTACTGATACAAATTGATTAATATATGATTTATTTCAAATACATTTATACATGTATTAAATATACAAATCAGAAATGGTTCATTCTTCTATTGATTTGATGTCTTTGTTATAAAACATGTTTTTATGTCTGTGTTTTAGAATCTACATAGTCCAACGATTACAATTATCAAAATAAAACAATGATTTTTTTTATAGTTGACAAGTACAATTAGTCGATTTATCGTTGCAGTCCTACTCTTGGCTAATCTGTGTTTCTTTTCTGTGCTGCCTTGTTTGTTTCAGACATGCACAGTTTAGAGAAGATGCTTAGAGATGCAATTTGTTCGGGGCAACCTCGGACCCACAGACCCTGGAAGAAGATCCTTATCATGGTTGAAGGCATCTACAGGTCAGTGTTTATTATACACACCACTGTAGCTACTACCAGGCTAGCCTAACACTCTGCCAGGGGTGGGTAGTACTCAGTTAGATTTACTCAGTTGCATTTACTTGAGTAACTTTTCATACAATTTTACTTCTCAGAGTAATTTTCTGAGTCTACTTTTACTACTACTTTAGTAATATATTTGACAGTGTAACATTATCTTTACAGTCTGCAAGTGACAAAGGTTTTATATTGAACAATATTAAATGATTTGAACATTTATGTTTCTTGCACCAGTCCTTGAGTTGTGATTTGGTTCTTCATGTTTCACTTTTCATTTTTGTGGTAATCACTTTGAATACCAGATTTTGTGCATTATTTAAGGTTTTGTCCTTCCAATTACATTAACTTCATTTTCCTGGACCACTACCCTACTGCTGCTCTAGTGACTTTGTGTGTCCACTGCCCAGGGAAACATCATCATTTGTAACCTGAGCAAAACCCGCAGCTCTCGTTTAGCCGTGCTTCATAATGGGCTCCGTTTCAGTGCTTCCCTCTCTGCCGTTTGATAATAGCACATGTGGCTAATAGTCAGGTTCTGTTTGATGAGAGCATTGAAGGGAAAGGTATCGTGTGTGTGTCACGTTAGCGAGCGCTCTGGAGTAACAGTGACCTGCTCCATCTGCTCATTAGCTCCAAATCAAGGCCAAATGGAACCACAGAGATTGACTGGGATACACCCCCCGCTCAGTGCTCATCATGGCCACTTACATTTCACGCTGTATGTTTCAACTATCCACAGTGTAAAAGTCATGAGGTCAGAGTTACTTATACAGAGCTGTAGTGTTTATCAAACTGTTTTACATTCCTGCATAAAGGTGAACACATAATGGAACAATAGATAATATTGTGAATGTTGTTTTGAAGATACAAAACCTGGTATTCTTACTTACACTATAATAACTACACATAATTAGCCATAAGAAAACATGACGAAAGACTTAATTCATAAAGAACACATAGATTATTAAGAATGATTCTGCCTTTGTAACTATTGAATACTCTTACTCTTAAACCTAACCCCTTAATTAGTTACTAAGCCTAAATCAAGTATATCCTTTATTGTAGTGAAAATGCAGCAAGAAGAGCTGAAAAATGGAACCATTATGTTGTAAACTTCCAAACAAGAGTATAAAATTATATTTCTGCACTTTTGTGAGTAATTTGCCTCGTGCTTTAACCTCAACTAACATGTTTTATCATATTTCTGTTGGATTGGCATAGTGTATGCTTAATATCATTAATAGGATACTCCAAAAAATATCAAAATATTCACTCTTAGTATTGCCCACCTCTAATTTCAACTATCAACACTTGAACTGCACATGTCATAAGGTCAGTGTTCCTTATGCAGAACCAGTCAGCTGTAGACTTGACCAAACTGTTATATTTTTCCTCCATCAGACAAATAAAGCCTGCAGACAGCCATCAGGGAGCATTAATGTAATGATTAGTTCCACACCAGCTCTGGTCATCTGAGAGACAGCTTAATTGCACACCATTAAAGTGGCTTTATCAGGCAATAATGGGAGGCATTAGAGACATGTGGCCACCGTAGAGCCCTGGAAGAACTAAAGCTCCCTCTCTGGCCCTGCGAACATCAAAAGACTGGATAAAGAGTAAGCATGTTTCAGTTCTATCCTGGGTCTGCCTTTGATGTCCACACAGGTCCTAGTGAAACTCTGCCTTGTGTCGTTTGGGCTGCAGACGTCCTGGGACATGGTGGGTCTGGGATCGCTCAACTCCCCAGCCTGTGCTACTGGCTCATGTGTCTATAGCCTTAAAAGGGACGCATTTGGAGGGAGGGGAGGATGGGGCAGAGGGAGTCTGTGTTCATTTAGATAACATTTTAGTTTGTGTATTTAACATTATTGTTTTTTGTTTGTTTGTTTTAGTTAATATTTAGTCAGTTAACGTAATGCCATGCCAATTTTGTCTCAACCTATGTATATAACATTAGTATATACAGTATTACAAATGGTAATACGTTTTTTCATTCAAATTCTGATCATTACATAGCACTGCTTCGTGAACCATCTGCACAAGATGTGTTCTTTAAATGTTAAAATATTTTACTAGGAGCTTGGATCTAGTCTCCACCCCACTCCAATCCATCTATTATTTTTTTTAAATCTGTTTTCTATTAGTATTTTATTTGATTCATTATTATTACCATTATTATTATTATTACTGGTGTTTGTTTTGTGATATTACATCATGAATTGGTCTCAAAATGAACACTGGTTGTAGTAAAATAAAAGGCCAACCAAAATCTCCTCATGCATTATGGGTGTGAAATTATGTAGCTCATCACTTATCATGTGTTATTAATTGTTTAAATATGTTCTACTTTTGTCAATAACCATTCTTTTTCTCTGTCTCCTTTTCAGCATGGAGGGGTCAGTAGTGCGACTCCCGGAGATCATCGCCCTAAAGAAGAAGTACCGAGCGTACCTGTACCTGGATGAGGCGCACAGTATTGGAGCAGTGGGGCCAACAGGCAGAGGCGTCACCGAGCTCTTCAATGTGAACACTGCAGACGTGGACATCATGATGGGCACTTTCACTAAGAGCTTTGGAGCGGCCGGAGGATACATCGCAGGCAGAAAGGTCCCTCACTCTCTCTTCTAAAGCTTCCATAAAAAGTCAATTTACAATGGCCAGAGCTGCAGTCTCTGGCAGTAGTGTTATAAAAGTGCTAAGGGATAGATTAAAGAAAGACTCAACAAAACGTTAAACCGAAAAATGAGAGGTAGGGGAGCAAGATTAATAGTTTTTAATCAAAGCTACACATTTTAAGTTCACAGCAAATTGTACTTAAATTTACATAAGGCTGGGTATCTTTCAGTTCTTGGGGGGACCAGTACTTGAATGGCAGTTGTTTTTTGGTACTGGCACCTGTTGCTGTATTATTAATTATATAGAATAACAAAATAACACCAGAATGTTCATAATTTTAATTAAATGCTGCTGTGCTGTGCTGTGAGCATGTGTGGTGAAACTGCGTAGTAAATTTCTATAGTGCCCTCTCAGGACCCACCAAACAAACCGCACCAACTTTTTTCAGTACCAGTAGCACCGTAATGGTACCTTTTAACCATACCCAGCACTAAATGTACAAGTACTGTGCCAAAACAACAAAATCTTCTGTCTCTGTAGGGTCCTCATGTTCCACTATGTTAGACCTCTGCAAACGATTTTTGTTTTAATTTAGCAATTCTTATTATAGCCTGTGCTCAAATTTTAATGCTCCTGGTTAAGTTTAAACTGTTGTTTTAAAACATGTGTCTCTGCTTTTAGTAGTATCTAAGTGCTGTTATTTCTGTAGCAACAAAAGCCACTGACAAGCTATAACTCAATAGTTTTTGACCTTCTTTGAGGATATTCATCTGCTTTGGCTTTGTTAAGCTGATTGCATCTTTTTATGTACTTTATGTGTCATATTAAAGTTTTCACAAAAATTATTCTTGCATGACATTACAGTAGACAAACAGCTTAATATTGTAAACAAATGAAACCAAATAAAAACAAACTTTAAAAAACACATGAAAAATATATAGAGATGACTAAATGAAACTTCTGTTAGTCACTTTCAGTTGCAAGTTGTTTTGGTATGTATTATTATTGTTATTAATATTATTCAATTATAATAACAGGGACTCCGAACAAAAAGGGACAGGTCACAGGGTCCAACGCTTTTTCCATATCCAATCTCAAAAATAAGTATTGGTTGCTTTGTTTTATAGCATAATCATTTACACTGATGGCTCTCCACACATTATCACAGCAGTCTGTCTTTGACAAACGCTGTTTGGTCCAGATATATTATTGCTGATAAAATGGACGTGAGTCTGTTGGCTAGTGTTGAAGTAAAAATTTTATGGTCCACGTTTAACAATGATACAGGGTGGTCCTTCCATTTGCTGCCAGCATTTTTCTTTGCTGTTGGGGGCTATTATGGTAATATGTTTACATAACATTATTGCCTTTTCAATTTCATGCTGATCAATAGTTTCCAAAGATTTTCTTGTTATTTTCAGTTGTACTTGGATTTCTTTATTTGGGGAGATTTGATGTTTTCTTGTAGTTCTTTTAATTTGGCTTCCAGTGTATTTTTTTCTTTTAAGCTTTCTTTCTTTCCACTAGGAATATGTTATAATTTCCTCCCTTAAAGTTGCTTTTGCTGCTTCCCACAAAATAATGTCAGAGACTTCTCCATTGTCATTTAGTTCTCAATGTTTTTCAAAGTCAGCCCTCATTTTATGCTTAAAGTGTTTGTCTGCCAGCAAGGAATTGTTCATTCTCTTCAAGGTTTCTCTTCTGTTTTCTCTTCTATTTAATTTCAATGTCACTAAGGCATGGTCTGCAATATTTATAGGGTGAATTTGGCATTTTGTGACTTTTGACATTTTGGTCTTAAACATTAAAAAGTAATCAAGCCGTGAATATACCTGATGTGCTTCAGAGTAGAATTTAAATGCTTTCTCTTGATGGTGCAGGCTACGTCATAAACGTCTATTAGCATCAATTCTCGCCCAAATGTTTTCATTAGTTTAGCTGCTTAGTTTGATTTATGCTCAACTTTACTTTGTATGTCTTCTTTGGGGTTCATCACAAGGTTGAAATCACCTCCCATTATTATCTCAGTTTTTAAAGTTGAAGTTTTGTCTCAGTTACTAGTTGAAGTATTTTCTGCACACATTCTGCTTGTTCCCCTGGAGAGTTATATACATTCATGATAGTTATATATTGTCCTTTGATTGAATCTTCCCTGTTTATCCGTAATATATGTTTCATTCTTAAACATACAGGTCTTTTTAATTTAAATTGCTACACCTCCTTTAGCTTAAGTAAAGGAAGAGGCAAAGACCTGTGCTGTGGCTTCTCATCTAATTTATCATGCTCCATTTGCATCAAATGAGTTTTCTGGAGAAAACATGTCTCACCTCCTTCTCTTTTAATTTTTTGGATTATGCGTTTTCTCTTAATTGGGTTATTCAGTCCATTTATATTTTATGTCCCTACTTTTAATTCATTCATTAATATGTCATTTTTTTGTTGATGAAACCATAAACCAAACAGCAGCGAAGAAGAAAAAAATTACATCTGTGCCTGACTTCAAATTAAGGCTAGTCTTCAGGTCTTGTAACCTCTCGTGGTTACAAACCTCCACTTTATCTCCGTGGAGGAAGGGGTCTCTCTTAATCGACTCTAACTACTTGATTTTACTTGTGGTCCATTTAGAGCTATTTTAGGCTTCATTTAATGCGCGGTAAGCCATCTGCACAACCTCTTATGTCCTTATTAATTCCTCCATCTTCACACATTTAGTTTTCGTCTCTTTTTTTCTTTTTAGGCTCATTTAATACATCCTCTGTGGCGTTCTCATATTTCAGTCAACGCTGCGAAAGTAGAGACTTATTTTTATTAGTAATACCAGAGAAACAAAAATACCACATAAAAATGACCTGTCATTTGGATGGTATTTTCTTTCATATTCATCAACAAAAAGTGATATTTAACTCTCATATTTTTTACAGACTCATTTACCTTTATCTCAGGTAAAAGCATATTTTTCAATGTATGTCTGCTATTGTCCTTTGTGGTTCAAAAGAATGAGTTCATACCTTGAGATCCGGTGTGCCTTTCCGAAAGGAGTGGGTCCAGTCAGGTCATTATGCATTTCATTTACATCTATTCAAACTCATCGTGTCCTTAGAGTACTTTTCTAAGTCTGTGTGTATTTGCTTTATCTGACTTGTAATGTCATTTTTGATCTCCGTGAGTGTATTTTTAAAACTCATCTCAAGGGTCTCCTCCATACCTTGAGTGGGTGTGTTTGTCACATGCAGAGATCTTGTTTTTGTCTTTGGAGCAGAGAGCTGGTTTTGTGTAACTGTTACTGATCTCTAATTCATGCCATTCATACATTCTTAATCTTTTGGATAGACCTCAGCCTTTTTTTTTAATAATTATGAGATTATATTAAACAAGGTTTAATCACGGCGACTCAAATGTGTCGCGCTCACTGGAAGTCCTCTCTAAAATGATCTTAATACATTTTATTTTACGACTGGCTGCAGTGGATACACAGTAGTTACTTCATTCTTCTTTCTAATAATCAGCAGCATTTGTATCAGAGCCTTCTGTCAAAGTCATTTATAGGAGATTTGACAGTTCTTTTCTTTTTGTTTTTACATTAGTTGTGGAAATTAGGATTTGAAACTTGAGTCATGCAATGCATTTTCTTTTGCATCCAATCTCAAAGCCAGCACAAATGGATTAGCCCTGCTTTACACATACTGTCAGTCTGTCAATTTAGTACTCAACAATGATCATTCAGATTCATTTATTCACTAAAATTAATCCAGGTCACTGCAGGATTAAAATTCAGATTATTCATGATTTGAGTTATATCCAAAAGTTGAATCTGAATGTTTTCTAGATGTTTGATATTTATGTGCTTTTAAAGATTTGCCGTGCTTTATGCTGTGATGCAAAGACTAATGAAAGAATAATGCAATGTAAGTGTCCAGAAATCACTATATAAATATATATCCATTTTATAAATCAAATGCATTATTGTTACTACTCAGTCTTGACCGTCTTTGGAATCCAGTGTTTCCCAATAATGGAGGAGTCTATGGTGGCCCCCCACAGTCTAATTTTTGCCCCCATAGTATAATAATAATAATAATAATTTAAAAAAAAAACAGGTAAAACTGATTATACTTTATGCCTGTAGTATTGTATTAAACATTAAACAACAAGTAAATATATTTAGTTTGTATTTAGTATTTTTTTTTATCAGCAGAGCAACATTATTTTTCTTATATAGTATTGAATCAAATTAGTCAAATATGGATCGTTTGTGTCCCCATAGTCTCTGTATAAACCTGTGGAAAATACTGGGCTCAATACAAGTCCATGTCAGTGAGTAATTTTTATTAATAATAACCTTAAATCAAAAGTTTTTGTGGTCTTTTGTCCTTTAGAGAAAACGTGTAGCACATTTGGCTCCAGAGCAGCTCAAGTTGTTTGCATCTTAACTAGTGCCACTCTGTCACTCCCTATTTCTCATGTGTCCAACAAATGTGACCCAGGTTGTGACTCGGTGTGTTTGTAATTTCTCTTTACTCCATTAAAAAGTACACTTTAGTACATAACCACACCAGTTTTGTTGCACTTGATTAAAAAGCATCAGAGGAAACGGCCATGTTGTTTGAGTTAAGTATTCAGAGAGGAGGCCTTCCTGCCATAGCCTTATGTTGCTCAGCCCCACTTTGCCGTAATAAGAAGGTAAAGTTGGCAAAGGTCCAGCCCCTTCTTGTGGCAGGCGTCGGAACTGCGCTCCAGATTTAACAGGATGCCCTTTAACAAGCATGATAATGTTTGAAGTACCAACGCCGGGCCTGGTGTGACAGCTGGCTGTAGTAAACTTGAGCAAGAAGCAAGCAGCATAAGAGAGAGAGAGCCTGTAGAATTGACGTATTTGTTGTTGTGGTGAAATCCCTCAAATCTGACACTAAGTGGTATCGGGTTGACCGACAAAAGGCTGCACAGATGTGTTCTGGAAAACAGTCATGTTATAGCTGTTTTATGGGAGTACCAAAAATAAATAGCCCAATAAATACACTTCAAGCTCCTTCTAATTCACTACAAGTCTGTATGAAGCTGTCCACACTCGCCCAATTCAAAAAGGAAGGAGGACATTTAAATTAGCTTATTAAATACATCTGCTGGGGAAGAGGAGCGCGTGAGTGTGTGTTTTTGGCTGCGCTCCCAGCTCTGTGGCACACTGGACATGTTCTGCTACATCCGACTGCGGCCAGTGCTACAAAGCAGAGGAAACACCGAGCTTTCACTGCACCCCAACTACCCCAACCCCAAGACGTTAGACGCATTTCGGACATATTGCCTTAACATTCCCTATCTTGGTCGCACCAAAACTCCTGCGGCACCCTAAAGCAGAGTAGATCCTTCACTCTAAATGAAAACAGATGTCAGGTTGTTTCAGGGTTCCTGTCCTATGTTTGAGAATTTGCCTCGAAATCCCTTCAGCCGCAGTTACCGCTCAGCAGGGACAGATGGTACAGAGTGGAAGCCGTGGCCAGGGTACGTGTCATCACCTCGCACCCGCCAGGCCACCACATATCCACAAGGAGCACATCACAACCACACACACGCACCCACACACACTTATGTTGGGTTTCCATGCTTCTTGGAATGCCTTATTGACTGACTTGGATTATGGGACAGTTTATTGGTACAAAACTGCTGTCTACATGCATTTTTACTCACCTCTCCACATATCTAACCTGTAACTTGTTCTGGTGGTTTTGTTTCCAAGGAGATAAATCAGTTTAAATGTATACTTTGGAAGATTTTTTGGAGACAAGTGGGTGGTGGATCATCTACGAAAAAGTTGCATGGTGTACCTTTAAATCATGTTGTTGATGATTTAAGAATTTTCGATATGGGGACCTGCTTTGTGTCCCCATAAAAGAGGCAGGCTCCCATCATGCAGAGATTTCAGTCCCCACAATGTGATGAATAACGGCACACTACCACAGATAACCACTTCTGTCGTTTTAATCCAGCTCCGACATTTCGGAATAATGAGCATGACAGTCCAGAATCTGGCTCATTTCAGCATCACTTCCCTCTCATATTAAAAGGCTGGCTTCTCCACAGTGAAGAGCAGGAGATGGGCCAAAGCTTTAACCAGATGCAGTCACAGAGCCAGAGATATCAGGGCATTTAATTAACTCTCAGGTGAGGATTGTGCATGAGCTCTCTCTAGTGGTCAGTCAGAAAACTTGATGTCATAGTAAGATATGAATGGGATGTAAGCTAAGTGCATTTTTCTTAAGTCATTGCAACTGCACTGGATTTCAGTTGTGTGCAGCTGTGTCTGCATAGCCTATTGAGAATACTAAAATAATGTATGGTTACCCTGACAACCTCTAATCGTGACAGTGTTAAAAGGTCCAAAACTAAAACCAGCAAGGTGATATCATAATGATTCAGCAGCTCTCTTTGAAATAATGTTGTTTATTAGTTATGCAGGTATAGTATGCTATAGCAGCAGCAGTAGTAGTAGTAGTAGTAGTAGTAGTAGTAGTAGTAGTAGTAGTAGTAGTGGTGGTTAATAACTTAAAATATAAAAATAAAGTAAAAAATAATATTGATTCTGAATGTGCCAGGATTTTGCGCAAACATCAAATGCAACAACAAAACCAATATATATATAATTGAACCAGTACATATATAACAACATTAGTGCAATAATCTATAATTTGGGGTGGAGTAAAAAATACATAAAAAGGTAAATATATAGAATATTATGTAAATATACATATTTTTATTGTCTTCACAGGTTCTTGTGGACTACCTGCGCAGACATTCCCACAGTGCTGTCTATGCCACCGCCATGTCCCCTCCTGTCACCGAACAAGTTATCCGGGCCATGAAGTGCATTATGGGAAAAGATGGGGGCAATGAAGGTTAGTATCCCTTCAACACTTCCTGTAAAAGTCACCTCCAATCCCCAGCCTCACTCACCACACAGCAATCAAACCTTATGTCCTCTGCACTGCAAATATTATCCCAGCTTATGAAACGTTTTACACCTTGCTATAACTTTTATGGAAACAATAGCAAACCAGATCGGTCAGACAGCTCCAATGTTAACATAGAGGTAAGTACTAAACCTGCAGGGGAAGACAAACAGCTGTAGGACTGAAAATGTGGGAGCAATTACAGAGAGAGAGGGAGAGAGGAGGGGACACGGGACCCGAACATGGAGGAAATCACTCTCATGTGTGGCTGGTGAGGAAGGCTCTACCTCTGAGAAGTCTCTGCTCTAATGACATCGGACAAAAGGACGACTCAACACCAGAACCTACCAAAGATGTTCATGCACTTGTTGAAAGAGAGTCAGCCATTTTTAATTCATTATGTATGTTTTAGGGAGATGTACGTGATTTTGAAGATTTGCAAAGGTCTTGTTTGGTCTTCCACTTTTTGTTAAGGGATCCGCATTGCATACTTAGAAGGGTGTTTTTTTTTTTTTCATCCAGGTATGGGATAGGCTCATGAGAATGATAATTGATGTTTTGTTGTTAAATGTTAATTGCTATGGCAGCAGTTCAAATTTTTCATCATTTTTGAAATCCATGGATATCTGTATGACTGCGTATGAGTTGACTGTGTTTGGTCTTGTTCTTGTCCTGGTTTAATTCTGGTGTAGTCCAGGTTTAGTCCCAGTTTAACAAAAATTTTGAAGTGATGTTTGCAATTGTGAATGCAGCCACCATATTATAAGACAACGCTGCTACAATGGGCAACACAGTGTAGTCTATTCGTCAGTGTCCGGCATGAATAACATCGACAAGTAACTGCAAAGTAACTAAAAGATTTAATATGTGACATATGCGGCTGTGAAATGGAGACACTGGCACTCCAAAACCCAGGCACCATCCCTTTTACCATTTTTATGTAAGACGTAAGAGGTGACATTGAGACTACACATCCTAATGATTTGAAGCTATGTTTGTCAAAGTAAAAACTCACAAAGTGCTTCTTAAAACACCTCATAGGGACTTTTGAGGTAACGCGGTGTAATTTAAATGATGTATTATAGCGTAGAGGCAATATTTGGGTGCACAAATCATGCTTAAAGACGTAATAGAGGAAAAGGAATTTCCACCAAGCAACACTAGACATAATAGCATTGGCTAATATTTACATTATATGAGAAGATAGTTTGTCATTGTCAAAATGTCTGTGATTCCCTGAGAAAGTAGTGAACATATCTACTGCGGATAAGTGGGTAATGACTACAGCATGTACACTCTGATATGTTATGGTTGATGGAAATTGCCGTTTAAAGACGAGATGAGTAACTTTCTCATCTGGCTCTGCACCACACATGCTTAGAGTCTGACGTAGCCTCGTTAAATCACTGTTATGGAGAAATCAGTCTTGACCTGTCTTATCAAGAGAGGGAACACCGCAAACACTGCAGGTTTACAAAACATAACTTCCCATGCGTGTCATAACACCAGCAAAACATACAGATTTAGGTCTGTCTCAATAATTACTATATCGACTTATTGTTCAGTAAATGATAAATGGAGCAACTTTTGGAAGGTCAGTATTTACCGTGAGTGCTTTTTCTTTGTACTAGTGGAGTGATTTTTTTTTTTTTTCTCTCTCGGATTTAAGTAGGAGTAACAGTAGGTAGAGGTAGGTAGACAGTTGGTAGAGTGTTTGTCCACTGATCCGAAGGTTGGCGGTTCAAACATCATTGGTTGAACAGTCCACAGATCCACTGGCAGTGTGACTCCAGCTCGCACAGATGATTGCTGTCGTTGTGTCCTTGGGCAAGACACTTAACACATCGTATAAATGTGAGTGTGAATGGGTGAGTGGTTCATGCTTTGAGTGCCTAGAAGGTGGAAAAGCGCTATATAAAACATATACATTTAGAGTAGATTTTGATAGAATGTCTTGCTTTAGAGTAATTGTTTCAGTGACTTTAGTTTGAATATTATCATTTATCGACTATATTTTCTTCAGCAATGTATCACACTTCAAATATTGTTGTCATGACAGGCCTATACAGATTGTTTTGCTTTTCTCTGGTCTATCCTCAGTTGCTCCTGTGTTGAATTTCACACTCAAAGGTGAACTGGTGGCTAAAGAAAAAAAAAAAAAAAAGCTCTGATAGACAGGAGCATCCACGCATTCTCACCTACGCATACAATTCCAGCGTCTGGCAGCAGCTTTTTGACCCGCACGCCCTCTATCACCGCAGAAAGGAACCGTTTACAAAATGGGCCCTACGCTTTTTGGCAGATGCTTGAAAATGTTATGTTTTTTTTTATCCCCTTGTGCTGAGATAAGGGGATTTAAAGTGCTCTCTTACACCCCTTTGAAAGTTGTGCCAATTTGTTCGCAGGTAATGAATGAGAAACAGAGCAGTGTTCCAAGACTGGGCCATGCCAAATGCAGCTGAGAAACACAGTTAGGATGCCTTGTTGTGCAGATTTGAGTTCTACAAATATTCTTCTGCAAAGGTTAAAGGTATACTATGTAACTTTTCTAGTAGAGGGTCTGTCACCTGCTTTTCTCAATGGAATGTTCCACAGTATGAAATTAAACTTATCTAGTTCCATGGAGACAAGCAGTTGACAAGCAAAGTTACTAGTCAGATGTGTGGAGAGGTGATCCTGCTCTTGGTAAGAAGCTTTTCAAGGTAATTTTGAGCAAAGTAATACCTGTCCTTGAATAAAAGCAAGAGAGAATGACACCAGAAAAGCTACATAGTGTACCTTTAAATATTGGCATGTGCTTGTGCCTAGTTTTTTTGTTTGTTTGTTTTTTTAATGTATATTTTGTCCTGTCTGCAAATTGTTTGGCATCGTTTGAGAGCAAAGATGAGCCATCTGCTGCTAACACTGAGTTGTAATCATGAGTAAGTTTATGGTGAAAGGATGGCCCAGATGGGGGTTGATGGGGGTAAGAAAGCTTTCCAAAAATCCACTGGTCATTTGCTTACACTGACAGATGGGACAGTGTTAATACCCTCTTTAACAGAAATAGTGAATCTAGGGATGAAAACTTAAAAACTCAATATTTTTTGTCTCGATAACTGTATTCAGATGATGTTTTAACAATGCACCAGGAATGTGTTAAAATGTGCCTGTAAATGTTTTGGTTGAGATTCAAGTATCCATGGACCATAAAATGAACCACAAAAGTGTAGAAATACCACTTTTTCCTCTTGTTTGAAGGATTAAACTATTGTAATGATCTGATATTTTGCATTTAGTTTAGAGTTGACACCTTTTGTTGTTCTTGTTTATGTGTTGTTGTTAATGTAACTGCTTTTGTATGGACACTTGGTTGCTTTGCCAAGTTGATGTGAAGGTTCTATTCGTTAGTTGCTGCCTGTTTTGGGAGAGTGGCTCTAGTGAGTTGAGACTGCTGTTGTTCTGTTCTCGTTTTGGCATGGGTTACGGCCTACAGTAGCTCTTGTGTTCACAAAATAAACAATTAAAGAAATTTGGCGTGTTCCCTTAAATCCGAATTCTACACTATTACACTGTTTCTGTTCATTTTTTTAATCAGCTTTTTTGCCTTCTCTTTAATTATACATGATATACTCAATATTCTAATTTTGCATATCTCCAGAACCACAATTGCATTTTCCATTCATCCCCCACCTCTTCCCTCTGCTCATATATGTCCTGGTTGAATTGCAGGGATGAGACGCGTGCGCCAGCTGGCAGAAAACACCAGGTACTTCAGGGCCAGACTCAAGGAGATGGGCTTCATCATCTATGGAAACGATGACTCACCTGTGGTCCCCATTCTGCTGTACATGCCCGGGAAAGTGGTGTAAGTACTAACAGTAATAGCCTCACTACTACAGGTACCACATGGAATGCTTTAGACTAGACTCAGAGGAGGGTGGAGCAAAGGTATAGTACTTGAAGGTATTATTGTTCAAGTACAAAGTAGTGGACAATATAAATGCTTTGTAACCAAACATGGAAGTATAGAGTAATTGGTTGATCAAAATAGAGCATTAGGAAACTGAAAAATGGTAGTGCGGGTAGCATGTTTTTGTACTGATATAAAAGCATTACTGCAGTTGCAACTCAGCTATATTGAGGGCGTATTTTCAAGTTGGTTTTAGCCATACAAAATATTAGATTAGATTTATTAAAGATTGTCTTGGCAGGAAACAACACCACATGCTAATCCTGTATTACCTCAAACATAACACCAGAAAAAGATAAGATTCCTGTAAAAGCTACTGTTCTAAATAGGCTTATACAAATCAATAGATGGTTTATACATGTTTACTCAATCTAGGGAAACAGACAGGTAAAATTTATAAAATATACTGCTTTTAAGTACAGTATCCAAAAAGTATTGTTACTTCAGAACTCAAAAAATAAAACTACTCTTGTACAAGAACAGTTATCCATAATGCTGAAAGATTATGACCAGTACAAGAACTTTTAAAACACATTGCAACGATTACAACACCTTCCCTGTTTGTCACAAGCGATTTCGGCCCAGTGGAGCGAGTGTTATTAAAGCGATATGGATGGCTGCCGTGTTCTCACTCCAAACTTTCCATGAATTGGTTTTTCACATGTAGGGTGTCTGTAACTACTTAGCCAAAGCTCATGTAAACACCAGGCTGTTTAAGACACTCAGGTATAATCAAATACATTTTACAAACGCGTCGCCTTTAGTGCCTGTAAAATGTCAAACCAAAACAGTAATCGGAGCTATTGGAAGTCACAATGTCATAAAAGATTCAGAATTTACAGTTGCCAGTGATAAAGAGGATGTAAAAACAGTGCTATAAATCTGAATGGGGCTGACCAAAACATCTGCACCACAAAACTACATTATGGCTACTACTTCCACTGAACACAGCTCCCATTCGCTAAATCACTATTAAACACAATTTGAGGGTTTAGATCAAATATTTGTCCAAAATGAAGACTATTGCATGGTTTGGCTGGGAGTTGTGTAGGTCAGTGGGAACGTCATTGCGGTTGGCCCCCCCCTCAAAAACTATGTATTTTTATAAAGTAATGAGGATTATTATGAGATATTTAAGACAATTATCTTGAAGAACCAAAAAGTAATTTCAATATTTTTGAGATTTTGGTGGTGACCCTATAACTCATAGTAGAAAAGATCCTTCATGTAGGATTCTTAACGGTTCATAACATGTCAAATGCATTTAACAGTATTAAACAACTACTATGACCAGTAATTCCATAACAATTTTTTAAGGGCCCATATTACGCTATTTTCTGATCTATGATATAATGTTGTTTTTTCATCAAAAATGTGCCTGAAGTTGTATGTTTTTGAGGAGGTAACAACATTCTAACACGGCTTAAACCTTACAAGAATCACTTTTGTGGAATATTGGACCTTCAAATTATGTTATTTTACTATTAATACATTTTAAAAATAAGGGAAACTAGGCAAAAACTTCATCATGTACTTATGCATTCATTGTAAATACGTGCACTTGTACTTTACTTCTTGTACTAAGGACTAGGAGGTGACATGCATTCAAGTGTTATATAAGTCTTACAAATTACACTTTATAAAAACCCAAATTTAAGCCAAGAAAACAGCAACACGTCTTTACGGTTTAAGGGAATATTATTTTACAGTCTTAACTTTAATTATTTCTGGCATTTCCTTGCTTCACCAAACACCTTATTACTTGTTATTGCTCGTATGTGTTCCCCCGAGTATAAACCTGTTATTGAAGGTGTTGTTTTTGTATTGGTTCAGTGCCTTCGCTCGGGAGATGTTGGAGAGGAGGATCGGGGTGGTGGTGGTGGGTTTCCCTGCGACTCCCATCACTGAGGCCCGCGCTCGCTTCTGTCTGTCTGCGGCCCACACCAAAGACATGCTGGACCAGGTATGGGTTCAAGTCTATTTAAAAGAAAGTACTGCATTTACAAAGCCTCCTACTAGGGATGCACTTAGGCCTACTGTGAATTTTAACTTTAACAATGAATTGGATATTATATCAATAAAATACATAACGTATAGAGCTGTTTGATTTCATGTTTATTGTCTCCAAGGGGATACCATTGGTTTGCCTGGAATGTTCCACAGTATGGCATTAATCTTATCTATCTCCACTGAGAAAAGCAGGTGATACTAACTGGCCAAGTTACAGGTCAGGTATATGAAAAGGTGAGTAAGATTGGTGTTTTTGAGAAATTAAAAAAAAAACCTGTAAGCAAATAAGTGCGAATGGATATGTTTAATGCCATACTGTGGAACATTATAAGTAAAGCAATAACATCTCCAGAGAAAGTAGCCTGTGTGAACCCCCTTTTAGAAAAGTTACAGAGTGCAGTATTAATTATACATACTATCAAAGAGGAGGTCATATTTTTATTTCTATTTTTCACTATTATTTACTATATAGATACAAATATATGTGTGTGTGGATATACTTTTTTTTGTTAAATGGCAGGATAACAGAAGCTATCAATCAGAACACATTACATTCTGCTGTACCCATGTCTCTTTGCCTGTGTCCAGGTGCTGTACCATCTGAATGAAGTGGGGGACCTGCTCTGTCTGAAGTTCTCACGGCGGAGACATGCCCCGCGGCACGACCTTTACGACGGGACAGACTTCGAGATTGACGGCTGAGGCGTGACCTTTGACCTTCGCTCCACTGTGTCAAACCAAAGTGTGCGCAAACAGCCGCGTTCGCTCCGTGTATGGCAGCTGTATCTGTAAGACACTCAGAGCCATACAAGACAACTGAACAATTTTCCTCTACAGGCACATTTTATGGAGTTTATTTTTATGTATTTGTACAGCTGTGAATTTCAAATGTACACACAGTTTTACATCAGATTTTCACTTTTTTTAAAATAAAACCATCTTTTAATAAATGTTTTAATTAACATTAGAGTTATAGGTAACAATTGTGGTAACTACACACTATAAATGATTTGTTCAAAACTTCAGTAGCATTTATTTTCAATATTGGATTAATACTACTTAATAGTGGCAGGTTATTACAAAGCGTTACCAAATGTAAAATGTTTAAAGACTGATTCATAATGTGACCAAATGTACAAATTGTAAATATTTTTGTTAATATTTTTACGCACAAATTTATTTAAAACTTGATTAACTGTAAGCTATCGTCTTACATTGACCCCCCATTCATCACCATATATACTTAATTACTCTGACGTAAAAAATAAATCACAATACAATACAATATACAATACAATATATCCTGCTGCTATGCCTTCACTCACAAGCTATTTACTGTGAGCAAAAGATTGGAAAAGGGGTTATGTTGATGATGTTTTAAAGACTTATTTGTCTTCCTCACAGACAGACACAGAACTGTGAAGATAAGCATGCTGGGTATGCAGGCACCTGAGCCAACAGAAACCTAACCTAGCAATTAGCGCTACCCTCCAAATTCTAGTGGTATGGGGTAATGATTTGATTAACAAAGAAAGGTTAAAACGTAGATGATAAATGCATTTTACAGATAGGACCCAGTCTGCACTTGTTTGCTCTCCACGCGTTGCCATGTTTTCGTGTTTTCCTTTGTGTTAACTGCTTGGTGATGCAAAACATTACAACATGAAATTTAAGAGAAAAATATATGTATATTTATATGTTTTAAGGAATAATTTCGGTGTTGACCAAATTGGACAGTTTTCTACAAAGTCTGAACAATGTGTAGAAAATATTAATAAAAATAATTTAAAATGTGAATAGAACCCTATTCACATTTAAAACTGTACTATGTAACATTTATGGAAATATATGCACTCATTAGAGGTGTGTTTGTTGCTCTAATATACCTCAGGTCGGTCTGTGGAAAGGCAAGCCTTCTCACTGTCAGGATGTATGTTTTTCAGTGTATTTCCGAGCTAAGCTTTTGATTTTGTCTACACTGGCTGAAATATCACTCAGTTGTACTTTAAGAATGGCATATAATTGGTTTTATTCCTGATTTTCAGTTTCTGATTTAGAGTGGATCTCAATTTTGGCCTGGTTTAGTCCGGCATAGGATCAGTTTTTGTTTTGGTTTGAGCTGGTTTAATCTTGTTTAGGTCCTCCAGTATTCTTCGGGTTAAATTAAGAAACAGGCTGTAGTGTAGATTGTACTGTTAATATATTTTTATGGTAGACAAATTGGGTTTATCTTCAAATTTGATTTCATTTGCCCATCGAACAGTTTTCCCTTCTGTTATGAGAATCATTTTAAACATTCCAGCTTGTGGATTGTGCCTGTACAATATGAAATAGAGGCCAGAATATGAAGAAAGGGGACCCGTGTCAGCTGTATGTTGTATAAGGGATCACATCTTTGATCTGTAAATAAATACTCACATCTGGCTCCTATCTCCAGCAACAATACAGGACTCTAATCCACGCCGCTCTGTGATGTCATCCCGTGTCGTGTTCCAGAAAGATTTGGACGAGGTGCGAGAAGGTGGCCTCGGATCTGTTGTTAGGTACTCTGACGTCCTGAGAGAGTCTGGGATTCATTTGGGTCATCTCTGAGCTCCTTTGGACTTTAGATACAGAGAGGATTTTTTACACTGTTGTCAAGGGGCAAATGAAAGAAAAAGTACATAGCAACAAGAAGTACAGGAGACAGCAAACCTCCACCAAGGCATTAATGTGTAAATATATTATTTATGTCTTGACTCAATTGTTTGTGTGATGTTACTTCATCTACTCAAGTCAAATTCATCAGACAAAACTATTCCTTTAAATGCACTCAAATAAAAAAAAGTTACAGAAGCAAATCTCAGTGTATAAATATATTTGAGAGGTAGACTCATAGAAATGCATTCAAAAAGTTGCTCAAAAATGCAACTACCTGCCTATGAAAACCTCCAAGCCTCCCTTAGTAAAGGTAACTGCAGTCCTTCCTAAACACATCAATACGCCCCTAAGTGTGTGTGTAATAAAGGCTGACTGAACGACAAGGTGGGGAGCACATGTCTCGTACCAGAGCTGCCTGGTTCACTTCCAGCTGCCCTCTGCCTCAGCACAAGTGGCAAATGCTGCAAAGGGCTGGCATTCGAAACATCTGTCCAGCCAGACTACCGGTGGAGAGGCCCCGGAGACCTGGCCGCACCAGCCTCTTTTGAACTACAGATCCAAATGCGCCGCACTTATTGGAATGGCATGTAGCAGCTATTCTGAAGGGGATCCTCTCTGCTAAGACCTTTGATGTGCACCACTGTATCCAAAGCAGGCAAGCCATTCTCGCGGCTCTCTGTTTTCCATTTACAGAAAAGATTGTTTGATTCTGTGCAAAGGGATTTTTGAAGTGAAGCAGACAAAGGACAGAGTTGCATGGTTATGACAGCTCTGCACAGTGTGACTAAAGACGCGGACTGTAAGACAAGAGAGGCAGTATTATCAACCTTTACAAGGAATAAGCCACGTTATTTTATTGTAATATTTATAATTATCAATAATCAGTGGCACGGCTGCCCTGGGACAGACTCTTTGGGATGTGGCTGCCATAATGTGGATAACACTCTACCTGATCTGACCTGATCATGACACTAACGTCTATATACAAGGCAAGTTCATTTGAAGAGCAATCTATTTTTTTATTTGACTGGCATTAGTTCTTGTTAATGGAATAATAGGCTTCAATGCATTATTTTGTTCACTTTTTAAATTAAATTGATTATTATACATCAATCATTGGTCAAAAGTGGGCTAAAAGCTGATTTTATTTGCTTATTCTGGGGAAGGGTATGTGTTACAACCCGTTTTATCACACATCTTGTATTGGTCCCGTACTACAAGCATACACTCACGGGGCCTAACCTCTGCAAAGTGTTTTATATAAACTTTGGAGTGGCATGGATCTGTTAAACAGACTCTCTTCTTGACTTGACACAATGAGTCTTTTGAAGCGCACAATAAAAGGCTTAATCACGTTACAGTCGCCGTTTGTCTTGCTTAAGTGAAGTGTTACAGCGCCTTTAAATCGCACACAAACACTGAAACGTGAGCTGCTGCTGTTGTGTATACAGGAACACAGAGGGACTTCTACCTCCGCTCTGGACGCGCCTGTGCCACTGCGCCTCCGGGGACCACCAAGGTTACTTAAGGACTGCAAAAGGGGTTCAATATAACGGCACTTCCTCTATATAATTTTTAATATCTTCTCAAGAATCCTGTGCGTAATTTGGCGTTTCACTTGGAGCGTCTGTTGAAGCGTCACTCGACCGTGAGCACGCGGGACTAAAACTTTGATGTCTCCGGATTTGGAGTGAGTGGGACGCTTTGAGGGCGAAAGAGTTAACGAGGGGGAGGGAGCGCGCGCAGGGGCGTGTGGTATAAAACCACCTCTAAAGCGCACAACAGGAACAGCGTGTGTCTCAGTGGGTCCTACTTGGGATTTGGTTTGACTTGATTTCTCCAGCGAGCAGGCTAGACACCGTCCTGGACATGTTTTCAATGGACTTTCGAAAAGTAACAATGGACAAGATTTGCGCATGAAACAATCTCCTGTGAGGAGTCTGCCCAAGGGAAGTTTAACTTTTGACACAGGTTTGAGGTGCGTGGCACAGAATGAGGAGAGAAAACGTCGTAAAGTGGACTTGAGGAAGACTTCAGAGTGAGAATGTGGCGGGGACTACAAGGGGAAGCACGGCTCCAAGTTTTACGCGCGACAAAAGCGTGAAGCGCTGTGCGTCAGAGCAGCAGTGCCATATCTGTTTACGCAGCTTTCATCTAGTATAAATGAAACTGAAGTAACCATTTAATGATAGGAATAGAGCTTGTTTACACTATTCAGAGAGGAACCTGGATCTAGCCCGAGTCTGAATCTAGGAAAAAAAAAAAACACAAAAAAAAAACTCCGATCATTTTCCCTTCGATATTTCCATTCCTGATCCCGAGGTGGCTCCCAAGTGGTGTTGCGGCTCCTCGTCCCCGGCGGATCCAGAGATTGGAGTCTCTGCACCGGGAGGAGGAGTGGGAGTCCCGCAGGTCACAGAGCAGGCTCCAAAGAGCGGCC
The DNA here is from genome assembly GCA_019594935.1 of Periophthalmus modestus. Classification (NCBI taxonomy): domain Eukaryota; kingdom Metazoa; phylum Chordata; class Actinopteri; order Gobiiformes; family Gobiidae; genus Periophthalmus; species Periophthalmus modestus. Next base: position 24,912,788 of record JAIEZT010000441.1, read on the forward strand.
GCGTCAAAAGGATGGTGCGTCTGGCGGCAGAACTGTTGCTCCTCTTGGGACTTCTCCTGCTCACGCTGCACATCACGGTGTTACGGAGCACCCCGCTGCCACAGGCGAACGTCACGAGCCTGGACCAAGACGCAGCTCTGACAGAGGTGAGTGTCAAACTACTTCTATGGGGGATCATTTGTTTAAAACAGACTTTGGGGTAAAACAAAAGCTCTTTTCCTTGAGCTGTGCGTCGTCATGCGTGCACCATGGTGCTTATTGACTGCTCATCCCTGGAGACAGAGTGTCTGTCAGTCCGGTCGTCCGTCAGCGGAGGATGGAGCAGAGAGGCAGGTCAGAGATCAGCCTGAGCCCAGACACACCTCCCTATTGTTGGGATTAAATGTGTGCTGCAGGCGCTTCTCTGTCATCATGTGCTCATCACTGTCAGCCAAGCGTTCAGTCGATGAGACGAGGGTCAGAGCCGAGCCCCCCGAGCCGAGCCTCCGCGAGCATCACTCAGAGCATCACTCAGAGCAGAGGCTGCAGGAGAGTGGCAGCTTTCAATTAAAGTCTATGTCAATATTTGCATTTTTAGTCCTGACTCGGCTTTGGCCTTAGTTTCAGGTCCTTTGTCTAACACAATGCAGTCTTACCATTTAGTCCCACTGGGCAATATTGATGCTCCCTGGTCTTACAGGCCCCAAAAGTCCACATGAGCATTAGAGACAGGCCTAATAGCTCTAAGTGACATAATGCTATAAGTGAGTGGGCCCACGTGACAGAGTCCTAAAAGTGAACTGTCTATTTGAACATCCACAGAGGGGGCTCGGGATGTTCAGAGCTTCAAATCCAGAGGGTTAGGATCATAGCTCTGGGATCAGCAGTCTTTTACAGGGTGTTCCTTTGCAGGTTTAGATGTATATTTAGCTGCTGTAGAAACACTGTGGTGGCTCATTCTTTATGCCTTAGTGATAAATGTTTTTTCACACTCACTGGAATTAGAACCTTCCACTGGGCTTTATTAGGCTCTGATAAGAATGAATGAAAAGAATTTGAGCTCCATCTCTGAAGACTGGATATGTACAGCACAGAAATGCCACAGGGCAAAGTGGTGTAAAGTTAATTCAAAGTCACCATCCTAAACCTTTTCTGACTTGTAAAATGTGGCAAGCAAGAGTCATTATATCAATGTATCATATCAGGTTTAGTCCAATTATTTAGGTTTCATGGCATTATTTATCCCAGTTAATTAGAGTTAAGTAGTAGTAGTAATAATGATAATAATAATAATAATCATAAGAGACTTTTATAACACAACTGGATGAGAATTATTACCAACATTCCCAATTAATCTCAATATTTGTTCAGTCCTGCTTGAGATTCAAATTTGGTTGTAGCACTTGCCTTGTTCCTTATGCTAATTTGATCATTTAATACATAAAAAAAAAAAGACATTCATTTATAGTGGCTTGACTTGCATGATGGAAGTTACCCCAGACATGCAGCCATGCCCCTCTGAAAGTGTATCACTATAACAGCGGGCCAGTGTTCAGATAGATAGTGGGCCATGCAAAGCTGAAGAAATATTCCAGGAATTTATCAAATATTTGTCCCTCTGCCAACACTGAATAGGACATGCACAATAAGAAGGGAGTCCCTCTTGACCAAACAATGTAAAATAATACACACGCATACTATTGAACACTTACACTGGGATACTGACTGCTGATGCATCGCCCCATGTAGAGGCAGGGCCTGAATAGCTTCTTGCTTCTGAATGCTCTGACTATGTGCGGATATGCTTGACTGGTTTGCCACAGAAGACGGTGATGTCATCTTTCACTGGGGCTTGTCACGGCCCAGGGGGTGTATTGTTGGTGTATTGTTGGCCCAAAGTGTCATATTTAAAATGCTATTGAGTGTGGCACAAATGACAGGATGAAGAGGCTCTATGCACCTGAAGCAGGACAAAATTCAGAGCACGTTATCATCACTGAAGCACAGAGGCACACCTGTCCAATGCCCTTGTATACTATTTACAAGTACAAACATGACCACAGGGATGTAACGATATCTGATGGTCTGCTGCTCTTTTACCACTACATTTATTACCCTGATAAGACTCTTGTGTAATCTTTTTATTCATATTAAGATTAAGTTAAAAACAAAAAGTCCGAACACCAGTAGTTCAGTTAGCTATAGAGACGCTGTTAGATGTTGTTTGCACCTATGGAGAAGAAAAAAACTATTTACTGGCTGATGTTGGCACAGGCTGTCTCATAATGATTGTGATTTTTATTTATACAAAGCTCGTCTGCAGATAGTTGAAGATTACATTCCACATTTGCATCTGTTTTGTTGTGTTATTTGTGTTTTAATGAAAGCAATGTGATATTTGCAGACACTTTTTGATATTGGTTCATGTCATGTACTTAAAGCCAAACTGTTGATATCAGTATCAGAAGTGAAAAAGTTTGATCGGTGCATTTCTAGTTGGCTGCACTTAAAATTGAAAACAGTGCATTTTGAGCCCAGGATACTAGCTGAAAACATATACACCAAGTGTAAAGGCCTTTTGATAGTGATATCACTCCATTATTTCCTATACTGTTCCCCATTAGATTACGGTGATGGGGTTGACTGGCCCTCCATTCTGTGGAGTTTGTCATGTAAATAAACATGTGCTGAGGACACAGGATGAGGCGTGTGAGCAGGATGGATAGTTTTGGTTCGCACCTTCACAAGTGTAGCACTGAAAAGCATCTGGTACAATGTGCACTGCCTTCATTTCCTGCAGCCTCCCCGGGGGAAGGACCCCTGAGTGGCTCCCAATTCAGACTGGAGTCATGCCTCTTTAAGCAGCGCACACAAAGTGAAACAAGGGAGCGAGAAGACACAGGACACAGGCCGGACAGGGAGGGGAGGGGGCACACAGTGCTCTGCTCATTCAGCCTCTGTGCGACGGGGGTGACATCCTGGGAGGCCCCACATCAACTGAGCAATGGTGTGTCACTTTTGATCTCCAAATTAAAGCTCGCTCCCCGATGAGGGCGCTCACGTGACAGAGAGGAACTGTAAATCAGGCCGCCTTCAAAGAGGAGCACTGCTGATTCTGCTTTTTAAAACTGTCAGTCCCCACACAGCAGGAGAACAGGCTTCTCTCAAAGGGATCCATAGAGAGGTAGAAATAACATGACAGTCAATGTGTTCATCTGTGGTTTCTGCGGCGACCATAGAGGGGCAATGCTTTTTCAACTGTGTGACACTTAAAGGGACTATATTACACAAAATTGACTTTTGTGATCTTTTAGCCATGTTCTAACACTGTTACCTCCTCAAAAACATAGCTGGAGTTGTGTTTTGTTTGATTCACACATTTTTGAGTAACCCAAAGCTCAAAATACTCTGTTCCACCTTGTGATGTCATGAAGTTAAACATATTCCATGTGAATAAAACTAAACACAAGTCCAGATCAGATATGTTTGTAATGAGGAAACAATATTATAACATAGATCAGAAAATAGTATAATGTGGGCCATTTAAAAACATGTATGTGAATGTTGAATGTGCAAAATCTACCATGTACCGCGGTCGTGGTGAAGAGGAGTGACTGAGGAGGCTGGTGGTTTTGCTGCTTCATTAGAGGAGGTACTGTGGAGGGTAGATGAAATAAAAGGATAATAAAGCGCAGAGAAAGAGTGTTTATATTGCAGATGGTGGATTGGTGATCGGTTCTGACTCACCCTTCAGCTTAACTACCTCAGTATATTCAAAATGTTGCGAAATCTGTCCATGCATTCCAGTGGCATCTTTTATATGAGACCAACCAGTCTTAAATTGATCGTTCTTATTTCGTCTGCATAGTTGACCTGAAAAACCCTATGTGGAATAATGCACATATCCTAGAGCAAAGTGTATCACAGACATGTTTACAGAATTTCACTGGGTCGGAAATTGGAAAATGAAAGCTTCTGAATATAACTGCACGCCTGTCAGGACAGCGTCAACATATGGTCAGGCTAGACATAAACAAACTATTGCATTTTATTACATTCACATTTTCAAATTCGGATTCAAAATAAGCCGCTGTTTTGTTAACATCACACAACCCGACTTGCAGAACATGGTGTAAGAGAGCGATTAGACTCAGGTAGGTTTAAAAAAAGTTACACAGCGAGTCTTTAATTGACACGTGCTTTGCGGATGATGTATTTTCTTATCTGTGGTTACAAATGTTTGCATAAGAAGGCCTGTATTGAGGACACATCTTGCAGTAATACAAAACGATTTCTTTTCATCGGCCGTGAAGTGTGGAGTTACTAAGTGTTTTCTGGCGCTGCGTTCAATCGCCATTATAAAACTGAACGCTATCAAAGCCGCTTGTGTGGTCCTCAAGATGAAGAGATAAAAGTAGTTTCCCATTATATCTGCCATAGGTGTGCATTGAATACTGTGATTAATTCTTTGTTTTTTTGTGTTTTTGAGCGTCCCTTGGCGGAGTGGCTCTACACTGACTTCTAATGCTGTGAACTTGAAAGGCAGGGTTATCAGACGGCCATCTTGAAGCCCAAGTGCTTAGGATAAACCCGGAGAGGGCCCTGTGATGTTCTTGTAATGGGTCAATAACTAATGCATGGGCTAAAGCTTTGGTCTGCCTCTCATAATCCTTCTATCTCCATATTAGGCTAAACTCATTTTAATTGTCAGATGAACTTCCAAAACTGAATCCCAACTTTGATGACTTCCTATAAAGATCATAATAAAGGCTAAATTCTCCCTCTTTTCATTTGATGGCTGGAGGCAACACACACAAGAACTATCTTTCCCTCCAAATTACAGGCAGTTGTATAATGAGCGTAATTATAGCAGTAGCTCCCATTAAGACATGCATTTTGAAGATGTTTTGAATTCTTAAGCCCAAATTGAATGATCGCAGTGGAGCTGTCTGATTCTAGCACTGCATTCGAAAATCTAAATAGGAGGAATTAGTGGTTCCTCTGTTTTGTCCATCTCATTTGTGGCTGAACTGTAGTTTTATATTGCGAATTCTCCTGTATCAAGTTAACACTGTCCCAGATTGAACATAGAGATCAAGATTCGCTCATTTCTCTAATCGTTAATGATGAGCTTGAGTCATTCTAATAAGACAATCCTCTGTTGATAAAAGAATGTGGTTTAGAGTTCATTTTTATACAGGAAAATAGTACTTTTTTGTGTTAAATGGTAGTGATTTAAACCCTATCTTGTTTTTGCTCTGGGAGTTAAATATATAGAGCTTTTCAAGGCACTCAAAGCTCTTTACGTCAAAGAACCACTCAGCCATTCATAGACCAGTGTACGCAGATACTGGGGTCAAGGTGGGTTAAGTGTCTTGCCCAGGGACACAACAAGAGCTTTATCTGTGGGAGCTGGAATCCTACCGCCAACCTGTGGGTCTGTGGACAAACGCTCTACCAACTGAGCTGCTGTCACCTCACACTCAAAAATGATGATTGAGCGATATGTTGAAAGCATTTATGATGGTCAAAGTAATGGATGTTTAAAAAAAAAAAAAGAAGAAAGCATAGCTGATGAATGGCCCTTGGCATTCCCAAAATTATGAGTAATCTAAAAAAAAAAAAAATAGTCATCTAAAGCTTTACAATTATTACATATAGGCATGTTGAAAATTGTATTAAATTGTTCAAAAAGAAGTAAGTATACATAGAAGTTCTTCTTCCAACTGGTACTCCAAAGTGCTCCATTGTGGGCTATAGTGGCACCGCAGCCACCACAGCGTCCTGCCATGCTGCCATCCTCCCAGCCTCTGCTCCCCACACAAACACCGAGGAGCACAAACGAGGAGACATGGAAACCAAAACAAGAGCTGTGATGGATGACTATCTTTGATCTCTCCGCTGCCACCCCAGAACACAAGATTGCTGACTATTTTCCTGTCTATTCATTTGAGAAGTAATTGTTTCTTCTGCACATATATTTGACGCGGGACATATTTGGGACATGTGGACTTACAACCCCTGTCAGCACACCAAATGTTTTCCTGTCTACAAGAAAATCAGGAGTCATTATTTTGTAATGTTATGCTTTGGTTTCTGCACAAGTGCAAGAAAAGCATTGGTCTCCCGTGTTTATTTTTTACCAGGCTGCCCCATTCGAGCTATATACAGCTACTGTATAGCGGCACACTGTCAGATATAAATGGAAAATACACTGTCTAGCTGTGACATTGGCATAAGTACAGGCTACATGCAGTTGTATTCTGGTCCACGCAGACAGATGCCGCAAGTATGAAGTTTGTCCCACTTTTGGTGTATGGGGTTGAGGCCATAGTGTCAGTTACAGACCTGTGGGTGCTATGGTGCATATAGTAAGGATGTCTACATTACTAAATTACTGTACATACACTTAGTTAGTTGAGGAAGATCTAACTGAATCTTCAGCATTGATGGTTCAATTCTCACTGAAATTTAAATTATTGGGCTAAACAAGGTGCTCACATTGCCAGCAATCCCAGATAAGATGCATTTTATTCCATCTGCTTTTGACCCATTCTTCAATGCTGCTGGAGCAATTTGTCAGAAGCAGTGGGCTCCATAGTGCAGCACCCAAGGACCCATCTCCAGATCTTGGGCTAGACATCAGGACTACCTTAGCTGGAAAATTATATGTATCTCTTTTGGGTTGATGGGGTAAACTGGAGTGCCCAGAGAGGAGAAACATGTGGAGAATACATTTCCCATAGGGGGCAATAAACTGTATCTTAACCGATATAGTTAGATCAACATAGCTAGTATGTCACCAATATATTTTAGTGTAATCATAATTAAGCCTAAAAGCAAATTAATAACTTAAATGACAAATGGACCGTTATCATGTTTTTTCCACTCTTAACATGTGTGCTTTTGTTCTTCTTACAGAACAATATAAATGCAAAAAGGAGCTCTTCTGGTCAGCTGGAGTCAGAGCGGCGCAGGCCTGGTCCAGGACACCGGCTGGCCCCCCGTCCTGCCTCTCTCCCCTGGGCACAAGGCACCGGGAGCAGTCTACACCGAGACACACCCGGGGCATTCCTCTTGGACCTCCACAACTTCCCTGACCTCTCCAAGGCCGACATCAACGGGCAGAATCCAAACATACAGGTAAGTCTCTGCCGGTGCATACACTTTCAATAACAGGTAGAGTAGCAAATACATACTCAAGTAAGATTATTTTCAACATGTCAATTAAATGACGTGACAGTAGCTCAGTTGGGAGCTATTGAGTGTTTGTCCAGTGATCTGAAGGTTGGCAGTTTGAATCCCGCTCGCAGCATGAACATCATTGGTAGAGCGGTCACATCCACAGGTTGAACTGAGTAACAGCAGCTCAGGTAGTAAAGGAGTTTGTAATTGGAAGGTTGTTGATTTGAGGGCAGCCCTGGCCAGCACAAACTGTTTAGCACTTGAGCAAAACACTTAACCCATCTTGCCTATGTGTGAATGATGGCCAATCTATGTCATTCAACTCCAAGGCAGCTGTGATTAATGAGTATGGAGTGAGTGTCCAAAAAAGCACCAATGGATTTATATTCATTTATGCACACATCTTTCTTTTTCAAGTGCAGAGTGTACAAAAAAAGACTTGTAACAGAACAAAAATATTTCTTTAATATCTCTTTAAGTGTTGTTACATACTAACATTCCTTTTTAATAGAGAAATGGACATAATATTCAAGTAAAATGTGTTACTATGTGGGCTTATCCTAGTTCTGATATAGATCAAGATCAAAACGATTTCAAAACAGTTCAGGAAATGTCCAGTTTTGTCCTATTTGTATGATTTTGTTTTCAGTATCGCTACTTCAATGCTTATGATGCTAGTTTTAGTATCTGGGTATCGTTTGACTGGCCTAACCCTCTGTACAGCATGATTGCTCAAGCACACAGGAAGGTAAAAACAGGATGCAGAGTAGGACGGTTGGTGCACACTGTTACACCCTAGCACCCCTCTTCTTCCTCTGTCTCAAATTATACCGAGGGGTCCCAGCGTCCATCATAATGACAGTTGAAAGGCATTGACTAACACTTGTGCTTATGTTAATGTCGCCTGCACCGCACAGATGTGTTTAAATCATTCTGTTGTCTAATCCAGCGAAAGGGGGTCTCCTTACCATATCTGAAGGCATCACCACTAAATCCCACCACGAACAAAGTCTATTAGCCATCTCAAGGCCTCAAGATGTGGGAAGAGAGCTGGGTAACCAATCGAGCAGGGGCGTGAGGCAGCGGAGGGACAGGGCGGGGTGGTGGTGGGGGCGAGGGGGGTGTCTTTGATCCCAGGATTCATCTGGCTTTCATGGTCTGGAGGAGGCGAGTAGCCCTTTGAACTCTGTGTTTAGGTGGAGAGAGGGTGGCTGAGGGGCAGGGTGCAGGGGCGGTGGTGGTCCCTCTCATCTGGGAGGCACATGTGTCGGAGCCAACAGCCAGAGAGATGGGGGGGCGAGTTCGGGGGGGATCAGATAGTGACACTGTAGCCGGGGTTTGCGTCACCTGATTGTAAGTATTGCATCAGAAATCAAAATTTGGAAGAAAACTTTTTAAAATTACACGACGTGGCAGAAAGTGTTGGGTTTTGAAAGTATAATTTTTAAATAAAACAAGTTAATCTCTCTATCTCCATGGAGATTTCATTGCTTTGTAGTTTTCCACAGTATGTCATTAAACTCAATACATCAGGTGACAATGCTGGGCTAAGTTACAGGTCAGTTCTGTGGAGAGGCGATCCCGCTGATAGAAAGAATGCATGTTTTTCAAGGTACTTTTGAGCAAACACCTGTAAAGAAATCAATGCTAGATAGAGAAGCTCCATATCCTACTGTGGAAAGCACCAGAAAAATTACAAACTGCACCTTTAACTTTGTTTGCTTTTCACATTGGCGTCATTATAATGAGGTTGTGATGTTTTTTGTTGCTATGCAGGTAACCATAGAAGTTGTGGATGGTCTGGAAGGTCACGAACAAGAGAAAGGCCTCCATAAAGAGACCAAACCAAACTGGGCTTCACCAAACTGGAGGAACTGGTGGCCCCACTCGTCGCCCTCCTCGGGCACCCACCAAACAGAGGAGCACAGAGCCAAGAACGAGGACAGCAACTTCCTCAGACCCCCTCCAGACTGGGACAGGAGAGGGGGCACTGGAGGAGGCAAAGCTCAAAGCGAATACGGTGAGAGGAAATGGATGCAGTATTAATTAACTGTGGTGCAGGTTCCACTTGTGGTAGTTTTCTAAGTAATACTGATCTAGGCTAGTAAATTTTTGATCAGTCATGGAGTGGTTATGGGTTAGCTCTGGTCCTGGTTAAATCTTGGTACATTCATTTTGTTAGATCTGTTTTAGATGTAGTTTAGTCATGCAAAGGCCTTAAAGAGCTGCTGCTGCCCAGAAAGCCACATTTTTTTCTGAGGTGGCACAGCATGTGAACTGGACTAAGAATCTTTCCTCTCGTTTTTTTTTTTCTGGAAAACATGGCATTCATTCATTATTACTACATAATGGAACTATTTATTTTGACACAACAATACATGGAGTGGCAATACTGAAATGTTTTGATAAAGAGGAAACTGTTTTCACCAAATACTGGAGTCAACATCATTTCGATCCAGGATACTCAGTGGAGGCCAGAATCACAACAGGGCTTTATAAAATTGTTGATTTAACCAACCGAAAGTTAGAAAATCAAACAGTGAAACATTCATTGATCAATAACAGACAGTCGCAAGGAAACAAGCTAATGGATAACTGTCCCAGAGCGCCCCCTGTCCTTAGTCTCCTCGTTCTCAGCAAGGAAAAAACAAAAAAATTAAAACGTTGTAAACAAGTTCATACTTTGGCATAAAGGATGAGAAGTGTTTTTCCACAATAACTTGGATAATGGGCCTTTTTACACTGGTCTGCAGATGTCCATAGTCCAATGGGGAATCTGTAATTTTGTGATTTGCTGATTTAAGCTGTCACCATAATAACTGCAGCAGGCCAGCAGAGCCCTGATTGGAACCTTTAACACTCTTTTATGAGCCGGATTCCAATGTGGCACCGAGCGGCTACGTGACACAGTTAAAACGCATCACAACATCAAAGTTAAACCAGCAGGAACAGGGGCTACAAGCTGCGTTCGTCTGCCGCAGCGCTCACAAGAGTTGCCCAAAAGATAAATCTATTACACAAGAATTCTCTCACACCAGACGTACAGTATCCGTGTCGGAGCATGCCCAAACCAACATGGTTCAACAGGAATGCACGCGCTGTGGAAAATGACACTTTATCCACTTGTGTGCAGTGGTTTGAGAAGCCATTTTATAATCTTTTTAATGCAAACCATAGCCCCATGTTTAATGTTTCTGGCTTATCGCTGCGGTCAGCTCCTTCATACTTCATTTCATACCACTCCAATGGACAAGGGGCTATTTTATCAGCATTAGGGTCATGGTTTTGAACTAAATGGTTGTAATTGTGGACAAGCAGTGTGGGTCGTCTATCGTTGAGTAAATCTATTGCCAGAAACATGAGTAGAGAAGCCAAACTGTAAGTAAGTAGATGTGCTATACTAACAAGTAGAAGTAGAAGGTAGAAATTCAAATAATTACTCAAATATTTGGTTACAACATATTCAACTTCTGGTAGATATAGGTACTACTATGTCTATGGATATAATAAGGAATTTATGTCAAAGTAGCCCATTGAATTCATTGGAAACATTTTAATTTAACTGAATGAATGTTACTCAGAGGAATTACCCTTTTCCAAAATGTTATCCAAGTTTGGGAACTGTAAACAATTACCTGTTAAATAAGCAAGTATTTTTTCCAAAACTTACTTCTGTGTAATTATAGAAGTTTTGGATAAGCTTCGTGACTCATGTGATCATTGCACAGTGCAAATGGAGAGGAAAGCTTTTGTCGGTACTGTCCGAGCAGCCACCAAACCACCACCACCAGCTCCTCTCAGGCCATATTAGGAGACAGGAACAGGAACTATAGGCTTATCAGGGCTACATTCATACAAAATACCCATAATGAGGGGCAGATGGCAGAGGGGGGAGTATAGGAGCTGTCTGGAGCAGCGCCAGAAGCACTTCCATCCCAACATGCCCACATTAATTCAGCTCATTGATGGAGAGCTGCTTTCAAGATGTGTCAGCGACGCGTGTTGGCGATGTGTGTTAGCGATGTGTGTTAGTGGCATGTGTTAGCGTGCGGTGAGGATAGCATCAGCGCAGTGATGTGGTTCAAGTCTAAGCTAACTGTTTCCATGTACGCCCATTATAGTGATCTGCTCAGTAATAAGTGGAGCTAAAGAGGATTTCTTGGCATTTGTCTTCCTATTTCCAAACACTGAACCATGGGTAGTGTGTTCAGCGCTAGTGTGCCAAGACCAGAGTGTTTTTTTAATTATTATAATCACCTTCAAGACGTTTTAGTGAAAAGTCATGCACGGGTCAAAAAAACATGCCAAGCTTTAAACTTTAACCTTTTAACTTAAGTTTAGATTTAGACCTATCGCTTTTATAACAGGTAAAATTAAGTTATATAATTATGAATTCAAGTCATCTGGGTTATGCTGAAGTTTGCACATAAAATATTATTAATTTAAGTAAGTGTCACATATAAAAACAACCAAATCTTTACTACCAGCCTTACTTCAGCATATATTTTTGTCAAGGCACTCGTCAAAACCCAAGCAAGTCACTTTCCCTTTTATGTCTTGCTCTCACATATAATTAGGCAGCGAGGCACGCTAACACCAGAGCTAAGCATCTGTGTCTTTGTCTGTCCCTGTGCTCAGACTACATGGACGGAGAGGGCGACTGGAGCGGCTGGTCCAGCTGCAGCGTCACCTGTGGCAACGGGAACCAGAAGAGGACCCGGTCGTGCGGATACGCCTGCACGGCAACGGAGTCCAGGACCTGTGACATGCCCAACTGTCCAGGTGAGGATTATTGTTTTTGGATTTCTGATTCTATTCAATTTACACTACACACTTTAATTTAACAGTCATATTTTCACTATTCATAAACTCATGAATTCTGCAGTGTGAGTGTGAATACTTGCGACTCAGTTCTTCATCGGGGAAGGACACAGAATACTTGTATCGACTCAGTTCTTTAATATTATTGTAAAGTCCCATAGTCTCACTTTATGTATCCAATCACGCCAAATTATTATTTTAGTGTAGAGTAGTTATATAGTAGTATTTCTACTTTTCCCATATTAATTATTCACTACAGGCCTGTCAATATTATGTCCTGGTTTATCGTCTGAAGAAGGTCTAGTCTCAACTGTCTAAGATCAGTCATTCCCAAAAACCATACAGGTGCATTTGTGGAACAGGATAAGCACAGATGGTACAGAACATTGCCCCCTAACCACAAGGTCGATGGTTACATCACTGCTACCCCAGTTAATACTTCTATATTCATGGTCATCCAGGGTTCATGGATGTGTTTGAAAGTAAAATAATATGCAATATGCACCGTGTTCTTTTATACTTTTTTACATCTAATACAGGGTAGGTGATGGCTGCTGTAGGTTCCATCGAAGTCAAATATAGACCAGACCTGTAGTTAGTAGTAAATTCAAGATGGCTGACCCGTCGGGGGAAATCTACCACCTCTTTGTGTGTTGATGCAAGAGTCTTTCATCCTTCTTACCATCTTTGTATGTGCCCTCATGTGTCCAAAGGTATTGAGGATGCTTTCAAGACAGCCGCTACTGAAGTGAGTCTCCTGGCAGGGACAGATGATTTCAATGCCACAGAGCTCTTTGGAGTTGGTAAGTGTCTGTCTGTCCCTCCACATGATTCCTCATTCACATGTGCCTGCTCTGTCAAAAGCACTCCATCCATCTGGCCTTGGTACTTTCTGAACACATTTAGCATTCCTCCTGCCCGGCCTGCTCTCCATTACTCTACAGAGATGGAAATGTGCAGGAGAAATGGCTCCGTCTGGCACAAGCTAACACATCCAGCTTTACTGTGCTCAGTCAAACCAGTGACAGCAAAAAGTAATGTCTCAAAGTTCACATTTGCACTTTGTAGACAGTGAACTTTGTTGTATGTTAAAAATTCCGTATCAACCAATATCGGGTTTAATAGCTTCTAAAAGCTGCTGCCGTTAGTGTCATAATGCAACTATGTTAATTATAGCAAGGCGTAGCAACCCTTTTCTATACACATAAACCTGATGTACGTCAGTCCTTGTGTTACTTTCCTCTCCTCCCCGTTATGCAAAAACATGAATGGGTATTAGAGTTTAGATCTAGTTCACAAAATCCAGGTTACCGCAGTTCAAATCCATGCTCAAGGTTTCTGAACATGACTCGAACCTGTATCATTTCATGTACATATGGTTCCAACCTGTCATAAGCCTGGGACTTTCTTAAACAACCAGCGTTACATGCAAGTAACATTATATTTTTAAGTTGTATTGGCAGATTAAGTATAGTCTGGTACAGCATTATGTCTTATCCTGCTTTTTTAATCTGTAGCAAAAGCATTTATACCCTGCAGTCCTGATTTCCCTGACTACTTTCAGCCTTTTCAGCATATGATCCCTAACTATCCACCACTAGACAGGACAAACATCACATTTCTGGCCTTGTGAATGCACAGAGAAATACTTGTCTTGTTTTTTTTTTTCAGACACTGACAGCTGTGAGCGCTGGATGAACTGCAAGAGCGACTTCCTGAAGAAATACATGACCAAAGTTGCCAACGACCTTCCCAGCTGCCCCTGCTCCTACCCCACAGAGGTGGCCTACAGCACGGCCGACGTCCACGACCCGCCCACCAGGAAAGACTTTAGGTGGAAAGACGCTAGCGGGCCCAAGGAAAAACTCGAAATCTACAAACCCACCGCCCGATACTGCATCCGGTCCATGTTGACGCTAGAGTCCACCACTTTGGCTGCTCAACACTGCTGCTATGACGATAATATGAAGCTAATCACTCGCGGAAAAGGGGCGGGGACTCCTAACCTCATCAGTATTGAGTTCTCAGCAGACCTGCACTATAAGGTGGACATCCTGCCGTGGATCATTTGTAAGGGGGACTGGAGTCGATATAACCAGGCGAGACCTCCAAACAACGGGCAGAAGTGTCCCGAAAACCCACATGATGAGGACTACTATAAACAGTTTGAAGAAGCCAGGGAATTTTAGACTTTAAACATGGGACAGCACAAGTATAGAGGCTAGATTTTAATAACTTTTTACATGAACTCGTAATGAACATTTTGGACAATATTTCAAATGTATAAAATGGAGATATGAATGACATATTGTGTACTATTTGCAGCTATTGTGATAAAGGGACTTCTGAAAAAGGGAAACTTATTGCTCTGGGAATGTAGACTGTCCATGTTTCTTATAGTGATTCCCAAACCTTTTACACATAGTACCATCATAGCTTTATAGGGACCATTTAAAGTGGAACTCTGTAACTTTTTTTTAAACCTATCATGAATCCACCAAGATATAGATACGCACGTCCCAGTCAGCCTGACAAAAACATCTGCAATATTGATATAGCGCTTTTCTACCTCTGTTGGGAATTCAAAGCTCTTTAGATCAAGGAACCAATCACACATCCACGAGTGTCTTGCCCAAGGACACAACAGCTGTATGCACTGGTGGGAGCAGAGTTCAAACCTCCAGCCTTTTTTTTTTATTACGGGGTGAACGCTCTGCTGACTGACCTCCAAAATGAAGGCAGTTGCTGAGTTCCGCTTTAACTGCCCAAAATGACCCTAAATCAGGACTGAGTTTAAACCCAGGGATAAACCAGGGATCACCAGAAAAATGCATTACTAAATAAGGACAAAACACAGTACTGCCAAAAAAACAGGAAAAGACTTCTGAAAACTACCAGATGAAGCCTGCGTACACGGAAGTACGCGCACCATAGTTTGAGAACCACTGTTACTAACTGAATGTGAGTGTTATAATCTTTGTGAAATACATTTTTGGGTCGAGGACACAGGACAGGGCACAAAAACATTCTCATTTTTGACTGTTATACAAACTTCGAGTATGTTTATATAGATTTTGTTACCAATAATTTTACAAGTCCGATCATCACTCCCGTTTGTAAAAAAGCATTGCATTATTTTTGTAAAGTATTTATTTTTATGTGATAGCTGTGTATGATTTTCGTGTCAGTGACTGTTGTTTTGAAGTTACATATGGCAAATGCTAACTTGATATCATTTGGTTCTTCACAAG
Source organism: Periophthalmus modestus (assembly GCA_019594935.1). Taxonomy (NCBI): domain Eukaryota; kingdom Metazoa; phylum Chordata; class Actinopteri; order Gobiiformes; family Gobiidae; genus Periophthalmus; species Periophthalmus modestus. The sequence goes on from JAIEZT010000441.1 coordinate 24,928,024, forward strand.
TTAGTGCCAAATCTAAACAGAGCAAAGAGAATGTGTGAATAATACAGCTGTATGGAAAGAATTTAAAATACAAATCTATAAATAAATTGTTAAAAAGCAATGAATCGGTTTATAATTTGGCATGTGGTTCAGTCATAATAGTAAACATATAGATTAAATAATTGTATAGTGAAAACTAATTATAACGGCCAATGAATGTTTTAGTTTTCATTCCGCTATGTCGATGTGTTTACACATTTTTAGCCCATGTGCTCGACAGGACAACAAAGCAGAGTGTGGACAGTTCAGAACTACATATGGGCTGCAGATTTACCACTAAACCACACAACAGTACAGATTAATCAACTAAAAGGAAATGCGGTGCTAGATAGAGGATTTTGAGTAAAAACAACTATATATACAGGGAAGAAATACTAAAGGGCAGACTGAATCGTAAAGTTTAGTGAACTCGGGCCTTCCCCTGTCTGCTGTGATGCAGATAAATCCTCATAATCCCAATCAAATATTGAGTCAACTAATGCAAAATTTGGTTGACTAAGATAGCGTCGTCTGACTAATCGACTAAAAGACACTGCCATGTGAAAACATGGTCCAAGACTTACAATTTAAATCTCTATTTTAGATCAAAAAATGAAATTGCATCCCCTCAACTATACTCTTATTATTAAAATAATGACTAGAAAGATTAACTTTGTGACAAACTTTTCCAAACTGCTAAATTTTTGCAAAAGAATTCTTCAATTATATATTACTTTTCTTATACTGGGCGCTTTGATTCATGTCTAGATTTTTTCCCCATAATAATTATACATTTGGCCTTGTCACTTGCTCATAATTTGGTCCCCTTCTGACACCACAGAACAAAGCCTAAGATTTAGCAGCCGCTGTCAGAGGACATTGATTTGAGGGGCAGAAAAAAACACCTTATCTTTGGGGTTATAACCTCCTGCGGCAGCCTTAAGCCAGCGCACAAGACTTCCATTAGTGCCATCACTGTGCAGCTTTCATGCCCGGCCTTTTGATGGGATTGGGATATTCACAGAGGAGGCTAAGGTTGCTTGTGAATGCGACTCAAATTCTTCTGTCTTTGGCATGTCTCCTCACATTCCTGGGTAATTTCACATACTCGCCCACTGTAGTCGGGACCAGCACCCTCTGTCTCTCTCCCGTTCTCTCTCCTTCTCTCCCTCTCTTTCTCTTTGCCTCTGACCACTGGCTCTACGCTGAGTGCTGCAGTCATTGTCACACACAGAACGCCATTCATACAAGACTCATTCCTGTCTTGTCTATGGTAAAAGCCGTCCGGGTCTACATGGTACGGCAGGCCCAAGCATGTCCCATACACTTCAGGCACTTCACTGTGAGACTCAAGATTCCTCAACATGCATCGCAGCTTTCTCTTTTATTCGCAAACCAGATTATGCAAAAAACCAAATCACATATTTATAATGAAGAAAGCTTTTGGGTTATAAGGTTACGCTGTTTAGTCTGGGTGGGATGATCTTTAGCGATCAAACTGAAGGGCAGTATTAATTTTGTAAAAGTAAAAATAAAGCATAAAGCTGTGGATTTGATTTTTAAAGCCTTTGGAGCAGATTTACAGCCACGTCAGTTATATAAAGCCACGGCAGCTGTGGCTACAAGAAAATGCAAGAAAGAATGTAATGCAACAGTGTCATTTTCAAATCATAGAGCCTTGTAGACTTATCAGAGTGGGAAGTGTAACCATCTTGCAGTACTCACGTAGGAATAACAGTATAGTGTATGAAAACTATAGCAAAGTAATATTTTAATTAAAAAGTGACTCATTTAAATGTACCTGTATACATGTAACTCAGGGGTGTCCAAACTTTTCTCATTAAGGGCCACATATAAAAACAAAGACAAAGCTGAGGGCCAATTAAGTGAATACCAAATCTGGACTATTGTAAGACTGAACCACTAGACCTTTATTCATGCTACATCCTCAGTTCGACACATTAAATATTTGATATTAACTTGTTAAAGTAGATTTTCAGAAATGTACAGTAAAAAGTACTGTTCAAGGTAATAAGGGTCAATTCACCTGGAAGCTTGAGGGCCAAGAAAAATTGGTCTGAGGGCTAAATTTGGCCCCCGGGCCACAGTTTGGACATGCCTGATGTAACTGATTCACCTATCGTGCAGGTGATGCAGAAAAGTGGCAATATTGTTACTTATTTATTCATTTACTACTGGATTAAAGTAAGAAAAATATGAACTTTAACACTAAAAAAATGTTCATTTGTTCCTCTTTTAAGTCCTGAGTAGGAGGTTGTCTGGAAGCTGAGATTACTGTAAGTGGCATTGGTTTTTGTCAGAGAAAAGAGGCCAAAGGCAGATCAAAGCGAGGTGTTCATCTTCATTTGAAAACATTAGGCCTTCCTCCCCCTGCTCCGATACCTCCTCTGCAGACAGGGCCCACGTGTCTCCACTGAGAGCCATAACTCTTCCACTCCCTACAACTACTATGGTCCCATGCCAAACCAAAAGACCATAGGCACTGGATAGAACAATAAGGATAAGGGACAGCAGTGGTTCAGGATGCAGAGTGGTCGCCTTATAGCTAGAAGGTTGGCGGTTCGACTGTAAGTTGTCATCTTGGGTGAACCACTTATATGATTGTGCTGTGTGGGTATCTATTTGTGTTCACATTCTAGTTTGATGTTAATTTAAAATGGAGGATGGAGGGCGATAAAACTGTATGGGAGATTCACTCTTTCTGAAATATGGAACCAGATTTATGATCCATAAATGTTGAACTTTGTTAGAATTTATTTGAGATTGGCTCCACAAATGTGCCACATCTTATGGTTTACAGTTATTTTAACTGACAAGCTTTTCTTTGGGAAAGGAATGACCCCATTTTCTGAAACTATTGTGCAAAAAATACAGGGAGACTTATTGTAAAGTCTCTCTTACAATAAAAAATGTATTACAAATCTTAATCAGACTTGTTCTGTTGTACTCAATGGTTTCCAAAGTTTTTGACCTCATCTACTCTTTTGCTTTAATTCAGTAATGTCCCATGTCTTTGTTTCGTTGAGTCTGTGCGTCCGATTTTGTTTCAATAGACCATGATCCCCATCGTGCCTTCTCTTGAGGAGGAGTCATTTCTTAGAGGTTCATTCAAAAGGATGCCACTTTAATCAACAGGATGCCTGACATTCAAAAACACAATGTGATTAAAAACATAACCACTGAGTACAACAGAACAAATCTAATTAATATACAGTACATCAATTCCCTTTGTAATTACATTTACTTACTTTACATTACTTTCACTTTTGTTTCATTCTGTTTAGGCTCAGTAATTACACATATTAACCATAAACCAGGTCAACAAATCTGCAATCTGACAGTTAAACAACATTTCACCATAGAAATCTGACCTGCCTCTTGCCCCATGTCCCATACAGGGCATTCTAATGTGAGTAGTGTGACTTCAAATGATAGAAGTATAATAATCTGTGGAACTATATAATTAGAAGTACAGTTTATTAAAAAAAAAAAAAAAGTCTTTAGGTAATGTAATGAAGTAAACAGAAAAGGCATAAGAACATAAGACAGTATAATTGAAGTTAGCGTTAACCACAGAGCCTTTTGTGTTACTATTTCCAGGACTGGTATGTTTCAAAGCGTCCACAGCTCCAAATTAGTGGTGTATCATCAAGGATCTCAAAGGGCTCATTAAGTATCGCCAAGATATGATTGTTGGTATTTTGCCTCTATTTTTGTTATAAGAAGGAAATAATATCCAACTCTTACTATGTACTTACGCACCAGTCTGACAGATTCAGTCACACAAAAGTATTATAAGGTTTTTACTATTTATAATACAGTTACAGTAGATTTATAACCAGAATGTTTTGTCAGTACTTCAGACCATACTTTTTTTTTTCTCCATATGCAAACTAATCACTAAACTAGGTGAAATTTTTTTTTTTTTGGAGAGGTGAATCAATCAGTACATCTGGCCTAAGGCTGAAGACACATAAATCAAAAAAAAAAAAAAAAAAAAGTTATAATAAAGCAGGGGTGTAGCATTAAATTCTGGGCCCAAGGTAAAAAAAATCACATTGCGGGGCCCACACTACATAAAAAAAATGCATATTACAGTCCAGCGCCCCTGCAGTGAAGTAAAAGTAGACATAAAGAAACGCTACGTAACTTTTCATGTCGCTTGTCTTAGGTGACGCCACCAGGCCAAGTTACAGGTCGGATCTGTGGGGAAGCGACCCTGTTTTTTCATATTATTATAACCTCCTTAAATTGTATAAATTCAAGAGAGATAAGCTAAATGTCATACGGTGGAACATTCCAAGCAATGCATTAACAGCACATCAGGCACACAGTCCATCAGAAAAGTTACAGAGTGCAACTTTAATGATGTAATTAAAAGCTCAGGACTTTATCTTGTTTAAGCCTGTTGTTTTTTGTTTTGTTTTTTGTAATGACGCCTGACTTCAAGATGGAAAAAGGGAAAGGAAAATACACACATTTTGAGTGATTTATAAACGCGATTAGGTCCATAATCTATACATCATTATGCCGTAGACCTCCATCTTCCACATCTGCCAACCCTGTTAACATGAAAACACGTTGTACAAGCATTTCACCTCTGCTGGACCTTACGAAAGCGTTCCCAATGGTAAACACTTGCACTTTTAAATGGTGTGTGACAACAATCAGGCATGAGTTTAGTCGTGAAGCGGTGCCGTTTATGGGAAAGTCATTTTTAACTCCACTTTCTTCACAGTTTGTACCGCTGCTGCTTCAGCCGTGTGTAGCATTATGGGTGGTGTTGCACAATCCAGGAAGTGTCTGCACCACAATACCACAGGGCCCTAACTGCTCTGGCAAACCTAATTAAAAGCCTTACTCTTTTGCGCTTTTAATCTGGAATACTTGACCTTAACCCAAAATGTGATATTGCATATAGGTGTGGTGCATTCACTTAGATAAATGAGTGACTAAAATAAAAGTTTGAGTAGTTTTAGTGTATGCTATTTAAAGGTGCACTATGTAGCTTTTCTGGAGAAGGGCCCCCCTGCATGCTCGTCTCCAGGAAGTTTGTCTCCATGGAGATAGATAAGTTTAATGGCATATTGTAGATCATTTCAGGCAAAGAAATGACTGAGTTTGAGTAGTTTTAGTGTATGCTATTTAAAGGTGCACTATGTAGCTTTTCTGAAGAAGGGCCCCCCTGCATGCTCGTCTCCAGGAAGCTTGTCTCCATGGAGATAGATAAGTTTAATGCCATACTGTAGATCATTTCAGGCAAAGAAATGACTGAGTTTAAGTAGTTTTAGGTGTACTAAATGAAGCTTTTCTGGAGAAGGGCTCCCCTGCATGCTCATCTCCAGGAAGCTTGTCTCCATGGAGATAGATAAGTTTAATGCCATACTGTAGAACATTTCAAGCACATAAATAACATCTCCATGGAGACAAGCTGGCTCCAACTACTCAAACTCATTTTATTTTAGTCACTCATTTATCTTAAGTGAATGCACCGCACCTAGATAGATAAGTTTAATGCCATACTGTAGAACATTTCAGGTAAAGAAATAACATCTCCAGGGAGACAAGCTGGCAAATCCACCAGACCTAGTTACAGGTCAGATATGTGGATAGGCAAGCCAGCTCTCAGTAAGAATGCAGGCTTTGAGAAGAGGCATGCGAGGAAGGAGCGAGGGGCAGAAACATGCGGCCGGGTGTACAGCTGAACAAACAGGTCAAGTAGCTGCGGAGCATCTGAGAGGGCCTTAGTTAACCTCCGCACCGGGACGGACTAGAGCTAAGTACATTCAGAGAGCTGGGTTTGAAACAGGAAGAAAAGGCGTGATCATTCCTAGGTGGTTCAAACACACATTTTATTTTTAAGTTGAATGTTGTAAAGAGCCCAGATTGTGCTTGTTTTCTGATCTATGTTATGTGATATGTGTTATGTGATGTCATGTGGTAATACAGGAAGTGCTCCGTAGACCTTCACTAGAATCGTTTGAATGATTTCAGACCTGGAATTTCCAATCTCTGCTGAACTAAAAGTGAAAAGAAGCTGTTAAATAAAAAGATAAGCAAAAACTACCACTTCATGACATCGCGAGGTGGAACGAAGCGCTTTGAGGTCGGAAGAGATGCAGACACGCTAAAAAGTCAGAATATGTGTGAATAAAACTAAACACAGTATATATTTGATGAGGTAACAACATTGTAACAGGGATTAAAGCTCACGAGAGTCAATTTTGTGCACTATAGGAAGAACCTTTAAAGATGAAGTATGTAACTTTTACCATGGACTGTATCCCACCTGCATTGTCTCTATGGCGATATTACTGCTTGTCCCGAAAGGGCCAAGTTATAGGTCAAAGTTGTGTAAGGCGACCCCAGTAAGAATGCACTTTTACTGTATTTTCCAGCAGTAAAAAGACATGTAATAGAAGAAATGCGAGATGGACTGGATTGGTTTAATGTTATACTCTGGAACATTCCAAAGAAAGCTGTAACATTTCCATGGAGAGTAAAAGGTGGCGGTGAAGTGGCCCTCCAGAGAAGTTATACAGCGCAAGAAGAATGCAAGACCTTCTCAAGCAAAAACGTTACACCGAGATTTTACTTTTCAGCCCAAATGATTATTATCCAGTGCAGTGTTTGTGACTGTCTCGAGCCTGGATAAATAGAGGACAGCAATCAGGACTGTAAACTATTATAAAACCAACCAAAGCACAGTACTTGGCATTATATCGTGACAGGTGGCTGAGTCTGTACTATTTTATCTGCACATTAAAAGCTGAAGTATGTCAAATTTAAACATACCATTCCCAAATCCGAATGCTCAGAAGTCTCTCTTTTATCTCAAATCAAAGCGCTGCATTGTCATAAATCACTCCAAGACAATATGACAACTTAGTATGGAATAACTACCAGCCGAAATTCAAAATGGCTTCAACTCTGGCCAACAGAAGTTTTAGCCTGTAGCTTATCCCCAGGGTCACCGCCGCCTTGATGTGACAATGAGGTCCAAAAACGTGCTCCGGTTTTAACCCCGTGTGCTTGGGTCGTAAACGCTGACATTGAGGGCTGTAACAGTGTCACGGGGGGTTTGGTGGCCCTGAGCTGATGACTATGACAGGGGAGAGAGAGAAAGAGAGAGGGAGTAAGAGTGGTGGTGGGGGGGGTCGGTTGGCATGTGCGGACAGCGGGTCGGGCCAGAGAGGCTAGCGCTGCCTTTGATCTTTATTTGCTGTGCAGTCTGTTTTGCATTTAAGAGGCTTGCTGAGCGTGGGGCATTGGATACACCTTGAATGGTTCAGGAGTCCCATCCACATTTTAAAGACCTGGGATCCTTTTTCAAAGAGAGAGAGAAGAGAGAGAGGGAGCACGGGAGAGAGAGGGGAGAGGAGAGAGGAGAGGGAGAGAGTGGGGAGACAGAAGGAAAAGATATATAGGGAGAGAGAAGGTGAAGGGAGAGAAAGATGGTAGAAATGGAGAGAGAGAGGGGAAGGTAAAGAGAACAGGCGAGAGAGGGGAGAAGGAGAGAAGGGAGGGAAGACAGATGAAGGAGGTGAGACGGACAGCAAGGGAATAGGAGAGAGCAAGAGGTTAGAAAAAAGGAAGAAATAGAGAGAGTAAATGAAGATAAGAAGAGAGAGGGAGTAAAAACAGTGAGAGAAGATGTGGGAGAGAGAAGGGAGACAGGGAAAGAGAGACAGAGAAAGAGAGAAGATGAAGACAGAGAAAGATGGTAGAAATGTAGAGAGAAGGGAAGGTAAAAAGAAAGAGTGAGAGAGAGGAAAAGGAGAAAAGGGAAGGGAGACAGATGAGGGTGAAAAAGAAGAAGGGAAAAAAGGAGGGAGTGAGGGGTTAGAAAAGGGGAAGAAATAGAGAGAGTAAATAAAACAGAAGAAGAGAGAAGGAGTAAAAACTGTGAGAGAAGATGAGGGAGAGAGAAGGGAGAGAGGGAAAGAGAGACAGAGACAGAGAGAGAAGGTGAAGGGAGAGAAAGATGGTAGAAATGGAGAGAGAGAAGGAGAGAAAGGAGGGGAGATGGAGAATGAGGGAAAAGGAGAGAGCAAGAGGTTAGAAAAAAGGAAGAAATAGAGAGAGTAAATAAAAGATAAGAAGAGAGAGGGAGTAAAACCGTGAGAGAAGATGAAGGAGATAGAAGGGAGACAGAGAAAGAGAGAAGATGAGAGAAGGGAAGGTAAAGAGAAAGCGTGAGAGAGAAGAGAAGGAGAGAAGGGGGGGGGGAGACAGATAAGGGTTAGAGAAAGGAGAAAAAGGAGAGAGCGAGGGGAAAGAGAGAGAAAGAGACAAAGAGAAAAGGTGAAGGGAGAGAAAGACAGTAGAAATGGAGAGCGAGGAGAAGGACAGAAGCGAGGGGGGACAGATAAGGGTTAGAGAAAGAGGGAAAAGAAGAGAGAGAGGGGTTAGAAAAGGGGAAAAATAGAGAAAGTAAATAAATGAGAAGAAGAGAGGGAGTAAAAACAGTGAGAGAAGATGAGAGAGATAGATGGGAGAGAGGGAAAGAGAGACAGAGAGAAAGAAAAGGTGAAGGGAGAGAAAAATGGTAGAAATGGGGAGAGAAGAAGGAAGGGAGATGGATGGATAGGGTTAGAAAAACAAGGAAAAAGGAGAGAGAAGGGTTAGAAAAGGGGAAGAAATAGAGAGCGTAAATAAATGAGAGGAAGAGAGGGAGTAAGAACAGTGAGGAAGATGAGAGTGATAGCTGGGAGAGAGGGAAAGAGAGACAGAGAGAAAGAAAAGGTGAAGGGGAGAGAAAATGGTAGAAATGGGGAGAGAAGAGAAGGGAGGGGAGATGGGATAAGGTTAGAAAAACAAGGAAAAAGGAGAGAGAAGGGTTAGAAAAGGGGAAGAAATAGAGAGCGTAAATAAATGAGAGGAAGAGAGGGAGTAAGAACAGTGAGGGAAGATGAGAGTGATAGCTGGGAGAGAGGGAAAGAGAGACAGAGAGAAAGAAAAGGTGAAGGGAGAGAAAAATGGTAGAAATGGGGAGAGAAGAGAAGGGAGGGGAGATGGATAAGGGTTAGAAAACAAGGAAAAATGAGAGAGAAGGGTTAGAAAAGGGGAAGAAATAGAGAGCGTAAATAAATGAGAAGAAGAGAAGGAGTAAGAACAGTGAGGGAAGATGAGGAAGATAGAAGGGAGAGCGTATGAGAGAGAGAGAGAGGGAAAGAGGAAAAAAGAAGGGTTAGATGTCGGAAAAGGTCCTTAAAACAAAGTTGAGGGGTCTCCCAGCAACACAGATTGATGAAAAGAAGGGGGCGGGCTGTAATAGCTTATAATCAAGCTAATGGTGTGGAGTGGGGTGGGTGCGGGGCGAAGTAACAGGCGTATCCCGTTAAGATGGAGCCTCAAGATCAAGCCAGGGTCACGAGCAGCCAAAACAAACACAAGCACAGCCCCCTGTCTCATTACACAAGCCCCTCTGCTGGCCGTCCCGTCACAGCTGTCAACCGCATTGGGCCCGAGTGATGTCAGAAGAGAGGGGACACGCTACACCTGAAAGACAAACAGACAGGACAGAGACAGTAGGACGTACAAAACACATACACTAGATAAAAAGACACATATGCTTTTTTTTTTTCACTGTCTGACATGAAATTAGACTAAACTTTTCCTGTTTTAGGTCAGTTAGGATTACCAAAATTATTTCTATTTGCTAAATGTCAGAATAATGAAAGGGATTTTTTTTTTTTTTTTTTAAAGACACATTATTATTTCATTAATTTCTGTGATTAAGTAATGAAGCAATGATGTCTTTACTGTCTTTAAAAAAAAATCCTTCTCTCATTATTCTGGCATTTAGCAAATAGAAATATGGTAATCCTAACTGACCTAAAACAGGATAATTTTAGTCTGATTTCATGTCAGACAGTGAGGAAAAAAAAAAAGCATATGCGTCTTTTTAAACAGTGTATGTAAACTTCTGTCTGTCTAAACTCCAAACCTTCTGGTAAATATACACAAGATTTTTGTAGTTTAATCTGATTTTTGTTGAAATATTGATATTATATTGTAACAAGTTAAAGGTTATGCATTATGTAACTTTTCTGGTATAGGGTCTGACACCTGCTAACTCTCCTCCGTGAACACATTGCTTTGACTGAAAGGTTCCACAGTGTGTCAGTTCAGTGAAGAGTCGACCTCGTACACTGAAAGAATGTAAAAAGTTACATAGAGCCCCTTTATAATTATACCTCAGTACACCAGCCAGTTATAACATATTGCCCATATACAAACTGTAATCCCTATTATGGAACCAGAATTAACTTTTAAGGAAAGTATCTTATTGGAATAAGTTGGAATAAGATACAACTTTAGTCCTATTTTTTTCCTTTGTCTTATAAACCAAATTTATTACTATGAAACAGGTTCCATACAGTTATTAATATGCTTAATTCACCTCACTCGTGTCAGTGCTTATGCCTGATCACTCACTGTAGAACTATATAAACTGCCTGCTCACTCACTGTAGAACTATATAAACTAACAATTTTACTTAAATGATTTGACATTTGACATTAGTTTGAATGTAACAGGTAAAGGTAAGGCAGTCACACGCTTTACTCTGAGGCTATAAGATTTCTCAGGTTTTCTTCTTGCATTAAACATGTAATTTCCAGGCTTGATGATGTTGGCAGTCACAGAGCAGTCTATATATATATATATATGCACTCTGTTTGGGTTTGCACAAAATGGTCTGGAAATAGTAAAACATACAGTGGTTTTGCATTACCGGGAATCAAAGAAGAAGCAGAGATTAAACAAAGATTACAATGTAGACCAAAACTGTAACAAGACAGGTTTTATTGACCTTGTGAGCACTGTTAAGAGCTGTGCAGTTACAATAGCTTATAGTTATATTAGCTGTATTTTCAAGTACAAGCTCTAGAGTAGCTTAGTCCTACCACTACTATCAATTTCACCATCACACCTTTCAAGTAAAATTTACCAGCACCATCACATGGGCTTTCAAAACATAACATTTTGTAAAAACTTCTTTTTTTAAAGTGTGACTATACAAAATTGATAACAAATTCAGGTGATATTAACAGTCAAAAGATTGGCAGCTGCTACCTGAGCACTACAAATCACTCCATATATGCATAGCTTTCTGTAAATCTGGCTGATTGTAGATATATGCATGCGAAAGAAATTTACAATAAAACTATTTCAGAAAAGGCAAAGTCTATGACCTATGATAAACTGAACAATCACGATTCTGTTACAAACCGACAAACAATATAATGTGTGTAAGGTGAATAAGTAACATGGCGGGTATGCATAATTTCCCTTCACATTGATTAGCATGGATAGCAAGCATTCAACATGGTGTAGCAACCATCTAAATAAATCATTTCAAAACCAAATCACTCTTATAAATGGACTTAACGGATTACCCTGCTTTCCTAAATAATAACAGCTTATGTACAAAAACAAAATGCCACTAACGGGGTTTAAGAGTAAAAATGTGGTGTAGCAAGTCTCATCCAGGTGTCCCGAGAAAGCTTTTGGAAGAGGAAGGGAACTGGCATAGAGTAACATGCTGGAACACAAGGAAGTTCTTTAAGTGCACTACAAAGTTAAGTAAGTAAGTAAGCAAACATCCCCTATTTCCGGGCACCTGTTGTAATAGCTAAAGCTAATTATGTGTGGCTTCACTAAAGTGGTGGTAGTGGAACGTTAAAGGGAGGAGGGAGTAGGGTTTAGGGGGTGGGAGAATAGGAGTATTGCTGTGGCAGCCCTGTAGACCGAGGTGTAGACCTAGGTGCAGACCAGAGCAGATGTGGGTCAGTCTGAAGAGTTCATGAGACGACAGACCCCTCCTTCGATGGCGAGGGACTGACCGGGGACAGTCCCAGGAGGCAAACGGGATATGTGCGTCTGCAAGTACACAGGACAAGGCATGTTTGATGAGAAAGTATAACATTTACAACACAGGTTTAAATGTGGTTAAGTCATATTAAAGGGCCCATACGTCGTGATTTTCTGATCTGTGATATAATGTTGATTCCTCATCACAAACCTGGAATTGTGTTTTGTTTCATTCACACATGTTTAACACACAAACCCTGCATATTTAGGCTGAGTTGTCTCAAACTGAAAACACTCTGTTACACCTTGTGATGTCATGTGGTAATACAGGAAGTGATTTTAAACTCCATAAACCTTCACTAGAATCATTTGGATAATTTTAGTCTTGGAATTGCCAATCTTTACTGAACTAAAGGTAAAAGAAGCTGTTAACTTGAAAACTACCACTTCATGACATCACATAGTGGATCAGCGCATTTTGAGCTTTGGCGATGTAGACACACAAACAAAACACAACTCCAGGTATGTTTTTGAGGAGGTAACAGCATTCTAACATGGCTTAAATCTCACAAGAGTCAATGTTGTGTAATAGAGGACCTTTAAAAAAGTTGATTTCCAAGTTCCAAGTTGAAATGTAAAATGTGTGTCAGAAATATCAGTGTGGCATTACTTTGTATAAAGGATCTATCAGATTTTTTCATACACTTTCATGGCTAAACTGACAGCTAGGTCTACCTACATCCATAGGTGGGAGAGGTAGCCAGAAATGTTCAAAAAGTAAGAGTACCATTACTTCAAAAAATATTAGTATTTAGTATTTTATATTATAATGTATGAGAGACAAAACATTAATACTGATGACAAAATGAGAAAAACAAAATCATATCTGAAGGAGCGAATCAAGAAGCACAAATGTTAAAGTGATTTAATATTGTATCATTTTTAGAAAGTTATAGGGAGAATAATTCCCCATGACAACTGTCAGTGAATCATTTCTCGTATCAGCCAACAAATACACAAAACTGTATTCTCTTTCATTATTTCCCAGCCAACTACATTCAGTGTGTATTTTGCAGCCAGGTTTGGGGAGGTCCAGCGTCAGAGCCGCTGAGGGAGACAGATGAGGCAGAGAAAGTGGACAGGCCATGCAGTGTCTGAGAGGAGCAAACACAGCTGTGAGGGCAGAAGACTGGAGCTGAGGGATCAAAGGTGACCTGCTCTCTCTGTGCCAGTAACACTTGTCACCCTCTCATCCGTGAAAACAACACTGCTCCTGCTTGTACCAGGCCACTGGATTTACACTGAAAAAAAGGCACATCTAGAGGACTTAAAATCACTGGAATTTACGATATAAATTTTAAAGCAAGACTATGTAACTTTCTGGAAGTGGCAAGTCCCCAGCATGGATCCATGGAAACAGAAGGATTACAACCAAAGGAACAACATGTTTATGGAATCAGGCAGGACTACTACAACAGGCCAAATATGAGTCAGAGCTGTAGAAATCCTGCTCACAGTGAGGATGCATGTTGATCTATATTTTCAGTGCAATAAATACAACAAAAATTAACAAAACAAAACAAACACAACAAACTTTAATTTGAATCTATTTTTGATAAAAAAATCGCCATATTGGGGCTTTAACATGGTTTACTTATTTGGATTAGACTAGAATTGAAGTGGTACATAGCGATTTATTGTGTCCTGAATAATTGTGATAACTGATTACCAAAACAATCTTAACATCCCTAAATCTAATCTAGTAAAATAACTATAACTTCCCAACGCAAGTCATTTTAATCCAAGGCTCAGTTTTAGAGTGAAGCTGACGTCACCGGTCCAGCCTCACAGCCATCATCTCTTCTGGATGTTTTGGAGTCTGGACTTTGACCCTGGCAGCTCGAGGGCATCTGTCACTGAGACAACAGCCAGACGGGGCACTCACACATGGTAGCACTCTCAAGGGGCCATTATGCCTTTGGTACCCCCATTGAAGAGTTCATCTTTTGCCCCTTCATCTTGTGGGACAGGGCAGCTTTAAACTGTTCAAGTGAAGGTCTGTCCCAAAGTCATAATTAGCTAATGGCGACATGCTAAATCTCCGGCTTTTGATGTCGACATGTCAGAAAGTAACAGTACTGTAGTGGTCACTTTAAATGCTTACCAGCTTAAGCGCGTAAACTTTGACCATAATGCTGCATGGCTTTGATACAGAGAAAAATCCGATCTGACAGGTATATCAGAGCGTACTCCTATTCAACCCATCATACAAAACACATGACGACTGTGTTGGGTTTTCCAATGGGGTAAGCAGACTGAACTTTGTATAAAGGAAATACTAATATGGACAAACCATATACTGTCATTAAAAACAAGAAAAATACACACAAAAACACAACTAAAATATGACTCACCTACGTTTGCTAGATCAAATTAAGTGTTGCAGGCCCAGTACACCCAGACCTGGTTTGCTGCCATGCTCTTTTAGAACTTTTAGAACCATCCAATCATAAGCTATAGTAGTACAGAATAATAATACATTTTCTTTTATTGTCGCCGTTTTATTGTCTCTCGGCTGGCCTGGGAACGCCTTGGGGTCCCATCGGAGAAACTGAGGGAAGTGACTGGGGTGGGGAAAGCCTAGGAGTCCCAGCTTAGACTGCTGCCCTGCAATGTAGCCCCAGATAAGCGGAAGAAAATGGATGGATGTCATTGGGAACTGTGCATAAGTAAAATCACGGTTATTTCAAATGATTACTTTATGAAGCAAATAATCGTAGTATCATTTTGCCTTAATCGAGCAGCTCTGTGCATATGTAAAAATAAGCTTTCTGTCTTTAGGATGTGCTTAACGCCGCATGTGGCAGATGGATTAAATGACTTGACCTTGCTCCCAGCTAAAAGTAATTATTTAATTGGCCCTTACAAATTAATTAAACTGCTTAAAACTAAATTAAAACAAATTAATTATGTATTGTGGAAAGTAATAGGAAAACGTGGCCGGGGCGTTTATGTATTTTCCAAATCCTAGTCTGTGTCAGCTTTCTTACTCAATGCAGCCACATGTCAGATTTACATTTAAGTCTGAGCACAATGTGAAAAACAACATTCTTGAGCGAAACAAGGAGCAAAAGAGGCCCACATTAACACCATAGACCAGGGCCTTATGATAAATATAGCAGCATGACTACCCCACTGTTTTCTATTGTGGCTTTTGCATTCTTCTCCTCAATGCAACAAAGACAATCATATGCTATTTATTCCCCATGAAAGATGCGTAATAAAAAGCAAGAAGTACTATAATAAAAGACATTTCTGGATAATACACAAAGCAGACAATGACCACAAGGCCTGAGTTGCTTGCCATATGTTTGTTCCTTTTTTCTTTATAGTGGTAATGATGTCCAGGAAAAGACAGAAAAGGGTTGTACCAGGGTGCTGTTATTCAGATCAATATCAATAATCATGATTAATCTGGTCAAAAGAGAATCACATCAACTGAAAAAGGCAAGAAAATAAATTATATCACTTTGGTTTGGACATGGTGTCAGTAATTAAGTTCATCTTCCGATTGTAATCCCCATTTTTATGTGGATGACAGTTTTGTAATCCATCACAACCACTGTTCAGGAAGCTCTATCCAAACTACAAAATGTATTTAATATTTTTCAACAGTCACTAGTTAATCTAAAACTGGTGCACTTCACGAGATCTCATGTCACAGGCTCCTACAGTCCCATCTGTACTTTAAATGATGACCTCACTGAACAAATCCCTCGTTATTTGGTTGGATAGCAGGCTATATTTTAGAACACACATTGACAACCTCTGGCAAAAACTTAAAATTCAAATAGGTTTTCATTACAGGAATAAAGCCTGTTTTTCATATAAAAATAGGAAAACATTAATTCAATCTACAGTCCTTTCTTCACCGGATTATGGTGACATTATTTATGGTCACGCAGCAAACAGTACCTTCAAAAATCTTGATACTATTTACCACGGTGCACTTCGTTTTATTACTTTTGATAGTTACTACACTCACCGCTGTGATCTGTACAGCAGGGTTGGCTGGTCCTTACTGCAGACCTGCGGACTTATACACGCCCACATGCTCATTTAAAAAGCTATACTGGCAAAACTTCCATAGTATCTCACCTCCCTGATTCAATTCAATTCTCATCATTACCAGACCATGTCTCAGGGGAGACTGACCTTAGCAGCCCCACAAATCTACACGGCGCAAAGGAAAATGGTTTTGGACTTAATGCCCCTCATTTATGGAACACTCTCATAAACCAACTCAAACTAAACAGTGTAATTTCCTTAAGTGAATTTAAAGACACTATATTGGTCATCTGTTCAGACTGTGGTAATTGTTTTAACTGAAGCCTGTGGACCACGCTTTCAGTTAATATTTTAATGTACTTTTTACTATGCATTTTTTAATTGTAAATGTGGCATGATTTAACTGTACTCAGGACTCCTTTGGAAATGAGAATGCAATCTTAATGGGATTTCCAGATAAAATAAAATATAAAATAAATGTAAAATTGGAATGTAAGATAAGGACTAGTCTATACTGTAATTCCTGCAGGGAAATATGTCCCCCGAACTTGACCCATCCTTCAGTGCAGCTGTGGCAACCTGTTAGAAGCAATGGGCGACGAGGACGCACCTCCAGATCTTGAGACAGGCTTGATCAGGATCACTTTAGCTAGAGAATATTATCTAATGTGCGTGTTTTGGTTGATGGGACAAACAGAAAGACTAGAGTGGAAGACAAATCACAGCCTGTCCTGAAAACAGATTTTGAAGTGTGATATATTGGTGAAGTAAATATAGAACATAGATGGTAATATTCAAACCAAACCATTAAGCAGAATTATCAAAAAAAAAAAAAAAAAAAAAAAAAAAAAAAAGGATTCTTAGTGAAAAAGATTATTAAAAATCATGAGCTCCAATAAATAAACAGTGGAATGAGTTTGCATCTGTAACGAGTCACAGAAGTTATTAATTCAATCTTCTACAGCTCAAATCTTATATTGCAAAAAACAACCAAAAATTTCCCACTACTACAAAGAAAAGTTACACATGATAAATACTGACCCCCAAAAATTAGTGTTCTATACATAATTTATTGAACGATAAGTCGAACCTAGAACCTTCTTGCCGTGAGCAAAGCGAGCTAACCACTCTGCCACTGTGCCAATGTGTTTCTTCTCCCAATAATCGTTGCCATGGCCCCTGTGTTTTGTCTTTCATCTGTCCAATCATCCAAACAATAAAACAATAGTTGAACTGTCTCAAACGTGGCTAGATGTCGTGATGGTAGATCCAGAGCAAACACAGGTGAGGCGTTTCACTGAAACCAGATGCTCTCAGAGTGTTTTATGGCCATTTCACAGAGTCATGTCAGAAGGATTAGGATACATGATTCAACTTTCCAAGAAGCTAATGCTGATTGAAGAGGAAAAGCGGTGAGAAGCTGCCAGTGCCGTGTCTGCCTCTGGGTTGCAACAGACTTTGGACCCAGCGCAATGCTAACTCTGAATTTGTTAAACGGTCAAAGATACAAAGCATAAAATGAAGTGGATGTGAATTAGCTACAGTTAAAACGGAGCTTGGCCTATGTCCTGAATACCTCTGTGTATCAGCGCTTTCATGTTCTTATCACAAAAGGCCAGGATTCACTGCGACTAGACAGTTAGCAACGCCCGCTGAGAAGCTATAAGAATGGGAAGAATGTGTATGGAGTAGCAGCTGTATATTTTAATGTGGAATAAATAAAGGGCCTTAAGAAGATGATACTCTCAGCAGGTGTATTCCGGCTGGGCAAAGTAAGATGCAAATAGACTTTTATTGAACTAAAAATATAATATTAACCAGTCGGCCTAAAATAAAGCAAGGCTCATTTTGTAAGGTCCCTTTTGAAGTAGGGTGTGGTGAAATGCAACAACACAACAAAGAGGCATTATTGTGCCTGTGACAAATCGATATGAAGATTTATTGTTAACTATTCATTCTTCTTAGCCAATGAAACCTATAATTTAAGGATTTCATTTCCGAATAAAGGTTATTTTTATCAGACCAGTGTGTGTGTTGTTTACAGATACCTTGATATGTTTGACATATCAAGGTGTATCTGGATCCCAAGCAAACATCTTAAGCCAACATTTGTGTTTGTTATCCTCCATTCCAACTATTTTTGTCCAGGTGGAAAGACCGCACTGCTTGAAATTTGGAAATAATATTGGAAGGCCGAAATGATCCTCTTTGAAGTTAGGGATTTAATGTCTGCACCAACAGCAGGTAGTTTAATGCCATGACCATCTGACTGTCTGTGGTTCAGCAGCTTCTAAACGAAGACACGACAAACAAAGGCAACAGAGGCTAGAGCCAAGTTTAAAGTCTAAAAAAGGCCCCAAGTGACTGTGTAACCCAACCAGACTGGGGGAAAAACACAGGCTTTGTTTTGTGGCATTGCAGGACTAAATGAAACTTGTATGTCAGATGAGTGAGGTTGCCGTGAGGGCTGTAGGACTGCTGCCCAAGCACTGAAGTTTCAGTCGTGTGAGGGTTGGCCGAGCAGCTGTGCCCTAAGCTCCAGTCTCCAATATCACCGTGTCACCAGGAGGAAGTGGATACTGTGTCCACCGAGATCAAGGGCTGCTACCAAAGATATCCCACTAACGGACAGCAGCTATGACTTAACACGCTTCAACAGTTTTCATTCACCGTAATGGAAGTCATGGAGCGAGGATGACAGATACTGCTATTTAATTAAGTGTAGTTTCAAACAGGTCATTAACACTACAGATGGAAAGCAATGGCCAGATAGCACTTTATGCTGGAGGTCATTTACATAGACCCTAGCATTTTTTTTCCATATTGTGTGAGTCCACAAAGTTCCTGCATTACTTACTACTCTATGGAGTGTATGAATTGAAGAACAATAGTTGCAACTATAATAACATTTAAGGTGCATTATAGAACTTTTCTGGTGGAGGGTCTGCCAGCTGCTTGTGGCTGTCTGAGTGGTCAATGAAGAGGTTATCATTTTGCCTGAAATATTTCACAATATGGCATTAAACATCTCCATAGAGAGACAAGTGGGTGGCGCCATCAGACCAAGTTATAGGTCAGATCTGTGGAGAGCGTCCAACTCACAGTAAGAATGCACATTTTTACAATAAAACATCTGTAATTAAAAAAATTGCAAGATAGATCACCTTAATGCCGTTGTGTGGAACATTCCAAGAAAAACAATTACATCTCCCATTTACATCTCCTTGGAGACAAGCATGTGGCAGATCTCCAACACCAGAAAAGTTATATAGTTCACCTTTAAACCA
This sequence comes from Periophthalmus modestus, assembly GCA_019594935.1. Taxonomy (NCBI): domain Eukaryota; kingdom Metazoa; phylum Chordata; class Actinopteri; order Gobiiformes; family Gobiidae; genus Periophthalmus; species Periophthalmus modestus. The sequence continues at coordinate 24,947,235 of JAIEZT010000441.1, forward strand.
AGCCAAAACATTTAAAATGAAATTCAACCAGAGAGAGAAATTGCTAAGAGCTCATTTAAGAATATGTGTTGATATCCCGAGAGGGCCATGACCACAATCTAATCACAAAATTTATTGGATGCAGCAATTTTTATGATTTCATTTTGAAGACACTAGCTACAAAATAAAGGGAACTCAAACTGTAACAACAGCTGAGTCTAAATACTCAGTCTGACCTGTGCGTTCATCTTTTGGGTTTGACACAAGTGTGAAAAGAGAGAGGAGAGCTTGGCACATTCCTCTACACAGCACATCCGACAAATATGCAGATTGATACTGATATCCCCACTGTGAATGACTCCTAGTAAACTTTACCAAAACCTAGCACATGGAAGGGCCAAGGGAGAGCAAAGGAATAGGGGCATTGATGGAGAGAGTGAGGGAGTGAGAGAAAGAGGGAGAGAGAGAGAGACAGGTGAGCAGAGAGAGGCGGGACAGACTAAAGCTTTGAAATCTGAAGCAGCTTGGACAACAGTGGACTCTCTTTATGCAACTCTGGGGGCAAAGGACATAATGTACTGTAATATGAAAAGGCCAGCTATACACTTTAGAAAATGCACCGTAAATCTGATGTGAAAGAATTAACACCTGAAACACTCATCTAATTGTGCTCATCAAGTATTTTTGGCTCAACGCGTCAACACTGGGAAGTTATATAGTTGCTACCCGCTTAGCATTTTCCATTTTAGACTGAATAGCGATAACTTTTCTACATGCTTTCCACATTACGTTTGTGATCTATGGAAATTTGAAAGACAAGGAGATGTGGGCTCAGAGAGAAGAAAAGGAGCAAGTTTGAGGAAGTTTGAGTTTTGTTTCACCTTTACGTAAGGTTTCATAAAATACATCGCAGTTCTACAACAGTGGATATAACCAACCGCATAGTGAATATTGCTAGTGAGCTTGTTCTGGCTGGAGAAATGGACACAAACGTGTAGTCACAGTTATATATGGAAGAAATTACATGCTTGTATTTCAGCTATGGAAGTATAAGTGTACTTCCTGTGTGTCACGGGCTATAAACAGTCTCTAAATCTTCTACCTATCTAATATTTTCAGATTATAGGCCAGTATATTTGCAATTGTCATTCGTTTTAGTGCATACCTTTGCTTTGCTGTCTTGGGCTGACATGTATCCAACACACATGCTCTCCGTGGTGTGACTCCAAAGGAACTCCACTGTAAAAACAAAACAGAGGGTTAGAAATTCACGAGTTTCAGCTTCTGATTTACTTACACTATTATGAAGGCTTTGCACTAACTTACGCAACTGTCCTAATATTTCATCATTCTGGAACCCATGGACATTAAATAATATAATATGCTAATAATAAAGGTCCTATATTATGCAAAATAGACTCGTGCGCACTTTAAGCCATGTAAGCCACATTTAAGGCACAATATTGGCCCTTTAAGTTGGATCCGTGGCCCTATATTGTTATGGTAAATGACCGTGAGAGCGGGGTAGTTATATGTCAGTGTACATTTTCAGCTAGCACTCACTATCCATGGTGTATAACGTCTAACATTGTAGCTAGGATGGGCTCTATTACCACTGACCCATAACCAAACTAAGTGAAAGAAGATGAATGAAAGTGCATAATATTGTCATCAGTGAGGCAGGCACAGAGGGGATGGAGGATGTGGTCAGACCAAAATGTAAGACAGGTCAAATTCCTGGATGGCAGCTTTAGAGCATTCTTCGGAGCTGCAGGTAGAGAAACTGGATCCTTGGTTACAATCAGCGGGCAGTGTCCTGAGATTAGGGGTTCAGTCCAAAGTGGGAGGTCTCGGCCTAAATCTGAGATGAAGGGTGCGAAACCAGACCCTGATTGTGTAGGTTAAAAAGTAGACCACCCGCCAGGCAAACCACGAAATACTGCCCCCCTAAGAACAAATATCTACTGATGAATATTAAACGTACGGAGTGAAGATGAAAATTTTGCGAATGGAAAAAATTGCTGACATCTCTGGGCAGAATTGAAATTTAATGCAATAGTCAAACTTGAAACTTGAAGGTTTTAATCTGAGAGGTCTCCAACCAATCCCCCATCAGGAAAGGCATGTTGTTTAGAGACAAGTTCAGACTTTGGAGGAATAAATGTGACTATTTTTTCAGTCAAATTAAGCCTATTTATCTACTTCAAATAAGCATTTCTAATCTATATGGTGCCCCACAGTGCCATCTTACATTAATCACCAATGTACTCTAAAACTGAATTAAAAAAAGTATTATTATGGTTCAGCTATGGTCTTAAATGTGGAACAACACTTAAGTCTTTGAGTCTCATTGAGTTCATTGGATTGTACATAATTCAAAATGATTCTATGTATAATGAATGAAAATATTACTTAAGACTGTTTTAGCGAGTAGTTTTACAATAAAGCTTCACATTTTCCCAAACTTCTTATACAGCTGAAGTAATAAATTACTCCCATTGTAAACCCTTTTCCATGTAACAAGTAGGACTGTAGGAACATGTAATATTTGCTGTCATACCCAGTAAACCCTGAATGTTTTGAGATGGCTGCGCTTCCACACATCTGCAGCACCGCAGGACGATCACCCCACCCAACACCCGGTCCTCACTGGCCAGGAAGGGTGAGCCTGCACACACAAAACATCACGGATTCTCTATTCAGAAATGCCCATCCAACCAGGCATAAATATATCCAAGCACAGAGAAAACACAGATATTTTTATGGAAAAAGTGCTCAGCAAAGATCATTTGAATGACAATTTTACGAACTGGTGTCGCTATTGCAGTGAGTCAAATCTTTTTAATGAAAAGCACTCGCAATGAACCCTAGAGTGGTGAATTTAAATGAGGTGTCGTATACACAAATATACTTAGAGTGGCACTGTCTGTGATGGTTGTGGCCAGTAAAACATAACAAGGCCTGGCTTAAAACAACGATGGAGTTTTGACAGAGACTGAGAGAGCACAGAGTTGAAGAAAACCAGGGCCGTTTGGTGGCATTTTAAGTATCGTTCTGCTTGTTTGGTATTGTTATAATTCCCCCATAATTAACAATGACCTTTGTTCTATATCATAATAATTTTTTCACTCTATAAAACACTTCTAAAGAGACCTTTTGTTAGACATTTACAAAAAGGTTTAAAATGTACTGGCCATGGTCTCATGATGTTAGGACTTTAGTTTATACATTACTGTTACAGAGTTAATGACTTTTTGGATGCTTGGATGTAACTGCTGGATTTGTGCACCTAAGCAAATCTTGAATAGTCTGGGCAATTTATTTTAATAGATTCTTTTTCCAGACTAAGGTTTAGTTTGTTTTCATACCTAACACTTTCGACTGCTCACTAGCGGTCTTCCTCAGAGTGGTCACATGATGTTGCTGTGACTTCTTCAGGATAGCGTCCCACTTTAAACTGGGATGACCACTCTGAGGTAGACCGCTAGTGAGCAATCGAAACTGTCAAATATGAAAACCTAAACCTTGATCTGGAAAAAGAATCTATTAAAATGAATTAATGGAAGACCAGATGAACCTCACTGGACTAGTTTGCAAATTATCTGAGTGACTGAAACAGCTTTTTGAATGCTTAGATTTAAAACACACTTTAATATTTTTATCAGTACATTTGTATTACCACACAGGTAAGGGCGGACTCTTTACTATTCCATATAAGACCAGCGGAGATCATAGACTCACAGACACCCACTGCTGCTCCAACTGAAGCAGCGATTTATGGGCTTTGTTTAACTTTGCTTAACGTGTGTCTTGAAAGGAGACATCAGAAGAATTAAGTTCAAATTGACTTTATCCAGCATATCCAACGTCTCGCTGTTACATATGGCCATGTACAAAAGTGGTGCAGACTTCTAAAGGAGGCCCGAGAGAGGCCCCGCACACCACATGTTGCTTTGCTCCGAACTGCAGTGGTCATTCACAGTTAAAAGTGTCTCTCAAAGTGACCACAAGGAAAATGTGAAAATCTTCTATATTTTGAGTCTCAGCTACAGCGTCTGGGACAGTTATTTGCTGTCAAACTGTCCTATAGAGTGAAAGTTTGTCATTTAGTAGTTTTAGCTGGAGTTTTGAGCAGGGCATTGCCTTCCTTTCAGTCGCTCTATGGCGATCGGGTATATTTAAAGATTATTGTCGCAGAAATAAACAACAATACTGACAAAAAGCTCCAGAATGCAAGTTTTTTTGATATTAACGTAGGTGCTAGGCCTGTAACAATAATACCTTTTGAAGCACGATATATTGCTACAGAGAAATATTGTGATAAATGATAATAAGAATAATTTAATGAATAATTTAAATTAATGATTGTGATTGAAGCAACATAACGGCAAACTAATCTGAAATATTAGTTACACGACTCAATGGGTTATTATTATTAAGATCATTTGAATAATTTGAGATTAACAACACTCTTGCAAAAACATGTAAAAATACCAACAAAAAGTGTAGTGTCTGGAACATTTCATGACCAAATAAACCCACAGATTTCATGTATGACTTTACTTTCCACTTGTTATTTTAATTCCTTCCCTTTCCATGCTCCAAATGTCTGTTAGTGTAATTTCCCCATGTATCACACAGCGTGCTCACAAACACATTCTTGGCTGACTGAGTTTTGTGTACATGGAAAAGACTCCGGTGCGAATGAGTAACTCACTGATGAATTTGTTTTGCATAGCTTCCAGCAGCGCTTGGTGGGCATCTTCGGACTGCATGGCGGAGGAGCATTCCCGGGCCAGCATGGTGCGGATCAGATGCTCTCCGCAGCCTGGCAAAGGACACAGACAAAGGGGGATTCTAGACATGCAAGACAACAATAAACATCTGTGTTGTATGCCTATTTTGCAAGTTAAGTGTACAGTCAAGTCACCAGGACGTATCTGCAATATTATTAACCCTGAGACTGGTTGGTATCTGCCTTTTTAATAAATGAATACGGGTGCACAATTTTACCTAAAGCAAAGATGTTCTTAAATTCAATTAATACAAGGATTTTCTACATATAATACATAAAAACACATGCTGAATTCCAAATAAACTTATAAACAAATAAACCTCCAGATTTCATCTGAACAGAAAATGTGTTTTGCAAATGTTAGAATATGGCATTAATCACACAATAAAGATCCCATTGGGCACATATGATTACTGGCGATCCTTTCATGCGTCCTACATTCATTCTCTTATTATAAAGCAGATCTGGGAAAATCTTACTAAAGCTATGCATTTGCAGTAGATGCAGTAGATACCTCTATGTCTTAACTTTAGTTTTGAAGACAAAGTTCAACACAGTTGCATTGCTCAAGGGTAATTGTTACAACAAAGTCCTTTTTTCTGTGCCCAGATTTTCAGCTGGTGTGGGGATTTGAAACAGAAATCATTCAATACTTCAGCCTCTGCAAAGCTTTACTCCTTAAAGCAAGAGGTGTTTCAGATGAGAAATTTCACACACAAAAAATATGACCAAAACAGGAGTTACTGAATTATTCAACAAAGCATTTTAAAAGATAACATCAACTATATATAGATGCACCATTACAGTCAAATAATTATGCATTTTGGAGATACGAGTTAAAAAAAATAGTAGTCCAAAGACCGTCACTCAGCCTCAACCACCACAATTACACTACATTACATTGATAATTATACTTTGCCATCTAAATATCTAAATGAAGGTAAAAGTAACCATTCCAGATTAGTAAATACAATATGAGATATAATTCAAGCCCAAAAATGACCAACAAACTGAGAAAAATTTAAAACAGTGGCACCACAGTTTGAGAACCGATTTTCTATCCCGTTGAGTGTGCATGAACAAACCCTGGCTGTTTGCATAAAGAATGTTGATATAAAATGTGTAGGTGGTGGCATGGGGTGTTGTGCACAAAGGAGAGCTGACAATTCCAGGAGTGATCACAAACACATCTGGCCCGGCTTCTCTGTAAGCCCATAAAGACACCAGAAAATGGCCGTGTTGTTTCTGTAAACACGAATGAGGGGCCCATAAAATGTCAGGTAACTACAACAAAACTCAAATGCAAGTCAGTTACCGTGGAGACCAGATGCCTGCAGTAATTTCACGTTCTTGTTAAACGAGAGCAGAGCTTTTGGCCAGGTACTTTGGCTTTTGTACTTTGTTTACCATAAAGCACTTGGGGAATTGGAAGTCATTGCTGCTCAGTCACACCAGAGGCAAAGCGGGTAGTAATTCAATAAAAGTGCATGTAAAAAGAGGTTTAGTGTGACTGTGTCTGTAATAGCTGACAGTTGGGGTGAAGACTTTAATGTTTGTTGGCTACTCTGTCACTCACAAGTGTAAACTAACAGAGAGAGAGAAATCAGGGTAGGGGTTGGTGATAGGTCAAAAAGTTCATACTAGAAATTTTATAGCCTAGATCATGATTTAAATTCATGTACAAAGTATTGTTATATTCATATTGCCGAACTCTATGTGGTGCTTCGGAGACTTTGGACTTTACTCTGATTGGTGAAAGCCACCTGTCACTCACACAGAGCAATACAGAGGCTGACCAATGGGAGGAGTAGGCGGGAAACTTCAACAAAATAGAATATTATCAAATGAATCAGATCACTATTTATTGTGAGTACTTTTTCATTGCGCTACTAGGAAACATGCACAATTAGTACTATAATTATTTTTTAACAATGTTGTACATTTAAAATAGTTTTTGTGGTTTAAATCTGCTCTTGGGTTATTATGGCATAAATTATGTTCAGTATTATCGTTTATCGTCTACAGTTACTTCAGCAATATATTGGTTCTGACAGGCCTTTGCAATTCTTGTATTAGCTTAGCAGTTCCAATCTCAAATGTTATTCCTCATTTACATGTCAAAATGTGTAACACGAATCTGGGAAAAAAGTGAAAAAGTGTCATTGTTATTACCACAATATTTGTCATAAGAACTGCGATTAGCCATCGTTTAGCTGACACTTTGGGGGGGGTGCAACTCTGACATTTGCTGGCTGCTTCGTCACTCACCACAGCAAAGTGTAAACCGGATGGGAGCTGTCAGGGTGTATGAAACAAACGCCCCACATGAGCTGTACATTACTAATAAACATCCCCAATGAAAGGGTGACCGTAGTTAAAGGGCTGAGGCGGAAAAGAGGCTGACACAAGAGGGTGAGGAGCGTACAGTGCTCCGTGTGTCAGAATAAAAATGATTGTTGTTCTGTAGCGTCTGATGGGAATGCCTTTCATGTTGGGAAATTAAAAACAGGTGTCGCACTGGAACACACATTATGCGCTCCATCCCGTTGTGAGGGATACATCAAAGGCACAGCCACAATATAGGAAGACATAGGCTGAAAAAATGTGCAGGCTAAACATCCACGCCACATCTCCTGGGGCGAAGGAATGACAAATAATATTGACATAGACTTTGAACTCAGAAATATTACACTGAAAATGTATTGTATATTTGATTACACTTTGGAATATTTATATTATAATATTTACTAAACATAGCCCATTTATACACTGGCTGTCATTATATTGATGTTTTATTGTTTTGTCTGGTGGGTCATAAGTGTGAAACATGGGGGCATGCCGTGCGCACTGTTGGTAAAAATAAGAGCAAATCATGATGGAAAATTTGTATACCACAATACAATATTTTCTTATATTATTTACCTACAATACAAATACTGATTGTAATATTGTGGGAAGGCTATGTCTAAAAACACAGTGATAAGCTTAAAGTAAAATCAAGACCTTCTGCTTCTGTCTGCTATCCAGTTATAATCTTTGTGTGGATCCTTTTGTTATACTTTGCACATTTTAAATTGCAATATTCATCTACAACAACTTCATAAAGTAAACAAGTCCACTGATCACCTTAGAAAACTGTGTTGCATAATGGGAGCTGACGTCACCGTAAATATAATCACAACAAAGAGCTGTATAGCCGTCAGCCCCTCCTATGGATAACTGCAGATAACGCTGGCAACTCGAGGTGAATTTTTTTTATTTTTCATTTATACCAAAATGACTATGTGACGCAGCCAAATTCTACATGTATCATTGATTGAAAAAATAAAATTGTAGCACGACATAAGTAGAGAGCAGTGGGCGTATGTCAGTGGCGGTAAAAACGGGGATTAATCAGCAATATGCCGTTTTAAAAATAAGCGATTAACGATTTTTCAAACATGCACAAATCACTTCAAAAACAACTCCAAGAGGGTAAATGAGAAGGAGAAACAACTGTAACATGGTAAAAAGCTCTAAAAAGTCAATTTTGCAAAATAGGTCGGCTTTAAGATTTGATTTGCTGCACTGAAACAATGCATTTGGACATAGAAGACAGAGATATGACATTTCAAAAGTAAACCTAGTAGACCTTTGATAATGATGGACATAATGATAGAATACTCAGTGCAACCATGCACAAATTTGCTATTTTAGAATGTATTTAAGCTCTAAATAGATACAGCTATATTATAATGGCTGCAGTAAGTGCATCAGTGCATGTCTGATATTTGTTTACATCTAATAGCCAGTTACTATAAAGCCATCAGGTCCTATGTTACACTGATTACTGGTGATCACATAAATGCTGGCTTCAAAATGCTCTTGATACACATTATGACCCCAGACTGTCGGACTGAATCAGCTCGACTGCACTGTGAAGCATTAGACTACACATCCACTTCAAACAGCTTTAAATATTGCCCAGAAGCGATGTTCCATACAAATGTCTTCACATCTTCAAGAGGAGCCAAATATAATAGTCTTTCAATGCCATACAGATCTGTCTTAAATCATTCTCTTTTTAAGTGTTTAAGTTTTAGAAAAGAAAAAGAACTAAAAATGAGCAGGCTTTGTTAAAGTCTGTGTCTGCGTGAGTTAAGATGCTAAGCAGACAGTGCCTTGGGTGATACCGTCTCATTGTCAAAGGGGTGACTAAAGTTGCTGCGTTATGTCAGCTTTACTTTCCTGAATAGTGAATAGTAGTTGCTCAAAGTTTTTGTATATATTTTGTATAAGCCAAGCCACACAACGCAGTAAAAGCTACAGTAGTCTTTAATAGTAGTAAATGAGTAGTGGTTGCAGTGAGTAGGTGGATACTCTGGCCTCTTGCACTTCCCGTTTTGTGCAGTGCTTTTGATCACACCCACAAGAGACCAAATTGCAACTGGCTGTGTTTAAGATGGTAGTTTGAACTGGCGCCCACTGTGTGAACTTCTGAGTTGAGTCAAAAAACATGACCATCTTTACTTTATGCATTGTACAGTACATATTTTAAAGAAAGAAAAGCGTATTAATGTACACAATTATTAAGTAACAAACAACGAAGAGAATCAAAACTAAGGCAATTGGAGACTATGACGTATACATTTGACCCCAGGAGCAACTTAAACTGTAGGTGAGGTAAATGTGGCATATGAAAAAGTATTTACTAAAAGTTACTGTATACTCAAAACAGTACAGCCTCCAAAACTGGAAGTAACCACTAGCGAGATGGGCACCAGAGCCATGTTCATTAATATGCAACGTCACTATCAAATAAATTAATAAAAATACATAAATAAATAAAAAGCTCTTGATTTTTTCCATGACCCATTCAGATATGACATATCTGCACAACTAATTTCCTTTCACATCTCCCTGAAATCTATGCAATACTAGTTCCTCTGATTCACCCTCCAGTATCTATATCTAGTGTCAAACTATGCTGCTAATCCAAGGAGCACTGCACAGCACCTGGCGCGCAGCTGAGGACCAAAGAGCAGAGTATGATGACTCAATCAGACGAGGAAATGACAGAAGAGAATCAGTCGACAGGAGCGCGCGGAGGTCATCGGAAAGTATTATCTGGCCTTTTGAAGCGCCGCTCACTGACGCAAAACAATACACATTAAATATCTGTTTCTGAAACTTGTCATCACCAGAGCTAAAGCCAGGAGTAAACACTGGACACTGTGGAAGAAGGGGCCTTATTTATAGTACACTTTTATAATAAGCAAAAACTGAATAAGACACAGCCCTGTTTAATATTCAAATCATTTACATAACCAGAGATGACTAGGATGCGGATTTATTTTGTATTTACTTGGCAGATGCCTTGCCAGTTTGGGGTTGATTGTGAAAAAAAAGATTTACCTGAAGTGCTCACTGCTGTAGAATAGGAAATCAAGTCGTTGGCATTTTCAGCCCAGCACCCACATCCATAATGAGATGCCTGAGGAGCGAAAGATTAAAAGTATTTGAATAAGCTTTTGTTTGCCAGTATATTTAATAAAACATTGATGAATAATGATTTTTCAATTTAAAAAAACTCATTTTTGTGGTGGCAATCTTATGTAGGAAGTAGACGAATAAGTAAAAATTCTATGTATATAAAGGCAAGGGCTCATAAAATAAAATTAAATACAGTACCTGTCCAACTCTGCCGGGGTGTTTCATGGCGAGGCCTCCACTGGACACTGCTGCAGCAACATTACCTTCAAGATCCACAACTACAGCTCCCACTGTGTCAAGGCACCCGGATCCATTTTCCTGTCACAGTAATCATATACATAATTGAAAAAATGAAATTAAGCAGACAAACAAATAAAAACAAGTGCAGATTATGGGATAGCCTGTAGCCAGAAACAAAACCATTTATCACAAATACCTTTATATTTACTCATTTAATCTGTAATACTAACTTGGCAAATATGCAATGTAAAATCATAAATTACATAGCTGTACAAAAATTGAATTACAATTTTTTTTTTTAATAATTTGGTTTCTTTCCCTGATTACAGTTTACTTTGGACGCCGCCAGTTTCAACCGTCATGACTCAGGCTGCCAAAGAAAAGACTTCTTCAGGCTAAATGTGCTACATGTCACGGTGAAACATGATGGGAGCTGCACAAAGAGCATCACTAAAGCTGGACTAATACGGCAGAGCAAAAACAGCAACAGTCTCTTTCATTTGTTCCTTTCTCCCCAAATCACTTTTGTCTCCAGTGTTTGAAGCCAAGAAGAAACAGAGCCAGCCTTTTCAAACTGCGCCAGTAACCTCTTGTCATTTCTTATCAATGTCCTAATTGTGGAGAGAATATCTACATTAAAGACTAAAGCTTAAGGGTCTTTAAATGTGTCCATAACAATACTAAACCAGGAGACAGGTGTCTATATTGCTCCACAGGAATGAACAGATTTTATGGCTTGGCACACGACAGAGGCAGAACAAGGTCTATTTGTATTGCGATTGGAAACAGACTTGCTGCATTGAAGCTTTAGTTAAACCAGCAAGTCTTAAGGAGTTGTATTGTGAAGACAAGAATGGTCTCAGTACAGTAAACTTTGCAGGGAAATGAAGGAGATTTTGACCAAACTACACACAAGTCATGCATAATAGTCCAAAGCTGTCAATACATAGGAAGAATGGAAATGCAATATAATATAATCAACAAGGTTTTAAGATAATGCATGAATTAGATGTGCTAATAAGTGGCCATGTGATTCAAAGGTACAATGTAAAAACAATGATTATTTGACTCTTACACTTCAAAAAAGTCTAAGATTGTGCAAGCACAGTTTTCTGACAACCGGAACAAGGACATTTCTACACTTGATACATTCATAAACTCAGTGTTATTTTATTCAGCTAAGTAGTAGCTTTCTGGCTCTAGTGAGCTGAGAACAAATTGCGCTTGCTTTCAGCTGCTTCTAACTTAGCGTTGCGGCCTTCACATATGTGCTGCTAAGGGCACTGAAACCTAACACCAACTCTTGTCAACGCTTGAATCATTTCTTGGAAACTATCTAAGCAACCTGCAATAGCATTTTCCCTTAATGACCCTTGAAGAATGTGAGATCATAACTGGCAGAACATATCTTGATGTCTTAGTTGCAGGCTGTCAGAGGGCCTTTTAACCAAGACACTGTAATCTGTATCATTTTAAAACATCACCACTCACATTTCCGCTTGATTGTCGTCTTCTCTTGGCCTGATTATGCCCCATGTCCATTTTCTCTGCCAGCTCCATCTTCCGCTTGTTCCTCTTATAGGCAGACAAACTGAACTCTGCATGTAACATAAGGTATTTTGGCTTCACAACCAGTATTTTTGGGTATCATTTAAATAGGGATTCTAAATTAAGGTAAGTAAATAACAAAGCATAAATATTTGGTAGCATTGGGAATACAACAATGCACACAGTAGGAAGTGAAGTCAAGTGGACAGTTTTAATACATATAATTTGTGTAACCTGATCTCATCACCTGATCAAACTACAGTAGTATTCAAAATTATTAAAGTATTTTAATATTTAAAAAAAAAAAAAAAAAAAGTATATTAAATGCATATGTCGTAAAAATCAATGTAATAATTATTTGTTTCCCCAGACTGATATTAACCCATGTGAAACTCGCATGGTTAAAATTACCCCACAATTTATTTTTATATCTTTGTTAAATCAACATCTCTGAGGTTTATAGGGGACTGAGTGTGCCTGTTAAAAAGTTGTGCAGTGTGTGAAAAAATCTACTCACTGGTGGTCATTTTCTCTGAAGGACAAGGTGGGATTCCATGGCAAACAGCCCAATCTTGTGCTCCTTGTCCCACTAAAAAACTAACACAGTCGATTGAAACCCCTGCTCTGTGCGACCATAAGGATTTAAACAGTCATAATTACCAGGGGGGGATTCTGCCAGCGGAGAGCTTTCCTTTCTGTGCCTCGGTTAATAGGCGGTTGGCAACTAAGATGGGGTTTTTAATACCTGAGGAAATAGTCACGATTTAGACTTTAGTGGAAGAATTACTTTATAGATCCAACTCGTACTAGATAAACATTCAAATTTGAGATATGTAAAAGGTTGGATATTAGAACTGCAGATGGTCATCATACATCATAACAATGTGATGTCAGCAGAACAAGGGCTATAGCGCCGCAAAATGGACTTCTGGATTTATAATGTCATTTGAAAATAAATATTTACCACTAATGGCACCGACAGCACCATAATGCAGCGACTTCCCATCCATGATACTAGCATCACATTCAATTTCCCCTGATAAGTTCAAGTTGGAGCCCATGCCTGCATTTGTAAAGGGAGAATCCTGCAGAAAATAACATCAGTATTTTGTTTTGATTAAGATTCTACTGCAGTTAAAACTGTAAAAAATACACTGAAGATTAGAAATCCTATGTTAGTGTTTAATATGGCTTTTCTACGATCTGTTTCTATGTTTTAACATTCACCAGAACCAATCCTTACCCCGAGGACATTTAAAATGACATCATTTAAATGAACATAAAACAGTAAAAGGATGCAATAAACTAACTGACAGGGTGTTACCCAAAGTTATTAAATAAATCTATGCAACAAATGGTGTGTGAATCATTATATTTTATCAGCTGACCTAAATAATTGGTAGAAATATAAGTTAAAAACAACCTCAAGTTCAACCAAGGCTGCAGCAACAGCTTCCACAGCCAGGGCACCGGATTTGAGCTGATCAACAGCCTGAACGAAAGGAACATGGTGTATTTATTTTCTACAACGTATGATTACAAAGACACAACTTCCATGGCTTAAGTTGTAATAAAATATAGTGTAAAGCATGATAGTGTGTAAGGCTCACCTTCTGACAGGCTCTTTTGCACACATGCTTATATTCCTTGGCTTTAGATTCTGAATGATATCCTGCTCCTGAAAACATATGGCAGGGTTCTTAAAAATACTTTATATATGTCAAGTATACTTAAAATGACTTGTGCAATACTTATTTTTATAGTAAGTCAGCCTCACTCACCCGCATGAACCAAAACAAATCCACCAAATCCTTTCCACTTCTTATTTGAGTCCTGGGTTTGGGGCCATGAATTGGATAAAACAAAAGGTGCCTGCTGTTCTTCAGAGTTTGTTAGACTTGCCATAACCCCCACATTACTTGAAAAGCCTATCATGGCCCATCCTACAGTGCCAGGGAAGAAGTATTGCCCTGCAAAATAACAAAATAATCAGTAACGTTTTTCCTTGCCGAGAAGGAGGGTCTAAGGGCAGGGGATGTTCTGAGACAGTTATCCATTTACTTGATTTCTACTGATTAATTTGCTTGTCTGTTTCTCTTTCATTGTTGATTTTCTAACCTTCTGTTGGTTAAATCAATTCTCATGTTCAAGAGGCAACTGCTGTTGTGATTTTGGGCTGTACAAAAATAAATTTAACTGAATTGAAATAACATGCATCATTTATCATTCTAAATTGGTCAATATTTAAAACTTGTTCTACTGCTCTATACCACACCTATATACAGGCATTTAATGATTTGTTAATATTTTTTTTTTAAACCTAGACAATAAAATGGCTCTTAGTGCGCGTTTAGTGAAAATGCATGTGCGGATTGTTGAATTTACATGCACTGTCTTATAAACAATGACAGTCACATAACACGGGTTAGTTAAGATGCTCATACTGCAGACTACAACTCACTACGATTAATACGCACAACATTTGTCAGAACAGACAGAAAGATTAACAGTTTAGGTTAATTGGGAGTCACTATTATTCATTTTGAAATGTAAATTAAAGTTATTACATGCCAAGCTAGCAGTCAGATGGCTAGCTTGTTAGCCTGAAGCTCGCAGCCAGAGCAAAAAAAACAACCACAACTTACATCGACCGACCCTCAACAGCAGAAACACATCTGCAGCTTCATTCCGGTTCGTGTCCACGGCTCATCCTCATCGTCAGAAGCACAAAGGATGATACAGATTCACTTTACTTTCATTACTCTCTGGAGTTTTGCTGCACAGTCTCTTAGCAGTAGCTTTGGGAACTACTTCCTGGTTCAGATATACGTTGCTAAGGAAGTGCGCTGAGAGGGGTCCACGTGGTACACACGTAAACACCGGACCTGATCTGTTTACAACAAATGTAAATAGATTTCAGGCATAATGCTACATTTAAAAAAAAAAGACAAAAAAAAAAAAAAAAAAAAAAAAAACAAAAAAAAAAAAAAAAAAACAAACAAACAAAAAAATAAAAACAAAAAAAATTAAATACTACAAAATAAAGCAGGTACTTCTATATTTTGTAGAAGGATATGAAGGCTGCCAGTGTGCATGACTACAAAGGTGAGACAGATAAAACACAGCGTAATGCTCCAAGGATGTAAAGCATTTTAGCCTTCTTTAAATGACTGTTTATAATCTCTGCTCAAATATACCTACATTTTGTGAGATTATACACCCTGAAATGTATAATACATAGCCCATGATATTCTAAGAAAAAAAAAAAACAAAAAAAAAACTTGTCAGGTTCATGTTCTTAAAAACTCTGATTTCATAAATGTCCTTTGTGTTTATTCAGTGATGACAGGTTTGTGATGTTGTATCAGGTGACATGTTCCTTGTGAGGAGGCGAGGGAAGTAGAGAGGCTGAAATAAACAGCTGCAGAAACACATTTTACCAAAGCTAAAAACCACAATTTTTATTTTTTATTTTTTCAAAAGAAAAGAATAGTCAAACCCAATATGATCATACTAAACTGACGTCTCCCCACAGTATTACAGCCTCAGTGTAAATATTTTTTTCTCTAAACTTGCAGCAAGTGCTATTTAACATGTTTAAGTCCTGTTGTTGGTCTTGGGTGGTGTTGAAAATGGTTGTACGGCTAAAATGCTATTCCTAAAACTAATGACCCTTACTATAACTGACACAGAAGAGCTAATATAAAAGGCTTTGAGCAAACGTCTGCCCTTTTACAGTTTTCAGCTCTGTTGTTTAAACAAAACAGCAAGTTCACATCTGTCGGACAGATGAGCCAAATATAGAAGACACAAAATGATATGGGCAGAGGAGGGTTGAGGAGGGTTGATTTAAAAGGTTACCACAAGCCCACAGAAACCACCAGGTCACACTCTGTTTTTGTATTCAGGGTGGGCAGAGTGGGATCAAAGACCTGTAGCACTGACAGTATTGGAAACTCACTGATGAAGCGTACATGCATAGTAGAATGTATACACTATATGCAATCAGACAAAACAAGTTTGGCCAAGCAAATCGTTAAATTAACTGTTGCATGCTGCACTAAGATATATTTCCTTTAATCCTTTGAATATGAATTGGCAAGAGCAACATTACGTAAACAAATAGGTTACAATGAATGGTGTCAGCTGGTCGCCTCAGGGATGTGCAGAAGCCTACACCAAATGCTTAAAATGAGTTGATTTCCCTCTTCAGTAATATTTCATTTGTCTGTGAAATCACCAAATGACGCAAATAATGTGTGACCACACTTAATATATAAGTCATGATGACATTGATAAGTCTGTCAAAGGGGAAATATAAAAATGAATAACTTGTTGTAGCAAGTTGTTTATCTGCCCTGAAGCCTTTGGACCAATTTGTGCATTTTGCTGCAGATAAGTGCAAGCTGTTATTATGTTGCTATGATTTTGAAGCAGAATACAAAAACATACAAATTAAGACAACAACATTTCTGACTCATGACTTGTAGGTGCAGCCCGTTGGGTTCAGACTTTGGCTTGAACTTGGTGCTGTAACCATGACTATAGCCTACACAGCACATAAATAGATCCTCCTCTGTATTCGCCTGAAGAACTATTAGAACAAAGTAGCCAAGTTTGAACTTCTGTGTTTAACATTGATCAAAATAATTCACAATACATGACACAACAACACTCCCAATAAAGTAATATCTTAAATAAACTTGCATAAAACCTCACAGGTTCCATCTATCAGTCACTGCTCAGACCTAAGACTCACCACAGTAAGATTACAATTTGTTCTGTGAAATAACCTTTTTCTTTACATACAAAACTTATTGGTTAATATTTTTGGAACATTATCAACATGTAACATTCTGGACAGAGTCAGGACAAGGCATTAAAGAATATGTCTAATATTGACAAGAAAATGTTTCTAACCTTATACAAAGCTCTGCCCTTGTTTTATGTCAATGGAAAAAAGTGTATGTGTAATACACTTTCATAAAGAATCCAAGATATCTGACTATATATAAAGTATGGGGGAAAAACAGCCTGATGTAACCTCTATATTTTGGGATTACCCCCCAAAAATCTAATAAGAATAGATACATTATAACAATACATTAACATGTTGTGTACGCAGTGATTGCATAGATTTTAATGCAACACTGACATCTAGTGGTATCTATGGAAACATGCAGAAAAATTCAACTTTGATAAAAGTGAAATGTCAGTTAATCTCACTTTGCACGCAGCATGTGTTAATCTTTCAAAAGGGTGTGGTATATTATGTAACTGATTCAAATACATTTAAAACAATTCCACGAGAAGTTACTAAGACTTATAGGAGGTTAGCCAGAAAACAACATTTAATTTAACAATTATAATCCCCCAAACAGTAGCCTATTTTTGATGTCATATCTTGAACAACAACAAATATAAAGCACTTTATGATGAAGATGCTCAAGTTCAACTTACTTCACTGTGTTGTTTTCACTACTTTACTTCTGAAAACTCTGCAAATGTTCAAATGATTCACTGTTTGGATGGAATTCAAAATGAAATGGATCAAAATCCGGTTTGGATAAAATAGCCTGTCCCTTGTGGGTTAGTTAGAGCAGATGGGTCTGGACCGGAGCAGTGCAGCACAACAGATGACAGACGGTGGTCTCTGGAACCAGTCTGGCCCATATGACAGCCTGACTTAGTACTGATCTCCTCTATCCCACAGAATACAGTATAAGCCAGAGAACAATGGTAGGTTGTCATGAATTACAGTATATTGTGTAAGCCTCTAGCATATCAAATTAATAAATGTATATATTTATTTATTAATGTATAAAATAGGTGAATAACATTTATTATTTTTATTTTTTTCTTCTCCTTATTAATTTCTACATGTTTAACGTTATGACACTGCTATGGTCATATTTTATAAAAAATATTTATTTATTTATTTTTAATGATTATTATTACTTGTATTGAATAAGATAATAGCCCCTAATTATAGACTATATAAAGAGTATGCCTTTAACAGAATTAAAATCTCCTCAATGGACTGCTGCTGAAAATGTCACATGTAATATTCAGTTTATAATATGTTGTTTTGTATAGTGGCATTTCATAATTGTTACTATTTTTTATTTCGACTAATCATTCCAAAAGACACGGATATGTTCCTGACAGATCATCAGGCTCAACTTGGCATTTCCCCGGCGCGCTCTGCCTCCTCACGCCAAAAGGATGAACCACTGCGCACAGCCTACCTCCCCTGACCAGTCTGTGGAGCACGTGTGATTGACAGCAGCGTCTGACCAATCAAATACCTACTTCCGCGTTCCTTACAGCCAATCACGCCCCTGGAATCCGTACACATAATTTACGGCGCAATCAGGTTAGGTTGAGCCCACTGAGGTCCATAGAAATTTGACAGCTTCACAGGTGAGACCACCGTCAAGAGGCTGTTTCACTTTGCCTTTCACTTTCCCTCCGGATCACTATTTACTGTGAGCCTGGGGTTGCCACACTCAAAAAACAACCATTCAAAGTCTAATCATTCCGGAAGTATGAGCAAAAAGAAAAAGGACTGGAAGAATGAGAAAGGTAAGGCTTCTTTTGGGTAGTATCAAGCTATCATCATCTCTATGGCAGACAGCATGATTTTGGAGCACAGCAGGAGATTGACAGCGCGTGCTCGTCTCCTGTTTATTGCTGATAACTTGTTGTGCATCCTTCACGGCATCTGGACACATGTTATATGGATGTTGCGTGGTGTTTGGTTACCTCAGTGCATGTTTGATCATCTGAACAACACTCGGTATCCCCACGTTTGTTTTTGCAAGATTATTAGCTTGCATTTAAAACGCTCCTACTCCATCCCTGATCCCTAATTATTCAAGCAGGCTGTGGGTTTAGGTCACCAAACTAATCCTTTCTTCCACCTGTGTGATGGGACACAAGCTTTTAAGCTAAACACATCTTGTAAACATCTTACTAATTGCATGTCTTGTTAGTATTCCTGTGGACTGTGTCAATCAGTGCAATTTCTGTGCACAGATTTGGTGTAGGCTTAGGCTGTACAAATGGCAGGTGTAATTGTAAATTGAAACTGGAACCACCACGTGCTTTGGGAATCTACCCTGCACGAAGCAGTACTAGAGACTAGACCTGTGCAAATGTAGAATGAGCAAAACTAAACAGAGCATTGATAGTTGCTTATTGTCTTTTGCTGCACAGTTGACAGGTGTTGACAGGTGTTTCTCATATAACACGTTAAGGTGACGTGCTACTTACTGAGCATGCGCAGTACAGTTACCTTCACTTTATTATCAAAACAAGAAACAGGATCCACTAAGGGAGCTATTCAGTCAAAACGAAAGAGAACTTTGCACTGTTATGTTGGTACTTTGATCCCTGCCAGAAGAAATGCAATCATGGTGCCCTTGAGCAAGGCACTCCACTGTTGTTATGTCAGAGTGCTCTGTAGTAGATGGTGGAGCTGTTGCCCTGAATGTTTACTTCCCATGTGTATAAATCAATGCTCAGTGCTGGTTCTTAAAATTAGACATGAATAGGTATGGGCTATGATGATTATCACTGCTATAGTAAAGGTAGTAATTAATTTTAGTCCCAATTTCTAGGCTGAGCAGGTAGCAGCATGATCTGAACATCAAAGTAAACCCGATTTAATATTCGGAGCATATAGCCTTAAACCAGTCAAGCTCAAAGTGCTGTAAGAGAAGATCAAGGCAAGTCCAAATGTAGATGAAACTGAGACTTAACATTGTATTGCACTGACTTACTTTTTGTAGTGATAGGCCTTGAGCAAGACCTGGGAGATGCACTGAATAGTAATTTGTAAAAACAAAAGAAGAATGATGTTTTCAACAAAAGGCTGAATTAGTGAGGGAAATACTATCTACATACATGAAAGCTGCAGCATTAGATTTTTGATCGTAAAAGAGTACATTTTGTTTTTCCCCATCTCAACAGCATCAAAGCACAGCAATCCGGTCTTGCCCTACCTAGTCTGTATTTATTAAAGTATCCATCTTTTATTTCCATTAGACACTTTCATTTGAATTACTATTGCACTATAGAGCTATGGAGCCAACATGGAAAACTTCGTTACTGGCAGCTGTGCCAACCGCTCATAGAGATACATTAGCTAAAGCAACATAAAGAAGTAATCAGAAAGAGCCATGGAAAAAACAAATGAGTTGCTGGGTCACTGAGGGCAAATGCATCTATCACACTATAGTGTGATACAGATTATTTTTGAATGTACAATGCGGTGGCTAGAGCACTCATCCACCTGAAGGTCAAAGGTTTGATACCAAATTCTGTTGTTGTGTCCTTAGGCAAGAGACTCCACCCACATGCCCAGTATGAATGTGGTGTATGCATCAGTCATTGGTGTTGGTTGGTCAGAGGAGCCAATGGTGCAGATTGGCAGCCTCACTTCCATGAGTCTACAACAGGGCAGCTGTGGCTGCAATAGTAGCTTACCACCACCAAGTGTGGAGTGAATGAATAACTACTATAGTGTAGCGCTTTGAGAGGCTTTCACAAGCCTGGAAAGTGTATTACAAGTGTAAAGCAACACTGAGCATCTTAAAATCTCCACTGGTTTAATGTTGGGTTAACTGATAATTCTTATGATGTGTGAACATTATCCCAAGCTCTATTTGAGTAAGAAAGCACTCCAATGATTCATTCCCTTTAATTTAATTCATTCCTTTTAGACTAAAAGCAGCTGTGATAAATTAGCGAGCCCTGGACCGTCTTAACCCATCAGATGTGTTTTCTTGTCAGGCTAAAGGGCCTTTTTTCTGTATTTTCTGTCTTGCTGTATATTTGTACTGTACAGTTACGCACACTTTTTACTCTCATCTTTGACTCTTGTGATTCAGTGGTGTAGTCCCAGCTCAGACCAGTACTGTTGTTGTGCTTTTCACTCACCTTCCCTGTGATTGTGTTGTGTGAGTGTGTCATTGGTGGTTAGAGAGATGGTAGGTGCAGATGCAACGTAACAATCTACCCCAGGGCCCCTGTGGTACCCCTGTGGCTTACCATGACCACAGTAGCTTACAGCGACCTATGAGCTGTGCGGTTAGTCAAATTGAAATCGAGATTGGTCATCACTTCAATGATCAGCTTTGGTTTTTTTTTATATTTTTAAGTCTACAGCCAATCCAATAAAATCATATTTTTGAGGGGAGTTCAGACTTTGGAGGAAGAAATTGGACATTTATTTTGTTTTAAATGGCAGGAAAGTAATATCAAATGTAATTTAATTAGTTTTTTCATTTGACAAAATAAAATCAAATAAAGATTTGTGATGAATAAATGTGATAATGATAAATTTTTTTGTCATATCACGCAGCCCCAGTCGGGAATGAATTAATAATGCATAAAACTGTAACCTTGAGCCATCTGACAAACAGTATGCATTAGATGAATGCATTATTATTCTAAACATTTCTTCTCTTTGTCTTCCACAGAGAGGCTGCTCCGTCTAGATCGAGAGGAAAGGCGCAAGGAGTACCGTCGCCAGGACTACGTCTCCCTGGACAAGATCCCAACCTGGAGGGAGGAAAACAGCAGTATGACCAACAGCATTTTATTACAGCATGACACAGATTTAGAATAAAGAAAATAAGGAAAACTTATAACTTAACTTAATAATATATTTGGAATAAATTATCCAGAGTTTGGAAGAGTGGAGAGGCTCGGTCAGTTAGCAAAGTGAATAGGCCAATCCAGGTGTTTGTAGGTGAAATGTTTTTACCAGTGGCATTAGTGAATTACTCCTACTGTCTAAGACATAATGGATCTAACTCTGGCTATGTTTATGTTTACGCACAATAAAATGGAATGGTGAGATTATCTGTTGGCTCACTGATGTGAGCCAACAGATTTCTTTCTAATTGTTCACACCTGTGCGTATATTGTACATAATGCTAGTTCTACTTTTACTTGTCCGTGCCCTATCTAATAATTTTGGCAAAGTCAAAGACAGCAGTGTGTAGCAGTAAAATACTTTAAAAAAACATATAACTCATTTCAGTCTAACATATATAGAAATAATTAAGGTTGAATGTGTTTGTGTAGTTTGAGTAATAATTATACTTCTGTGGTATTTTATTCCAGTCAATGACAATGAAGAGGAGGACACTCAGGTGACCAGTGGAGGAGGGCTGTCTGATAAAGTATCCCTCTACAAAGGAGACATCACGCTGCTGGAGGTGGATGCCATAGTCAATGCTGGTAAGAGCAAACAAAAGTAGCTATTTGTTGCCCTCTGGTGGTGATACGCAGAAAATGCAGGTTCTTCACATTTGAAGGACAGTAGATCAATGACACTGCTGTTAGATTATTTAAGCATATTGCTGTTTACCTTTGTATTTGCTGATTGGTTGTTTTATAGTAAATGCTGCGCAGTTGCATGACACAAGATATTCTGTTCAATTATTTGTTATGTAATTTTTTGCAGCCGACTCACATCCCACGCACTCTCACAAATGCTGAGCCACTGCTTCACCTGTTGCTTTTGTTGCTTCGTTGGTCTAATTTTCAGCTGTGAAGTGCATCTGTCTGACATGACAGAAATGGAGAGGTGTTTTCTCATAATTTTGGTTAATTTAAAATTGCAAATCTGGTCATTATTTAGAAGTTGTCGTGAATAATTTTTGAATGAATTTTGACAAGTAAAAAGAAAGTAGTGTTTGCTAGTCATTTGTTGAGCGATTTGTTTAAGCTGTTAATTAGTCTACACAATATTATATTCGTATGGCCTGCTCTCATGTTGTCAAAGCTAGAGAGGAACATGGCTTTGTTTCTTTAATCAATTCTGCTCTTGAAACACAAACAGTGCTGTGCCTTGTTTTCATATGCTGATTTCCTCTGAGAGATTGTGCACTGTGCAATGTGGTCCTTCATAGATTAACCTCTGCACTTTCCATATAGTACGTGCTATGTATGCGCTGCTGTATTAGTGTGATACAGGCTCCTCTCAATGTACTTTTGTTTTTTTTCTAAAAGTAAATGGGGTTAATTGTGATGTATCTGTCCTGTGTAAAAGAGATAGTTTGGACCACAGCTTGGTAGCTTGGTAGAGACAACAGCATTTAAAAGGTGCTTTATGCTGTCCATTAAAGTTTAATTATTAGCCTCATTGAGTTTTAAATTCGGTCTTAATTCTGTTTGGCTGCACAGGATGGTTGGAGCCACCTGGGTGGCAGTGTGTGGAGAACCAGAGGAACCCAGAGACATGATTTAAGAGACTGGGCTTTGCTGCGAATGAGCCAAATTACATCAAGGTGCTTTGGGTCTGTCAGGGCAGCAGGTGACTCACACAATGGAACAAACCATTTATAAAGTCTGTTTAAGTCCTCACTGAAGCCCCCTGTAACTCGCTTCTGTTCTCTTCTTTAAACCAAGACACCGTTCATTTTTTGTCATTAACCACACGGGATGATTGTTCTGCGCATATTGATTTCTATCATATGAATAAAACCAGTTTCTTTCACTAAACAATGTTAATGCAAACAGCTGGATTCCTCTGATTTGTTAGCTAAAAGTCATGTTTTTTCTTACTAACAGGATTGTGTAAAGGTACATACAAAAAAGACATTTTATTACCAAGGAGTGATGATGACATGGTAACGATGTTAATGGTACAGCTTTATATATGGAGTATGCCACGTCTGTCAGGAGCGAGTGGAGAGCATGTGTCTTCTCGATGTTAATAATTCACAAGCCTTGACTCCTTATGCATTACCTGCTGTAAACCTTTCCAATTTCCTCACATTAGATCATTTTTACACATTTGAATTTACGGTGCTCTGGCATAAGGGTTACAGGACAGTAAAGAATGAACGGGTGCAGATGAGTGAGGAACCCTATTGGTATTCTGTTGTATAAATCGGGCACATCACTGGTTTAATGAGAGCTGACCCTCTGAGAGCACAAGACCATGAACCAAATAGACTTTATGTGCATGTAGATGTGCTGTCAGAATAAGCAAAAAGAAAGCCAGTGTATTGTATTCCATCATGACCATTCACGCGCCTCGAAGGCTCGGGTTGTATTTCTAGTCTTCAGGAGAAACATATTACCTTTTTATTGTCAAAGCTCTTTCATATGAAGACAGCTGTGGTTTGCAAAATGATGCCATTAACATTTGTAAACCTATTCCAAATATTTTATTTTGTGTTTTATAACCCATGGTGATAGAGAATTGGCTAGCGAAATCTGGACGCAAGGCCATTGGTGAATTTTGCTTGAATGTTACAATTGCTTAGAATCATAAAAGTGCCTCATATATTTGAAATGTATTGAGAAATTGAGGTTATTTTAAAACCTCTACAACAGTGGCAGAATAACAGTGCATATAAATAGGCGTGAAGTGCAGAAAATATTATGTTCTTGCCATAAGCTTTAATGGAGAGCCCCTACTTCATGATTTGGCTTTTAGAAATGGATTCACTTTTTATTTATAAACATCTCTACGAAATGGATCAGATCATACCTACCGTATCAGACTGTGCCAATCAACACCAGTCCTGTGTCGCATCTATTAGTTTGCCTGCTATTTAGTTGATGTTGTCCAAATGCTGCACTTTAACCATAGCCAAAGCTGCGTTATTGTACATATATAAGGCAAGGCAAGTTTATTTGTATAGCACAATTCATACACAAAGAAATTCAAAGTGCTTTACAGAATAAGAAAGACATTAAAATCACAATACAAACAAATCAAAACGTAAGTAATCATTTAGTTTAGTTTAAAAAATTAAGAGTGAAGAATGAAAAGCTGAGTCTGGATTTAAAAATTGTCAAAGTAGAGGCCTGTCTCAAATCTAAACAGAAGACGTTCCAGATTTTAACTGGATAAAACTGAAATGTTGATTCCCCATGTTTAGTCCTGACTCTGGACACCAGCAGGAGGCCGGTCCCTGAAGTCCTCAGAGTGCGAGATGGTTCATATGGAACTAATATGTTGGAGACGTACTTTGGTGCTAGGTCATGGAGAAACTAGTACACAAGCGGAGCTGCTTTAAAGTCTGTTCCCTCAGCCACAGGAGCCGGTGCAGAGACCTGAGCACAGGACTTATTTGCTCGTACTTCCTAGTTTTAGTCAGTACTCGAGCAGCAGCGTTCTGGATGTACTGCAGCTGTATTACTGCTGGTTTGGAGAGGCCAGTGAGCAGGCCATTACAGTATCTAACCTACTGGAGACAAATGCATGGATAAGTCTCTCCAAGTCTGGTTTAGTCTGTATACCTTTCATTTTGGAATGTTTTTAGATGGTTAAAAAGCTGCAGATGTTATTGATAAAATAGGGTTGTATCCTTATATTTTTACTCTACTTGCAGAGTGTTGTTAGGTTTATCTTTGCTTTTAATAGATATTCATCTTGATTTTACATTGCATAACTTTTCTCCTGTTGTCCTTGAATTGTGAGTGACTGAAATTTCCTCATTGTGGCACAAATAAAAGTTATCTTCCTACAATAAAAGTATGCTGCTATTGTTAATCTAAATTGCTAGGATGTAGTGCGATCCGCCCAAAACACTTCAGTCTAACAATACGTCAGTTTAACAATAACTCCTGCCTCTTGTGTTTCCTCTAAAACCCCTGGCATTTGGAAGAGTCGAGTTTTGGGATCTTGTCAGGTAGTTCTTCATTAGATTTTCTGTCAGGTTTAGAATGTGCTGCACAAAAACCTGAGCCCCAGGAGAAGGACTGGGTCTGCCTGTCTCTGCAGTTCACACAGAACCTCTCTGAGTGGAGGAGACACTCGTAGCTTTGTCACATACACTTGCACTGTTCTAACGCTTGCTTGCACGCAGTCTTCATTACTGCAGTTTACTTCATTTTGTTGCAGGCGAGTCACACTATAATCCAAGTATTTGTAAACCTCTTTTGTTTCTACTGCTCCCTTCCTTTATCTGCTATACTGTCTCTATTGGAGCTGTATTGTGGGGTGACAGTAGCTCAGTTAGTAGAATGTTTGTCCACTGATCTGAACGTTGGCTGTTCGAATCCCACTCTCTCATCATAAGCATCATTGGTAGAATGGTCAGATCCAGTGACCCACAGGGTTGGTAGGTTCATCCCACAAATGAATACTGTTGTTGTTGAACTTGAACAGCCACATCAAATTAATAACATCTGCAGCTTTTTACCATCTAAAAACATTGCAAAAATCAAAGGTATACTGTCTAAACCAGACTTGGAAAGACTCATTGGTTTGTTTGTCTCCAGTAGGTTAGACTACTGTAACGGCCTGCTCCCTGGCCTCTCCAAACGAGCGGTAAGACAGCTGCAATACATCTAGAACACTGCTGCTCGGGTCCTGACTAGAACAAGAAAGTACAAGCATATGCGTCCTGTGCTCAGGTCTCTGCTCTGACTCCTGTGGCTCAGAGAATAGACTTTAAAGCAGCTCTGCTTGTGAACAAGTCTCTCCATGGCCTAGCACCAAAGTACATCTCCCACGTGTTAGTGCTACATTAACCGTCTCACACTCGAGTCACCAGCAGGAGGCCAGTCCCTGAGGTCCTCAGAGTCAGGACTAAACTGAAATGGCTTTTTTCAGTTTTATGCAGCTACAACCTGGAACAGTCTTCCTGAAGATGTAAGACAGGCCTCGACTTAGCTTGTGAGCCTGGATTTAAACATTGTCAGTTTAGCTGTGCATATGACTGAAAGGTTTTTATTCTGCACGCTACCTTTTAATGTTATTTTATGATGCCACATTTGATTTGTTGTATTATGATTTTAATGTCTTTCTTATTCTGTAAATCACTTACTTTGTGTACAAATTGGGCTCTACAAATAGACTTGCCTTGCGTTGTTGTGTTCTTGGGCAAGACACTTAACCCACCTCCTCATTGACCATTGTGGCTTATTTGTTTTAAGATATATATCTGAGTCCTCCGTGGAAGAAGGGTCATTCATTGTGTCCTTAGAATGACTGGACAACATTTATTCAAATTTATTTTGTGCTTTTAGACTTTCAATATTAATTAATTTCCTGAACATAAAACCAGGCAGACTTAAGTTGTGCCATTTAACAAAAACAGGTCAAATCTCTTCCTCCAAGTCTGTTCTCTGTTTCATAACACAAGCTTTTATTCATAATGGAGTAAAAAGACTTCTTGATTAAAAGGATCCAAGCATATCATTGACAATTAGAAATAACAGAATCTCAGTCTTGATGAAAAAATATAAATTGTCCTCGGGCAAGACACTTTAAGTATGAAAAGGATGTGATAATTGGTTAATGGGTGTTTGGTGTGATCGTTGATAAGGCCATGTCTCTTAGCCCCGGGACATCTGTGGCTAATTGTACGGTTTCACTTTGGCACTTTGTTTATTCATGGTTAAGAGTAGATCTCATGTACTTCTGAATGTGTAAATGGGTTGTTATTGGTGGTGGTTCACAATCTCTTGGAATATGGAAATATTAATATGGAAATTTTTGGATATTTCTGAAAATGTATTGTTATTTTAGTCTTGGTTTAGAGCTGGTGTAGTCCTTACTTTTGGATTTTCCCCTGTATGTTCTGGTGTAGTCCTTACTTTTAGATTTGCCTCTGTATGTTCTGGTGTAGTCCTTACTTTTAGATTTGCCTCTGTATGTTCTGGTGTAGTCCTGGTTAAGAACTAGATTAGACCTGGATATATTATCAGCTTAGTCCTGATTTAATTTGAATCCTAGAAAAGTAAATGTGTAATTGTGGGGATTTATGTTCTTGATGGAATATCGTAGGCTGTTTATCTTAATGTTCTCTATTACATTCAACACACAGTTACCAAGGCAAGTTTAAGTGCTTTACAGAATAAGAAAGACATTAAAATCACAATACAAACAAATCCAAACATAAATAATCATCATAAAATTACCATTAAGAGAGAAGCACATGTTTGTTTGCCGTGTGAAACTTGTCATTTCTCATGGTGTCTTTTGCTGAGATACCCAGATGTCGTCTCGGTGCATCATAAACCTCCCCGGGAGTGTGGTAACTTCTTGGGCAAACTTGTGATTGTTGCCCTGTCACAGTGTGGATGGAAATCAATGCCCAGGGCTGCGTGTGGTGCTGCTCTGCTGAACAGTGAAATGACTCTAGTGGTGAGTGGCCTGCATTGCGCTAAAAGGTCCAGTTAATCGTGTCAGCAGCGCGCGGTGCACAGGGAGGACCAGGGTCTCCCACATGCTCTGCCAGTCTCTAAATGTAACCTGACAAATCAGCCCCACCTCTGACTTTGCCTCTGTTTTTACTCCTGTTAGCTTTGTAAACAATGTTAGCGCTTGTCTATTTCTAGTTGACACAATACTTTTTACATCCACTATTCTAGCAGCAAACTGTATTTCGTGGAATAAGTGTCCAGTGTTCCTGTTGATACTGACGTTATGTTGAGGCATCATGACCCCATGCTTTTATTTTTGCATTCATAACCTAATATAAATCTCCTCATGGGTTTCAAGTCATACACAGTAAATGTATTTTAACTTTTAAATGGCCAAAAGTCCTCAAATTTGTGTTCATGACAGGAAATGTATTTGGCGTAGCTTCATGGTCAAAGCCGCTGACCCCTAAAATAAAGTCAAAAATAATAAAACACTGCTGGATTTTATATGCTCAGTATGTGTCTAATTATAGATGGGAGCCTGAAGTGAACAGGGACCAGATAAGAGGTGAGCAGAGAGGAAAAAACACTGTAAGTAGTAAGGAAAATAATAAGTACAATGTAGTGGTATTAGAACTAGAAGAGTATTTGGAGAAGAATAAAAATGAGTCTGGATGTTACGTCTGATTTATATTTTGAAGTTAATGTAATTGCAGACAAAAAAAAATCACAAAAATGAGAAAAACAATGTCTTATCTGTAAGAGCGGTGCAACAAACACAAATTTTAACATCTATTTCATATTGTGAACATCAAGCTTTTGTCACTTTGTAGACTCACTGACTGTCACACTGTAAAATATTATTACTATTACTAGAAGCACAAAATCATGAAGTTATCCAGGTAATTGCGACTAAATCTAATGTAACTGAGTGCTACTAAACACTACTGTCCCTTCCAAATGTCCGGCACCCCCCCTCCTCCACTAAATATATCCAAACATGCACATCCAGCCTATGACAAAGCAGTGTTTAGACTGTTAAGCTGCTGGGGCTGCCTCTTCATTCAGAGCATGTCCTCACATGTCTCTGAGGGGGACATAAGTCACTGCTGTTAAGCCTCTGTTTGCATCCCTGATTGTCTTCCCCTCTTCTCTCACCTCCATTCAACCTCCGCAATTCTATATCTAACACTCAGCCGATCATTTCAAAGCGCAAGGAGGAAAAACAGTTCTCTCAGCAAGTAATGCATCTCAATTCAATATGTGGCAAGTCTATAAGTGCTGTTTATATAGAAAGATACAAACTCTGCCTCGATTTTCTGTTGATGAAGTCTAAACAAGTACATTTACTTTTGAATGTAACAGCAGTATGCATTTGTTGAAAAGGGCTGGTGTGTTAGATTTGGTCTGTAGGGGGCACTGTGGCTCCATAGAAATCTCTGCGTCAGTTATGAAAAGTTTGAGGGGGTATGACAGAGCAGGTTGTGCATTTAATTTGAACTAAATATATAATTTTTATCGCTCCTGTTAGATTTTTGTCTGTAAAAGCAGTTCAAGGTGAGAACACGAAATTCCATACTTGCGCTCTTAATTTCTCAAACGCTCTAAACGTATAAGTCAGTGTCATATTTGAATATTAAACACCGCATAAACTCAAATAGTCAAAATGATTTCTAATTCACTCTACCAGCCAAATGTGTCTGTTTTTGAAATGCTTGTAAAGAAATATATGGTTTCATTTATAGAGCTGGAGAGCTTGGTCCTCTTCTGAATCCACAGCGGAAGGAGCCTGGCCTGGTACGTGTCAGATCGTAGGGTGATGCGGGGTGAGCGTTTCAGACTGCCAGACTGAAAAGAAGGATCAGAAAATCAACCCCTCACCGCCGACTGTTTCTCTGCTGCGTTTGCGCCGTTTGGTTGCGTGTAAACGTTTCACTGATTTTTGACAACCCCCCAATTTGAATCGGAGTTCATTGTGCATCGCCTGCTCCTCTCGCTCTCTCCAGCTCTCTTGCATTGGCTGATTTTACTGCCTGCTTCACTTTTGTCTCTGTTAATCTGTACTGCTGACAATCATTTAAACGTTGGAACAATTTATGTAGAATATGACATTGCTTTTTTTCTGACAGGATTAGATTTGAGCAGTAGTGGTGGAAGAAGTTCTCAGTTTTGTTGTTTTAAGTAAAAGTACAGATACCGAAGCAAAAATATACTCAAGTAAAAGTAAAACATGAAGAAAATCGACGGAAGTAAAAGTAAAGTAAAAGGAGTAAAAAGCAAAAGGATTTCACGCAGATTTTGAGATCTAATAAAGCTTCAAATGTAGTGATTTTGACAAATATTTGCGCTGAATTTTGTTCAGCAGAAACAATCGAATCAATTATTTTTTCCTAGGTGTTGTTATTTGTGTATTTTTGTTTGCTGAAATTGTGAACGTGTTAAAAATAAACCCTCAGTCTTTTCAGCAGGTCTCAAACAGTAATAAAAAAAAAAAACTTTTACTTTTCAGTCCTGTTCAAAAACATAGTAGTGTAGAAAGTACAGATACCCGCTCTCAGATGTAGTGAAGTAAAAGTAAAAGAAAAATCAGTTCACAATGCACATTTTGAACATGTCTAAGCTTGAATTGCAAAAAATACAGAAAAAATTAAGTGCTAAACTAACACAATAATCAGATACAATTCAGAACATGTTTGGAGAGGTTTAAACTACCACTACTTTTTCACATTCCAGCTCGTATACTGGACAAGACGTTTTATTGTTTATATAGACGATATTACATAAGCTCAATTATAATAGTCCTGCTCCTTTCCCTGCTTTAACTTTATCTCCTGCGGTCGTCGCCATTTTGTATTGATCTGAAACTTTTATAAACCATACCTGGGAACAGCATTTATTTATTTATTGAGTGACGAGGGGGTTCGTACATCCAGGTTTGAAGAGTGTGACGATAAGAGCGGCATCTGTTCTTCTTATCATCTTATGCGGGAGTGTGAGTGTGCAAGTTGCAACTGCATTTAAATCAATCTTGTTTATCGTTTTGTTACGGTTTTCAATCTTCTGGCGAGCTCCTCTGATGATGGCACTACTAACTACGCACGGGACGATATCGAAATTCGGTGTCACGGTTATCACGGCCAAAATAATTACGAGTAACGATTATATCACGATGATTATTCGAGTCGCTGACGGTTTCAAAATGTCATTCAAGTTTATTTATAACATTTATAACACAGATAACGCGATACATGGGAAAAAGAACAATAAAACCCCAAGATAACCTGTGTCTATATCACTTTCGCTTTTAGTGGTTTAATATACAGTGTTCAAAATAATGTAAACCTTGCCGACGGTCCAGATTCTCAAAGTGTGTGCCTAGGCAGAAATACTGATGAGCTACTTGGTTATAGCCCTCTGGTGCCAAGCTCTCCCTGTAATGGCTCTGGATGTATAATAGCAAGGTAATAGTAATGGTTAAAGTAATAAGCTACATAATGTTACAAGTAAAGGAGTATAAAACACTTTGGCAGCTCAGCCTTATTCTTGGAGCGAGGTAATTTTCTTTCACCAGCCACTTTATTTCATAATTTTATGCCCCAGCTTCACAGCCCCATTTCTTGCGAGGCACTGCAGTTGTTAAAATAAATTCTAGCTCTCCAGAAAACGTAGTGCTTTAGCAGAAATAAAATGACCCAATGCGGCATTACTGTCGACTCTACCTCGACTATCAATGTGTTTCACAGATTGGAACATGAGTCTCGTCCTCTCCAGATATTCTGTGTTTGCGAAACAATAAACGTCCTTTTTAGGAGAGAGATTGCAGCGCTGGAAACGATAGCACTGATGTTGTGGAGATTTTAAACGAGAATCTACTCGGTCTAACCCCCGGCACTTCCTTCATTCAATATTTATGAGCACGTACCAACTTTCCTCAAAGCACAGGAACCGGGCTCGCGTTCACAAACATGTTTTCATCTGACGTTTCCACACATTTTTAAGTACAGCTTGCATGAAAAGTTCGCGCTGAACTATTTCTGCTATTTTAGTTCTTTGACTTTTATATTTAAGATAGCCTGCCCTGTTTCAAATGGGGACATCTTAAGTTCTCAGATGCCAAAGGAACTTTTCCAACAAAATGGCAAAATGTTACACTTTATACTTTGGGCATAGGAATGTTGGTTTGAAGATATGCAGAATTTGAACATCAAGTAAATGGTTTATAATAATGATTAAAAAAAAAATGTTGTAAAAGAGATGATGGCATAGTATTAATTTGTTTTGTCCTTGTTAATTTTTACACTTCCAAATAATGATATAAAGTGATATTTCTACTCGCCAATCGACTAATAGGCCTACATTTAAAGTGATATACACATTTCATGTATATGTTCATCTGAATATTATCATAAACACACAAAAGGAAAATATACTGAGATCACTATCGCTCAACCCTACAACCAACAGCCACATCTGCTTCGAATGTTTCTAAGGTTTCACATTAAACTACTGCAGTATATGTACAAAAACATCAAATGCAAAAGTATTGAAATAATAATAAGTACAATTGATTTTATTGTCATCACATTCATGATTTTTATATAGAGCTTTTTCTCCTTTAAGGCTCTCGAAGCACTTTACAGAGCTTGACAGAATTCATGCGCGGCGGTGGGATTCGAACCGCCAACCTTCGGATCACCGGACAAACGCTCTACCACTCGATGTACTATAGTTCTGCTTTTTAGTTTGGTTTCAATATTATCGTTTATCGTCTATTTTTACTTCAGCAATATATCGCACTTCAAAATTTGAACAGATAAGCCTGTCATGATGAGAGTATTACATCGTTTACCCAAACAACTGCAGATTTTGCCATTTTAATTGCAATTTCTGTTCGATTGTGGTTCATTCTGCAGCCCTAATGACTACAACCCTCTTCCATTGTGTCTCCGATTGATTCTACATCATTCATATGGCTAAAAGTCAGTAATGTTTGACCAGCCCTCCATAATGCTTCTCTGGTGGTATTTTTGGGACACGCCGTTTGCCTGGTGTATGTAAATGAAGCCTCTTTGGCCCCAGTCAGATGGATTCCCCTGTGTTGACACAAATGATTGTGTGGCTTCTGGGGGATTAAGAGATTGGGCACTGATTTTGAGCTTTCCTTCAGCTAAGTGCCAATTCAAATGCAGCACTGTGCCTCATTTTGTTCAGTTAATGTTACAGAAGTCCTGATGGTGGTTAGGGTGCACAATATAGCTAGTAGTAGTAGTAGTAGTAGTCGTAGTAGTAGTCGCAGTAGTAGTAGTCGTACACATGCTCCAAGTAATTCAAATTGCTTTACTGAATAAGAAAGGCATTAAAATCACAATAGAAACCAATCAAATCATAAATAATCATCAGAAAGATACTTATTTTTATTAGTGAAATATTCATCATATTTTCCCATTCACCGCGCTCCATCTATAGCTCTCATACAATCCGCAAAAGGTATTTCTTTCTTGTGAACCCACATCTCCTTTTTAGTACATTTTATTTGAAGACCGTTATTTTTAGAGCTACGCAAACCGTTCAGCGAAAAATCTATAGTTGGACCCTGGACTTGTCATACTTTATTAAATCTCTTTCGGAGACTTAACTTGACCAAGACGCACAATTGAATTTTCATTGTATCCTAAAGCAAGAGAAAGGAAATGGATTCAAGAGAGAAGAGATGGAACAGACTTTTACTGCCAACAACTGAAGTGCTGGTTAATGCATTATAGTTCATAGGTGATTGTGTTAAGTAGTTATTAAGTGTTGATTTATTGTGATATTCAGAAGTGGAGAACCTTAAAGTGAAGGTAGCACAGTCTCACACAAGCTGCTATTGTCTGGCCCTGCTCAGCTGCGGTGCTATAATTGGCTGATGGCTTTTGCATTAGCATGATGAAATGGACAAATAAGTGACTTTACAGAAGCCCACTCGAGTACGGGGCCGTAATTTGGTGGGACTTTGATGCTTGTCTTGGCTATGGAAAGGGTTTAATCTTTTTAATAGAATCTCAGGCCCCCCTACGTGCACAAACAAAGCAGATTAAAGTTTCACATAAGGCGAGGATTTCGGACACACGGAACAAATCTCAGAGGTGTTCAAGAATTACGTTTGTTTTGAAGCTTTGTCTCATTTAGTTATCACATAAGATTGGGCATAATGGTCATATATACAGGGCCCAGAAGTCACTGACACGTTTAAATTTACAATAGCTCCTATAATTCTTAAGTTATACTCACCAAATATTAGCAGTAGGTAAACTGAACTTTCCGAGATTTTTGGCGATAATACGGTTATAATTGTTCACTTACACTTGAACTTATCACCACTTAAACTAGGGGAATAATGTTTTTTAAGTGTCCACCATTTTGGGTTTGGCACTGAGTAGCCCGATCCAAACACTTTCATAACATTTGAAAGTATTTTCCGGGCTTATGGCTAATATTTGATCCTCTATTACATTTTAAGTCGTTTACTGAGGTTTATTGACAAACACTTTTTTTTTAAGATAGCCCCACAGAGAGAAATTGGGAAATCAGGTCTCGGGAGATTACATACTGCCCCCTGTCTTTGAAAACAACTTATTATTCCTTTAATGGCATTTACATCTGGGGCATCTCTGGTATTAAAATGTCGACAGTAACACCGCTGGGTTTCTGAATTTAACCCATGTGACTCAAAGTACCACTGTACCATGAGGGTTCGTTCCCCGTTGCTATATTTGCTCATATTAATGTCGGAAGGGTCATTCTAAATGCTCTGAAAAAATAAAATAAATATATGTAGAAGCAAAAGAGTTATGATTTTTTTTTTTTTTTTTTTTCAGTGACTCTCAGTGACTCGGCGTCATCAAAGGAATAATA
The DNA here is from genome assembly GCA_019594935.1 of Periophthalmus modestus. NCBI lineage: Eukaryota > Metazoa > Chordata > Actinopteri > Gobiiformes > Gobiidae > Periophthalmus > Periophthalmus modestus. The sequence continues at coordinate 24,982,285 of JAIEZT010000441.1, forward strand.
ACTAGATACTAATCAATATTATAAACTACTATACCAAATATCCAGTGTATATCACTACTATGAATGGATACTATGATCTTGACCTTTTTCAGGAGTATTTTAACATCGTGGTAAAATTCGTCTGTGCTGAAAATGACAATATTATGTAACCAAGTATGATTATAAAGTATATTTTTCTTTCTGTAAAGGAGCCGGAGTTTCTCTTTACAAGTCTGGTATCTTTTTTTCCATCGCAGGATCAAAATCTGTATGGTATGCGGCGCTTTAAAAGCTTTCTGCATAGAGAGGAGAAGCGTTAACATTCAGAGACCACACTGAAATATGGCTGTGATAGTGCTAAACTAACACTAGAAACTCATGTGCTTCAGAGCATGCCTGAATGAATAAGTTTGGATATTCAGGTGGAACTGTTCATTTACTAATTGCAGTGTTTTCGGTTTCCTTGTTGCGACATCTTGCAGCTCCATTAACTATCAAAATAGAGGTTGATATTTTTGTTTTTGTTATCTATGAAAATGCTAGTCAGACATTTTGAATCTCCTTATCTAGGTTACTGCTTCAGTGGAATGCAAAGCTAATTGTACCTGCAGTAGTTGGATCTCTAGCTGTTGTAAATAGCTCCTAAGCGTCTTCAGCGTTGCCTTCTTTTGATGAGAAGCCAGGTAGCTCGTCATCTCTCTCTCTCCCGGCTCAGAGCAGGTGTTGATTGATTTTATAAAAATGTAATTTGCTGAGGAAAAATCGAGAATGGGAAAAACGTTGAGCGAAGGAGACTGTCTAGTGTTTGTCATCTGGGTATTTTTTGTCAAAGCTTGTGGCACTTTTGACAAACGTGAAGACAAGGTGCAGAGACACTGTATATTTATAGGTCTACTTTGTTCAGCAGCCAGGTGAGAGGGAGGCCGAGGAAGCAGAGGATGAATGTATGACAGCAAGGCAGCTCGGATGAGGCTGTTGTGTTCTCTCAGCACATTTAATTCCCCCATGTTCCCTGGATAATCAGCAGCATCGAGCCGTCCTGGACCGAGCGGGACCCCAGGGGACCGCCAGCCTCACGGTGCAGTAAGCAGACGGGCTTTTATCAACGTGTGGGTGCCGTCGCCGTGATGGATGAAAACTTCCACACAGAAACTCCTCATGGCTAAAAAAAAGTTTGGGAAAAATGACACAATAACCAACCACTTTTTAGTGCGTACTCACAGTCTTTTACATTATATCAATGATCAACCAGTTTAAGAGTCAACAATGTATGTAACAACATCGAAATCTCTCAGTACGATAGGGTCATATTCCAAAGAAGTAAGAAATAAAAGTGCTTCTTTACATATCTGCACTGAAACCAAGAGCAAGCATCATGATCTATGTAGTTCCTTTTTGTTTTAGCTATTGCTGCAACAAAACAACACTTTTAGGGCAAAGAAGCTTGTAGGTCGAAGTTATTGTGAGACTTTTGACGATACTATATCACATCATCATCATTTTGGGTATTGTTACATCCCTAGATAAAAATGAACAATTAAAATGAAAAATGTAAACTAAAATACTGTTGAATCAGACTAGGCATAGACATTACACATTATGATTACTATAACTCGACTGACAAGTACATTTTTGGTAATGCAAAATGTGAATTGTGAGCATATATTTCCTCATATAGTGCAGATGATCTAACTGCATCAATAATGTCAGTGATGTGGGCATGGTGGTATTTTTGCCTGGGTCCAGGTGGGCACTGTTGTATTTTTGCCTGGGTCCAGGTGGACACTGTGGTATTTTTGCCTGGGTCCAGGTGGGTGTGAGTTTGGTTAAAAGCAGGAAAGGGGGAGGGCAGGGAGGTGCATGTGGTCCCAGTGTGTACGGCGTCATTATGCTAAACTCGGTCTAGGCTTTTCCTCTAAACAGCAGCTGCTGTTTCAATCAGAACAGTCTGTGTGCCATGTCAACATATTTACATTTTAACACTGTTTTTATGGCTTGGGCTTTTCCTCCTGTGGAGATTAGACATTCTGTAGCTAAATGAAATGTGAATTATATGAGTTTGCTGTTGTATAATCCCACACAGCCGTCAGAGTGTGGATGTAATACCCGGACATGAAGATGACTAATTGGGATGTCTCATCTTCTGTGGCTCTCTTGGATATTGAATTTTCCCCAAAGTGCAGACAGCTCTGACAGTATTGACAACACTCCTGATGTGGTTAATGCCTGAATCTGCTCAATTACTTTCATGGTGAGACAATTATCTTGTGTACCATCTACAGCAAGTCCTGGTGCAGCCCAATCAGAGCAAATATTTCTCATTTCTTCCTGGTTTTGTCTGGACAGAGGTCAGACAGTCCTCTGTTTGTGCTGCGTCTGCGGAAACTCCCTCCAACATTAGCCTGTTCATTTTCATTTGACCTGGAGTTATGTTGTCACAGCCGCTAGTTGAATAAGCAATGCAGAAAAACTCATCTGAAGTGGTGGAATTTTGCTGATCATGGCACAATATCTTTTTAATTTGAAATGCATTGGTCTTTCAAGGTGATAGGTAAAATGTATACTTTTTCTATTTGTCTCATTGAGATCGTTATTTGACGTATTCTACATGTGAAAATTTACTATCTCTGCTTTTGCATTTGCATTCTTTGCCTGATTAATTCAAGTGTTTTTCTCACCTGTGACTGATTTGCATATAAAACAGCCCTGTTGAGTTATCAGTAATCAGAACGGAGATTTTATCATAAGAACTTCCATGGGACCAAACAGTGCATTTCACAGTATCAACATGGGACAGCTTTGGGTCAGCCCTGGGCTTCATTAGGCAAATGCACTCTCACACCATTAGCGGTAAACATATTCTTCCTGCACTTACCCTTTGATTGCATTGTTATTGCACAAAGAGAAGACCGATCGCTGTGTATTTGACGCTGAGCACTTTTTCAATTAGTAAAGTTTTCTGGGTCTGTGGCTATGTGTCCCCCAGGCGCAGTACGTGGAGCACATAACCCACATCGCACTGAAGGTGGATTTCATTTACAATTAGCCAACAGCACAAATGAGGTTACTAATGAAGATGGTTTTAAGCAAAGGGCTGTTGGGTATTTTCTATTTTCACATGAACTTATGTGATATTTGACTCCAGTATTGCAGACCCGAGTACTTTTGTCATGTGCAAGAATGAATAAATCGCATAAATTAAGTTTTTTAATGTGCTAATGCTGTGCTTAGTATAACCGGGCATTGAACACTGGACCATGGCTTGCTGTAACTACACTCAATGATGAATAGGAATGAGGAAGATTCAAGAATTCATGCAATAATATCAGTAAAAATCATTTTTGTCCACTACCCTGAGCAATAGGGAAGGTTACATCTGGTGTGCATCTAGCTCATAATAATAGAATAGTCAGTTTTCATGGCAGGCCGTGACTGCACAGCAGGAGGCAAACAACTGTGTCCTTGGAGTGGAAAATCTGAAAGTAAAAAAGTATATATTTGAAGTATATAACAGATGCATGCCATCTTTCATGACAAGTGAAGCACTGAGTTGTGCTATCGTGTCAGTGCATATAAAACTATTTGTTGGTGCTTTGTTGAATCCACGGGAGAGATGGATTCATTTCTTATACTCCTGACTTGTGACTGCTTCAGTCTGTCCTGTTTGCCAGGGCCACTGCTCAGACCAGAGGATGGAAATGAACTCCTCAGTGCTTGTCTCCCCAGACATTACTAAATGAACAAACTGTCCGTTTACAGCAGCCTCTCAACATAAGCTGCATGTTTTATAGATGAGCAGAAGCTCGCTAACTGTGGGAGAATGGAAGTACCTCTGTGGATGGCACTGTAATGGGCTCTCAGTGAAACGAGACAGGGCTTTATCATCATTTATCACTGTGCATTTCAACAACTTTCTTTTACCGCCCAAAAGGAGATGGCATCAAAAGCTCCATCCCACGTCCAACCTTTTATTTCATTAGCCCACATGTCAGAGTGATCAGAGAGCTGCAGGAGTCGGCATCTGCGTTCTAATACACACTGCAATTAAAGATGGCGCATACTACTGAAAAGATCAACCAAATACTACAGCGCAGGTCCCCAATGGACTTTTATGTTGTTTAGTGCTTTTCACATTTGTAGATCATCTGTCACTTCTCACCTGACTATCCCATCTATTGAGAAACATTATGTGTCAGAGCTACACTTGTTTTGAAAACATAAAAGAACGTGGTGTAATGTTTAAATATCCAGCAGCTTATGTAAACTGTGCACGCCGTGTCAATTTTCCACATCCCTGCGCAGTCTTCTTGTCACTCGAGACTACTGAGCCTCGAGATTGAATGAGAAAACCAAAATTACAAGAAACTAGTTTGTGGTCTAGTGACGTTTTTATTAAAATAAGTTACTAAAAAGTTCACTCTTATCTTTTGTGTCATTTTTTTTCAAGTGATTTAGCTGTTAGGCCTGTCATTAGAGCCTCAGTATTTATCGTGAGTACTTTTTCTTTGCAAAAGTGGCAGGATTTGGGGGATTTTTGCTGTAGTACGATAAAATTTGACCTGTAAAGGGGTGAATGAGTCCCTCTCAATAGGTACATTCTCCTTATTATTTGTTGCAGCTCATGTCTTTTAATGAAACGGTCTATTTATAAATGCTTTACTGGGATTATCCTGCATTATTTAAATCTTAATTAGTGGCATAAAGTACTTTCAGTATTATCGTTTATTGCAGTATTTCTCTGTAGCGATATATCGGGCTTGAAAGTGTGTTATTGTGACAGGCCTATTAACTCTTCCCATTTTGTTGTATAACTAGATCAAGATCTGAAACCTTTAAGCAATTAATAAATGTAACATACAAGGAAAAAACACTGTCGAGGTAAATGTCCAGTTTGTAATAAATATGTCCGGTGTTGCAATAACAATAATGGTATAAAAATGTGTCCGTTCAAATGTATGAGAAAAAGCATTAAAGAAGTGAACACTTTATTGCCATATGGAGATCCTGCTGATTTTGCAATAAAATAATGTTTGTGATAAATTGCTCAGCCCTATAGTGACAGTGACATGCTGAAGTCTGACTAAACGACTGCATCTGGCTGCTGACTAAGCTCCTCATAAACAATAAACACAGATGACTCGTAAAACAACTTTTTCCTATTAACGTGAACAGATTTTTTCCAAATGTTGAGTTTGTATCTGCTCTGAATTAGTACGTTTAAGGTGCACTGTATAGATTTTCTGCTGGAGGGTCTGCCATCTGCTCATTTCTATGGAGATATTATTGCTTTGCCTAGAATGTTTCACAGTATGGCATTAAATGTATTTATTTCCCATGGAGTCAAAATGGCCATGCAAGCAGACAAGTTACAGAGCAGATATGTGGCAATTACAATCAAAATCCATGTTTACCCATGTAACGGCAAAATAACGTCACTGATAACATCTATAGGCCTATTTAAAGTGCACTATGTAAATTTTCTGGTGGAGGGTTAGCCACCTGTTCGTTTCCATGGAGATGTCATTGCAGGGCCAGGAATGTTCCACAGTATCTTTTTAAATCAATTTATTCATTTATAGTTTGTGGCTGTAACTGCCACATTTGTGCTTTGTAGCCTCTTGACTCACTGAAACATTCTTGGTAAAGCAATAACATCTTCAAGGAGATGAGTAGGTGGCAGAAACTCCACTACAAAAGTTAAATAGTGTACTTTTAATAGGCATATAGATGGTATCAGTGAAGTCATTTTGCCGTTACATGGGTTAATGCCAATTTCTGTACTGTTGTGCGCTTCAAGTTCTAGTCTATTGAGAGCCAGACAGGGGCTGCTGGCCATCTTATTCCCTTACAAATGCCTCGGGCTAACAAGTAAACATGCATCCATACAGCCAGTCCTGCCCATGGTCGTAACTCAATAGCCCTGTCCACACCAGCTCTCAACATCTCAACACCTCTACGCTGTGAAAAATGTCCTCCCTCGCCGTGTCCCGGAGGATGTTGACCCGGCAACGCAGGTCATCACTATAAGACAAAGAGATCGCTATCAGCCAATGGGCCGCCCTCGTCCCCCTCGGCTCGTACTCCATGAGCGATGACTTCGGTGAAACTTAATATGAGTGATATCATCTAGGTGCCGCTCCCGTGGCCCTCCCCGGTGGGATAGGAGGTGTGTGGGGAGAAAGACCACAGGCTGATGGGACATTTGGGGGGTCTCTCTGGGGAGCGGGGGTCGGTCTGGTGTCAGCGAGGTGGGTAAGACAAGACGCAGGCGAAGATGGACAGATAAGAGAGATTCAAGGTTCATTTCCATAACGTTTCACTCCAGTCATCCAGGAGAAGCACCAGGGCTGTTTGAGATCTAGTAAATCTATTTATACAAGACTTTTTTATAATGTTTGTCTGCTCCCTATTATTGATCCGCATTTTACATATTGTTTTGGTACAGGTTTAGGTCATTAATTTTATCTTGATCTAAGAATATGGAAGAAAATGCAGGTTTATTAGCCCCTTCTCTCAATGTTGAACCATAATAGAGAAACAACCGTCTGCTATAGTCCACAAGCTGACGTTTTATCGCGGTTCTCGTCCTAACACAGCACACCTCTGATAAGATAACATTGCCTGTTTTTGGCAGTTGCTTCCTTATGGTTTTCATCCAACAAAATGCCCTTCCTTCAGTCTCATTCACTGTTTTAATGCTCTTACAATATTCTGTATGTGTAAACAAGATTTTCCTGAACTATAGGCCCTTTAAGGCTTACCTAAACGACAAGCAAAAAGATAATTTATATTCAAAGCCTGCACATGAGTGACAGATTGATAATTTAAGGGCTTACTTGGTACTTGCCGCGACGGATGCTTCGAAATGAAAAATCAGTTGGGAATAAAATATCGTCTTACAACTTTCACTTAATGAGCCGAGACCACTGCAATCATGCAAATGCATTTAGATTTGTTGTGGTTTAGTTTTTATGCTAACATTTGACCCCACAGCGCTGCACACTTAGAACCACATGAAGTGAAATGGGTTAATCAGAAACACCCAAAATAATTAGGTTAAAGGATTGCGTAGAAGAAGAAACTAGGCTACTACGTTTTGGAAAAATAGGTTGTAGTTTGAACGTGACATGCATACACTTTATATTATCCATGTTTAAATGTATGAGGCTCTAATTAGCGTGAATATTTTGGGACATGGGGTCACGGTTGAAGTACTATTTCATTTGCATAATTAGCATTTTTTTGGACAGATAGAATATGGACAATGCAACATTATTTAGTAATTAGTTTGACCATGTGGATTTAATACTCTTATACATGTGTGGGTTAACTCACATTGAAGTAAGTGCTTTTTTTTATTTTTTGTGTATAGATGTAACGTCTCTGATCTTTTTCTGCCGTGCATCTTGTTAGAATATGCACATTTATATTCTGCTCCCGGGAGTGCATTCATAAAGTTTTCATGAGGGGTGAATTAATTTGATCCCTCAATACTTTATGGCTATTACAAGTTGTATTGTGGCTGTCAACTTGTATCAAAGACTCCTCTGCAGATTCAGCCGGACTCGCACACGCCAACAAAGCAAGAATCTGCAATTTCAACTCTTCAAAAGAACATTTTTCACAAACTAAATTATTAAGTTCTGTTTTGAAGTCCCTCATCCAAAGCCACACGTCCTCAATATTCACTCTCCTTATCAGATAATCACTGCCGAGTGCTATAATCAAGTAATCAATGAGCCATTTTACCCCAGTCAATATCCCAGCTTCTGAAGATGCCAATTAAGGTTCCCATTTATCAGTGCGACACTCAGGTCAATATAACATTCCCTTTTAGCGGCGAGATAAATGACATGATTAGATCACGTTAATCTGTGCATTTGGCCTAAACTGATAAGTGTCATTATGTGACCCATTTGCTTTGGGACAGGCCCAGTCATGGTGAGCGTGGGCAAATGAACAGACTCACTCAACCCTTCGCATGTTCGCCTTCTACAAAGAGATCATTGTAATATATCGTCCTTTGTTGAGGCCTGCATAGACTTTAGTAGGCTGGTTTTTAAAAAAAAAAAACACTTAATTTGAACCAGGCTTGTCAAAAACTGCAGTCAAACTTTGTGTCAGTTCAAAGCCTGGATAAATGGATACACTGGCAGTTAGGCCTGTCACAATAACATGTTTTGAAGTTTGATATATTGAAGTAAATATAGATGACAAACGATAATATTGGAACTATTTTATTGGCAGTATCACTCTGAAAGGACATATCTCTGCTACATCATAAGCAGAGTTGTGCATTGATGCAGTGGTGCAGTGATGTGTTGTTTCTACCTTTTTAAATTAAGCTAACTTTTAATTATGTTTATCTAAAGTTAGTAAGCTGGAAAAGCTATGATGTGTGACCTCTTGTCTTGTCTGATTTGTTTTGCAGAAAAGAGTATCCATGACGAGCAGCTAATTGGGACTATAATAAGACTAATTCAATTTTATTTTTTAAGCTAACGACAAATGAAAAGGAAATTAGTTCATTTTTGCCACACTTTAACGGTATGTGTGCCTATACATTTGTGAGAAGAAAATCTTTTCTAGTGAAATATTGTCTGCCATTGTGTTTCGAAAGAGCAGCGCGCGTCAAACTAAGCCGAGATGCAGCTAAAAATACTTCTATGTCACAATATTGAATGTAACAGTGAAGTCGGGGGAAAAACAGGCTGATGAGATGTGTTTTCTTTTATCTGCCGCTGAGAGGAAAGTGGCACACAGGACATCAAACACATGGCTATTATGTCCGTGAAGCCATAAACAGTTTTGAAATGGAGGAGAAATAGCAGGCAGCCCATTTGTGAGCTGTGTAGCCTCAGCTGTCTCCTCGCACGGCCGATCCCGAACACTTCTGTGGGCTTTGGTCAGGGCTCGGGGTCATTTACATAGATGTATGAATGGGCAAATTTCAGGTCTCTGTTGGACTGTGACGTGGTTAAGTTTGAGTCCCGGGTAGCCAGAGAATAAGGGGAGTTTATGGGAATAAGCTGCTGCCAGTCCAGATGGACACTGGCCAGGGCAGATTACACTTACTCTCAACGTTGCCTGTGGCCCTGAAGTATTATTCTGAAAGTAATACAGTGTAATCCCCACTCCACCATGACATTTGCCTTTGATGGCACACAATCCCTATGACACCTGTTAGCGGGCTCTAAACGCAGCGTCATTATGCTAAACGCTGCATTAAATGTAGACCGGGGCTTTTATGTTGCGTGAATGGGCTCTCAAATTAGAATGCAATGGTTGTGGGCATAGATTTCAGGATTAGTTTGAATGGAATATTTATGTCCGCATCGCTTTTTCCGTTATGGTTTTTACAATGTTTGTGACAAGCTGTTGAATACAAGGCCAGCTTTCAACCTATTGTGCAGGCACTGATGGATCATAAAACCACTGGAGTGTACGCCATTCTTTGATTTGTCTCTATCAAAAAGACTATTGTGATGAAGTTATGGTGATGCTGTTCGGCAGTTGGGGATGAATGTCCAATGAGTCGCCTAGGAAGACTGGGTTACATGTAGGATTCAACTGTTGCATAGCCATTTTGAAGGGAAAAAATTGCTCGATTTCAGACGATATCGCACCATTCTATGTCAAAGATAGGGCTGTCATGATAAATACTATATCAACTTATCATACATGTCAGATGGAACAGTCGTTTTTGGGGTGGCACTGGGAAAATTTAGGTTATTATTCTGTGCTATGATCAGATTTGAGCTGTAGAAGGTTGAATTATGAACTCATTATAGGCACAAACTAATTGCTTAAGTATTGCATTCTGTTATTTATTTGTTGCAGTCTCATACTTTGTACATTTATAATACTTTTGAGGGGATAATTCTGCTTTATGGTTTATTTTCAACATTATCATTTATCATCAGCAGTATATTGCACTTCAAAATGTGTTATCGTGCCACGCCTATTAAAATGCAGATATTTGGTATTTTAGTCACTAGAAAATGATGTTATGTAAGATACTTCTCATGAGAATGCTAAAAGGAAAATCAGCTATTTGCTTGTAAAATAGCTTTCTAGAATAAAAGCATTTTTAATAAAAATCACAATTTTTACTTAGGCTATTAGATCATTACGAAATAATAAAGCACGCTCTCACAAAGATAGAACCATTTTCCCAACACTTGTCCTTTGTCAGATAGATGTTTTTATATTTCAGTAATCCTTGAATCACAATTAATCTGACTTATTACAGCCTTGTTTTTAAGCATAGCAAAAGCATTCTGTACAGATACAATTTCATACATGTTTACAAGTTTACGCTGCGCATTTTACTTTAATGGCGGAGTTTATTTTAACCCAAATGTGACTCGCCGCTTGATAAATGTTAATTACTGCTTTCACAACTTGCTGGGTTATTTCTGCCACTGCCTAAAAGGAACCGGAGCTAAGGTGAGATTGGCCCCACACACACACATCTGTACTCCAGGTGGTTAGTCTTAATGGAAGTTTCGAGACGAGATTTTTATTTTAGTTTAATTGACGAGAAGTTGCACCGGTCCCACCAGGGAGACCCACTGTTCCAGATGGCCAGTCCAGCCCCATTTAGTACAAAGTAAAACAAGAATCTGGAGACATATGGTCCATGCAGAAGAGCAAAGACAGGATAGGAGTGTAGGCATTGCTCCATTGTTCCTCGGATGAATGCACTTGTTTGGTTTTTGCCTTGTCACCAAATACAGCAGACAGTGAAGGAGCGTGTGAGGTTAAGCCCTTTAAAACAGATGGTAAGGAGCTTCTCGACTCTGGGGGTTAAATACCCGCTTTATTCTTCAGGTACCCTAAGTAGCATTTGTGTGGGGCAGAGAGCTAAAACATGGGGTCAACTGCTGAGATTTGTGTTCGCAAGTGCTTTACTCTTTCCTAATAATCGTGCCATTTAACTTCCTTGTTCCTGCAGCCATATGGTCAGACAGACGCGTGTATCTGTAAAGTAAATGACAGATGACAGATTGCGTTTTAAAGCAGAATAAATAGTGCGTTTAAGACTTGCTGAGAATTCTGGGAAACTTTGTGACTACATTGAAGAGAGAGAGAGAGAAAAAAAAAGAAAACACGGACGAGTGAGCAACTGTAGTGAGAATCGGAACTAAGGGGGTCTATGCACCAGGGGAGGAGAGGGCTGCAGAGGGCGTGGAGGACTTTAACACACGCCTGACTTTAAAGAAAAGAACCTGCTGGAGCGCTCCACTGCTCCTCACTGCAGCTTCTGTCATTCACACGGCACAGCTCCGCGATGGACAGCTGGCCTCGGCTGAATCAGGGGATGGGAATGAGATGGGCTGTGAAGGCGACGGAGTGAGTCGAAGTCACGCTGCAACTGAAAAAAGGGAGAGAAGAAATGACTTGAAGAATCAAAGGAGTTGTAGAGTGGCCATTATGGAGCCCATTTGAACCTTTAGTTTGTCAATAACAATGATTACTGGCTCCACTCTCAGGATCGTAGATTGGCAGGCTGAGATTTAGTTTCCGAAGTGTTGTTTAAACCCCCCTTACTCTTCCCCAAATGTAGAAGTTTGTGGTTGCTACAAAAGTTGTTGCTTGAGATTCAGTTCAAATTAAAAATGTAATTATATCATACTCTCTGACCTTTACATTTTTGTCTCTTGATTTAGTTGCAGATTTTTCTTAGATCAGGGCAAATCTTTTTTTTGACTAGTGATGGAGAAATCGCATTTCTGTTCTGTGCCAGCCCCACACTGCCAGCTCAGTCCCGGTTATCTTGGCCTACGTCATGAGAATTATAATACTCCCTACAACGGAAGCATAGCCAGATAAGACTAAACTGGAATGGACAACTTTATCACAATGTCTTGAGGGGTCATGTCTCCAGGTCCTGGTTCCCATACTGATGTCCTGCAATCCGCTTGGATGAACAACAAAACAACTTCACTCTAAAACTTTAGTCCAGTTGACCGAATTCAATTTTTCTTTTGCTATGGATCATACCTGGATGACTGAGAGAGACAACAACTTGCACATCAACAATTACAACTACAATATTACTTTTAACTGATCCCAGCTCTATATTATTTTTTTTAATTTTATTATTTGGGCCATAGATTCAGGAGGTTGTGAGGTCTTTTGAAACCCAGCAATAAGTTCAAATGTGGGGTCAACAATTGATTCACAATTAAAAGTCCCACACAAAGGACACATGAGGATGCTGTTAACTCAATTACCTGCGTGTATTCATGTGGTAACTATTTCATTATTGCATATGCTGTGTGTCCATTGTGCAATTGTTGGGGGGTACAGTAGCACTCTCCTCCCACTTTTATAGCTGTTGTCAGAGTCTTTTTCCTGGGCGGTTGGTGCTGGTTGGTCCCCTTGACCTGGAAGAACAATGTGGATGATGCATGAGTGTATCTGTCAGGGGCCACATATCATGTCCAGAGCTCTCGTGATGAATGCCAAACTACCAGAGCATAGGACTGAGAAGGAAGGGCTTGTCAAGAAAAGGTCCCAGCCCGGAGAATTAAATAAATGTTTCATGAATTTTAAGTAGCTTGTTTGTCTGCCTGCAGTTTTAGAAGACCAAAGGTTTGAGGAAAAAGCGGCGTACAGCCTGATAGAAGGAATCTGCATATATTTGCATTCATTTTGCCACATGTTAATTTTGTAGACCGTTCAGAAGTACATTTAGGGTGTTTACAACAGTTGTGCGTTAGCTACCCAATGTGTTATTTTTTCTTGAACAATAAGTCGGGCCAGATAAACCAAGACTGTCTGGATACTAGTTCAGTTAGTTTAGATTGGGACATTTTGTTATCTCAATTTCTACAAAGCCATATTTATTATGTAGATGTGGATTTGGGTTGGTGTGTTGACTTTTAAGTTCCTTATCGAAAAATGCTGACTTGTCTTACAAATGCATTTCTATATTTATGGGTTTCAGACAAACAACTCCTTCCTGATTTGAAGAACTTTGTGAGGACCTATAGAGGACCTTTCCCCCTTCAAAAGATATAACATTTTGATTTGAATTACTTAATTGCTATGACCATGGAGGGCGGTTGCAATAGTTTGAAACCCATGAATAATTTTCATTACAAACTCTGCAGTGTACTAAAGGTCGGCTAGATTAGCTGCTTGGAAGATGTAACTATTTGGAGGAAAATGGTTTGCATTATTGAACTGTGGCCAAGTAAGTAATAATTCACTCTTTACACAAACTGTAGCCTTTCTGGGTATTTAAGGTGGAGGCAGTCGCCAAAAATTGTACTACAAAATAATATTTACTCTGTACAAAGTAGTGGTCCAAGATGTTACTCAAGTAAGAGTAAAAAGTATTTGGTAAATGTTCCAAAAAGCCATTGTATCAGTGCCTGTCGGTACGTGACATCTGATTTATAATCTAAAGTTTCATTTCAAGATTCATTTAAAAATAGACAAAAGAATTATAAAATATATTACCCAAGGAGTGTAAACAAAAAAGTTAATAAATGTAATGATGAGTACCACCAACCTCTGGATATAGGCCCTTACCTTAATATTGTGCTGGAAGTCTGCTGTTTTTTTTATCCTAAATTCTGGTATTATTTGATTTGCTCAGTTTAGTTTCCCTGGATTCTCTAATGAAATTCAAAACTGGGAGCTGAATTGTGTTTGGTTGAGCAGCTGTTGCTCAAAGAGAAGTGATTAGATGAGATTGTATTATAGATGTGATACATTACAGAGATCTGGTTTGGGGCATCCCAAGCGTCCTATACAACCTACACACACATTGCTGTCAGATTGGCTTGTCTGAAGTTATTTTATCACTCATGAGAAAGAATTAGTGGAGCCAATAAAAAAGAACAATGGCAGCAGATCCTCACGCATGCAGCTTATTTCTACGCAGTATTACTAGACTTTTGAGGGGCTAAAACTGAGTACTTTGATATTTTATAGCTCTTTAACTGCATTTATCTCTCTTTGAGTCAGTCAGGCAAACATGTAAGTACACATGGAAACCATCCCTCTTGCTTTTAAACAAATATCCCAACCAACAAAAATATTCCTTCTTTGTTCTGCTCATGAATGGATTTGTTTGGGCAGTTGTACACCTCACAGGGTCTGGTTTGATATTCACTCAAGATGGTACACTTTTATTTGTACAGGAAGCCGGCACAGTACATTACCCAAGTGTCATTGGAAAGATGCTGATGCCAGATTGGCATAATGTGTCTAATATGCATTAGGCTCATATCAGCTTTCCAGACTCAAAGTCGCTTTATAATTTTATGTATTATTCATCCATACTCAGGGCATAGTGGTTTAGACAGACTGAAGCGAGGCTGCCAGGCTGTGCCACCGGCCCTTCTGACCCTCACTGATCACTCACTCACACACCACTTTCATACTAGGCAAAGTGGGTGAGGTGCCTTGCTAAGGACACAACAGCACCTACTATATGACTGTTTGAGCAAATATTTTTTTTCTGAGATCCTCATCAGCAAACTGTTGTAGATTTCTGACTGTCACCTGCTCATTAAAGATGCATTATATTAGTCATTGCATTACTGTACCTGTGAAATTATAAATTGCAGTAGCAGGAATTTGGAGCCACATTTTCTGAAGGTGTGTGCTGGTCTGGCAGGAGGTGTTAATGAGACAGAAAAGCTCCTTGTTTTGTGGCTCAGAGCAGCGTAATCATAGGAGGCCTTTTGTTGACTGTCCCTGGAGGAAAATAGTGCGGGCAGTGTGAGGGCCGGACAGTCTGATCCCATTACCTACACCCAGGCCCGGCCCGGGCATCAGCTTTCAATCAGCAGGTATGCAGCACCACGCACTCCGCCTTCACGCTACGCTCCGGCTCTGATAGCAGCCGCCAGAATCCATCAAGGTCTCACTCAGCGCTGAAAAATAAGACAGCCCATCCATACACCACGAAACTGTCAAGACCACTCTGATACATTTTATATCAGAAATCGCATTGAATCATTGTCTTTCTAGTCATTCAAAAACATCTATAATATGCACCAATGAAGCATGACCATCTGCCTAATGGAAGTTAATGCTGATCCCAAATATGAAATTATATACTCATCAAGTGATTATAGGTTCATCAGCTAAAAAAACTAAAATCTTCAGATGCTGCTTTCCCTATTTGGACCACTTGGATTGACACACCACATAAAAACTGGGGTTAAACCTGGACTCATATCATGTTTTTGTGCCTATAATCATGTTCCAGATATAAAAATCCTTCTTGAAACTATACTCCATCTATAAAAAAAAAGGTTCATATCCATTCTATAACTCACAATTTATATTTGTTTTGTATTTTCTTACTTTCACGTAATACTTCCCACTGCTGAGGCTAATTTCTGGTCAGAGAAACAAGGTTATCCAACTTTTTACATTTTCTACTCAGCTGTCACATCTGATTCATCAAGATGTCCTATTGTGTGTCTATTACATAAAGTTTATATAACCGGGTAAGTGAGTTTCTAGAAGATAAGCTATCCCTCAAAGTAGTTCAACATCGACCAAAATGATGTTTCTAAGTGATTCTAAAAGGTTTTTTCCTTGGTCAGGTTGGGCTTAAGGGGCGTCTTCTACAGAGGTTGTAAGGCATGAAAGTAGAGATTGATATATACAGTATATAGTGCCGATATTGGCTGATATTTGGCTATCGGCCCTAAATCTCCAGCACAGACCCATATTTTATTTTGATCAATCTGCTGCCAAGAAAATGCATGCAATTTAGCACTTTTAACACTAACTATTAACCTTTTAATATGAAGAGATGGCTGCACAAAACATGACTACACAGCTCTCTTATAGGTCTGTGGTGGGTGGGAGTTTGTAGTAAATTTAAGTTACATAATTTGGAGAAAATAATCAAATTCAGCCCAACATATCGGCCCTATAATATCAGCCATCAGTTTCTCTGTATTCTGAACAATCTGTATCAGCGTTTGTTGCTGATGTCAAAATGAAATTGGCTTAAAATATGTATTGTCTTTTAGGCTTTGTCACTGCTGGTAATGGTTATTCAATTTCAAAACAGTAATGATTTAAGCCATTTATCTTGCCCTTTGAAGAAACACAATTCCTTTATATGGTGATTCAAGATGACTGAAGAGTGAAAGAACCAGCTGTAATTACCACATGAAAATAAACTGGTTTCTAAAGGGTGACATTAACCACGAGCTTGTGTACTGCCATTTTGCCTGCTTTATTCTTGTCAGTTATCCTGAATATACGATGTTTACCCCTTAATGTGAAATGTGGCCTTACTCGATGGGCTGCCCTAGTGAACGGATGGCTTCCTCTTTGCTGTGTTGCGATGAGTCAGTTAGAAGTGTAATGAAGTTATTTTTCCTGGAAGTGAGAAATGGGAGAAAGAAAGGGAAATCAATAGTGATATCTTGAAGCTAAAGTCTGCCGTCTAATCTCTCAGTGCTCCTGGAAGTGCTTCATTTGGCCTTTTTGATGCCTCCACACCCACTCTCGCCTCTCAAAAACACCTACTCCCCTGTGTGTCTCACGAGTAAACACGGATAAATGGGCTGCAGACAAGCTTTGAATACAATCACCCTCCCATAGATATTAGCACGTGCACAGGTACAGGAGTCACAAAGGAAGTAGTTGAACTGGCACTTTTTAAAAGTCCTATATTACACAAAAATGATTCTTGTGAGGTTTAAACCATGTTTATAATGCTGTTACCTCCTCAAAAACATACATGGACTTGTGTTTTATTTCAGTCACATGTTTGAGTAATCTTGGTTTGTTAGTCTGTCTACATTACTACATTTACGGAGATGTACATCTATATATATATATATGTGTGTATATTAGAGTCTATTTTTAGTTTATTTTTGAGTCTATTTCTTAAATTATTTCAAGCTATTTATCTGTTATCTATTATCTTGTTTTATTGTATGTACGATTTACCTTCTGTTCTTTAACTGTGCGGTGCAATATTGGTATTTAACTAATAAAGGCATATCTTGTCTTATCTTATCTTATCTTACATCTCCAAAGCTCATAATGCTCTGTTCCACTTTGTGATGTCATGTATTGGTAGTTTTCAAGTTAACAGCTACCGTACTGTTTTGTAGAGCTAGTCAATTCCAGAGCTGAAATTATCCAAATGGTTCTAGTGAAGGTGCATGGAGTTTAACCCTGGAGAACCCCTTTCTTTGGAAAATGATGATCATTGCATTAAATTACTGCTATAAATTCACTGAACACTAAAATATCCACTCTTTCAATTTTAACCCTTTATTCCCTAATTTAGGATCAGGGCCAAATTTGACCCATTGGGCTCACTAAGTCATGCAAAAACAATATAAAATGTACTTCTAGACATTCTGCAAGCTATTACTAAAAGATTAACAAAAAAAACACAATTTTACCAGCCACTGGTTTGCTGAGAAGACAATTTTGTTTGGGTAGTTTTCCAACTCAACAAAACAGCAAGTGGTCAGCCTTCTTGTCACTACCACTCTGACTCATTTTAGTTCAATATTCACTCTGTGCTTTTTGAATTTTTTTGAATTGAAATTTGACAGTTTTTTTTTGTTTCTCTGTTTGTTTATTTTGGGTAGCAGCAATTAAATGTGACCAAATTTGACCCCGTGGGTTCTCCAGGGTTAAAAACACAGTGGAACACTTCCTGTATTACCACATGGCATCACAAGGTGGAGTGTTTTCTGTCTGAGAGAAGAACTCAGACTAAATATGCAAGGTTTGTGCGTTAAACGTGTGAATGAAAACAAAGCACAACTCCAGGTATGTTTGTTATGAGGAAATAACATTATGACATGGATTGCAAAATGGCGTAACATGTGCCCTAAAGTTCTATTACTTTTCAGTTCTAGCATTTATAGTGTGACCGAATAATCACAATTATTGATTTAACCAAATAATTTTCACATCCCATAGGTTTGGGTCATATGCACACATACATTTTGTATAGATGGGGAAATGACAGATAAACTAAAGATCATGCTTAACTGCACTAAGCTACTGCGGCTTAGTTGGTAGAGCAGCAACACATATACAATAGCTTGGCAATTTGCTGAATGTCTGAAAATCTTCAAATTATTCCCTGATTGTGGGAAAGATGGACCGGCATGGGCAGAGTTGTGTTTTAGTTTTAGATTTTCCTGTGATGCAGGAGTGAGGGAGCCTTTGTGTGAATAGTCATGTACACCAAGATTGTGTGAATGTCAGCTCAGCTTTCCAGATAAGTACATCCTTATTTCCATTTTAATCACAAACATTTTTGACTAATGGATTTTGTTTTTCATTTTAATTGAACAAAATTACAAATGAATACATTACTAGGCCTGTCATGATAACAACTTATGGTTCAATACATAACAGCTGGAACAATCATCTGTGGGAGTCAGTGTTTATTGTGGTATTTTTTCTTTGTACTAATGGGAAATATTTGGTAAATTTTCTGTACCATGATGAGATTTGAGCAGTAGATGATTGAATTGTGAACCTCTATGACTCATTTTGAACAATCTTGTTATCGTGAAAGGCCTTCACATTAAAGATTAAACATACATTCATTCTAATCTTTTGGTCATATGACACTAGGCAATCAAAGTAGACTGATTTCCGCTGCTTATAATTACCACAGTGATCTTTTTTCCCTTCCAATCAAAGATTTTCAGCTCAACTGAAAACCAAATGACTTCACAAGCAGTCATGTGTTCTTTTGTCCGTTCATTAAAGCCATTGACTGGCTGTGAATAACAACACTGCACTCCGGTCACACTGTAGCGCTCCGGCAGAGAGATGCAAATCAAGAGTAATGTAGGAGGACCATAAACGCACCTGTGCATGTGACGGCGATGCTCTGTTTCCCATGATGCAGCGACTGAGAGGGTGCAGCTAAAGGCCATGAATAAATCACACGCTTTCCGCCAGAAGATTCTTTGATTTTCACGTCGGCGGGACCCATTCCTCCGCTGAAACAGGCAGGGGCTGTTTTGATTTTTGCCTTCACGCCAAACAGAAAGTAGACGCATGCACACAGTCCCCCTCCCCCAGTCCTCTTTTACGCCACCGTCTGGGTCTAGTACAGGTAAAGGTAGCAACAGTAAAGCCGAGGAAGTGTACAAGGAGCTAGGGGAGGATGCATCTCATCAATATGTGGCATGCATGACTGGGCTGGGTAAAAACGGGACCCGAGTGTACTAAAGATTTTTCAAGTTTTACCTTTTACTTCTATAGGAAACATTTTTCTTTTTCTTTCAACCTCAGCGCTTTGAGCATAGACATGTCTGCAAAGTCAGTTTGAGCAAGTGATTTGAATCAGCTGACTGAAAGCAGGATCACTGGCTGTATCCTTTCAGTTATTCTTAGACAATCAAAAGGAAATTGCAATTAAAATTTTTAAGTTTTGCAAATCACAAAGGCTGCAGTTGTTTAGGTCTTGGCTAAAAAGAACATGGGTTTTCTTTATGACGCATAGGATTCTTGTCTTAGCAGTTAATGTTGGAATATGAAAACAAATGAACATGCAAATTTGTACTGGAAAAATGCATCAATTTAGAAATATACGTCCCTATTTTCATTTCAGAGGGACGGCGTATATCAACGAACATCTTTAAGCGTTACAGTGTAAATATGCCAGATTATAGCAAAGATGTTCATCCATCTGTTGTCCCTGGGCAGATAACAACGAGACATTTACAAAACATTGCAAAAAGATCATATGAAATCACATTTGATACCTTTCCAATAGCGTGCCGCTTTAGTGATTACTGTTGTATGCCTCCAGTTGTTTTCAAACATACATCATCGGCACAGCGGCCACTCTTTACTGTTGTGCCAATGTCGGGAGGCGATGGTCATAAATCAAGCCTGGAAAGTGAGTGTATAGGCTCGGACCAGCTCTTGGTGTAGTCCTCAGTTACAGCCGCATATACCCACAGGGAGCTTAAGACACTCAACAGTCAAGTGCAGATCTCAGCCTCTTCCCTCTGTCTCGACGTCTTTCTTGTGCATTTTCACCCACTCAGCCTCGTCTCCACAACTGCCCAGAGATCCGGGTCAGCTGACAGCCTGCCTTCAGCGCCTATTAAACTAACGCAGAGCTGCTAAAGGCCTCGGGAGCCTCGTCTGGGGAAGAAAAAGCAGCAAGCGTTTTGTGCTCTCATTAGAAAAAAAGTGGTGGGAAAATGGAACTGTTAACTTTTGGAGGTGCGCGCTTTGACCCCTCCTTCACTTTAAATCTCATATCCGTCTATTCCGGCATTGGACTCTCAATTTGAATGCCATTATTGCCCTATCCTTTCACTGTCTCCTGGAGGGTATACGCCTCGGTCTCCCTCTCCGGGACGTGGCGCAGCACCCTTGGGACCCAGGTGACTTCTGCTTTTCCTCCAGGCCACATGTTAACTCAGCCTCTCTATCTGGCTAAACTCAATTTGCTCCTCCACTGCCTCTAACTGCATCATCAGAACGGGACGCAGAAGAGCCACAGCGTATTCCCAATGGCCAGATTTGCATACGCTCTACAAAAATCCACTCTTGTGTTAGTCTCAGCTTCCTTTATTCCACTAAGCTGTCCTCTCTTTCGCCTACAGAAATATTTTGCGTGGGAGCTTGAATTTGTTGCGTTTTTGGATGCGATGCTCATCTAACTCCGCGCTGCCATAACAGGAAGGAGACTGTTTCGCAAACGGCAAAACAGGAAGCGGTGATGTTTTTTGCAAGCGCCTTGTTAAATCCATGTTAGAAGAAGACTGGGGTTCTCCTTGTGTCCAGTTTTCTTTCTTTTTCTCTGGAGCAAAACTACAACACTGTAAAAGTTGTGAGTTTGAAGCTTCAATGAGAAAATATTTGGAAGAACCTAAATCTAATCTGGAATTCCCCATAGTTTGATTCAAAGCTTGGGAAGTTGTTGAATCAGTATTTTGCTGATGTTAAATTGTTCTGTAATCTCTTCCTTTCCATTTTGTAAGACCTAATGGGAAGTAATGGTGTTTTGTGACGAATTTCCTATGAAATGTTGTTGAAATTGTTCAATTTTCCCACCTATTTGCAAGACTGTTTGTTTCAAAGTTGCCATGGGCGCCGACATTGCCTTTCATGTTGCGTTATTTTGCACGGGGCTGCTATTCTTGACAGTAAGTAAGTTCTATGGGAGGCTTTTAAACAGCTTAGTTGTCCCTAGAACATTGCACATGAGCATTGAGTAGTTTACACAAATCAACTTACTTTATTATCATATTTTAGCTGCAAAACCTTTCCCAAATTGTCCATTGAAAGGAAGGGGATTCCCGCTTCACCAGAAGTGTCACCACAAATAAAGCCCAGTTTATTCGCATTTACAGTAAAAGTGGACAAGGCGGAATAAGGTCAATATTGTAAAAGTTAAAAAAAACTCATTACCAAGGCATGCACAGTAGGCTAATCTTCCAGCCTCCTTACCAAAGTCCTGACTTGAAGAAGAGGTTAAAATGTAGAACAACTTTTCTTGGCCCAATCAAGTAACCAAATCTGGAATTCCCATAGTTTGACTCAAAACATGGAAACATGTTTAATCAGTTTTGTTATGGCCATTGTTTTATAATCTCTTCCTGTCTCTATTGGAATGCATGGGAAGGCACTGGAGACTCAACACAACAACTCAACAACACAACTCCCATGCCTTCCAAGTTTAAAATCCACCTATGGCACATTTTGGGGAATACAATCTTAAATAAATTGGGCTCAGAATATTAAATTAAAACATTCCTCTGCAAAGATTATCAAAGTAAAGTTGCATTAAGACTTGAGAACGTGGGGCTTGTAAGTGCAAATTAAGAGCAGACTCGGAGCGTAAGAAAAACTCATTTTAATCTTGTAAGTTTCAAACGAAAATTTACAGGGAGACGCTGGCAGAATGTTGTTAATGAACACCGCCAATGAGTAATTTGAATTTTATTTTTTGGTTCAGCATGACGGCTAATGTTAATGGAACACTGTGTTAATGTTTCAGGCGCACTACGGGGATTTTTGGTTAGTTAATGTCATATTAAAATTACCAAAGTGAATACAGAGTTTTGTAACATTTCTGGTGGAGCGTCTGGTACCTATTTGTCTACACGGAGATATTATTCCTTTGCCTTAAATGTTCCACAGCATTAAATGGTATCTACCTCCAAGTTACAAGTCAGATCTGCGGAGAGGCGACCCCAGTCACAGTAAGAACGCATAGATATCCAACATAGATGTGGTATACTCATGTCAAAGCAATAACACCTCCTTGGAGACTAGCAGATAAAGCAGGTAAACTTCCTACCAGAAAAGTTATATAGTGCATCTTTATTGTTTTCCTGCCTAAATTTACATGTTAAGTCCTGGGAGTTACAGCACTGTTTTGTGGCCTATTTCCCCCCACCCGAGTTCCTTTCAGTGGCTCGGGCATACAAACGGACATTGTGACATAGGAAGCCAGTGGGATGTGCCGGCCTAACCATGAGCACATGCATGTGGCTTGTTGTTGTCAGACCTCACAGACAGTGTACATCTGTATTCACAGAGGAGGGGGGGAAGAGGAGGGAAGAAAAGGGGGAGGAGGAGGGCACAGTGACAGGATACGGCAGAGAAGGATCAGTCTTAAGGCACACAGACCCTCACAATGCTGCCGGCTGCATGGGTGGCACTCTGGCTATTTTTACAGCTGCACCCACATCCCATGGTTTCCAGACATCCATTACCAAAAAAAAAAAAAAGTTTGAGCGAAGTTTGAAAAGAGCTTTTAACTAACACGCTGTTTACTTAATTTTTGGCTACTGGTGTTAATAGAGAATGAATCCAGAATAGAATTTGATACAGCTGTGTTTTGAGAGATTCTTTGACATGACTCGCACCATGAATCTCGTGGAATTGCTGCTGTCATCAAAAAGAAATTAATGCTGCTAATTAGGTGAGGGAATGTTCTCTGCAAACAAATTAGCATGTCTTTATGGGGGAAAAAAACGACAGCTAGATTAATAGTTTTAGACCTCTACAAACATGTTTTGAAATGTATGAGATTCTTGTATCGCAGTTTCATTTTTTCCTTAATCTTGAACTGAACTCTGCTTTAACATAACTTGCAAGTCTAATTTCAATAACAGAATTTTGCCCCAAAAATCCTATCATGAATCAACAAATATCCGAAGAACTTTCTGCATCCACCAGTAGTTTGAATGATCCCATTTGTCCATAGCCTTTAATAGCTCCTGTGCTGTTCAAGAGCAAGTCCCTACATTACTCTGACGTCTATTTCTTTAATGGCTGCACTTTTTGCGTGAATATTTTATGCTAATTTAAATATATAACTGACCCGACTGTGAACCACTGCTTGTTTTCATTATGTTTATCGACTAAACCATTGTGTAAAGCAAATGCAAAACTTTTAGGTCGTTTTGCTGATCTTTGCAAAGCAGCAAAAAGGGTTTGGGCTGCGGCATTTACATTGATTAAATAATTTCGCTGCATTTGGCACTGGTTCCTTGCATAAGTGTGTTTCTATACATGGATACTGGGGTCTTGTGTTTAACAAAGTCCGAGGATTTAACTCTATAGGATTTCCGTGCAGGCAGGGGATACCGCGATATGAGCCAATAAGAGATTAAAGTTTAGTATATTTGATTGTTTCTCTTGTGTGGTTGGTTGCGGACAAAGGAGCGGTCCAGACGAGTGGAGTCTGAATCGGCCGTAGCAGGAGGCAGAAAAGGGGCTCGCGGAGGGGCCTGGCCTAATCCCAGGATATTGAGCAGGATTCCTGGGATGAGGCTTCGCTCCTTTGCTTTCCCAAGTGTGACCATGGGCAGTGCACCAAGCTTACGGAAGAGAGGGGCTTTTGGGGGTCTCTCTTTCTCCTCTTTGCTCATTGTGCTGGAGTTTTCACAGTTTAAGGGGCGCAGTGTCTGGATGCTCTGCCCACTGAAGTGAGTCTCTTTTGGGGAAGCGGCGCAGCAGTGTCGGCCTCTGAGGATTAGGCCCACTGGGTTAATCAGGATCAGTTCACAGTGTCTTAGAAGGGGGTCTTAGTCTATGTCCGACAAAGTAGGGGAAGGGACGCCACTGTCCCGTGGTTGGCTGTTTCTTATCCTCTGATGTCCTAATGACACTTGGGTCATCCTCGCCTCACATTCACATAGCGTTCCAAAATCAAAAGCAACATTTGTAAAGGCTATTCTCTTAGTGATTATTGGTCACTTGAAGAGTCAACTTGTCCTCGAGGATAACGGGGGTTATTCACTGAAAATGTATTTAGTTTTAAGGCAAAAGCATATGTAATGTGGTAGTATTGTTATATTACATAATAAAGAAAAAAAAAAAGAAAAAAAAGTTTGAATTGCAATGAATTAGGTGTGGAAAAAAGTGACCAGTTTCCAAACAATGTAATCAGCACAAATAATAATGGTACTCAAATTCCCCTTACATCAGATTACATTCATTCTGTTTATACAGGGCAGGCGAACTGCAGGATCTTGATTTATGACTTGAATGGCATTGGCACGTCTTTAACCGCCAATAAAATACTAAAATTAAATTAGACTTGAATTAAAAAATGTTATCACTAAACCTGGCCTGTGACCCAATAAAACAAGATTGAGTGCTTTTGGACGTGACCCAGACTTGGACCTGCGGACTGTCATCTGGAGCTGCTATTCTTTGCCCAACACGATTGTTCCACCTTTTAAACTACATCACAATTGACAGGATACATCTTGTTTACAGGCACTTCTGCTTTTCTCATTTACCCAAACCTTTTTATAGCTTTGGTGGCAAACTTCGGCTGAACAAAGACCCGGGGAAATGGGTGGAAATGTTTGGAGATACTTGCTTAAGTTGTACAATGAAAGGTGCTCTGACGCAAAGGGATGTCAGGTGCTGTACGTTTTCAGCTTTTATACAGCCAGCACCCTTTCTTCATATATAACCGATGTCTCATGTCCAAGTGGAACCCTATTGTTTTAAAAGCTCTGATCTCAAATCTTGAATACACCCAAGACATATGACACATTAAAGCTAAAAACAATATCTTAAGGCTAGTAAAATTGTGGTCCAGGAAACTGTTTGAGTTTATATATTGACACATTCATACCAAGTGATGATACAGATCAGTGGGTATTAAATCATGCCCACACGAGCACGCACACTCACGCACTGCAGAATCAGATCCAGCAGAGCCCAGTCTGACCCAGAGCCTCGCTTTACATCTGCACCCCCATCTTTAAAGGTGCTATATTATGCAAAACTGACTCTTGTGAGCTTTAAACCATGTTAAAATGTTGTTACCTCCTCAAAAACATACCTGGAGTTGTGTTTTGTTCCATTCACACATGTTTGAGTGAGCAGCCCTGCATTATTAGTCTGCCTACATCTCCAAAGCTTAAAATGCTCTGTTCCACCTTATGATGTCATGAAGCGGTAGTTTTCCAGTTAACAGCTACTGTTTACCTTAGTTCAGTAGATATTGGCAATTCCAGGGCTGAAATTATTCAGATGATCCTAGTGAAGGTGTATGTAGTTAAAAAACACAGAGGAGCACTGTGTGTATCACCACATGACATCACAAGGTGGAATAGTGTTTTCAGTTTGAGAGAAGAAAATGTGTGAATGAAACGAAACACTCAATATTATAACATAGATCAGAAAATAATGTAATATGGTTCCTTTAATAAGAACCTATATCTAGATACTTGCATCTTGCACACTGTTTTTTGTATGAACCTCTTGCCCATCTCAAATTCAGCTGAAGTTGGAACATGCTGATTAGGGGTGTGCTAAAATATTGATACACAGATATGTATCGATATTATTAAAATCGATACGTATCGATTTTCCGTTTTCTAGTATCGATATCGATATTCCCTCCAGACATTACTCTTTACGGGTGAAGAGAAGTGAGAAGCGTGCAAGAGAAGCGAAAATGTCAGAAAAAATTTTTCAACCGCCTTCCTCCCTTTCTAGTTAGGAACATGCATTAATCAAAAAGCACTTTATTGTGTTCTTTAATCTTCAATAAATGGAAGATAAATGCACCATTTAATTTTTTTTTTTTTTGGTGAAAATTGGGTTGACCATTTAATTTTTTTTGAATCGTATCGATTTTATATTTTTTCGTGTGAAAATTGGGTTGACCATTTAAGTAAGGTTGAAGGCCCAACCCTACTGCTGATGTTTAACTTGCGATTAATTTGCATTTAAAAATGTTTTGCTGTTTAAAATGACAAATTGATAGCCCTAATAAACATATTCACCAGTTAAAAAAAAAAAAAAAACACTATCAAAACAAAATAAAAATGATAAATACACTGAATATTGTTATTTAAGCGTATTTTATAGATTATTTTTCAATAAAAGTTTAAGATTGCTTGCATTTGATTCCACGTGCAGTGTGAAAATTGTCACATATTCTTCTCTCAATGTTCTCATTTTGTGAACTCTTACCCCTAGGTTTTCCTGTGAAATGAAGTGCCTGAGCCAGTTTTCCAATGTCCCATCATGCATAACTACAGTAAGACTCTGCACTGTTGCTCGCCTTGTGCCGTTACTAAGATACCGCTGCCAACAACTGGAAAAATGCCTGTGAACTGCCGAGCAACTCCAGCACGCGCTCAGACGGAGCAGGGACACACAAAGGGCAACAAATAAGCGCTTTCATATGGCCCCTCCCCCTCTGCTGCGGGACTGTCCTGGAGCTGAGAGGGGGGCCAGAGCTGAAGGGGTAGTGGCATTGGACAGCATAGCGGGACCACTGTCAAGATTGGGTCTTGTTCTGGATGTGTCCTCGTTTAAAGAAAAGAAAGAAGTTGTCATGTTAATTTGTGGGTGTTTGAAACGTTCAGTGAGTTAGATCACTCTCTGTATACATAATCTGGGGTACTGTAACATTTAGTGTACAAAGAAATATCCCCCATTGAATAGTGTTTTAAGTTTGGCAATACATTTTTTATATTGTTGGATAAAATCATTTCTTATTAGAGTAGAATTTGAACAGTTAATTTTATTCTGACTCACTCGCTGTGGTACAGACTCGGGGCACACTTGATTAAAGGTCTTTTACACATCAATAGTGCTTGTAAAAATGCAAATGAAAGCCAATTGTTTTGTCAAAAGAACCAGTTTTGGCTGCAGAAAAATCAGACTTTCTCCCTGGCCATTGGGGGAGCTGTAAAACAAATAGGCAATGGCATTGGAAATTTTGGCATATTTTTTTTTAAAACCTTATTATAGTGCACCATAGTAGAACTTGTCTTTCTTACCATTACATTTTGCAGTAGTATCATTGAAGAAAATTACTGCCACATGATTATATTTATTATTTATTCACAAACTGCGTAATTGGACGTACAATAGCAAGTAAATTGTATTATATATTTTTGGGTAAAACCAGTGACCAATGCCCCACTTGTCGGCCCGATGTCACAGCCAAATGAATTGCGATTAACGATTATATGACGATAATGATTAAAGTTACAATTTTAAAATGTTATAGATATGAACAATTATAATTTTATATCATGAATAGGTTTCATATTTAAACAAATGTTATATTCAATTCAATTTATATACAGCAAAAGAAAAATATAAAATCTGTCAACTGGACATAAAACGTTGCAGGAATGAAGACGTTTCACTGCTCATCCAAGCACTTCTTCAGTTCTGGTCAGATTGCTGGTGGACACTGCCTTATATCTGTCTGAAAGGAGGAGCTAACTCCACTTTAGTTATATAGCACAATTAAAAACTTCAGCCGACCAAAGTGCTTCACATAAAAGTCAGCAAAAAACAAATGCATAGATAACACAATACAAAGGAAAAAAATGATAAAACACCAATATATCCTGTCTAACTCCTATTAAATGCCAGGGAGAAGAGGTGGGTTTTCACTCTGGTCTTAAACTGTATTAAAGACTGAGAGGAGCTTCAGTGATTGTGCTTTGTCATAAATGAAAATGACAATCATCTAGAATAGATCATCATCGAGAAGTCATTTTTTTCTGCACATTTTGGTGATGTAATGGCGATTATCTATGTTGCTTATTATCACAATTACCGTACTGTCTACCCTTTTTTATCACAATTACCGTACTGTCTACCCTTTTTTAGCCTAGTCTCCTGGCTGCTTATCATGGCAAACATAGCAATAGCACATGTTCAGGTGTAATTCTAAGACGGCACGAATATCCTTAGGGGCAGGTAACAATATAAGCAGAAATGGCAGAGTACTATTACTCTTATGCTCCTCTGGCAGCCACTCTGTCTCAATAGACCCCAGTGCAGTCACACAGTGTAACTTATGCTGCATTGAAAAAAGCATTGGCGCTCCCCTAACACACAACATCCATTTTATTCCCACTGCACAGAGCCACTTAGAGATGTTGTCAGATGTGCAACTCAGAGGCTGGCAAGTTTTAAATGCCGTACTTTTTCATACTTTTTCCACCAAGGAACAAATTCACCAAAACTATTAAACTATGTAAAACACTCATGCATTATGTATAACTGCTTTTAAATCGGTAATAAATGGGATTACATTAGTCAGTGCTCAGTGGGAAAACAAATTCTGTTGTTGTACTGCATTACTCTGTTTTTGACGCTCTTTTCGCCGAGCTTAGCCTCATAGCAATGCCTTATTTTTATTTAGTTATTGGTGATTGACAAGGTGCAAATTAGTATAACAGGGTTGATATTGGCAAAAAATGAACCTATATCAATTTCATTCTCTCAAATAACCACATCACAAGTGAAATTAAGTGCAGAAATATCATCTAATTTGAAAGATTACATTGCTTATTCTTACTATAGGCAAATATCACATTTTTATATAGCACTTTTCCACATTCACCCATTCAAACACATATTCGTATACCTGTGTACGCAGACACTGGGGGCGAAGTGGGTTAAGTGTCTTACCCAAGGACACGACAACAGCATTCAACTGTGGATGCTGGAATTACACCACCAACTTATGGGTGGATCGCTCAACCAATGAGTTTATGTCGAGAGCGGGATTCGAACTGTCAACCTTCAGATCAGTGGCCAAACACTACCAACTGAGCTACTGTCGCTCTCAGTACACCCACTGTTCAAATTCTGTATCTTTAATAACGATTCTCCTCTATATAATGTAAATAAATCTAAAGTTATTATCTTCTCCATTGAAAACTGGCAACAAACATATGGAAGAAAGTACAAGACTTGACAACACTGTTTACATTGTACACACTGGTATCATAGATCAGATTATGTTTGGAGGCTGGCAGTGTGTCTGAAATACTCGCTTTTTATTCATCACCATATGCTACATTTATCAGCTAACTGTTGTTTTGTTTGATGGCTTATCTCGCGTGCAGCAGAGGACATATCAAAACGTCGCATGCATTTGCATCGTCTGGCTATGATGCGCAGCTGCACCGGAGCTTTATCAATGCCATTCAGGAGCTCATGTGAGTGTGCCCATAACGGAACCATAGAGGCCCCTACTTTGACAATGCTTCTTCACCGTGATGCTACAGTTGATCACCAATTCGGTCACTAACTGCAGAAAATTGAATTCCTAGCCCTAACATTGTTCGTTAACCACGGTGCCGATGAGATGGCCATCCAGATGAATGATAATGGGAGGTTGGGATGGCTTCTGAGACGGCCTGTGAATTTGATTAGCTCCAGACGGCTGTGGAGACAAAGAGCAGACAGTCCGACTCTTATATGGAGCACTTAATGAAAACCCTGTATGGAAGGTAATTGGGATGTGTTTGTCTGGGTGCACGCGTCTCAGCTTACTGTACTCTAGCGCTTTCATTTAGCTCCCTGTGTTGCTTTTACACACACGGACAAAATCCTTCTTCATTTTCTCTAACAACATTAACTTGCTTATAGGAGGCTCTCTGTAAAAAGGCCTAATATGCAAACAACTGTTTTAAAGTGCTCTTGTCTGTCTGCTGGTTTAGCTTTAGCCCTTAATGGTTTAGAGCAGTTTCTATAAATACAGGACTAAAGTATCAAATGTCTGTGTATTTCAACCTTGTCTAAGTAGTTGAAGCAATGTATTACAGTTGTAACGTTCATGTTTTCAAAGGCCTAAGTAATGTCTTATGAATGTCTTTATACTGTAATGCACAGTTGCCAGAGCAGAGAACAACTAGCATGCTAACAGCTAGGCCTGCCACGATAAACACTATATCCACTTATTGTTCAATACATGACAGCTGGAGCAATAGTTTTTGGGATGAGTATTTATTGTGGGTACATTTTCCTTGCACTACTGGGAAATTCAGGTTATTTTTTTGCCCTATGACGAGATTTGAACTGTAAGAGTGTTGAACTAAGAACTTCTACGACTTATTATAGATACAAACTAACCACGCAAGTCTTGCATTCTGTTTATTTATTGCAGATTTTCTTTGTAATACTGGGACTTTTTTGGTTATTTTCTCACTATGTGGTAAGATTTAAGCTGTAAAAGGTTGAATTAATAACTTCCATGTCTCATTACAGATACAAACTGACTACTAAGTGTTTTATTCCACTATTTATTCCAGCTCATGATTTTTTTTTAAACAATATTGTAGATTTAGAATAGTTTCGGTGGTTTAAGCCCGCTCTTGGGGTTATTGTGGCATGAAGAATTCAATATTATTTTCGTTTAGTTTCGTCTGTATTTACTTCAGCAATATATTGAACTTCAAATTTTGTGACTTTGACAGGCCTAGCACACTGGCATTACTTTTTGCTTTCCGAATGATAATAATTCTGCATAATTCCATGCAGACAGCACACAGCGATCTCATTTTGACCCTAAAAGCTGCAATTAGGACAAATTTGACTTTACTGCATGAAAGAAATGGCTACACTTTTAATGCATTGATTAGCATTTTTCTCCACATAAAAGAAAAAGTACCCCATGTCCCCACAGCGACCCTCTGCCACCCCTCCTCGCCCTCCTCTTGTGTGTCAGCTCTGGCTTTCTCTGACGACGGCTAAGTCAAAAATCACCAATTAAGTGGCGCTAGGACTGGCCCATATTCCCGGTCTGTGGAGTGACAATGAGACTGAGTCATTAGACCGTTGAATGGAGCAAAGTGTTTAATATGGTAATTTCCTCCTCCAAGTTTGACAGGGACAGCTGATCTTCTCACTTCTTTTTGATGTGATTTCAGAAGCAGCTCTGTGTAGCACTTTCATGTAGAGTTTCATATTTTATACTTTATAAGGCTGGGAGATATCTCGGTATAATATCAAACTGTGATATGACCCTATGTGACAATCTGCCAATTTGGAGAGATTTAGTTGTTCAGTGCTTTACAGCTCTATGCCAGGCTTTTCAGAAAATCAGTATAGACTCTAGTATCAAAATCAAGTTCTTTCCTTTTTTTTTTTTTTTTTTTTTTCTTTTGAGACATTGTAATGTTCAATTTTGCAGGGTGACACAATTTTGAATGATAACACCTTGAATTTGAGACTCTGAGGACACAATATTTTTAAAAATAAATATTAGGATGGATAAACTACAGACTTTGCAAAATAAGAAGTTGCTATACATTATCCAGACAAACTCCTTAAAATGTGCCCTTAAAGTCAGCAGAACTGAGCAGTCAGCTCTGGGAGTGTATAGGGCAGAGTGAAGTAGTGTGATTGCATTACCATATGTTAATTTGATGGAGCAGGCTGGTGCTACAGGGAGAGTGCAGGAAGAGGAGTACTGTCTGGCCCCACCCAAATAATGATGAATTCCCTTCTGATTAATTATATTCTCCTAATGAGTGGGTGTATCCCATAGATGACTTGTATGCACTTTAATCTTAAGTTTTGGAATGAGTTGGCTTGCTATAGCAATTCAAACTGAAAGTTAATCTAGGTTAATGTACACTTAATTTGTCTGGAGGGAAATTTGGACTCTGCATTTGACCCATATTCAGTGTCACAGGGGCAACCCATCAGTGGATCAGTGGATGACTACCTACTACTACCTGAGGATTTTACCCATGGTGCATGTTTAATGTGAGAAACCAGAGTGCCCGGGGAAAACCACCTGGGGAGAAATATGCAAACTCCACACAGACGCCTGGGCAGACAGGAAGTCGAATCTAGAACTTTCTTGTTAACCACCACCGTGCCCCATTCATGACATGAACAACCTTTCTCTGCAGTTGTCTACTTGGGGAGGGGGGGGCACAAAAGCAACATGAATTAATAAATGTTCTTTTTATTTGCCAGCCATTTTTGTAAGGCAAACATTGGCCAATATTGTGCACTTTAAGTTGCTATGTAGATTTATATGTTTTGTAGTTGAGTTGTTGAGACATTAGTATCAGACATCGTTTTAGAGTGGATGCATTTGTCTTGTGGCAAATGGCAAATCGACTTTTCATACCCAACACCATCCAAGAAATAACTACATTTGTATTGCCTTGTAAACAACCTGTTGGATTGTAGGCCTCCAGAACAGTGCGTTTTTTCTACTACTGACCATGTAGCTGTTCCTGCTCCCTGTTGCGCGTCTCGTCAGTGGCCTATTTTAAATCCCTGCAGAAACCAGAGTTAATTAGGAACACCAACAGAAGACAAACCCGAGGCGGCCCGGTTTGAAAAGCACAAATGTGTCTGGATCCACACTCAATTACTACCCGATTCTCTTTAGAAGTGTCTACCTCGGACAGTGCGCTTGCCGCTAATTCATTTACATGGGGGCAATAATTTGGAAAAGTAAACACAATAGGAGCTCTTTGTTAATTAGAGGCAGGTTTAAACTCACAAAGAGGGAATTTGAAACGGGAATTAGTGTATGAAAGGAGCCTGGTAATGAAGTATGTGAATGGACTAGAGAAGAAAGCAGACCGCCTTCTGCCTTTGAGGGTTAAACACTGTTAGCAGGAGGTTCTTATCTGGTCCTGGGTCCTGATTCTCCAGCCTTTTGTCTAATGGGTTTTCATTTAAACATACCTGTACATCCGCTAACCACTTTGTATTTATTCACATACATGATCTGTATTCTTATTCAACACTTCAGTTAAGTACCAACACAGTTTGGGCTGCGATATATGATATGAACGTCATGACAATACTGGCAAATGAGTCGGCGTAATCCCTCATTTGTCCACAGAAAATGTTTCAGATAATAAGATAAGGGAGGTGTTCCAGGCGTTCCTACCCGGAAGAGGCCTCAGGGAAGACTCGGGGACTACATCTCATCCCATCGCCTTGGGGTCCCATCGGGGGAGCTGGAGGAAGTGTCTGGGGTGGGGAAGTCTAAGAGTCCGTGAGGAGACTGCTGCCCCTGCAACCCGGCCCTGGATAAGCGAAAGAAAATGGATGGAGAGTAGGATAATAAGATCATGTCCAGATGCCTACCTTTTAAATCCAATAACTGATATTGTAGCAAGCTAAATACAACAAGGTTCTCAATTGGAAAGATGTACTACTTTTTTTTTTCTTCTTTTTTTTTTAAACATTATAAAAAGTTTGCTTGTATTCAGGATTTTCCTCATGAAGTTCTAAATTAGCCTCGATTTAGTGTTGGTTTTAATTATTGCATTTCAAAATATCTCACTAAGCTATATGCTGGAAATTGCGAAACATTATGAATCCAAATAAGCCGTTTTCAAAATTATGCTATTTGGTTATCCATTTTCTTTTGTGCCTGAAATAACAGTGCTAGCCAGCTTGAGACTTTACTAAAGTGTTTTCTCTCCTGGATAATTTACCTGATGAGTCCATTTCACAGTCAAATTCACTGCCACGACAAACTTCATTACTCTGTGTCCAAAATGGCTGTGACGCTGCACGGCTGAATGCTTAAGCACTCAGAGCTGTGCCGGGGACCTGTACCATGGACCATAAACCCCTCCTATTAATTAACATTACTTGGTCACTGCGTTTATTATTGGATGTCTTTTTAATTGACATTTGCTTCGGCCGGCAGATCCACACGGTAGAAGGACGAAACGAAAGATTAAAAAAGTCAATTATTTTAAATTGAATTGAGGCTAAAGAGATGGCTATGCAGATGAGCGGGACCTGCCAGGCCACCGTAGCTCTAGCCCAGACAGACTATGGGAGACCCGCTGTCTGCCAATGCAAGATAAGGCCTGTTCAGTGATTTGGACTGTGGCTCTCTGCCCTGTATCTACTGCTGCTGCTTTGGAAAATGGAGAGAAATATCCGAGGTTGAACCAGGATCAGTTTTAAGCAATTCCCAAAGAGGCCCCTTCAATATGAGAAGAACAAGCCACTTTTTGTTCTTTATTTACATTCTTGCTGGATTGGCTGGGATGAATTATGGCGTCTATTTTGGGTCGAAAAGGGGTTGATGAGAAGGTGGGCCAAGATGCAAGTGAAACCTCAGAAGCCTCTAAGCTCAAAAGTCAGAGTGTGTGCAAGTGTGGCATAGGGCAAGAAGCCAGTATTTGGAAACTAGTGAGCGAGCATGGCCTTAAAGAATAGTAGCAGTAGCCAAAACCCAAAGCTAGCATCGAAACTAAATACCTATTTGAACAAGTACTTAAAGGCACTGTAGAGCACACCAGCGTTACTTCCTGTTGCACGGCTGATAAAATTGCTTTCTAATTGGATGCAGACAGCACGCAGCGGTCCTATTTTGACCCTGAGTGCTGCATTCACAATACCTCTGACTCTCTGACGTTACTGCTATAATGACTACTAAGCACTATGCAGCTTGTCACATCCGCACTATGTCGAAACAGTTGAGCTTCACCACTAGCGCCAACTGTAATGTATGTATTTACAATTTGACCGTTATGGGCTGTCGTGCCATTAGTACCGCTATACTTGTCAGCGTTTTGAAACTGTGGTTGAGACCGGCCATTTCCTGAAAGGGTAATCCAATTCTAGCACTGCTCATTACATTAGCATTTAACCTTTAGTTTGGTTAAGAATGATTGCTTCAGTGTTTTTGCAGAGAGAAATATCACTTCACTATGGTAAATTAAATAAAATGACGAAATGTTGTGTAGACAAACCGCATTAATCATAGGCCAAGTTTGAACCCCTGAAAAGTATCATTGTATCAGTTCAGAAGGGCCGTATCAGTGATGTGCTGTGGATGATATGACATTTTGACTATATTGTGATCGTAACTGCGTGTGCACTGCAATTGATTTTGACTGCAGTTGTGAGGGGAGGCAGACCGAGATTGCAGCTAATTGCTACCGCTAAGGCGACTTAAACACGGACTGTGGAGGTTGTACTAATGAAAGCGATAAGGTGGAAGAAGTGAAAACAGAACTTGGCTATAAATACCCCGAAACAACTAATTACAAATTTTAAGCAGCCTTTATGTTGCCAATTATCTCGTTATCACAAATTTTCTCATTTTATATCGTGATAAAACTCGTAAAACCCTGCCCTACCATTCACCGTCGTAAATTACTACACAGAACCTCACCTGACTCTGTGTTGCTTGCAGTCAAATGCTGATGCCCGGATTCAGTTCAGTGGAGTTCCATTTGTAACTTGTACCTCACGGTTATTTTGTGTACTTTCTCCTTGCACCTGTGACTATGAATAACAGTTCTGCTCTGCTAACTTTGTTTAGCTAATAATTAAACATAGAACAATTGCAAATTGATGGATTGATGATGAATTTGTTTACGAGTGTGGTGGGATGATTTTGAATTTTAAGAGTTTGAATAGCATTTTAGAAAGTAACACTTTTAGTGAATACAATTATATCAGAATATTAAAAGTGATTATGGTCTTGTCTATGAGCTATGAAACCGACACAATATACTACACATTTTATTCACCAATCACTTTTTTACAAGAGTATACAAACTTTTATAAGAAACAAATACAAGTTAGCATTTGTGTGCCGTTTCCAAAATCAAGTACTACCAATTGCTAAAATAACAACGGATGTGACTACAAAGCAACTTCAACTGTATAATACTGGGATAATTTGAAACTTTCTGTTACAATAAAAATGTTTAAAAGAGATTTCCCCCTTGCGAAGCATGATTTTCTGAATGAAATAATGACTTGTTGTGGCAGATGGCCCTGTGTGCTTTTATGTTGGTCAGAGAGGAGACACATTGTTGGCCTGGAGGCATGTTACACAGTTCATTTGAGTCTGAACTGTTCTGTATTAGGGTAATAGCGAAAGCAGACTGTGGATATTAGTCTTATTGTCAGTTGTGAAGTCATAATTGTATTTTTAGTATTGTAGAATTAACAGACAGCTTGGTTTCCATCTCTCAGAACGTATTATAGCAGATCACAAGACTGAGCTGTTTTTCTTATTATTGATTCATTGATTTTGTTTGAGTCCTGGATGTATTTTTTCTCATTGTAGCTTAGTCCCACTGTTAACCTTCAGTCGGAGTCTGGACATGATTTAGTACAGAGCTGCTCGGTCTCATGAAGGTTCAGTGGGACTTGTGCACTCACCCATTTTGGCATACTTCAGGCCATGAAACAATAGCTGACACAATAAAGCTTTCAATTAATCATTCTCCAAGGTATTTGCATTTCTCAAGGATTTTTTTAGATGTTGACCACCTTTGTATTCAATTCACACTCGAATGTAATGTGAGCTTAAGCGGTCGTAGGAATGACGGATTTCCCAAA
The DNA here is from genome assembly GCA_019594935.1 of Periophthalmus modestus. NCBI lineage: Eukaryota > Metazoa > Chordata > Actinopteri > Gobiiformes > Gobiidae > Periophthalmus > Periophthalmus modestus. Next base: position 25,018,852 of record JAIEZT010000441.1, read on the forward strand.
GCAAAGAGACCAATGGCAATAATATATCTTCTCCGCTCTGTCAAATTTGCATTAAAGCTGCTCAAATTAACCACACCTAGGGACAGGAGTCTGGGAAATGAGCCGACAATTTAGGACAATCACCAACGGGATTAATTTGGCCCTGCAAACGTAAGCAAACATATAAATCAGTCAAAGGTTACAAGCAATATGGTGCATGTTGAAATCTCATATTGCCCCGTGTCATCTGAGGCCACGCGCTCCTGTCGTTTTCCGTTGATTATGTGTGCTTTCGGGGGCAACAGAAGGCTGGGGAGTTGGCTTCGACCCCAGAGACTGCACCTGTCCCGAGTGCACCTGCCGCTCGCCCCTGTCCTGCCTTTGGGGTGGCTCTGCTTTTAACCCCTCTGTCATGTTCCCCTATCCCATCAACCCCGCACCCCTGCCCGCTGACACATAACCTGTCTGTCATCTGGGGATTAATTAAAATGCTGCAGCTAAGCCAGAACATCCCATCGGGGTTGAAAGAAGCGCTTGAGTGACATGTGTTGGTATTGCACAATCGGACGTCCTGTTTGAGATATAGGGCTGGATTGTTATGTAGAGATAGCCTTTGGGATTTTGGTCCAAATGATCTCCGCTGTGATGTTGATGGATGGACACATTTCACTTAGGCATCCTCCTTTTATACCTCGCCACTTATAAATTAGCTATATTTATAATGTGGGACGTTATTGATGCCTAAGTGAATTTGTCTGTGTGAGCCAGATGGCCATAGTAGTTTTGGGCAATTTGCATTTTCATAGATCTTCCTGGACATCTATGTTGGTCAGATCTTCCAAACTGTCCCCTTGCATTGTTGTTTTTATAATTCATGCCTCTCTCGCAGGGCATGCCATTCATTTGAAGTGAGTCAAATAAATTGCGAAGAAAAAAAGGGCGGTTACTGATTTATCCCGCACCCCAGAGATGAGCTGGCACTAGGACAATGGTGCCGACGGGATACTAAATGAATTCTGTTGTTCTGGGCAGAATCTGCGGCTATCAACATAATTTGATTGGTGACCTAGTAACTATGCATGTGTGGGAAGTTTTCATTGTAATCTATAGGGGCCGGATGGGGCAGGAGTCCGTGTTTGAGGGCTAAACCCCCTCTGTGTGGACCAGGCTCTGTCAGGCATACAGGGGGAAGGATGATTAATGACCTGGACTCGTGGTGCCATTGACGACTGCGGTGACGCTACACAAAAGACATCAGCCTTGTCACATTATCACCAAGCGGGAACATTTGGCTGCACGCTAATATGTCAAGGCCAGATGTACACCTATATTAGCCTCGAGTTACAAAACACAAATGGTGTCAATGTCTATATATTTTTAGGGCAGAGCAATAAAATGTGATGTGAAATCTGAGGGATGACATAGATAATGGAGATGAGATTTGCTTGGTCACATACGCCTGTCTATAGTCAAAACAGCATGCTTTCTCAAAATGAACCATGAACATCATTTTAAAAAATTGAACTATAATACCTAAGTGTTTATAGTGATATACAGTAAGTGGTACAAATAAAATGCTAACAGTTTAACTCTATCCTTTATTAATACGTGTTTTAAAGATGCTATATTACGCAAAAGTGACTCTTGTGAGCTTTAAGTCATGTTATAATGTTGTCACCTGATCAAAAATATACCTGGTGTGTGTTTTGTCTCATTCACACACGTTTGAGCAACCCGTTATTATTAGTTGTCTATATCTACAAAACTCAGAATGCTCTGTGACACCTTGTGATGTCATGAAGCGGTAGTTTTCAAGTTAACAGCTGCCTTTTACCTTTAGTTCAGCAGAGATGGTCAAATCCAGGGCTGAAATGATCCAAATGAGTCTAGTGTAGATGTATGGAGTTTATAAACACAGTGGAACACGTCCTGTATTACCACATGACATCACAAGGTGGAACAGTGTGTGAACAGAGTGAACAGAGCAGGGTTTGTGTGTCAAACATGTGTGAATGAAAGAAAACACAACTCTAGGTATGTTTTTGACATGGAAACGTTATAACATAGATCAGAAAATGGCATAATATGGGCCCTTTAACCCTTTTAAATGTGGCAAGTTTAACTTTTTTTTGATCCATGGTATGTTTTTTGCTGTTGGTGTTTACCTGAACTAAACTGAGAAATCAGAAGTGGGGTATTTTGATTCGCATAGTTGCATCGACAATAGGAGGACGGTCATTGTACCATGAGCCTTTGTTACATGAAACACATTGGATAGCATTGTGCAGTATGGATAGAGCTACTTTATATTGCAATACCATATCTGCAGTATCTTGTGCCGCCCGTGTTCACACTTTTGGCTGCTCTTTGAAAGGAGGAGGATGGCTACACAGCATGCCTTTCTGACATCTGATTTCATTAGCACAGCACCTCCATCAATGTCTCCTTCATCAGCTGTGGTTCTGGCTAATAATAATCCCACATAATTAGAAAATGAAGAATGGGCCTGCCAGCTTTCCCAGCAGTGTTTTTCCAAAAGTCGAAATTTTCCTCTTCTGCCAAAGTTTTTGTTTAAATGAATTGTCTGCAGATTAATAGGGGCGAATAATTACGAGCCTTTTTGCGCTTTTGGTTTTATTAAATTTCCATCTCTGCCTCCCAATCTGTGCCCACATCCCTGATTTTCATTTAGCGAGTGTGATTGCTTTTGTACTTTGAGAGATTGTATGTATGCAACTGCTGCAGTATCGTCATGTTGTCAGATCCTTCAACAGAAAGGCTGAAGTGTGAAATAATAAGCCCCATTGCTGACTTCCTCATCCACAGTATCCTGTTTTCAGCTCAGCTCTCACCTTTTAAGAAGTCGTGTTAATGACATCTGTGGCTGGGGTGCAACCTTTAACACTCTCAACTAGTTACTGCTCTGCCTCCACTCTTTGAATTGTTGGGAGTTTTACATTAACACAAATAGATTCCAAAATATACTGAGAAGATTCTATTTATATTTGTATAGGCTGTGACTTGGCTGTACCTGGATCGTTATGTGTATTTATTTAATGGTAATTATACAGGTGCACAACTATGTTTGCTTGTCTCCATTGAGATGGTATTACTTTGCCTGGAATCGTCCACATTATTGCTTTAAAATGATCTATCTCCATGGAGACAAGACGACGATACCACCACGCCAAGTTACAGATCTGTAGAAAGCCAAGCCCAAGTACATTTGTATGTTTTTCAAGTTATTTTTGGGAAATTAAAGACCTGTTATATGCACGCATGTTCCACTCATCTCCCAATATCTGTGAAAGACGGATCACTGAGGACACAAACACACCACCAAACATCCAAGCTTTTCTCTCCGTAGCTATAACCATCGCAAAAAATATTATTATGAAACTTTGAATAAATCTTCTAAGTGAACACTCAACAATGGAACGCCTAACCTCTACTAAAAAAACAAGTCACTACAACATCGTCTGGGATTCATTTACAATATTTAGAGAGCTGACTCCTCTTATACCGGTGTATGCATAATAGACAGAATGTTAGTGTCAACCACTCTGCCACTGATACAAATAGTGCTTACTTGGGAATAAACTAACTTTAAAAAGACCATGTCATTTAGTACAGAGTGATCACAGGACAGAACAATTCAATTAACTGCCTGCATGTGAATCGAGTGTTGGAGACTGATTTGAACTTAGGGAACATTTTGTTTAGATTTGAACCAGAGAAAACAAAACCTTCACTCTTTCCCAGGTTAAAATATTGTGCATATTTTTAATGCTTATTTTTCTGGTATATTGGTTCAGTGAGCTATCAAACCGTAGTGGGAAACAGGTCAATATTCTTTTGTGCGTTTTGTCCATAAAGGGTTGTGAAAGAAACATTGCTAAATAGAAAGAAGGCAATTTATTTCGAAAGCACAAAATATGAACACAAAACGTCTTGCTACCATCCACTGTCAAGGCAAGCCGAGTGTATTTTATTTGTTCATTTAACACTAGTATTTTTTTTTTTTTTTTTTTTTTTTCTAAAAAGGGGTACTTCAGTGGTTCTTGAATGTATTCATATTTTTAGCCCTTAGTTTGTAGTAGCAACGCTGGGATTTAAAGAAATTGTATTGTCAGTCGGTCTCAAGATGTTGTATTGAATTGACCTAAAAACTGACCCAGAAACGGAGTACACTGCGTCGGCTGTCACAAGTGTTGCTATCCTCTTCTGGTTTGGGTGCAAGTCCAGCCCAAGCATCGGTCAAATCAGGATAGCCCAGTATTCCAAGAAAGTAGTAGGAAGTTTGATAGTCGTGTTGGCAGATGTTGTTTTAAGCTGCGTGTGTGGAGCACTGTCTTTGGAGACTCAGAGCGACTGCAGCAGATTTTAAACAGTGGCAGCCTCAGGATTACAGTGGCTTATATCCTCTGACCCTCCCAACACTCACACACCACCACAGGCTTCCTACAGTATTTCTTTGAAATGTCTTATCTGAAAATAAAGGAACTCCTCCTCATATTTCTGCTCACCCCTTCTGTCCCTTCCTCGTTCCCCATTCCCTAAATTCATCCAAATGAAAAATGATTCTCTTGTGCATGTTATTTTGTGCAGCAGACGGCTCAGTTTTGCCCCCTCTCAACAGAGGAAATGAGTTAGGAGCAGATTCTCTCTCACAGCGATTGGCGTAATCGTGTGGCTACGTGTCACCAGCGCACCATCGTGACAGCAGATTTTAATTACTCCAGCAGCATGGCCTGCCCATCGGAGACTTCTCCCCGAACTTTCCTATCCCAACTTTGCCTGAGTTTGACTGTTTATGTTCTGATAGTGCCGTGGGAGGGAGTCTCTGAACCCGCTGCAGAGCATTGTCACTTCAGGGTGACACTGCTGTCACTTTTGCACATTCTTGAAAGCGGGAGATAGGACGCTAACTGCGCTCTCGTGTTTGAACCCTCCATTGCTGTATTTTTTCCAATTCTCTCTCAAAGAGTTGTCTAACTGCGTCTCAAACTGTGCCAGGCCACATGAAATGTTAATAATCATTTTGGCGGTGCTAGCTCTAGCTCGGTGCTGGGTCAGGGATGCTCCCCCCTTTACTGCACCACAATGATCCTGTGTCAAGATGCTGGAGGTAGGCAAAATAATTAGGCCTTGAAATGTCTGCCTTCTCCTCGTGCTGCTGTGATGAATGGTGACATGTTGTATTTACAGTCCTAAAAGGTGCTGACACCACTGAATTCTGCACAACTTGGACAAATCCCAAAACACTGCTTCCTGTGTGTAGGGGCAGGGGCTGACTAAGGGGCAGAGAGGCTGCTGTCGAAGTGAGATGCTTGATGGACTAGAGTCTGGACTGAGCTAGCCCCAAGGTCAATCTGCCAAAGGCTAGTATCAGATCTGGCCCGCCTACTCCTACATTAAATCACCTGTACTTTAAACACATCTCAGAGTATAATTGACTTATTTTTATTATTGTTGTGGATTATTTCTGTTCATAATGTTTCCTGTCATAATAAATTACAGGATTGTGCCAGGTCGAGACTAAAATAAATCAGGCAGCTGCACACCAACACTGCGGTAACAGACTTTGGCTCTGTTCAGTATTACTTGGCCGTGGCGAGCATTAGGTTAGCAAAGTGGGCTAAACTTGCATGCGATTAGGCTGTCAACGTCTGAAAATAATGAGCTGCAGACAGACCCACATTGGCATGCAAAAACTGTACTGACATTTAAAGCTGGCTTAACATAAATGAGAAAAGAAAACGGATCGAAGAGGAGCTTTGGTCTTCACTGCAGTGCTCAATGCTACTGGGAATATACTACACAAGTTTGGACCGCTGCTAACACTATTGCTTTGCATCAGACTTTATGGACAGATAGGGCAGAGGGTCGATTAAGTTCTGGTGCTGATCTCATAAAAGGGCAAGAGGAGATGTATGGCCTCTTACAATATCATTTGAACCACTTAATGGAGCACTGGAATTAATGTCTGTCAGAGCTGAGTCAATTATTATGGATATTTTCATGACATATTGTGTATAATTCATTGTTGCACTGACACCAAACAGCCCCTCTGCTTTTGTTTTGACTGGGGCTTAAAGAGCTTATTGACCACATTGCGAGGTGTGGAATAAGTCTTCATAGAAACGCATTGTCATTCTGGAGCGGTACAGTCCTGACATCGGCGCGGTTCGTGTTAATTCGTATTAATGTTCGATAATTTTGCGTCGAGATGGATGTACGCGCACGCTCTCTGTGCTCTCGGGCAAAAAATTGGATTCATTAAGAAGACTGAGTAGCTGGTTGGATTTCTTTGGCCCCAGTGTTTCAGGTCAGCGAGTAATGTGACGAGATGGAGAGAGGGTCCCGAGCAGGAGGACGGGGGGTAGGCCTGGACGGAGATTGAGGAGCGAGAGCGACCCCCTCCTCCCCTCCCTCTTCCCTCGCTCCTTCCCCCCTGCAGAAAGGCATCCCTCACATTGACACTCTCCCCTGCACAGCCCAAAACACACTGCGCTTGTGACCGGGGCGACAGAGACACATGACAGTCTTGGGACGTTGGGTAGAGCAGAGATGGCTTCAGGGTATTTTGTTAGGGCTTATCAGTCAGCTTCTTTGTCTTACTGTGTCTCATTTGAGGCGTGAACAATTTGTATTTGTTTACATGCACTAATAAACATACAGCACTGGACATGTGAAGACAAAGGGTAGTTGGCGTGATCACATTCACACGGTTCGGCATTCACATGTTCTGACAAAATAGGGTTATAAAATGTGTTACCCCAGTGTTTCCCCTTTAACAAAATCCAAAATAAGAGGTTAAATAAACGATTAATCTTGGTTCATTTCGTAACATGTTTAAACGAACACCAAAGTCCATACCTACATTTGTGGAGAGAAGCAGAACTATAGAAAACTAAGCAGTCATGTAATTTTATACTATACTATATAAGTATTCTGTTACTATATTGAAACTAGTTACGTATTTTGCTTTCATACTGGAAAAAAAGATAAGGCAATGTTTGTCCTTTCTTAAATACTTTGGGATAGTCTTGATTTGTATCAGGGTGTGTATATTACAAAATGGTAATATTAAGGAAACTATATCATTTTGTGCTGAAAATTATTCTCCAAAATACATGGTAAATGAGGGAGATACCCCAGGCGTAAACAAAATTCAAAGTACAAGAGGTTAAACAAATGATTCATCTTTGTTCATTTCATAACATGTGTTTAAACTACGAAGACCAGAGTCCAGATCTACATTTGTGGAGAGAAGCAGAACTATAGAAAACTAAGCAGTCATGTAATCTTGTATGGATGGATTAATACATAGATCGTATTAGTATATTTAACCTAGTTACACATTTTACTTTCAATATTGGAAGTAAAAAACATAAGAGAGTTTGATCTTTCTTAAATACTTTGCAATAGTCTTGATTCATATCAGAGCATGTTTAATACTAAATGGGAATATAACGAAAACTATCATTTAGTGTTGAAAATTATTATCTACAATGTGAGGTACTAAAATTTGTCAGTATCAAAATCTATTTTGAACCAGCATTAAAACAAAGCCTCCCATTTCACTTCCTTTTCCATAATTTCCTCAAATTCTACATGACTGCACAACGTCATTTGCCTCTTTGTCAGGTCATTAATGGAGCTGATGCATTATCCAAGTCAAAATTTACTTTAACTGGATTCAGCTGGGACATTTATAATTTTTGGGGCAATTGAAAATGTAATAACTGTTCCATGTGTCTCCCAGTTGACACTAAACACATTGGCAAAAGTCCTATCTTAGTGGGAGGCTTGCACTTCCTGCTTAACTTGTGACCACAGAGCAGTTTTGGCATTTATAGCCCAGTAAATCATGATGTCGTTTGATGTGCAAGCTGTGTGCTATACAAGAGGCACCACCAGCCACCCGCTCATTTTCAATAGATGCTTTTACTGCTATACCACTGCACTGATGAAGCACAATTTGGACCAAAAGTCCGACATTTATTGGGCGTAGTGTAGTTAAACAAAGCAATCAATAACGCTGCCTTTTTAAGACCGTGCCTCATGACTAACAAGTAATGTGAGATGGGATTGGGAACATTTAAATTTGCCTTGTACGGCTCCGAAAGGTCATCGCTGTTATTCAAAGCAAAGTTTGCAGAAGTTATTTTGGATGTTTGTCTTCAGGCAGTTGCGTAGTCAGCATATTTATGGAGATATTAAAATGGATAAAGTTAGAGTTTGAATGTTGTTGACATGGCATAATGCATTTGTGGGTACATTTTTTTTCGCTTGCTATTTGGATATTCCCAACAAAGTCACAACGTTGTAAACTCTTATAAACATCTCAACAGTTTTCCTCATGTACATAGCCAGATTTTAGCAAAAACCTGTATTCCTGTATAGTCTGCCTACAAAGACATTAAAATGAATAGGGTTAGAGTTAGAATAATGCATCTGTGCTTATACTTTTGCCTGTTCTCGAGCTAATCTCCGCAAGGTCACTACATTAGAACATTTTTTCATCGTTGTTAACATAAATTTAGCAAATATTTGTCCAGTTAATGCATGACACCATTAAAAGTAAAAACAATAGCTAGCGATTCGTATCGAAAAAACCCACTGGAGTTGCTTGCTTTGCTGACTCAAATCTGCATCATTTTTCACCTTTTGAGAACCTTGCACCCAATCTGACCTGACCCCTCCGACCCCAAATCACTCATACAGTCGCGGTTCTTTTCTGATCCCACTAATGGTGCTGACAGAAAACAAGCAAGCCCAACTGCTGCCAGGACCGGGGTCATACTGGGGTGGTTTGATATTAGCGTCTATAGGAATGCAAATGTGACCAGGGAGTTACAATAGACGTAACAGCAGCCCGGGACAGACACTGCATCTGCCCCATTAGTCTAATCTACAGGTTACATAAAGGGGAATATAATTAGTCTTTGTTTGTCGGTTTAAAGACAAATGCTTGTGCCATCTTGTGTAGATGCAAGGTTTGTCTGACCAAAGTGAAAACATGAGTGCAAGCAAGGAGCTGTTTAAATGGAGGCGATGGGGTTAAAGGTCAAAAGGCACTATTGGGGTCATTCGACAGGTCGGCAGAAGTAGGTTCATCAATTTTGCCTCATACCTGGATTTTGACCAAAGACTAAAGCGCTTGAATGATTTAGTAAAGTTGAAACAATAGCACTCTCCTTTTAATCACTTAGCTACAGGGTAATTTATCAGAGAAGAGAATGGCCTTTTTATTCTCACTGAAGACAGCAACATTTTTCACATACCACACACCCATCAAAATAAATGATGCCTAATGCTTAAGTCTTATTGAAGGGTTTCTGGTCTTGAAGACATTTCTGTTTTAATTCACGTTTTATAGTTCTGTATACCATTGCATTCATCTGTTTCAAATTATAAATTGAGAAAAAGAGCATTGAGACCGTAAGAGAAATCCAAAGGACGAAGGAAACAGTTACTACTGCTTGACCTTAAAGTGTTTTTATTAACTTAAAAAAAGAGCATGCAGTGTATTTAGTCTCCTGGGTGAGGTTGGTGTATACCTAAAGTAGAGCTTTTAGTATCTCCTCTTACTGTAATTAAAGCTTTGGCTGCTGTGTGAATGGGGTCATAATAAAATGTTTAAGTGACACAAAGTAAAAGCATTTTTTTGGTCAATAATTGTAATAATAGCTATATACTGTTATGTTTTTTACAGTGCAAGTCTTTGCATTTGATGAAAAGTGCACTGGCCTATTTCACTTTTTGCCCACATTTTCTGGTCCCATGCATGGGTGAGCTGCTCCTGTGTCATTAGCATGCCTGAAGCTGACACAGAGTGTGTCCTCTATCGGGACGGGCATCCCCAGCAGGGTGAGCTTGTGCCACCCTCCATATGGCGGACCATCATTAGTTTTCTGCTGCCCTGCTCCATGGTAGGTTCATCAAACCCTAGAGTCCAATCTCACTAAAGCCTTAATTCTCCTCTGCTGTGCTTCCCTCTCTCTCGGACGATTGGATAAGTCACATGTGGCTTCACGACATGAAAGAACAACTGCAGCCTTGAGCAGATGCTGCACTACAGGCCGCACATTACCAAACTAACTTTCACAAACAATGTCCAGCTTCTGTTAAAGATGTAGCCAATGTAACAGTAACATAGGTTGATAAGGAATCAAGCTATTGCAGTTTCAAATTACCAGGGCTTTTGATCATCAGCATCATGTGTGATGTGTAATGTCTATATATGTGAATCCAAATCAAGTCAAAAGTTTGTATACACTTTTTTATTTTGTAAGATGACCAATATTTTCATATTCAAGTGTGTATGAAAAAAGTCACTGTTTTATTAAAAAGCTAAATACAATAAGCATTGGATCAAGGCACATACAAGACTGGCCAAAGGGCATACAATGCACTTTGGTTTTCAATTGTAAATAACAGTTAACTTCAAATTGTGGCAACATAATGTGTTCAATTGGAAAACAATACAAAATAATACTCATACCAAGGAGTTGCTGACACTGTGGTAAGTCTAAAACACGCCAGTGTGTCTGCTCTTTTGGCCGCTGACTACAATGACGTATGGTACATGGTACTAAAGAATGCCGCCATTGTCAGTGGGCCATTGTTGGCTTGTATAAATTGTGTGGAGGGTCTGTGACAGCCTGCCCAGTCTTCTGGTGAAGGTTGTGTGCTTAAATGTGTCCTGTGCTGTGGCCTGCAGTCCTACAGAAACACAGGAGCCCTCTGGGGTCTCTAGGCTGCATTTCTTTGCAAACAGATAATCCACACTTTGATGAAAGCAGAGAAATAAAGCATGGCACCTCATCTTTAGTGTTTGTACTACATCCCAGGTGAATCAAGCCCAGAAGTACATAGAGACAGCTACGGCTGATCGCTCTAAGAGGGCAGCATGCCTAAGTGAAATCAATCAGCTGTGCCTTAGTTTAGCTAATTTTTTGCTTTTTTGTTTTTAGACAGCCAAAAACTTAAAAGAATGACCTGTGCTTATACTACAAGGTTTTCTAGAGTCTGATTGTTCACCACAGCAATGAAAACCCACTTTCACAGTTGACAAGTCATATCTCAGTAGAACACAGAGTTTTCTTTAAGTTGGTTTATCCTTAAACAAAGTAAGTACAGTACAAATGACTACAAATTCCTAAAATATAGAATTGCAGTTAGTTACAACACCCACTGTTCAGCGTTGGCCTGAAACAGGAGCCTTGTCATTCTTCATAAATTGTCCTTAAATATAAATTATATGGCAAATGTACATTTCTAGTTTTATATATCCAGTGTTGTGTAAAAGTCTCTCCACGCATGAGCAGTGTCCATGTTTAAATATCATGAATGGGAATGATCTGAATCTGGTATTCCACTGTCTCTGTAGCTTCTATTAATACTGTTCTCACTGTGTGGGCTTTTGTATAAACTCAGGCCGTTCGGTGGGAATATTGTGTGTATCATAAACTCCTCCTTAGACACCGGTAAGTGACTAATAGGAATCATCTGAAAAGAAGTCTCTCTTATTTCTAGGATGGAATTGTCCTTCTTGGTGCCAGCCTCTGCGTAGTCATCCTTTCTCCTGCGGCCTTTGTTATAAGTGCAGTTTCTTGAGAAAAGTGAACCGTTCCTGTGGACATACCAGCACACCAAAGCCAACATAATTATTGCCAAAAGAGCCACGGCCCCCCCAATAATAGCAGCCAAAGGCAGACTGGAATTTTTGTAAGGCTCCTTCTCCTGCTCCCTGTTTAAAGTGGTCGTGGGGTTGTAGGATTTGTGATATCCGGTCTCTGTCTCTATGCAAACAGGGGTCTCATCTGACAGGTAACTGTTACTGGTCTCCATGGGAACCATGCATATCCTATAGGAAGACTCTGGCTCCAGGCCAGTGAGCAGGTATTCGGTCCTCTCGCCCTGCACAATGGTCTCTGTGATGGAGCCAAAAGACGGGCTGTGTCCCTGCTTGAGCCAGCTGAGCCGGAGTGCAGTCACAGGCTGCGACAGCCTCCATGATATGTGAATGGTATCAGCAGTGCTGGACTTAACACTGATGGTGATAATCTTTCTGCCTGTGGTCGTCGTGCTGTGATAGTTCCTCCCAAAGTCTTTTCTTTCAGGCCTCCTGGTCACAAAAGCGGGTCTGTGTGTCTGTGAGGGCCTCACAGTGTTTGAGACAGTACTTGTTTCAAATGTTGACAGTAATTCTGAATCTGAGCATTCAAACATGTCTGTGGTAAGGTCTTTGATGGCCATGCCCTTTACTTTGTCTGGTCCATTGCACATGAGGCCTCGTACATTCACCTTGGAAGGCAGCGATCGCAGCCAGTCACGCACCCACTTCATTTTGCAGGTGCACTGCCAGGGGTTGTTTCTGAGCAGGAGCTGGGTCAGATTGTCCAGGTCTTCAAAAACTCCCTGTGGGAGGCTGCTCAGGTTGTTTCCGGACAGGTCCAGGCGATACAGCTGCCGGAGGAAGGCGAAGGCTCCAGGAGGGACACTTTTGATGTGATTATCCTGTAGCTGCAGCTTCTCCAGACTGGTGCCAGGTAAGTTGGCAGGGGGCGCTGTGAGAGAGTTTCTTACAATGGAGAGCTCTGTCAGATTGATCAGATTGACAAAAGCAAACTCCTGAATCCCACGGTTGTTGAGAAGGTTTCCATCCAGCACCAGTCGCTTCAGGTTGATGAGGTCCTGCAGCTGCTCTGAAATGGAGGAGATGCGGTTGTCATCAAAGCGCAGCTCCTCAATGCTCATAGGAAGACCAGAAGGGATGGTGCTCAGATGGTTTCTGGAGAGGAACAATAGTCGGAGATGATTGCTGTCCCTAAAGGCCCCCTCCTCAATACTGACAGCTGATACTGAGTTATCATCCAAGTGCAGTTCCTCAATGTAGGGGATCTGGGCTAAGGAAGCATGAGTAATCATGCGAATGTTGTTCTCCTGTAGGTGGAGCTCCTTGACACCCAGAGGTAGGTTAGTGGGGAATTCATCCAGATTGTTGCAGTAAAGATAGATCTTTTCCACGTTGGACAGCCTGCGAAGATCAGTGGGGATGCCTGAACTCTTGATTCGGTTGTTTTGCAGAAAAAGCACTGTTGCATCCTGGGGTAGGCCAGAGGGGATGGATGTCAGTCCACGGTCATTACAGTAGATGAAGGTCCCATCACAGCGGCACACGGAGGGGCATGAGGCAGAGGTCACCAGGGGGTTAGCCAGGCCCAGCAACAGCCCCACCCTGATGAGGGACAACACAAAGGCCTCGCACTGACGCACCATCTTGAACCTGTGCTTCTTGGCAGGCCAATCACTCAGGAGCCCCTGGGGAGAAGACACAAGGGTACATTTAATGCACACAGCTTTAAAGGGGAGCCAAAATCCTGTTCTCATAATTGCTGTGTATTTGAAATACTGCCTGTAGCACTTGCTATAGATTAAACAACTGCCAAGAAAATCAAATGTCTGTCTATTAAAGACAATTTTAAAAAGACAAAAAAACCATCATTAAATTCCATTATGATGTGCAGAGAGAGTCATTGACAAATGACTCAGAACTGGCAGAATGTTTGTTTTTGTTTGATTCAGTTTTAAAGTGCATAAAGTAACAGAGCTGTGTGAGGTGATAGTGTTCTGACATGTCTTTGTGCTATACTGCTCTACAGCCTTGACTTGTGAAATGCAATAACCTTCTCTGGTTTTACATGATTCTCAATCTCAAGGCTGCCTTTCATCGCTATAGACAACAAGCCTCTGAACAAAGTCAGACATTGTTTCAGAACGGTAGCAGTGGAACCGACACAGTCCTGTTAGATCATTACCTGTCTCACCATTCACAATGCACAATAGTGACTCACACTAGCCATTTTAGAACAATGTAAGGATTTAAATTTAAAATGTTATCTCAAAATTGACCTATAATTTCTAGTTATAAAAAAGAGGTTTGTGTGTGTTTGACAGTATATTATAATGGGCGCTTTTCCTATAATCTTAGTCTAAAGTTGTGCATTCCTGTCATAACCTCTCCCTCTGCATGAGTGAGTGAGCACAATAGAAGGCTAGCATTTATCATACCTGCTTTACACAGAGTTGTAATTCCTTTCCCGTCAAAGGCTCCTTGATTTGGCCTTGCCCTTTGCGTTGGAGAAGTTTGTCAGGCGCTTCAGTGATATCCTGACCTGCTCAGTGTTTGCTGAGCTGATCCCTGTTTGGACGATGACCTCTTTCTTGTTGTCAGAGGCTCATTCTTTCAGTGGCTTTACCATGGCAGATAAGCCCCAAAGAAAAAACATCCGCTCGCAGCCTCAAAGCATGCACCCTCAGGTATATTAAAAAAATCCAATACGGTTTTACAAAAAAGTTTTACAAGCCATAACTGCAAATGAGATTTTAGGAGGTGTTCAAAAGGGATCCGTGGGTTGACCAGGCTTGTACAAACTCCTCTTTGTAATCAGGCCCGGTAGGCATGATGAGGTAACACAAAGCTGCACTGAGCCATGCCAATCCCCAAGTCTCAATCCAGACGCAATCGCTAGTGTACTCCGGGTATCCCAGAATCCTCTCCTCTTCCTGGACGTATACACATTAATCCAGAGCAGTGGTCCCGTTCCCCACTCGAGCAGATAAGTACGGCTCTCCTTCTCTACGAGGCAGCGTGCTTATCGCTCACAACCTCGACTCTCCTCATAGATTTGCAGTAGGACTCATCTTGCACTTTTTCATACCTGCAAAAACAGATTAGAAATATATTTAAAACATGTTCAGGTGGATTAAAATCGCCATAACATAACAAGTTCAAATAGCACACATTTGCTTGCAGGGTAAATGTTATTTTTGCTCAGATAATGTCTCTGTGGGAAACCTAACCTTTCGTCTAAATGATTATTGTTCAGATTGACCTTTACACTCCTGTTACTCCAAACAACACATTTATTTCTTGGTGATTTGGACAATATAACTGCATTTAGAAGCAAACACAATAAACAAGGGTGGGGACAGTTCCTGATTTAATTTACTCAATATATTTTAGTTTATACTGTACCCATATTCACGTTTATATATACTTTTAGATGCACTGAAGCTCATTTTAGTCAGTATTTTGTTAATGCTAGACCCTCATCATGCCCCACCCTAACCTTTTAAACCCATAACCGTTCTTTGAAGGGACTTTGGCCGACAAAATTCTATTTTTGACCCAAAGAAAATATTATGCTTCCTTTTTAACACAATAGCTCAGTGGTCTAACATGTTATACACTATACAAACTACTAAGAGACTCTATGGTATAAAACATGCAGCGGTAAACTAGAAACAAGGTCCTCGCCATATTATAGTTGTAGCCCACGAAAAGGAGAAGATTAGGGAATTGAGAGCCTCGTAACTCAATTACAACTCCTGAGATGCCGGGTAATGGTAACACACCCCATTCTTTCACCTCAAACTAAACACAGCCTTTAGTCTTGTATTATATTAGGAGTAAATTAGAGACGGGCAAAAGGCACCAGCTGTGACCTCTGCTAACTTCAGTCTGAGGAGAGGAGCTTGCAGTTTGAAAAATAGACTGGCGTAAAATGGCAGCAAAGATGGAGGGATATGCTCTGCCTGCTGAATGAACTTTTAATGCAGCACTTAGACTAGCTACTTCAAATTTTAAATAGCCCTTTTCACCTCATTCGATGAAGTTCTTCTACCTCTGGATATTTCTGAGTGCTTTAAATATTTCATTTTTAGTATTTCTGAAAGGAAAGTTAGCAAGAAGTAAGAGTTTTTGTAAGAAAAAAGCCAAAAAACATGAATGGTGCCACAGTAAGTATTCGAATGCATGGCTGCTTTGTTTCTTTTCCACGATCATCAGATTACACAAGTATGGCCCCTTCCCCATTGTCTACTGCGAGCCAAGCAAGTGTAGCCAACCACCATGGTGCAGATGCTAAGAAGCTAAAGTAGCCAATATTTTTTACACTGAACAATTGTAGCCCATTGGAAATAACATATTCCAGTTATTGGCGCTATTGTCAGTCCTTCCACTGTGCTGCTCTGCCTGGCTGGATGTTTCCCAGCAGCCCGAGTTCCTTCTGCTTCATTTACTTTTTACTAGCCAAGTTAAATCGAGCATCTCACTAAATGGTGTGTGTGCATAGCTAGTTACCTTTCACTGACAAAGCTGGGCAATGGTAGCTATTGTGGGGAGAACATGCATAAACGAACATGAGCCTGCCATAACAGAGCTTTGGACATTTTGCTTTCTGGACATTTACTGCGACAGATAGGAGCAGTAGCTTACAATTAAACCGAACAAGTGTATGCCTGTCAAAACATGTGTGGGTATAATGATTTCAGCTTTGTAACATGTGCACTTCACATTATAAGAGTTGCATTTAAGGAGAAAGAGCTGGAGAAGTAGTAATGACTGACTTGTGAATTATTCATAAGGTTTGAAATTAATTTTTGAACCACCGCAGATCCCCACTGGGAAATCAATGTTGTTTGTATCTCCTGTTGATTATTCACCCTAATTCGTAATGTAGCTTTAAAATGATTATTCATTAGACACAATTTAGTATTTTAGCTCTGACATTTAGGTGACATTTTCTTAAAATGTTTTTGCAAGGGAACATTAAGGCAAATGCAATCTGAAATAACACAATTAAGAACATATAACTGTAGTAAAAGCAGTGCTAAAAGTGTTTTCAGTTTGGTTATTAGAAAGTGCTAGTTTCATCCTTGCTAATCCTGCCCCACTGTATTTGTTATTTGTCTTTAGCTGGACTTTCTTGTCTGCTAATTAACATACAGTGTTAGTGAGTTGTGTGTCAAAGCAGCAGACAGTGGCCTGCTGTGATGCCAAGACACAAAAGGACATTCAGTTGGATCCACAGGGAAACAAGACCACTCCAAAATGGGCCTAAATCTACCCCATAGCTTCCCAGATTTGGTATGTGCCCTCCTGGTGTTGTCTTTTCCATGGACTGAGCAGATGATAGTTTTAGCGGGCCCATTAGGGAGAGGACTGTACTGAGGCCTGGGACAGACTGGGGTGCTCCTTTGTATACGCAGCACTGAAAGGAGAGCTCCCGAGCAGCTGCGATGGTTTTTGCCCACATGGGGGTGGTAGGCACTGCAAGATGAAATGTTGTGCGTCTGCGTGTGACAAGCAGCTTCAAAACACTGGATTCTGATGTGTTACGTGCAAAAGCCTGGGTCTCATCTGAGGGGGGGATTTGTTAAGCAGTCCTTTTGGCACGATATTCCTGAGTCATGTTGCTTTGATTGGCACTGCTTATTCTCTGGTCCCACACCTTTACAACTGAAAATGGACACACTAGACTATGCTTTTTAGCTGTTAGATCTATAGTAAAATGTGACCTATATTGTTCAGTATGTTAGCCTGTTAATGTTATCTTATACTAATTGGATTGCTAAAACAACTTTAAAATGACTACAAAAGGTGTTTGGTGTGAAATTCACTGTGAAAGCTCCAGATTGACTACTGTGCCCTGAGGCAGCTATCAGGGAGGACAATTGGATGTGTTTTCATGTCTGCCATGTCTAACAAGCCCTAACAATAAAGGCCATCGCTACTTTGAATCACTATTTAAATCAGGCTTTTCTCTGGATACGTCTGTGGCCAATATGCTTGAACGTGTAAAGCCTGCCGACCTTCTAGTCACTGTGAGACATAAGGTTATGTTAAATGGGATTAAAACGGCCCGTGCCCTGCCCTTGCCAATGAGATAAACAAGCAAAGTAGCGTTTACTTTATTGCTTTATAGCGATGCTTTAATGGGATTAATGCGTAGACTTTTCTCCTCCAGGATAACTCGATTTATCAGCGCGCACTGATATTAAAGTGAGACTGGGCTATTTTACGCACACACGGTTTCATCTCTCTGCACTCCTCTTGCGTTCATTTCTAGCGTGAGCTGCTCTATACCGCGCTGTACAATTGCGCGTTAATCCGCTGCGCTGCCACTAATGAAGGAGTTGGCGCCTATAGCGAACCAAATATACTTTACGCATGTATAAGTGCTGCCCCAATCTGCGTTCATAACCAACAGCGGCCCAGGGAAACAGGCTGTGCGTCAGTGCCACGATCATTTTGAGGGACTGCAATATAAAGACGCGGACTTTTGGGTACATTATGAAAGCGGTGGGAACTTGAGGGAGCTGATGCCGCAGAGCCTGCCTGTGCAGCTGCCCCTCCACGTCCAGCGCTGCGGGATGTGGGCTGCGATGTTCAGATGCACACGCCGGGGAGTCTGTTACGCGCAGACTGGAGACCCTATGTCCCCTAATCCTATCAAGTTTACACATTCCCTGGGTTTATTTTGCCAACAGGGAACGAATGTGCACTTGTTCTATAGGCACGTTTTAATGTGGAAAGCTGAATTTGACGCTTTGGGTGTGGATTTAGAAATGTAGAGTTTGTCACCAGGGAGCGTTATCTTTACGTTGGATGTGGACATAATATGGAGGCACGCACCAGATGCAAACGGATAATATGTTCAAATAGACGTGAGATGCCAGACTGGCTCTTGCCTGCAGATCTATGGGGAACGGCTCCGTGCGCAAAGGAAAAGAGCACAGACTTGGCTCACGGAATAAAGTCTTAAAACGCCTTACAACGTGTCAGAAGGTGGTCCACACGTCCTGAAAGCCACCCAATATTATCTGTCTGGACCAGGAATTAAAAGGGAAAAAAGAGGGCAACTAATTAGCCTACATAGAACACACATAGCCTACACACCAGTCGATTCTGATAAATTCCTTTGCTCTGAACGATAGATCCAAAAAAGACGAGAAGCGCGTATTTCCAAATGGGCACTTCTAACAAACACACTTACCTCTATAATAATCAACCAAAAAGCGTAAAAAAGTAACAGGTATCCTTTTTAAGTGGCATAAAATATAATCCAATCCACGCACCGAAGACTTGAATTCACATCCAAAAGTGAGCTTTGTCAACGCACTGGGGCTATTTCAAGTTATTTGTTGCTGCTGCAGTGCTCTGTTTACTGGGGTCCCCCTCAAACATACACGGTGTACAAGGACATAGATGCGCTGCCAGATAGAACTCAATACAAATGTGGGCTTGTGCTCGCCTCTAGCTCTGCTTCAACTGGGCGCTGGTGACGTATTCCAGGGGCGGGGCTTATTCTCTCAGCCTCTCTCTCCCCCCCTCTCCCCTCCTCCTGCCTCGCTGCGATTGGGGGATGCTCTCATAGCGACAGAGCTGCAGCGTGCGCCACAGCCACTAGGGGGAGTGTGTCCACAGCATGGGGAAATGTGTGGATTTCACAGCAGCAGCAGGTCAGCTCTGGTTGAAGAGTTCCTGCTCTTCACTGGAGAAGGGGAAGGGGGAAGTTTACATGCAGCACGTTTACCCCTTGCAAACGAATGTGAGAAATGTAATGATGGAGGGGGGGGTGTAATGTAATGATCCGTACATAGCCAGGACTATTGAGCTGTTATGTAAGCATGAGGGTGCAAAATGTGTCAAGCTTCGCCTATTAATTGAAAAATAAATAACATTGATCACATTTGTAAATATAAAATGCATATTAAATACTTATCTGTAATAAATACTAGTTAAAACATTGATCGGTGGGTGTAGTATAAACTGGTAATTTGATGCATTTTTTATGCACTATTCTTGTTTTTGCACATACCTCCTGCACTTTGATGTAAAAATCCTTGATCTCACTGGAGCTAATCCCTCTTTTTCAAATATCCATACTCTTCAGTGCGCTATGTAAATTTATCCCATGTAAACTATTTTTCCCCTGCTGGCAACAGATTTTATAAGTTGTGTGTGCAGCTAGGTTTTGGCTAAACCTGCATATAACTAGATATAAACTGTAACATAATGTGTACTGTATATTGCATCACATTAGATTGCACTGTTCAGTATTATTAAGTTTATAGGTTAACTGACGTTCTATAAAACTGAATGGTTACGGTGGAATTTAATGCTCTATCTTCTAATTGCTAATAGTGATGTATGGCCACTCCGCTGTCTTCATTATGGGCATTAACCACTTTATGTGTTGGATGGACATCTGAATCATTCTGACACTTCACATTGACTTCTGCCCCTGCCCTGTTTGGTGTCATGTTATAATGAATCTGTGCTGTAGGTTCACTCCGTCTGTGTGCTGATCTGCCCTGAGTCAAAGGCCTGTGTACGGAACTGCTCCGGCCAGCGCTCCCTTGCTCCTCGTCATCACAACTGCCCCTGTGGCTACCTGATGCAACACAATGAATTCAACCGCTGACGTGTGCCTCTCCTCTCTCTGCCTAATATGCTAATTTAGCCTATCTCTTTAGGTGTTACTCATTAAATCCAATACATATTTAGTTTTAATTACCCAAAGCATATTATCGCATCATGTCGTGACAGCCTGTAGGTTGTTTCATGTTTATTTAAGTATAAGTTTATTATTCAGTTTATAATTATTATCCCAAACCTATCCAAATTAGACATGTCAGCTTAATTGGGCGAAGCTTTAATCTCTTGCCGTTACAAAAGGTAAATAAGTCCTTTTTAAATAAGATTCAGCAACAATCTATAAAATGTTAACAGGGCTGTTTTGGAGAGAAAATTACCCTCTGTATAGTGAGGCTTTTTAAAATGCCCATTGACTAAATCTCTTTGTCTGTTGTGCTCTCTATGAGAGCTTAAACCAATTGTTATGGCCTCATTAGGAGAGTGGGCACTACACCATTGTGACTGTATGAGGGCCTGGGCCCTGCCGTTTGAATGTGGACGGTGCCAGCTCCAGCCTCCATGCTTTAGCACCAGGTTAAACCACTGTTAGCATCTTCAGTGGAGAGCGAGTTGAACACACTCTCCAGCTTGAAGCAGCTGCCAGAATACTCAGACCTCCAGTGGAGTTTTCATATTTGTTTGCTTTCCAGGTGGAGAGGCACTTGCATTTGTTCAAACCACAAAGGGAATTTAGAAAAATCTAGTGTTTGGCTGGATGATGCTCATTTTGGGCACTGTGACTTTTGGATGCAAACTTTCTGTTTTATTGTTTTACTGTTTGACTGTATGTGAATGTAATGGAGCACATGATCTTATCTCTGTGGCCCAGGTGTTTAGGGCCAGGGGCCGTGAGGTGACAAAGGGTCATTCTGCTGTCCTGATTCAGCTCTTCCTTCAGGGTGACATGGTCTCGGCTTGGGCCTGACCTCAGTGTGGCTTCCTTTTCTAAATGGGCCCCAGACACATCTGTCAGCGCTGCTGATTGACCCGCTCTCAGACGTACAAAGAGTCCTCTGGAGGAGCTTGGTGTTGGGTTACTGTTATCTCAGGACCAGCCAAAATCTGTTGCGCTCTGTGTCTTTTGTTCAAAGGCACTGGTGCTCTTGGCTTCCCTGCACTTTGCTCTTTTTGGTCAATTTCACAGTGTTTACACAACAGCCAGGTTGCTTTCCACTGATTGTGTCTGTTTGCATGGCTAAATAAAAGTGGACACTTCTGTGAGTGCAGCTCAAGTGCTGTTTGGCCGAGCGGCTGCACTTGGTCTTGTGCTGCAGTTTGAGGTTATGGACAAAGCCCAGGATTTTGTCTCGCCAGCATTTGACCAGATTGATTTTCTTGCTCTTATTGCAGTCGATAGATGGCCCTGTCATTTGGCTGACTGTAGTGGCCTACTTTCTGACTGATCCAAAACATGTCGTCTGTGTCAAGTCGGTGCTTTGTACTTTAGGTGTTACACACATTTTTTAATCTCTCAATTTCCCAGTAACATGTCACTTAAGCTTAGTGCATGTTCGCTGAGGTTTTCAGTGTGTGTGTGAAATACAATAGGCCCCAAAACTGCTCAGGGGCTCACAGGGGGAAAATGTAGACTGATTTCCATTCATGTCTCCTTCCCGGGCTCTGGAATTCATTAATGATAGACTTTCCATGTTCTTTAACCAATGCCAAATTAAGGGTAACATGTAAAAGGTTGCTGCCAAAACCTGGGCTTTGTTTTTCATTTACCTTGGCCTTTATTTGCATATTCATCCTCTACTGGCAATCAGAGGCAATCTTAGCTGTGGGCTTTTCATCTCCGCTGTGCCATCCCTGACAGGCAGCTTTTCACTATCACAACAGTTTAACTAGGATTTGTGGATGAGAGGCTGCTGTTGGATCTTCCCGAGCATTCACTGGTTTTGATTTTCTAAGAATGTAATGTGTGTGACAGGGATAAAAAGAGGGCTTCATTGAATAAGTAAAATCACTGGGTAAATATATGTTGGATTTCATTACCGATGTGCGTGTGGATGGGAATATCATGCTGAATACTGCTGTCAAGAGCAAGCTTTCACTAAGAAGACAGTTTAATACATACGAATGCTGACTCTGGCGACATGATCAGCGAGCCCATGTGCTGAGCTGGTCGTCCTTTCTGATGCGGATCCCAGATGTTTTGGACTCATCTCTAAGAAAAGCGCCAATAACAACAGAAACTAAGGGCTTGACTTCCTGCTGCTGTAGAGAGGGGTCTTGGCCAGTCACTAGTCATTCACTCCATGTGTTTTCAGAAGAATGACGAGCCACGCAAATAGCTCGATCGGCTGTTTTTTCCCCTTGTTCTTTGTCTCCACTGGATGTTTTTGTGGTTACTGTTGTGTTTTCTACAGAGGCAGGGGGAAAAAAAGGTAGAGGGGGGTATGAGCTGACTTGTCAACCTCCAGGACCTCCTATAGGTTAATGACCCCACAACACAATACTGTGTGATCAGATTAGATAGAGCACTCTCCCCCACGCTGCACTAATCAGCACAATAAAGTAGATAAAAGCTGGAATTAGCATACAGTGTTTTTGCAATCCAACAAGCATCGCTAATGTTGCTAATGAAAGACCCTCCATGTTGCTTTGTTACTTCTTTACTATTCCAGCACTAAATCAGTAATTAGCCAACTTAGCATCTTTTCTCTTTTTCCGATTAGTGGTGGTATTTATTCCTACAATGGCCGTCCCGTAAACCTGCAGTGTGCTAGTAATTGTTCAGCTCTGCGGCACATCTATTTTTTTGTTCTCATGGTTTTTGGCTACCTGTTCTGTGATTGGGAAAATTGCTGTTGTTTAAAAAAAAAAAAAAAAGTTAATTGCTATGACAACGGCTCTCTAATTTTTCATCAACATGGATACGCAAATGTGGCACTAAGATTAAGATTGAGCCGCTCACGTAAGGGTCAGTCAGGGTACAGAGGAAGCTGGTTCTAATGTTATCTTCTGCAACAAACCCAGTCTATGCAGCCCGGATAAGATAAGAACAAAGATTGAACGAAATGGCGAGATCTACAATGGCCCACATCATTGGAACAAATACAGGAAGCAGATATGCTAGGCTAAAACGCTAAAATAAGGGAGGTCTCATCACACAGAGCTGCCATCGCCGTGATCAAAGCGTTCATTTATCTGCGCCTCACACCAACTCACGATGCCGCATTCTCTATCATCTACACGACTTTGTTTACTCTCATGAGCCGTATCTAAAAATGTCTCTTTTAATGATTCCTCAATACGCCACATTTGTAACACAATAACAACCAGGTTTTTGTGTATGTCGCGCGTAAAGGTTACGTCCTCAACTTTTTCAATATAGAGCTGTTGACATGTTTTAGCAGAGCTTTTAACCAGGGCTCTAATTGCTGTGAGAGAATCTGCTTTGTAACTATAGTGTTTTATCCCATGTGTAAGAAAGGTACACGAAAGTTGTCATCACGGTGGTTAAGTGTCTCCGGTTCGAGTTCCTGTGAAAACCCAAGGAGCTGCACCCATCTAATTGGCTTTAAACTCTACGTGAAGGTGTTTTTGGGTAACACCTCTCCCCCATCCCAACAACAGCGAGGTGTCAGCAGCTCTGTCTGACACCAGAGCTCCAGTGCTTCTCCTGAGCCTCTTGGATATCACTTGTCACTTTTCTCTGCAGCCCGGAGACAAGTTCAAAGGAGCGTGCACACAGTAATGATAGGGAAGAGGGGCTTGAATTGAGATGAGGGGAAGTTGAAAAGTTGCCTCAAAGAAGTGCCTGTACAGCTCCGCCCACCTATTAACGCTCTGCTGTAAGATGACTGTGCACCAGACTCGGGTTGTGTATTTTGGCTTAACACGTCGAACTTAAAGGTCCTATATTACGTAAAATTGACTCTTGTGAGCTTTAAGCCATGGTAGAATGTTGTAACCTCATCAAAACATTACCTGGAGTTGTATTTTGTTTCATTCACACATCCTTTATTATTAGTCTGTCTAAATCTCCAAAACTCTAAACGCTCTGTTCCAGCTTGTGATGTCGTGAAGCAGGAGTTTTCATGTTATCAGTTACCTTTTACAATAGAGATTGGATATTCCCAGGTCTGAGATTACACAAACGATTCTAGTGAAGGTGTATGGAGTTTAAAAACGCAGTGGAGCACTTTCTGTCTAACCACACTTTAAAAACAGTCCTGGTCATCCAAAGTGATTCACAGGTTTCAGATCACACAAAACATACACTGAAAATGGTGAAATTACTACAGCGCCATGGATTGAGGTTCAAATATAAACCGTGCTCAAACAGCGTTAAACATAACATAAAATTAAAAACGTTATTTTTCTCCCCAGTGAATCTTCAAATCAAATATGGTCCAAAAATACACTTGATTTTCAGAGCATTTTTGTCTAAAGACCCATATATCTCTGCAAAATCTGCAGAACTAGCTAAACTAAACCAGCTTTTGAAATTAAACTTCTGTGTACCATCTGTTCCACATTTGGAGCAGAGTTCAGACTTTGTGGAAAGAAATTTGACAATTTTTTGATTAAAAGTTTGTCTTGTTTATGTTTACCAACTCATTAAAAGCCAAGACAAAATCAATTAGGATTCAAAATGGTGATCAATCTATATGAAAAAATTAATTTGATTCATATTTTTGCCATATTTCCCCACCCTACACCTTTATACGACTTCACTATTTTGTCCAAATAAACACACAAATCAAATCTTTTAATGAATTTATCTTAAACACTCAACAGTAAGGACAAAGCTGTGGTATTTCACATGTCTGGGGGGGGGGGGCACTTCACTTTTCCTCATCAAAGAGTGACGGTAAAGAGCAGAGGAATCCATCAGTGCTTCTCCACGAGCCACTGGATGCGTTGTAGGTAAACAGTATAGTGTCATTATTAGCAACATCCATCACAAAGCCATAGGAGAGCTGCGAAACGTGGTTCTGAGTCAGACACAGGGACAGTGGTGAGGAGTGTGTCGGCTGCTCACGTCGCCTCGGAGACGGTGTGAAAATAGGTGTGACTTGGGCTGGAAACGGGCCATCTCTGCTCTGGCTGTGTGTGTGGACATCTCTGTGTTGATTCAATTGTGGCTGTCTGCTCTGGCTCCTGCTCCACACTGTAGCAATAAGCTCACAGAACGGGCTGGTGTCTCGCTAAAGGTCACGTTTAATGTGCAAAATGCCAGCGTTTCCTATTTGGAAATGTCTATTACTGAATGTGTTAGTCTTCCATTTCCATTTAAGAAGCTGCTGGCCGCATTTGCGCTCGGGCTTTTGTTACGCTTTTTCAGTGTATTTTTTGGAATTTCAATGATGGATGGAGTTTATAGAACTTAGTACAGTCAAATTCTTGGAAGTAGTATTGCACTGTATAGTAAAAGCTTCATTTTTAAGTATAGTTCATTCATAAACTGTAAAGTAATTGAAAAAAACACCCAAACAATTTAACTTAAAAGTGCAGTATATAACTTTTCTGGTGGATAAAAGTCCCAGTGGCCACTTGCTTGTCTCCAAGGAGATGTTATTGTTTTCTCTGGAATATTCCACCATATGACGTAAAACATGTATATCTCCAGGAGACAACAAGCAGGTGATCCCACTTGGCCAGATCTGTGGAGATGCTGCAGTAAATTGATTAAACAAAGGATAGGATGAGGTTAATGTCGCACTGTTGAACTTTCTACACAAAGAAATAACATCTCCATGGAGACGGTCAGGTGTGGATACCCTCCACCGGAAAAAAAAAAATGTCAGTGTTAGTCTAAGCATCTTCATCTAACCATGCAAACATCTAATCCAGCTGAAATTCTCTTTTCAGCATCTTTGACGACGTAATCAATATTTTGTGGCAACACTAGAACTAAATGTTATACATGTTTTTGCATCAGAAATGTCAGGCTGCAGATTACCGCTTAAGCTGATTGCCTACAGTTAGTCAAAGTCTTGGCCGTTTTTCTCCCAAACGCAGGAGCAGAAGCCACCCCCGGCTCTCTCAGGATCAGCAGACCCCAGCGGAGCCTCCATTTAACCCCTCAGGATTAGCCCTCATGCCTACTTTAGCATTAGTAAAAGGGAAAATGTCTCAGCGCATTGACTCAATAGGGATTCAGGGCCGCTCTACTGGCTTCCCACACAAAACCGGACAAAGAGGAGAAAACGCCAAGCTCCAGCGCTGACCTGAATAGAGCCATGTTTGCCCAGCCCGCTTTAGCATTTGCCCTTGTGCTGCCTTCACACTACATTAGGCGGGCAAAACACAGCCATACAACTGCAACAGAGAAGGCACAGGGATTTCACCAGACGGTCCAGTGCAAAGTGTAAAGTGCAACTAGCTTTGATATGTCATTTTGTGCAGCCTTTTTCTGTGCTACAATTCCTGGTTCTATCCAAATTCTTAGCTATTTCGAAAAACAGTCACTCATGTTTGAAGAGGAGCTTTGAGAGGACATCGGTCGTCTCTGTGGTTCAGTCGTAGTTGATGAATGGTGTTTTTATAAATAATAAAAAAAAACACAAAATGACAGCCATGACTTGCAAAAGAAAAATAAAATACCTGTCTTTTTCAGTCTGAAATCGAAAGGCATACGGAGGTACATAACGATAATTATAGTGGAAGGCTGTGATTGACTGGCGCAGTGGTGTTAAGTAATGCTTGTCTACAATGTGATGATAGATGTTGAAGAGGAAATATAGTACTAGTAGCAACAGTTGGCGCATTTCTGATGAAGGGTTGAGTAGTTGTAGAAGTAAACGTACCATGTATTTAGAAACTTGAGTAACAAAAACTTAGTTTTGTTTTTTTTAACATAATGGATCATATTACTCTGAAGTGACACTGCCTCAGATAAGAACTTAAAATAGTCTTGTATTTCTGTATTCTTTTCTATATCTTTCCTTGACTTCAGCTTGTCCTCGATTCCTGGTGCACCCAACCATCTCTCCAGAGGGACCATGAGCAGTATTGTAAGGAGCCGGTCAGGGGGCACAGAGGGGGGCGTGGCCTCTCTCACAGTGGGCTCTGTTTACTTTAGTCCTGGGTTGACATTCCGCCGTGTTTGTCTAGGCTTTCATCACGGCTCCGTTCAAACAAGTGCCAGCAACTGATAAAACACATGCTCTCACTAAGTCACCGTCTACGCTGTGCACATTCACTGACCGGAACACATGCGAGCCGCTTAGCAACAGGTGAGGAGGAAAATGGACTCATGGTCAAAGCAGCTGGATTCAAGACTTAAAGGACGGCTCAAAGTGTCTTAGCAGAGTCCTCTGACAAATTCTAATGCAAAAATCCTTGATCACCTCCAATGATTTTCTGAATGTTGCTCCTCACTCTTTACTCTCATTTCGTGCCTGTACCATCCTGTAAAAGAAATTGAAAAAAAAAAAACCCAAAACACACCACTATAGTACCATTTTATTTCCTATCACCTTAAATAAAACACAAATAATAAACACTGTGTATCCTTTTTGTTAAATTGTATGATTAGCTTGTTGTCTTTACTGATTTGATGCCTGTTTTGCACTCCTTAAGGTGCCAGGGACGACACCTCAAGGACAGTTTCTTAGTCCACTTTAGACTTGGATTAATCCTAGATTAAGTTATGGTTTGAAAGTCAGTTTTAGTTCAGTCCCTTAGTGAAATGTTGACGTCTTTCACTGTCGTCTTTCATTTTACCTCTGTGTGGTTTCAGATAATGAGGCAGTTACTCAAATGAAGACTTCAGTAGTGTAAATTGCATGCTGTCACTCACAGTATATGGTATCGAGGTGTGTTTGGCGTATTGCCTTGGCAGATTTCTCACCTGGTAGGTGCTGTAGGTACCACAGAGCAACAGAGCAACAGTGGTGTTTGTATGGAAGCTTTTTGTACATGACGTCATTCAAAGTGCTTTTGAGCCTGGATTTAAACAATGACAAAATAGAGGTCTGTCTCACATCTTCAGGAAGAGTGTTACAAGTTTTAGCTACAGAAAACTGAAACACTGATTTCCCCCATGTTTAGTCCTGACTCTCACCAGCAGGAGGCCGTTCTGTGAGGTCCCACTAGGTAAGTATAGGATAAACTACAAAACTAAACATAAAGAGGAAAAAAAAAAAGACATATCGGCAAACACATTTCATAGATATATAATTACCTACATGCACACAACATAACATGAAAAATCCAATAGACAGTACATTTAACCTTTGTCATAGGCTTATATTCCTAAATAAAAGTATCTGAACCCGTCATATTAACATTTAAAGTTTTTGAGTGTAGGAGTGTCAACTTTGGTTGGTTGGTTCGTGGTGTTGTTATGTCACAGGAGGCAGGGAGAGTGCGAGCATCTTCACAAACCTACATTCGAAGAAACAGCCAGGTGCAACCCACACCTGCACGTTGTTCTGCCACCTCCCTTAATTAGAGTTCATTGTGCTGCTAATAAATCTGGTAGCTCATATCTCACTCAAAGGCGTTGGAGCGTGGGTGGGGGCCAGCGAGCTCAACGGGGAATTATCCACTGCTCCCCAGAGATAGGTGCTCGGTCCTCCGTTCCCCTGCATCTTATTTTGCATGCAGATTTATAGGACAAGCTGATACGGAAACACGATAACATTTCAGGCTGTTAGTGACAGAATCTAAGTTAAGGTGCTGGTTTTTTTGCCAGTGGGGGGGACTTATTCGTTGTGCTACTTCGCTGAGACACGGCTGAGACACTTCGCTCGTCCACTGCCTGATTTTTTAATATTTAGGCTATTAAGTTTGGCATGAATTGGCAAAAACCTCATAGAGATACAACTGGACAGGAAGTAGTGACACTAACAGTGAGGTTGCTTCTTGTGCACAGTTAGACCTCTTTGGAATTCTATTAGACTCTATCTGATGAAGGCATATAGACATATATGGTGTTGAAAAGCTATACTAGTGGGGAAGAGGCTTTGTCCAAAAACGGTTGGACCACCATTTACGAAACACTCTTGTAAATAAGTAAATACATTGTCATATTTATATAGTATCCACCCTACTACGATGTTGGGGAGAAAATGCAGGTTTGTGTTCAAGTAGTATAGCCAACTTTTGAGACATCTCTGGCTGACATATTTTTACTAGTTCAGTCCAACTTCCCTGGCTAAATAATTAAAGTTGGAGCAAGTTAGGTTCTCCTGTCTGCAGTATAGGACTCCGCCTGGTGTCTGCCGTTTCAGCGGGAGACCTTTTATTATTGCGCAGTGAATGTCTGTTCTTCCGAGGCACTAGATGTGTCTGTCTCATTGCAGTCGGACGTGAGGTGATAGAAGGGGACTCTTTATGACTTACTGTAGCCCAACAATGCTGTGATCTTCTGGGTTATAATTGGGGCTAAGGCTGCTGGACCCCTGCCAAGCTCCTCACAAAGTTATGACAGAAATCTTCAGAGCCACTGGTGGGATTGTCCCTCATGGACTGACGGATTTCTAACAAAACCTTTACTTCAACTGTTTCTGGTCGTTAAATCTTTGTTGGAAGAAGAAATATCACATTTGCTGCACGTACATTAGACGTAATAGTTACTTACTTTATTCATATTATCTACAAAGCCATAGTGAGAATTACTAGTCAGTACTTGCACACATTTAATTGTTAAAGGTCTTATATTACACAAAATTAACTCCTGCGAGCTTTGAACCGTGTTATGATGTTGTTACTCCTCAAAAACATGCCTGGAATTGTGTTGTTTCATTCACGCATGTTTGAATAACCCTTCATTATTTTGTCTACATCTCCAAAGCTCAAAATGCTCTGTTCTACCTTGTGATGTCATGTATTGGTAGTCGCAGTTGGCAAATCCAGGGCTGAAATTATGCAAAAAATTCTAGTGAAGGTGTGTGGATTTTAAAAATACAGTTGTGCACTTCCTGTATTTCCACATTACATCACAAGGTGGAACAAAGTGTTTTCTGTTTGAGAAAAGGACTCAGCCTAAATATGTGGGATGTGTGTGTTAAACATGAAACAAAACACAACTCCAGGTATGTTTTGTGATGAGGAAATATTATAGTGTCAGTCAGAAAATAGCGTAAGATGGGGACTTTAACCAAATTAATTGAAAGAAAATGAATAACTGCTACTGCCGTCTATCCAACAAAAATATACTTTACTTTTTTTGCCTTTTTAAAATATGCCGATCTCCAATTAAACATTATTGTAGACAGAACTTGAAACTGACATAAATTACCTGTCTAGGCCCAGTTTAATTTGAACACATCTCTGTCCGTGATCACTGTGTATTTTTGATTTGTAGTCATTTTTCAGTCATACATTTGAAATCTGCAAGCTTCACATATCCGTTTTCAAAATATGTGTTCTATAGACTCCTTTTCTGATATCCTTCTGCCGTTATAACTTATGCTACAGCACTTTTGCAGCGCCTCAGAGAGAGTAGCACAAGTTGCCGTGGTGACGAAGTTGTTTGATTTTGATGTATTTTGTACAAGTCTGGACTGAACACCTTGCGCTTTTCCTCTGCTGCTCCTCCAACCCACGTCGCCCGACCCGCACTGACCCTAGCTGCACATCTTTAGCCCCAGCTAGCATAGCATCATTCTCCGGCTTTGTTCGCAGTGGTCCGGTATCCATGGCGACCAGTCCAAGATCCCACACACTGCAATGACAAGTGACCTTACAAGTCTAGTCTGAACACGGAGCTGTCAATGCTGTGTTATTTTTTGGTAACTTATATTACTGGCTGTTGATAAAGATTATTTGAATTAACTTACCAAACCACAGCTAAGTATAGTGTGAATTTAATAGATATTGATTAACATACAGTGATTAACTAATCCTAAACTGAGGACTAAACCAGGACGAATCCAAGCTATTTGTGGATGCCCAAAGAAGTGGCAAAAACTGGGGTTAACCAAATTATCGGAGTAAGCCAAGTCTAAAATTACACTGAAATCGGTGGCTCCTTTATAAGACTTGGGACAATTATCTGGAATGTCAAATCTAAATGTCAATAGCCAGCCAAAATATGCCCTCAGAGTAAAGCTGCAATTTCACAGTCTCACACTTTTAGAAATATGGCGTCTTTGGGGGGGGGGGAACCCTCCAAAGCGTACGTATATGTTGTTGTGTTATTGTGAGTCTATCAAGCTGTTTACTTGCCTCTCAATGCCAGAACTTAGTTGGACATTTGAGCAGGGCCTTATGGTTTACAAAATGAGTTCTGGACCCCACTGGCTTGTCTGTGCACTTGTTGCCAGTGGGCTGCTCCAGACATATTGTAACGCAGGCTGGGTGCAACCAACAAGACCCCCACTGAGTTGAGATCAGCAGACTAGATTGTAATGATGTGATATATATCGCTCAACAAGAATAAAAAAGACGTGAGTGAGTAATTTGCAATATAGATAAAATGGTATGCATGTATTTTTATCAGTTTGTGTCAGTTTATGAACAGTGTTTTGCTGCATAACACGATAGACTGAAACTAGGCCTGAGATGGGGTTTGCAGTGATGGCATGTAGTATAGTATGCAATATTTAGTTGGTTGGTCGAGTGTTTATCCACTAATCCAAAGGTTGCCGGTTCAAATCCTGCTCCCATGGATGAATGCTGTCTTTGTGTCCTTGGGCAAGACACTCACCTCACCTCTCTTTACCTGTGTACACTGGTGTGTGAATGGGTAAGTGGTTCCTTGATTTAAAGCGCTTTGAGAGCCTTGAAGGTGGAAAACGCTGTATAAAAGTGTGACCATTTACCATTTTAATCACTGCCATTAAAAAAAAAAAAAAAAAAAAAGTGAAAATTCTTCCTTCATAGTCTGAACTCTGCTCCAAACTGCATGCTCTGACAAATTAAAAAGATCTAAGCTGATGGCTAACAATTACAGATGACGCAATCTCGGTTAAAATTTGATTGATTGCACAGCCCTACTAGCAGCAGAAATTTGAGTTTTTAATCCAAATTTCTTATTTTTCCAGCAATGAAGGTCTACTAACCATTGCTTTAAATGATTTTGCAGTATATTCCATTCTCCCAATATCTGTAATGTAGCTGTTTTCACTATTACCTCCAGTTTCACCAGAAAATTGCGTGAGGCAGTTTTTCTCATTAGCTCATGGGAGTTTGTGTACCACTATTACCACTACACTACCACTGTTTATCCACGACACTGGTGCAGGTGCGTCTTTGGCTTAGCCGCGGCCACAGACGAGATTGACTGTAATTACTAATTTAGCTAAAGTGCTGGGAAAACAAACAGCACAGGGAAAAGCTGGAATGATCCTCCGATGGTCCCTCACTGCAGCTGCTCCATCTCTAATCTCCTCAGGTAATTTCCTCCAAACCCACTGAATGCATGCGAGCGATTGAATTTCAATGCATGCGTGATGAGATGGGGGGGAAAAAAAGACAACATACTTGACTCCTGAGCACTCAGATGGATTGGCGATCAGATGTGAGGTCAGAGCGTGGGGTGATAAGTGCTTTGGTGAGGCTTAAAGTCAAATCTTCGCGTGTATCTATGTGTATACCATCTCTGTTTCTTCTTTAGTTACTTCTCATTTGCAGTGCCTCTCATTTTATATGGCATGAAGCAACGCTGTGTGTCTGTTAAAACCTGTGACCTTTCAGATAAAGTGTCTTCATTTAAACTGCAGCCTCTCCACTGGCTTCTTCAGCGAGATGCAGCCAAAGGAATAAGCAGCAGTTCTGTGGACCTAGTAGCTTGTTAGGAGTATTGGTAACATATTATTTCAAAGCCAAAAGTGGACCTTATTATTTTCACTACATGCCTATCATGATTTGCAAACTCAAAAATGGCCGGTTAGATGGAGCAACAAAAAATACACAAATTCAATTCCTGGTGCCAAAATAGAGAGAGAGATTTTATGGCAGTTGTCCTAATCAGAATTTTGCTACTTGCAGAACACGTTTGGGACAACACAGAGCCATTCCTTTCAACAGGGGTGTCCAAACTATGGACTATATTTTTCTATGGACCAATTTTTATTGGCCCTCAGGCCTCCTGCTGAACTGGCCCAATTGATCATAAGTAATACTTTTAACAGCAGATTAAACTATTTTTACCACCATATCCTCACACATCACATTGCAGTGTGATACAGACATACAATGAATGTGTTTCAAGCCTTATTAATACACAGCGGCTCTGTCGAAGCTGTGTATAAAGCACTGCACTGCATTGATCACTGGTCTGTGGCCCTCTGCTACGAATATGTTTTGAGATGTGGCCCTCGATTAAAAAAGTTTGGGCACCTCTGCCTTACAATATTCCTAGTCACCATATTTTTTGAATGGCATAATTTTGGTCAGTTTTGTGAAACGGTGCATTTCAGCAAACGTTTTTGCATACTTTTTGCGTACTGTCCATAAAATATGTATGCATGTTTTGCATGGAAGCTCTGTGTAAATTGGAGCCCCATATAGCGCCTATAGTCCGAGTGTAATGGCAGTACTGTCTGCAGCGGTGCTTATTTGTGTGTGTGCAGGTACGGCGCTGCAGCCCTTTATCACTGGAGTGGTACAGTTTTACTGCTTGTGCATGCACTATACAGCATGCTCCCTCTGCCTCAGGATTATGTGTGAAGGCAGCTCGTGTTTTATCAGAACCACTGCATCCTCCATTTTATTAGAATGCAGCGCCGGCCGACATTTACACCTCTTATGGAACAGCGGTCAGCAAAGATAACAGGAGGCACTTTTATTCATGGACACTGCAGGCTAAACTTTTGCTTTGCATTGTGCTGCTGTGGAGGGTACAATAGCAATAGTAAGCAGGACATCGCCTTGTGTTAAAAGTGTTGTGTATTTTGATGTAACGTGTCAATAATTATATTGCAGTGAATGTATGGGAACTGATAAAGCGCCCAAACATGGTATACTTGGTAAGATTAAACATCATAACTAACTAATAACGCTTTTCTTTCCCCAACTTTACAATCACCTCTCATGAATTTACCACCACATTTTAGAACATTTGTTTCTATTGATTAACTTTGAAAAACAATAATTGACTTACTTATGGACAAGTAAATTATTGTGTGTAAGGATTCTATAGTATCTGGTGCGTAGGCGGAAACGTTTCAGTATAATTAAAAAGTTCACTCAATAAATAGGCTGCAGATGTTGTGTTATCATTACATTTATAGGAGATGATGGTTCTGTGTTGGCCTAAAAAACTTAAAATTAGTTTTTCGACAGGAACAACACAGAAACAATGCCTTAGCAGAGGTTCATCCACTGTATTTCTATATTAAGCTGTCTTATCTACTGCTGTAAATTCCCTTCTTTGTCCATACTCTTCTTAAAACCGTAGGACTTTTCCCCCGCACTGTACCTAATGCTCTTTTCAGACTGTATTTGCCACGGCTCCAGCAGGATCTGAGGAACATGCGGAGCCGCTTAAGATGCTTTAGCCTGATTTAGCTCTGTTGTGTGCAGTAACATGAAGCCCCTCTAATTGAGAGTCTGGGGGAGAACCTCTGGGAGTGCTCTGTTCACCCTGCCCCACAATTGTCTCGGGGGGTCATAGGGCAGCCCCAGGATTTGCATGAGGGTTCAGTGGCAGAAAGAGCGTTTAAGCCCACTATTTCATTTAGAGCAGTCACAGCACTCAGAATGCAATAACTTCTCATTCAACACACGGAACCCCCCCCCTTGCCCCTTCATTTTTCCCTTCACTTCTCTTCATCTCACTCTATGTATTTCCATTTGTGCGGCTTTATACCTGTGTCAAATCCCGCTCCAATCACATGAAACGATTGAAATGGCTACGTAGGTGCTGCCCCAACATGCGAAATTGATAGCCATCAGTAAATTGCTTGTCTTAAGTGTGATGGCATTTCATAATGGGTTGTGATCATAGCGGGGGAGCTCCCAGAGTGGCTAAGCCTATTGTCAAGCTTGGCAAAGACATGCTAGGACCAAAGCAGAGGGGACATCGCTAACTCCCTTTTTGCCTCAGTCCGCAAACTTTTAATCCTTTCCCACTTAGACCATTAAACTGTCTCATGTGGATACTTGGGCTAGCATAGCACCATTAAGGTCCTGCTAGGTCTGCAGCCCCCCTGTGAGGAAGTCCCAGTTGCTCATTTAAGAAAAATGGACAGAATTTCCAACTGGGACTAAACCTTAGGGCTACCGAACTGTAGAACTCTTAATACTGGCATCTTAAGGAGTTTCTAATCCTCTTGGGCAAAGACCCATAAAATGTGATGATGAGACAGTTCACGCCCGTGTCTCACACTGTTGATTACAATTACAGGCATTGTTACTTGGTTGAAACTGTTACAGAGTTAGTATTTGGATACATGTTTTTTTGATTGACGTTTTGAAGGAATATCACAAAATATGTACTCTTTGTCAAAGTTTAAGAGCTCAGAAATAGATCAATTATACGTAGGTGGTAGGATTGGATGGTGTTTTGGACCTTAACCTCACTTGACATTATGTAAGGCTTATTGCAGAAGGGTCATTGTCTTTACAGTGTTGCATATTTGCATCAGAGTAATTATAATATACAGATACACAGCCTACTCAATGTTAACATGTTTATCATTTTGTTGGAGTACTAATGGTCTCAGATTGTTTATTCTTTATAAGTAATAGTTACCCTGGTTTGATTTTAACTGAAACACATTATTTTCATTTACGGGCGATTATGGCGGCTGGGTCCCACTACTGCTGTATTAAACGCCTCCTGAAATTAAAACCAAACAAGGCACTCTCAAAGTTGGCTCATTATTTTATGTGAGCCAATTTGTTTAACAAGCAAAACATCCCCTAACATTGATCATGATTATAAAGAACACATCCAGTATACATGGTGTAAGAATAATTAATTGCTACAGCTAAAAGAACTAAAATAATTCTACATTTCTGCATATTTCCACAATGTCAATGCTATAGCTGATATGCTGTAAGGCAGAGAAGTAATTGTGGCCTATTAGAGGTGAAACAAATGTCCCGTTGAGCTTTTTTTTTTTTTTTTTTTTTTTTTTTTTCGATCTGGCCTGAAGTGATGTTTATGTAATCTAATCATTGGGAAACAAGGACATGATGACGTGGGAGGGGCTTTGGTTGGGTGTTTGACTTTCAGATAATGAAATGAGTAGGCACTTGTCAATTTACTGGCACATTTCAAACTATGAGTAGACATTAGTCCGTAGGGATGAAACAACATCCAAATCTCACAATACAATATTACCATAGTATTCATCTCACAGGAGTGTGATCAGAGATTGACCGATTTTTGTTCAGAATACAATATATAGGGCCTATTTTGATTATTTTCCTCAAATTATGTAGTTGTTTCTTCGTATTATAGTGTTAAAATTTAAAGCTTTGTGTGTGTTCTAGGCAACAAATCCACGAAAAGGAAATATCGACCTATGCTGGAAATTTCAGGCCAATAGCCAATACACTAAAAAGTCCAAATATTGGCCCGGCTTCACTTGGAGCAAAGGATTATGGTCAATGTTGCTAGCTCTGCTTTTTTTAGGTGCTCCAACCAAACGCATTTACATCCCTATTAGTTAAGACATATGCGAAATAATGTTAATACGATCCTTGTGTTGATTACATCTCAGAAAGTTTTAAAGTTTCTTTTGCTAGGCATTGGAAATTCTTTGCCATAAATTGGATCTCCCATTGCAATATATTATTCTTAGACATTTCATAGTACGTTCCTCAGTGGGCAGTGTGCATAAAATACAGCTACAATCCCTACCATTATTCCAAAATTTTGACAGCTATCTTACATCCCTTTTTATCCTATGCCTACTTTTGGTTTTGAAAGTGAGTTTTTTTTCCCAGATTTTTCTCTCTATAGCGGAGGCCATTCTCACAATTCTATTCACACAATACAATTCAAAAACTTCCATCTTCTTGTTCTTGCAGCGTCTTGTTCCAAATGCATAGCCCCACTTTTATGTCTAAAACTATACTTTGTTCACCCGCCGTGTATATTCAAGAGACAGGAAAATGTCCCATCTCTTCTGACGCTGTCACACTTTCTTTATGATTTCAGAAGACGATTAATCTCCAAAGATATAATTGAGCTCGTTCTGCCAAGTAGGAGTTGAGGGATGACAAGGGCTGCTGGAGATAATGTTCCACAGACTAAGCTAAACATGGCAGCTGATGGCTTGTGTAACCATTCATTAGCGACGTCTTTAACATTGGAGCATTTTTCAGGAGTGGGAGACAACGTGGAGATTTTGGGGGATTTAAAAGACAAATGATGTGGTGGCAGAGTGGTTAGCGCTCCCTCTTTTCTGGGTGGGGTCTGTGTACTTTCTTTGTGAATCTATATTTGTCTTAGTGAAGCATCGTGGGAGTGAATTGTGAGAAACTGTATTATATGTTGGCAGTTTTATTAACTGCCACTGTTACGAGTGCGCTGCGGTCTTTTGTCTTTTAATCGACCAAATTGTAAAGTCAACAAACTATTTTATTAGGATTATATGGATTATACAGACTGAATCAGAGCAGAGAAAGCATGGGATGAGTTATGTGGAGATGTGGGAGTGACGGACTGTTTAATCTGCCTTTGTACTTGAGTAGTTTTGTATTTGTGTGAGATTTTTTTGCCGGTGCCCTGCCATGCCCCCTTTTAATCGATTAATCAATGCACAGGGTATGTCTTTGGTCAGTTTAAAGAAGTTTAGTAAAAGAAAAATGTAAATCTGTCAACAGGAGAAAAAGTTGTAGGAGTGAGGACATTTCACTGCTCATCCAAGCTGCTTCTTCAGCTCTGGTCAGATCACTGGTGGACACAGCCTTAGATTAATCTGAAGAAAGGAAGGAAACACTGAAACTAACACATCGAAAGAGGTTTTAAAGTTTTTATTGTTTTCATTTCTTTTACATCAGCAAGATAAGGTCGAAGGGTCGCTGCTGTGTTCTGACAAACCTGACATCTAGAAATGGTAAATGAGCAGTCAAAACAAACTAAAAATACATCATCACTTTTAATTTATTGTTCAGAAAACAGACTGATTTGTTACTTTAAAAACCCACAAACCTTAGCTACCATGTTTTGCTTTTGTGCCATGTCAGTGATAGGTCTCTGGAGCTGCACCACTCTGAGCTTTGTCCCAGCGCTAATAAAGGTAGTTGTTTACATGCCCATATTGAGCCAGGGAACAGCTTTTACTACCATATGTGTGTCGTACTCCCATTAAGGCAATGAATCACCCACAAACACCCAGTAATTGCAGATTTTGTACATGATAAACTTGATTACCAATACTTCCCTGTCTAATTTAAGCCCCCTGAAAGGTGCTGAGCTGTGCATCCTGGCCAGCTGCTTTCTGCCATTGTTTTTTGCAGAGTCAGAGAGTGTTTATCCCTCTACTTAAAGCCAATGCACTGGGCAGGCACCAGCAAATCTGTTCTGGGCTGGTAAGTCGTATACAAAATGACATTATAATGGGAATGGTAATGCGGTGTCAAGACTGTGGCATGTACTCAAGGAAGGAATTATGGAGGACATTGTAGGGGTTAGTTTACGTGCTGTGGAAAGGGCAAGCGGTATTTATCAGCAGGTACCATTACAGCTGATGGTTCACTCTTACCCGTCTTACCAGAACCACATGCTTTGACAAAACTTTACAAAGATGCGTGGGTCTTGTTAGGATAAACAGTCTTTATTGACAAATGAACTAAAACATTTTTTGCGAAGTTAGCAGCTGTTATTGGGCCATCCCATGTTAAGATGGAGGTTTGTCAAGCTCTATGACCGATTCAAGACCCTTCTGGACTCTAACTGAATGTAGAAGGGACTGGCTGGTCAGGCAAGGTACACTAACTTGTCTAAGGCCTATGAAGCCAGTTGTTTGAAAAAGTATTTCAATGCAACTCAAACTACAAATACAGCAAAATACTAGGGTTGAACTGACCAACATGGTATTTGATATCAGTGACAAGATTGAAAAATTTGCTGGATCTGGATATTGGCTTCCAAATATCAGTTCAGATCATATCCTGTTTGGAGATATAAATTGATATAATATAGAATGTGAACTTTTATTTATATGAAGTTGTTCTGTTGTTGCTGGAGAGATGAATAGCGGCTACGTACCACATTTGGGTCAGTATGTCTTGTTTTATTGATTGTTTTCAGTCTCTGCCAATACCCAATATTAACCAATACTGGTGCAGATAATTAAAGTTATAGTATTGGGATCGGAACTGAAAAGTTGGATTGGTGCAACGCTACAAAATACAGATGCTAGTGGCTAGTGTTTAGAGATGTGTCTAGAAAAAAACACGACAATTTGTAGGACCTAGAAAACGATATCGTTTTGATCACGACTGATGCTGGTGTCTTTATAAATGTCATTAGTTAATTTAGTCTTTATTTCCGCACCAGATTATAGCTAAAAGGGTAGTTTCCATCACGATTATATTATCAAAAACACATTTCATCACAGAAATTGGATCACATTGACTTGTGTGGACTGTTCAATATTTAGACCAAAATGGCTCAAATGTAATCAGTGCATTTTTAAACTAAAGGTAAAAAGCTTGTTAATGCATTTTAGTGGGTTTTGGAGCTCCACTTAGCTTCAGAGTAAATGCTGTCACACTGAACAGAAAGCCATTTTCTCTGAGCAAAAACACCTTATGTAACATTCACACCTAAACCATCCCAATTTTCACACAAAGCTTTGAACAAAATAAAGAGCACCAAACATTTGGGATTACGAGGTGCAACTTCAATTAACTGCTTCACAATTTTATACTCATCTATTGTTGTCCATTCCTGCACGATGGGAACCAAACGTGACTCTCGTAGACTAGCCTGCTTTAGAAAATAAATAAATAAAGAGTTGAATTGGTGGAGAGCACTCAAATCCACACAAGTTCCTGAGACTGGCCAATGATCTGATCTTAATTCATGGCTCATTGTGCCTGATGACCATAGATGGGCAGGCTTCCTGTTGAAGGACATTGAACTCGTCCTATCTGATCACATTGACCAGAGTGAACATCCTTCCGCTATCCTCAGAAACAAATAACTGCATTTTTATGTTTTACGGGATCTCCTCTGGATCGCACCATTTCCTGTGGCATGAATCAGACAATGGAGCTGGCCTTTTCTAATTGGGAAATGATGCAAAATGGATACTAAGATAAGACTAGTCCTGGCAGAACTAAAAAGAAAAAGAAAAAACGTTAAAAGCTATGTACGGGTTATTGCTTCATTGAGTAAAATTCACGGTTATAAATAATATTCATTTTATTTTCCACCCTTTGGCCTTTTATTTCTGCAGTCACTGGTGCCAGTTATTGGTCTAATTTGCATATTAATTTGGTGCACTTATTTCTAAGCCAGATATCCTTTGAAACAATAACAATAATGGAAGAGTTGTGGGTTGAGTTGCTCATTCACTACATTAAAGGTGCACTACGTATTTATTCAATTGTCTGTGTTTGTATTACTTAAAAATACCTTGAAAATATGGATTCTGAGCTGTGACTGTGTCTCCGTGGATATAGATATGTTTAATGTGATACTGTGGAACATTACACCCTTAAAGTTTGTTGGATTGATTGCAGATACTCCACTGTGTCCTCTAGCAAGACACCCGGACAAATGTATTGCTTTGTTTGGTTGTGTCTTACCTAAGGACACAAGATTAAAACTCCAACATCAAAACTGAAATACAATCTTTTAAATGTATCTGTGTTTTATCCCCAGTTGATTGGATTATTTTTAATTTACTTAATTTTAAACCGATTATTTTCTCAACATGAACAGTGCGTGCAGATGGACAGGGTGATATGGTCCATCGATGCGCTCAGAGGCATGAAGACTTAGTGGATTTGAAACAGATGCTGCTCTTTTAAACGAGACTTCTGACATTACCAGTGGTTATGCCCTCCTCCGAGACCTCCCTTTACAGCTGTTCTGAGGCCATTTCAGCTTTTAATTGGGATGAGCGCAATCATGGATTACATTAGTCGAGCCGGAGACACAGCGGGCCAGAGCGCTCCCGGGACAGACCTCCTCCTTCCATTATGGACGTCCTTTGGGTGGACATATTCTTAACTGGATGGCCTGTTAGACTGCCCCCCATTGGCTCCACTGGCCCTGAATGAACGGCAAAGTAGTGACACTCTTAACATGAGTTTTAGCTGTTGTGTCACACATGTAAAGCACTATTCAGTTTGCAGAGTTTTAAAGAAAGATTATCACCATTCATTTCTGACAAACTTTAAAAACATCACCTAGTTTTCATACGTGAACCTTCTTTTGGGGTCTGCACAAGTGATGGATTACACAGTATGATATTAACGGTAATACTGAAGTCCACTTTAGGTCACTTATTCGTTAACCCTGCAGCAGAACAATCCCAAGAAGAAAACACATTTTCTTCATAAATTGAACCATATCAATAGTAAAAGAAAGTTGCCAACATTTTATAAACCTATCACTCGAAGTACCTCTTAAGAAAAGACTCTAGTTTTCTAAGTACTACCTCAATCTCAACCAAGTCTATAAGAATACTATTCCTGACTAACTAACTAACCTGGAGTCTAAAATGTGACTACATCATTGCGACAGAGGTTTTTTACCAAGATATTGCCCAAGGAGGACCAAAAAGAGGATCAAACTGACTCTAAATTGAGCAAATAATAGAACTGTAGTGGACCTCACCTACCACCAGAAAGTTTTTGCGTGACATTCCTCAGTTTGACAAGCACTGCTCTACAGCTCGAAAAGTAAGTTCCCAACTACTGCAAATAAATGAGAACAACACTGAGCCCAAAATAATATGCTCCGTCTGTCATTGATCGAACAATACGTCGATGCAGTAATTATCTTGACAAACCTATGTGTTAGTGCTTGTTTCATGATTCCCGCAATTTCCTGCTAAAGAAAACAGAAAATGTATCAAGATGCCCTGTCGCCAGTCCAGACGTGAGAGCCTGTAACCAATACCTGCTGTCTGGCCGGCACTGACATGTCGTATATCTACTGAGACAATCTGTGTTTTTATGTATGAGTTAAATATACCCAGGAGACAAGGGCCCCGATTGCGTATCTGCAACCGGAGCGAGCTGCCCTGGAGAAGATTGACACGCGGCTGTTAACTCAGTTCAGATTTGATTAGGCCAAATTGAATGAATGGACCCTGTCTCTGAGCGACTTGAAAGAGGAAGAGAGAGGCATTGATGGTGTGTTATTGCTCACTGAACAGGACATAGCATGAGGAGAACTCTTAAAAAGTCAAAAAATGTTTGGTGGGCAGAGGTCAGGTTTGTTCTTCAGGGACTTTCAACTTGTTTTTGTACTTGAAACGGGCAGAAATGTTTTCACAAGGGGCTAGATTTTTAAAACTAGTTTGGTAGGACTGAGTTATATTGTTTTAGCCTCAGATTTAATAAAGAGTAAGAGGCTGCTCAATGTATTTTGCAAATGCGTTTTTATTGCTCTAGCTACAAATATACCTTTGTAACCGTATTCATTGCCGCAGTTAAATCAGCGTGCCGTCTTGAATATAGTTGCATTCCATTTAAAACAAAATTTGTCAAAGTATAGTGCTAGTTATATATTCTACTTATTGGCTTTGGCAAGTTTTCTTAAGTAATTTGTCTGTAGTTAGTTTAACATGCACGATTTAAACTTTTTTTTTTGCAAAGGCAACATCAGTAAAGTAAAACAAACTATAAGACGGTGGAAATCATGGGGGAATGCAAGACTGAACTGGTGAGTTTTTAGTAGTGATTTGAAGTGCTGCAGTGAGTCCGAGTTCGAGATGGGCTGTGGGAGTGAGTTCCAGAGGGTGGGGGCAGCAGTGAAGGCTTGGGGCCCCAAAGTTCGGTGGTTTGTCCCGATGAGGGGAGTGAAGAGGTTGGTTTGGGCTGATCTGAGGTGGCAGGTGGGACAATGCTGATGGGGGAAGTTGGTGAGATTTACTGCCATTTTTGCCAACATGTCTTGAGTGATGGTACTACAACATGTTAGGGTCTGACAGTTATACAGTCTAAATTTATACACCAAGAAATAGTGCATGTGTTCATATCCATATAATCTTTCCCTTAGTGTTCGCAGAGGTTAATTCAACACTCTTGCATGGGGCTCGGGTTTCCACTGTAACTCCTTTCTGCTTGAGCTAAAGGTTCCTCGTGTGTTTAAAGGACTGACACGGCTGACCACATTAGATCATTTGGACAGTCTTTTCTGTGCACGCACCACTTGATCACTCTGCTCGTATTGTGTTTCCATGTGCCGCTCTGCAGGCCCGTGCCCTGTTTTCATGGCAAGCGCAGCATCCTGCATCAGATCTCATTGAAGATGGCAGTGAAGATTACACCACATCCTCTTTTGCACACGGCAAGATCCGTCCACTCCCACATCTTTGAATTAGCCACATAAGACTGAGCAGACACTTCCTATGAAGGCTGTATTTTATTAGATAAGCCTACACATGCGCTACACCATTATCTGGGCTTTATGATACTAAATGTACTTGTGTGTGTGTGTGTTTTATTGGAAATCAAATATTAACTGAAGTATAAAGAAAGTATAGAATATAAAATCCCCTTTCAAGGTCCTGTGACTGAACCATGAGCGAGTACCTTGTGTTCATTTGAACTGTAGCCCCACTTACTTAGTCCCCACTCTCACCCAAGATGTTGACAGACAAACAACAGTAGTCCGAGACAGTCGCAAATAGATGTCTCCACATGGTCCTCGTCAAACTCCGC
Source organism: Periophthalmus modestus (assembly GCA_019594935.1). Taxonomy (NCBI): domain Eukaryota; kingdom Metazoa; phylum Chordata; class Actinopteri; order Gobiiformes; family Gobiidae; genus Periophthalmus; species Periophthalmus modestus. Next base: position 25,062,812 of record JAIEZT010000441.1, read on the forward strand.
CCACTTATTTGCTTCTCCCGCTGATACTGCAGCATGATAATTGAGTCTCATTTCCTTTGGTAGAGCAAATGCAAGGACTGTGTTAGCCATGCTTTCACTTGCCAGGTCTAAAATTGAAAAAAAAAAAAAAGTCTTGTAAACCAGGACAAATTTCTTATGTAAAAAACAAACTTAAATATGTGAAGTCAAATGAATAAACTAAAACAGAAGTTTGTTACGACCAGAAGAATTACACATGCCGCTAGTGGCATACGTACTACAGTTTGAGAATCCCATTTGACTTTTTTTTGTTGATTTTGTTTACTATTAGTTAAGCTAAGGCCCTCCACCGTCACGTAGGAATATGACACGCTTATGCTTTCCATTTTGTTGGAATGTCAATACCAAAGTTCAGTCATAGCCACATAGCTGTTTCTTTGTGTCCATTGAAACACAGAAGGGCAGTTAAGCCAATTAAAAGCTTTGTCGCTCTGGAAGTGTTGTCAATCTGTGTGAATGCTAAACTGTGTGAGTGAGCGCTGCCCCTTCACTGGTGCCTCCTCGGTAATAATTAGCAGCTTCGTTAATGATCACAAAGTCTTTGAAGAGCTCCTTAATCCCGACACTGTCACATTCTGTCAGCATGTGCACGGAGAGGCTCAAAGACTAATCTGATGCAGAATCTGGGAGTGATGGCTACCATGCTAAAGATGCTTTAGTTACTCCTGGGGGCAGTTAGCATGCTGTGCTCCCAGTTTGTAAGCTAATCCGTCTGGTACCGTGCATTGAGGTTACAGTTGTGCAATGTGTCTTAGAACAACTCATCTTACTACAGTGTAGGTGTTCAATCTGCATTCCTTTTAAAAATACCTAAATACGAAATGGGTTGTGTTCAGACTCTACAGTTTGTTGGTGTCATAATTTCAGATGGAGGCCAGTTATATAGGTCATATAACTCTATGGGAGATGGATGGGAAATACAAATATTGAACCTTACCATCATTTGTTGAAACCACAAACTTAACATATTAATTCATCTTATTGTTCTGGAGCTGTTATGAAAAAAAACAATTTCACTTTTATACATCTACATTGACGAAATGAACATTGAAGGTTATGCTAGTTTCTGTTTCACGTGGACAGACCCGTAATTACATACATTAGTTTGCTTAATTACGCCTTTACATTACATTTTTTATAGTATAAGAGATCCACAATGCAAACGTATTTTCAAACACACATGCTTTCCCTTGATTTGCACCAGTTTAGCCAGAGTGACTCTACCTGTACCGATGCCAATTCCATTTAGGTCATTCATCCATCTCCTGCTCCTAACTGAATTGCATTTTAATCACGCGTGCTTTTAGCCATCTGAGGCCTCAGTTTTCTCTCCTCTCTGGACAGGCGTCTCGCTCTGTCACTGGATGTATCACGACTGAGGTTACCTTGAATACAGATGGATCTCCAAGTCAGTAATAGAGGTCACCGAGCCTGCCACGCCTCAAAACAAATCTAAGAAGAAATGCTACTTAATTAGTATTTTTCAATCACATACCTGCCAATTATCCCAACTCGAAAAATGCCCGTGAAAAGCCCGTGTTTCTTGTCAGGACTGCGGTCTTGTCTCGACTCATAGCCTTGATTTGTGGGTGACAGGAAAGACTAGCTGAGGTTAATTCTGGAAAGAGGATATATCACTGCAGTGGTGCCCAATGCATTTCAAATGATGTGTCCTTGGGATGCAAGGTTACCACTGAGTCCTTTTCTCCGGGACACAAGCGCAGTGTAAGTATAGTTATTGCTGAATAGGCCTGACAGAAAAGGTCTGACTTTGACTGTGGAGGAGGTGGAAGCTGGAGCCTCGTCTGCCTTCTGTATTCTTCAGCTGTTTGTGCAGGTTTACCTTTTGATCCTCAAGTAAAGCTTCAAAATAGTGACTAGTGCAGGTGTGAAATGTGAAAATGCTAATAAAAGTAGTTCAATAAATATGATTTTTTGGCTAAGAAGATTTCAGGCAAGGAAGGAAGGAAGGAGTCAAGGAAAAACAATATTTGCGAGGATCCTTGATTTTCATGGGGATTTTTTTTTTTAAGGTTTTAGATGCAAAACAAAAAAAGCAGTATTTAAACGCAGAAATGCCACATATTTGAGTTTACTTACTAATGTAATATAGGGCTGCACTTGTTAGCACTCTTGTTTCTCTTGTATTGGGTTTGAATCCCTTTTGGAGTGGCGTTTTGCATGTTCTTACTGTGTCGGCATAGGATTCTTACAAGTGCTCTGTTTTTTTGTACCCTTAAAACAACCCTACTTCAGCTAATCCTTCATGATTTACTATGTTATACTGCAGGGTTGAACAAATTGAGAAAAAATATATCAATTGTGTTTTTTCACAAGCATTGCAGTTAGATTTGTGCTTAATATTTTAAAAACGGGATTGTGATAAAAGTTCACTTATGTCCAGAAGAATTGCCAAAAAGACCGAAATACAGTGGTGGAACGTAACAAAGTAAAAGTAGTAGTACAAATTTTAAGTATCTGTACTTTACAGAAGCAAATTTTAAACAAGATACTTTTTACTTTTCCTTCACTACATTTGAGAGAAGGTATTTGCACTTTCTACTCCATTATATTATATTATAGAACACCAAGAAGTAAAAGCATTTTTTATTATTGAGTAAGATCTGCTGCGGGGCTTATTTTAACACGTTCATAGTTTGAGCAAAAACATCAAATAAAAAAAAAAAAAAAATTCAGCTCAAATCTTTACCAAAATCCAGACATTTGACGCTTTATTAGATCTGTTTGAAAGTACATTTTAAAACAGGTACATTAACACTTAAGTAAAAGTAAAACATGAAAAAATCTACTTGAGTGTTACTATCTTTCCTTTTACTTTCGTAGCAAAATTGAAAACTTCTTCAACCACTGCTGAACTGACAGAAGTGACATTTCAGAACATATTTGTGCAGATGTAAAGTACAGGGTTAGCAGTTTTTATGCAGAATAAGACAGGATAATTTGTTGTTTGTGGAGAGTTCTAATTGCAATTTCAATGCCATTGTGGTTAATCTTGCACTCCAATTATATGGCTGTATAGTGGCAAAGTCCTTCATGAAGTTACGCATTCAAGCAAGTTCATAAATTAGCACTCATTTCACACATTTTGATCCAGTCTCAAATTTGTGATGTTTTTGTTGTTTCCTTTGTTTTGTTTTTCCCTAACACTTAGCCTCAGTCTCGGTTATCCTCCAAGTGAATGCCTCAGAGCACTCATCTTTCTTCCTGCTCGTGTAAAAGGCGCATAAATTGGCTGTGCAGAAGTGACAGGCCCCTCACATTGTAAGTAGTGCGCTGGCGTGATTTAGAATCTGATTGGTGTTTTGGAAGTGCCACAGTCGAGGAGCTCTGTGTTCCTGGCCCCACCTCCCATTGTGGAGACTGTGACACAGGAACACTAAAGCTGGCAGTCTAATGCAAAACGACTACACTCTCATCTGTAGTCAAGTGTTTGGGTTTTCGCACCAACCTGCACGATATTTCTTGAAATGTCTGCATTCAGATAAAGGTTTGAATATACAGTGTTTTGTGATGCATATTGCTGATTAGAAATTACAGTGTTCCCTCAGTCATCCAGAAAATTCACTTCTATCAACTGGACAAAAAGTTTTTAGACATTTTGTTGCTCATCCAAGAGGCTTTTTCACTTCTTCTCAGGTTGCTAGTGGATACTGCCCGATATCTATCTAAAGGTAGGAGGTAACAACATTGAAGCTAACACACCTGTTTGGTTACAGTTTTTGTTTGTTGGCTCGGTCTGTTGGACTGTGCCTGAGTCATCTTTTGCATAATCGTTCAGGCCCCTAATGGGTGCTCTCACACCTATTCACATAATAGCTATCACTATTGTTTTCCTTGTTTTGATTTAGGTGGATGGAGGAGGAGGATGGAGTTATAAATAACAGAAAAAATATGTCTAAGCCCTCCATTCCTGTTCAAAGATGGATAGTCTTTCCTAACAACAGCCAAAGGGGAAAAAAAATGATTTGAGAGGGGAGTATAAGAGGCAAAGATGAGTACCTCAGTATCTTCAAAGGAGTGGTTAGTAGCTTTTAATATGGAAGTACAGCAGACTGGGGTCCTGAGGAGCTCTCACGCCGGTGTTTGTATGTTCTCTCATGGAGTGCCTGTTGTTGCGGCTGGAGTTGTTGCTTCTTCAGCGTAATGCTCTCTGCAGTCTTAACTATACAGAACAGAGTAGACCAAATTGCTTTTTTTTTTTTTGTGGCTCTGGGTTTCGTCGTTTGGGTGAACCACTCTCTGTGTTTAAGTGTTTGTAGATTTGAAATAGACTGGGATTTCATGCTGTCTGACACCTGACACCGTTTTTACACCCGTGAACAAATAAGTGCGTTAGTTTCAATGTTGCTAGCTCCTCCCCTTCAGACAGATGTAAGGCAGATTGTCCACCAGTAATCTGACCAGAACTGAAGAAGCGGCTTGGATGAGCAGCGAAACGTCTTCACTCTAAAACTTTTGTCCAGTTGACAGAATTGAATTTTTTCTTTTGCTATACGAGTGTGTAGAATATAAATGAGTTTGTTGCAAATAATGAAAGTAAAACATAACACTTGTACCCCTTTACCAACAGCAAGAAGATAGATGTCCTGTGCTTTCCTTGCATTGTGCTTATTAAAGAGGCAAACTAATACGTGTTGAGCATTGTTTAGCATCCCAAAGTAAGTGACCTATACACCACAGTCTACAGCTAGCTTGAAACAGTAATTATTAGAATACAGTGGCCTGTCTGTTTGATAAAGAAAACCTGATTCACCCACTTCACCGTTTTGGCACTGTTTGCCTGGCCAGCCCAAACTACACAGAACCTGGTCATATCTCCATGAGCTGAAATGGACACGACTGACAGCCAATCAGAGAAACACATGGTCTGTCTCTGCGTCTTTCTTTTTTAAGCATAAACCGCTAGTTAGTTTTGACATAGAGTAGTGATCAGTCCGTAAGCCGTATGCAGAGGATTTCAGTCTGAATTTACCAGGCAAATTGACTGTTGCCTGCAATATAGTCTGAATAGCTGGGCCATTTTATTGACAAAGTTTTCTAATTTTCAGAACTGCCATCTTGTCCCCAACTCTCCTGACAGCGCTACACTGTGGGGTATTCAGCCGCCAGCAGGAAGTTGTCCAAATGCCAGTTCATTTACTATTGTGGTAGTCTTTTTCATCATCATCAATAAGAAAAAAAGCCTTGTGTAAATCTTGGCTTTAGTACATAACCTCCCATTAAGATCACGAAGGCTACTGTGTATTGGGGTTCAGCAATAAAATAAAGAGCTTGGAGGCACGCCAATTAACTGTAGCAATTAAGCATCACGGCAAAGTTCAGCAGGAGGACGGCAATATCATTTAGAGAGACACAACCATTGTCAATCTATTCTACGGCTTTACTGTTCCCAAGGTAGCACTAGAACTTCTGTAGCCTCCAACTTGTCTGTCAATTATTGAGTTTAATGCGGTTTATTATTATGTGCCCAAATCTCCAGTGTGCCACTCGGAAAACAATCACCGATACACGGGCCGA